>CM028134.1:653100000-653805000 GCA_016271365.2 Neoceratodus forsteri | reverse complement strand
GAGGCAAGATGGCCCATCTTGTGTAATTTGAGCAGAGAATAGTAAAGATCATGATTAATTTGGAACTGCATGTATCTACAACGGTCCCATTTAAAGGTATGGTATAGATGCTTCCAGATTAGGGGCCATTGTCTAGGAGAGGAGGGTGATGGAAGGGAATAGTCCTGTACATAGGCTCTATTCCCCTCCTTGTATGCTAAGGCAGCAATAAGGAACCAATATGAGTAAGAGAGTAAGTGAGAGGTGGGTAGAGAATCCAAACATGGGTGAATCATGTTAAAGAAAGGGTTGTCCCATAAAGTATTACCAAAATGTTGATGCAGCATGTGCTTGATTTGAAAATATTTAAATGCATGGGAAGGGGATCATCCAAAAGTGGTGCTAGCCATCTGAAAGGGCATTAGTTTCTGGTTGATCACCAATTGGTCAATACGATCCACCCCCATAGAAGGCCAGAATAGTGGCAGGTTAATAATTTTTCCAGATATTAAAAAGTTGAGATTGCCAGATAAGGGTTGGAAGGTGTCCCTGCGGGGGTCAACCGCTTGAAATGAGGTAAATTGCGAATGTACCTGAAGAGAATAGCCAAGAGGAGTAACCTGTAGATTTTTAGGGAGGTGCACTTTAGCTATGAAGGGGAGGGCTTTGTATTCAATATTATGTTGAGCACATAGACCATATTCAATTTCTACCCAGAGAGAGAAGTAAGGATCATCTTCAGCCATCAGAGGAGGGTTGAACCAGTGTATTATTCTTAAGAGATCTATAGCCAAATGATAAAGGAGAACATTAGGAGCTTGCAGCCCTCAATCCATTTTGAGATGTGTAAGATGAAGATAGTTTCTTCTGGCTTTCTTCCCCTCCCAAAGGAAAGAGCTAAAAAGGTGGTGAACTTGAGAAAACCAGGATAAGGGAAGGGCCCCATTGAACATCAACAGCGGATATAGCAGACGACATAGAATGTTCATCTTGAGGATGCTCATGCGGCTCCATAGGGTGAGAGGAAGTGAGGACCATCTGAATAAATCAGCGTTTATTACTGTTAATAGGGGGATCTAAGTTGAACTGCTTAAATTTAGTAACTGAAGGTGTAAGGACTATTCTTAAATATTTCAGCCTATCCACTTTCCATTGCAACCCCAGATGTTCCATATCCGCACAGAGGGTATTTTTATTGAGGAGGCATTACCTCAGTTTTACTCAAATTTAGTTTATAGTTTGAGATCGAACCGAATTGAGCAATAATATGAAGGGCTGCCAGAAGTGAATCTACCGGGGAGGATAGATGGAGAAGAATATCGTCTGCATACACTGAGAGTTTATATTCATGACTGCAAGAGGGATACCCAGCACCTGGGGAATGCTTCAGCTTCCTAATTGGTGGCTCCAAGTAAAGATTAAACAGTTAAGGGGACAAACGACAGCCCTGATGAGTACCCTGCTGTAGAAGAAGAGAAGAAAGGATACCATTACAAGAGACCTAGCCGATGGGGAGGTATACAGAATCTGAATCCATCTAATAAATTCTGTAGGGATGTGAAAGCAGGGAAGAAGCGCAAACAGATAGTCCCATGACACTCTATCGAATGCTTTCTCTGCATCCAGGGAGACCAGAGCCGCCGGTGTGTGGACATCACTGGATGCAGACAGTAAATAGGAAATTTTCCTAAGGTGATTTGCAGAGAGCCTCTAACAAAGCCAATTTGTTCCCTACTAATAAGCGCATCCCATACCCATCCGAGACAGTTTGCCAGAACCTTAGCTAGTATTTTGAGATCTGTATTAATCAAGGAGATCAGTCTATAATTAGTGACTAGGGTGGGATCTTTATCCGGTTTGGGAATGACCACTATAATAGCCGCAGTTGAGACGAGTCAGAGATACCTTCTTGAAAAAAATATTGACAGGTGTCTAGGATGATAGGGGCCATCTGTTCCTTAAATGTCTTATAAAAAATTGTTAGTAAACCTATCGGGGCCCGGTGACGTATCAAGAGGAAGATGATCTATTGCCTCGAGGATTTCTGACAAAGAGAGCAGAGCCTTGAGGATTGCCACCTGGTGGTCCTGTAAAGTGGGAAGGGGGAATATCATGAAGAAAATGGTCTAACTGCAGAAGACACCAGAAGTCGGGGAGAGGAGTAAATGTCTTGATAATAGTCCCTGAAGGCCTCAGTGATAGCTGATGGAGATGTGAGCAAGTTACCCGAGGGAGATCGAATAGATGTTATAATTTTGTCCGATGACTGAGATCGAAGATGAAGGGCAAAGAACTTTCCTGCTCACTCCCCAAGGTCGAAGTAGTAAACTTTGGATCTCAACATTACATGTTCCGCTCTCTCCCCAACAAGCGTGTTGTATTGAGCTCTAAGGGACTCAAGAGTTCTCCCATTGATCAATGGGAGCATCAAACAGGGTGTGTTCCTCAGCATGCTTTATCTGTGCTAGAAAGGAGGAGATGGAATTAGCTAGTTGCTTTTTATGTTTGGTGGCTAGGCATATGTACTCCTCCATCAGGGAACATTTGAGGGCGCACCATAGTATGTCCAATCTAGGCATGAAGGGGGCATTCAGAAGCTGGTAACTGTGAATAAACTGTTGGATAAATTGCATAAGTCCCTTCAATTTTAAGAGCTGACTATTCAACCTCCACGTTCTTTCTCTGTTAGTAGGAGGGGAAAGTTCCAGGTGAAGAGAGGTGGGGTGGTGATCAGAAATAACGTTGGAAGTATAAAAGGACAGGTTTATCCCCCAATAAGATCTCTCCCTAGAAGGAAAAAATCAATCCGGGAAAATAAGTGATTAAGGGAAGAGTAAAAGGAGTATTCTTTCTTTGTAGGATTTAGGACCATCCATGGGTCAATAAGGCCCAGAGAGTACATTAAATCATGGATGGCCCTAGAGCTAGGTGAGGGAGGGTGCTTCTGAGCCCTGGTTCTAACTAGAGAAGGTGAGAGAATTGTGTTCCAATCTCCTCCTATAATCAAGGGTAGGATGGACCAGTCTGCCAATAAGGGGGCCAGGGAGGTGAAGAAGGCCGGTCCTCAGAATTAGGGCTGTAAACGGATCCCAGCACAACTTCAGTATGGCTAGTAGAGCCCGAATTAACACAGATCGGCCCTGAGGGTCTGTGATTTCATACAAGAACCGAAAGGGGTGGAGGCAGACTTTTAAAATAATGACTGTTTTTGGTTTTTTCTTGAGGAGGGAGAAAGTGAAAGTACCTTGTCTGTGCCAGGAAAGAAATTAAACTGATAAATGGGAGCCCACGCTGAGCTCAGCAGGTGAATTCTGATTGTTCTAATCCTGCTGCCAGGTCCCACCAATCAAAACGTCTGTCGGGTTGTGTGGTTAAGTGCTGTATGTGCCTGTACTGGACCTACCGTGAAGATAAATGACCTACAGTGAGGATAAATGCAATATTCTCACTGTAGCTCTGATCAACTACATATATTACTGTTATTTGCCAATTGTTATTCTCACCCCCACTGCATATATATATATATATATATATATATATATATATATATATATATATATATATATACACACACACACACACACACACACACACATATACATATATATATATATTTATAAAATGAGGAGCACATCATCCTCAAAATCCAGTGCTCTGATTGTATAAAACACATCACATGACCATGCGTATATCACAGCGTGACCACACACCTGTACTTTTACCCCCACTAAAAAACAATGTTGCCATTTTATAAGATAGATTATCCACTGTAGGATGTGCGGTCGAGCTCTGATATACGCACACCTTGGTGGTTGGCTTGACGCACTTGTCCTGCGGCCACGTGCTTACAGTATATCAGTGTGCGACCGCACACCTAACAGTGGGTTATCTATTATGTATATTATAGGGGAGCGGTCGCAGCCCTGTATTTAGGGTTATGAAGGCACTTCCATGTTAAACTCCAACTTTTGCACGTTAATAACTTTGGACCCATTCAACGGATTTGCCTGAAATTTGGCATGCGCAGTGGGGCATGGTAGGTCTCTTGATCTGCCAAATTTCATTTTGGTTGGACTTATGGTCTTTGCACACCAAGACACTGAAAAATGCACTTTGCAACAGTTATGTAGGCAGTTTGAGGGAATTTTCCCATAGCCCTGCACAGCCGTCATGTGGTGTGCCACTCTGCGAGATGGCTCATCTGAAAGAGCTTCAGTGGCCGAACATGTGGCTTTTCGTTTGGTGAAAAAATATTAAGGCATTCAAAAGTTACAGCACTTTTAAGCTCCCATTATAAGTCAATGGGAAAATTTATATGGTTGTTTTACTGACCAATGAATGGGGTTTGGGCCATCTTGTCCCACCTGGCGGTCAAAGAATTTGCAGCCTTGCGGTCAAAGAATCTTTGTCCCCAAGAATTCTTTGATCGTGACGTCCACCATCTTGTTTTTCAAATCCAATCATAAAAACTCAAATATCTCGGCTAAGGGGTCACTCCTGAAGTAAAACCTGCATGGGTTTTACTCAGGGGGCTTTGATCTATCGACCCATGCCTTTGGTTTCGTGTAAAATGGTAAAAAAATAGAGTTATTACATTTTAAATTCTTTGATTACGACTCGCTAATGATCTTTGATCGTGAGCCTGCAAATTGTTTGATCGCGAGATTCTTTGACCACGATCTTGCACTGCGAGGTAAAAACTACATTTTTCTCAGCTCAGGGGGCCTAGGAACACAAATGAGGGTGGATTTTGCACAGGGGGCATCGTTCTATCGAGGCATGGTGGTGGTTTCATCCAATTCTGCCAAAAACTCGCGTTTCACCATTTTTAATTCTTTGATCGCGAGCGTGCAATTTCTTTGATTGCAAGACTGCAAATTCTTTGATCGCGCTCTTGCATCACGAGGGCACGACTAGATGGCCCTTTGAAAAATTCTAATTTCTCAGCCCAGGGGTGGCCTAGGAACACAAATGAGGGTGGGTTTTGCTCAGGGGTCTTTGTTCTATCAAGGCATGGTGGTGGTTTCATGTAATTCTGCCTAAAACTCGAGTTTCATCATTTTGTATTCTTTGATAGTGAGCCTGCAAATTCCCTGATCGTCATCTCTGATCACGAGGGAGGGACAAGATGGCCAGATTATATAATGGAATACATAGGCCAATTTTCACAATTTTTAAATTTAAATATCTCGGAAACGGTTTGGTCTTTTAACTTGAAATTTGGAGCGTCTTCACGGCATGTCCTATAGATGTGAATTACGGTGTTTATGTGTCAGAGAAAATATTTTTGCAGAGAAATTGCGTGGCACAGTTCACATTCTGCAAACAGCGTTTTCCAATGTGGTAGTGGCTTGAAATTTGTACGGCAGCTGGCCTTGCTGCTGTCAATGTACTTTTAGTCATTAGTGTGTAACATAGCCAGAAACACTGTGTGTGAGGAGCTCCCACCATCTTGAGCGACTTTCTACTTTTATATTCTTTCTCAAAAGTAAGAAATTCTATGCAAAAACTGCATTAATGCATCATTTATGGTTAAACCACAAAAAGTCAGGAAATTAAAAATATTTAGGGTTGCCCCTCCCCCCGACCCGGCAATCATCCCAAGATTGATAGATGACGGGTGTGACATTGGGGTTGTCACCCCATTCTTTTTCACTGTCCCTTATCAGTATGATTACACATGGAATGAGGTGACATTTAGGCCTCACAACCCCAATGACACACCCCGTCATCTGTCAATCTTGGGATGATTGGCGGGTCTGGGGGGAGGGGCAACCTTAAAGATTTTTCATTTCCTGACTTTTTGTGTTTTAACCCTAAATGATGCATTAACGCGTTTTTTGCATAAAATACATATGTATACAAATATGCATACACACATAGGGGATACATGATCGGCAGGAGTGTGATGTGGAAAATATTCTCACTATTGCACAGTGAGCTCTGGATATCTCACAAGTGCTGTTTCCTTTGGCATCATCGTTGGTGTTACCGCACCCATTTGTGTTTCCAATTCCGTTACCATTACTGTTTGCGTTTCCGTTGGCCTCAGTGTTTGCGTTATCGGTACCATTTCTGTTGTCATGTGCATAACTGTTTCATTCTGCATCACTGCTGTTGTTACCATTTGCATTTCTGTTACTGTTTGCATTTTGATTACCATTTTCGTTACTGTTTGGGTTTCTGTTGCTGTTAGCATTTGCGTTACCGTTTGCATTACCATTTCTGTTTTCAATTACGTTCGCATTTCTCTTCCCGTCTGCATTACTATTTCCGTTTGCGTCACCGTGTGCATTACTGTTTTTGCTTGTGTTTGCGCTACCATTACTATTTTCTTTTACCTCACTGTTGCCATCACCTTTTGCGTTAACGTTACTGTTTATGTTTTTGCGTTTGCGCAGTGCAGTGCAGTGCAAAACATTATGTTTTTGCTATTTTTCTGCACTGTCTTCCGTGATGCACAGCACAGCCAGTGTGTGGTTGACTGATCTGAAATGTACCACACAGAAAGACCTGTGTTCAAGGAATATGCCAGTTTTTGTTTGGTGAAAACATGTTTCATTCCGGAGTTATTGCCATTTGAAGTTGGCCCCCCTCGCAGTTACAGATGTTTTGGATGCCAGGTCCGCCATTTTAGTGCATTTTCGGCCGTGATTTCCACCATTTTGTGGTAGAAGACTTCTTAAAGGTGCAGCAACGTAAAAAATGAATATCTCTAGAACGATTTGGTCTTTTCACATGAAATGTGGAGGGTGTTGAGTGGATGTCCTGGGGTTGTGAATAATGCTGTTTACATGTTGGAAACATTATTCGCTGCAGAGATATTGCGTGATGCAGTTAAGGTTTTGCACATAGTATTCTGCATGGTGCTACTGGCTCTATCTTTCCTGCTAACACGTGCTTATGTGGTAGCAGCGATGCCTGCAGCAAGTCAATTGTTGAATTATGACAGATAAAAATCAATATTTAGAAAATTTGTACACACTAAGTTTCACTGTATGAAAAAGATATGCCAGCTGTAATGTGTCATCATACTGTGCTGGCAGTATAGAGTCGATCATTCTGCACTGGTTTTTTCATTACATAGTGTTATGTGAAATGAGTAGTGTAGTGATTATTGTGCTTACAAATGTGACTGACTCGTATGTCTTACAATCTTGCATGTGTGTGGGGGGGGGGGTTGGGGGATGCGCAGTTAGGGTTTTGAGGATGGAGGCGTGGGGGTGGGGTGGTAACCCTAACGTTGAATTTCGACACTTTTGTCTCTGTGGAAACAACCTTAACTGATGCATTAATGAAGTTTTTTGCAAAGAATTTCTTTCATTTTTGAAAAAGTGTAATATAAATAGTACATCGTATGTGTTGGTGGGAGTACGGGGTCCGAAGCTGCCCATTTGTGCATAATGATATGTGTCTGTGGGAGCACGGGCCCTCCAGGCCCTGCGCTTCCACTTCCACTTAACTATGGAGCCATAAAGCAGCCCTATAAGGCAAGGAACCCTTGTAACACTTATTTGCCAATATCTTGGGAACTATAACAGCTAGGAAAAAAATTCAAGTGTCATTGTAATCATGACAGTGAGATGTCCACGCAACATAACATCGATCAAATCCATATCTCACACCAATTACGAGATATGGGCACCAAAAAGCACTGTGAATGCTAACTCAGTGGGCATTATAGTGGCCCACGGACATGAAAATGAGTAACTGGAATACTAATTTCCAAATATCTCAGTAACCGTACAAAGTACAGTAGAAACAAATAAAAATTCATGGAATTAATGGTTTTCCAACCTACTTCTGCACTTAGTCCCCCTGTAGGAGGACTAAGAATTTTTGCAACAAAAATCCTGTCTCTCAAACCGTTTTCGAGGTACAGGCACTGAAAGGCATCGCAGGCACTGCAGTGTTATCCTATGGGAAAATTTCTCAACTTGAAATGCTGTAACTATGGGCCTATTCAATATTTTCATACCATACCAACAAAATGCACCTCTGTGGGACTGAGGCTTGCCACCCTGGAAATTTCAGGCCAACAGCACAATCCCCTTGCCACAATGAAGTGAAAAAGAAAAGAACACATAGCTAAATGTGTTCATGCAGTGTTACCACAATTACTTTAATGTTTTCACGGCACTCCTATCTCTATAATGGGAATGTTGTCGCGCGCACAAAAATGTTGCCACAGTTACTTTTTTCTCTAAGCACGATTGTTTTCATGGCAATAAAAATGTTGCTGCAATCAAAAAACAGAAACAGTTTAAAAAATGTATTTGCAGACCACCTAATAAAAAATTAATGCCTGGGTCATGTTCCTCAGGGAACGATTAGGTGAACACAACTGTTGGTATTTACCAAAGTGCATTATTTTTTGCGTTACAATGTTTTTTCTCTGTCACTAACTGAAAAACAAGATGGGGGCAGCACAAAAACAATTTCGGGGAGCTCAACAAGAAAAATGTGACCGAGAAAGTTTTCGCAATGCACATATAAATTTTCCCATAGGCTATAATGGGACATGAAAAAATTGAATAACTTTTGAATGGAGCAACAGCCGACTGGAACAAAACTTTCCAAATCCAGAGATGTATGGTAGGCAGTTGCACATTCCAAATTTCAGGCAAATTGGACAAACGGTTGCAACATTATTAAAGTGCAAACTCTGAGGTTTAACATAGAAGTGGCCGTGCAATCCTAACTATACTGGCCCATATACAGAATGGCTATGCAAGGGGCTGACATTTGTATTTGTATCTGTATCTGCATTTATATTCATTTACCTGTTAGTGTTTGCAAAATATTTTATGTTACATTTCAGACTTGTTTCTGTTGTTAATGATGACACAAGGCCAAGGGTTTAAATATTTACATTAAATATGCAGAGTTATCAATAAAATACGTATCCATGGTATGAACAGCAGTAGTCATCTGTGTGTCATATTAGCTTCCACAAAGGTCTAATACTACTTTATTCGGTCTAACACAAATAAAAGTATTAAAGAGTAATATTCGTATTTGTAAAAAGTGCATCACATGTGTGTATTTGTCCCAAGATCTCACATACTGTTTTTCATAGCCCTAACAGATTATATTATATAAATATATATATATATATATATATATATATATATATACACACACATACACACATACATACATACATAATATATATATATACTATATATATACATACATATATATATATATATATATTTAGAGGCAAAAACTCCATTTAATGCATTAGTTAGGGTTGTTCCACAGCGACAAAAGTGAGGAAATTAGCTGTTAGGGTTGAAAACCTAACTCGAATCACCCCAGCACCACACACACACACAGACACACACACACATATGCAAGTATGGGGAGGACCAAATCAACACAACCAATGACAGACATCCAGCAGCAGGTGACAGAAATAACAAACAATTGTCTAAATGTACTACGAGACATCCCCACCCACCTGAACCAGGTACTGCATGCTCAGTGGAATCAACAGCAAAACTGAGGCCATGTACACCAACATTACACATCCCTGATTGCAGCCACACACAATGTACCACACTTAGTAGTTGCATGGCTCACCTATCATATGCCCCACTCAGACCACACCATGTGGTGGCCACCTGAGCAATAGAGTTCAGCAAAACCAAGGAGTTGTACAGGTATAATCTCTGATTATAACAAGGGTTTGAGAAATGCAGCTTTCTAATTGACTGTAAACATTGTAACAGCCTTATGTTTAGTTTTATTAACATACATGTAGAGCCTAACCATATGATGAACATGGTTTAATGTTGTTTAAAAAACAGTTTTATTATGATAGCAATAAGCCACTCCCAGGTATTATGTCAATGGTCAGTTTATCACTGTCTAGCGACATGTGGCACTCGGCTATGCCTCATTCAACATTAAACCCCTACAAGGTGATTAACAGACCATTTAACATAACTGTTGGTCATGCCTTATTGCTTAATTGTCTTTATGAGTAGATACTCTCCCTCTGCTAGGCACTGCAGCAGCTTTGCAACACAGTGTCCCACCCAGTTACATCATACACTGTCTAGTTACTGGAGAATGGCTGTGAATATGAACTCATGAAGATGAACAGTGTAACTTGACTCATTACAGTCATCGAAACCTTAGTGTGATTATATAATGACAGAGTCAGTGATAGAGAATAACCCCTGCTGTCCTAGTACACTTACCCCATTGTGAGTTAAATCAATACTAAAAGACATTCTGTTTATATCTACACCATACCTACTTGATTCCTGTTGTACCACAATTAACATAGTTATCACTTTGATAGCATCACTGACAGAAGTGTGGCAAACCCAAACACTAGGCATACAGCCTGAGTATAAAACAACTGTTAAAAAAAATTACACTGTGTCCATAAGTGGCATAGATCACTCATTGCCACAATAGTAAATGTATTACTATTTGAATAAGTTAGTCATCACAGATGCAATGAGATTGTCTTTATCAGGTACAACATAGTCAGTAAGTGCCTACAGGAAAATCTATCCTATATACATCTCTGATACAGGTACGTCATTGTTGGCTCAGTAGTGCTATGATATTTAGAAGTTGCTTGGCCTGATCCATGCAATTACAATGTTTCTTACAAAGAATACTTACTGCATCTTTAGTATTGAAACACACTGAAGGTCTATGTATATACATCAGCAGTACACCTTCATCAGTAAGAATGCATGTGATACTGGCAGTACGAATTTCACAGCGTTGAACAGGCAATGCTTTTCCATACGTTTACATCAGCCTCTCTATCTTGAGTAAACCGTTGCAGTAAATGTACTAGTATGTAAATCACATTCTAAATGTAACACTACTTTTATCTTGAGCATGCTAGTGTCTTGTAGTTAATTTATGTACTTCTCTTAATTAATGTATACTCACTAGTGTTAAAACCTTTCTACACCTGTCATCATGCACCTTCAGCATTTATATTGACTAACGGCACAGTACCAGTTGTGGTGTGTGTGGGCATCGGTAGGTAAGGCCATGCAACTACTAAGTGTGGTACGTTGTGTGCAGCTGCAATCAGGGATGTATGCGTTTGGTGTACATGGCCTCAGTTTTGCTGTTGATCTCCACTGAGCATGCAGTACCTGGTCAGGTGGGTGGGGATGTCTCGTAGTACATTTAGACAATTGTTTGTTATTTCTGTCACCTGCTGCTGGATGTCTGTCATTGGTTGTGTTGACTTGGTCCTCCCCATACTTGCATATGTGTGTGTGTGTGTGTGTGTGTGTGGGAGGGTGAATTCGAGTTAGGGTTTTCAACCCTAACAGCCGAATTTCCTCACTTTTGTCGCTGTGGAACAACCCTAACTAATGCATTAAGCGGAGTTTTTGCCTCTAATTTCCTTCTTTTGAGAATGATAACGAGAAATAGTGAATGGACATGCAAGGGTAAGACGCTGGGCCCAAAGATCGTCGGCTCCCGCCTATGTCTTGTGGCATAGTAACAGGAGCAGCAACGCGAAACAGAAATGCTAGCACACATGGTAACACAAGCGCGAATGAGAACAGAAAAAGGCGTACACTGTGGCGAGGACGAACGTGCGACACGTGATGTCTTGTCACATAGTAACATGGTGCCTGTAAATGGAAATGTCAATGGGCATGGTGATGCAAAGTGAAACAGAAAGAGAAACGTGCACTGTTACACAAATGGCAAAAAGTAACAGAAACGCAAGCAAATGGAAACGCAAAGCGATAACGCATAGAGTTAGACCCCGCGGTTCTCGCATCGCATAGCAGTGGAGCGGGCCCGGAAGGGCCCCGCGACTCCCACCACATGATGTCTCTGTGGCATAGTAACAGGAAGAGCAACGCAAACAGAAGCACTAATATGGCACAAGGTAATGCAGCTTGAATGAGAAACAAAAAGGGTAAATGAACACGGTGACGACGGAACGGTGTGTGCCACGTGGATGTCTTGTCACATAGTAACATGATGCCTGTAAATGGAAATGTCAATGGGCATGGTGACGCAGTGAAATAGAAAGAGAAACAGTAGTGGTACACACAAATGGCAAAAAGTAACAGAAACGCAAGCTAAACGAAACGCAAAGGATAACGCATAGGTGGCGCAGGACGCCAACGGTAAGTGAAACGTGGTACGGAACCGCAAGTGGAAAGGGCAACAGTAATAGTAATGTAAGCGCACAGGCTGGTTTTCCCCAAAACCTGCATAGAGAAAGACAGTGAGTACAAATAATGTATGCATAATAAGGAGTATCGGCGCAGAAAATGAGAACTTGGAATACTAAATACATTATATCTCAGGAACCGTACGACATAGAAAAAAAATTTAAAATCATATTATTTACAACTGTCCTGGCTAATTTGGTACTTAGGGGATAAGGAATTTTCCGACGAAAGTCCAGTATCTCGCATTGCATTTCCTAGATACGGACTTCGGAAGCTGCGCGAATACCGGTAATGTTATCCTGGTGGGGAAAAAGAAAAGTTCGGAGTGTTAACCATAATCCTTCCTCCTGTAATGTTTTTTCTTCACCAAACCACTGAAATGCACATCTGTGGGCTGTTGGGCTGTCTTCCCTCCAAATTTCAGGAAAAAAGACCAAACCGTTATTTTGCAGTAGGATCCAAAGTATTTCTGTACATTGGGCTACCAGAATGTTATCCTATGGGAAAATAACTTTGGAGGCCGAATTTTGCCGCTCGCGGTAATATTTTTTTAACCAAATCCACTGGTGCTGGCACATCCGTGGGTTGTTGGCTGTTCTCTCTCCCAAATGTCGTGAAAAAGCATCAAACCGTTATTTTGCAGCAGGGATCCAAAGGATTTCCTGTAATCAGGCCGGGCTACCGTGAATGTTATCCCGTGGGGAAAACCGTCAACTTTGAGTACCGTAACTTTGCCGCCGTGTAATATTTTTTTCAATACAACACTGAAAGGCACATCTGTGAGATGTCAGCTCCATTCCTCCAAATTTCAGCCTAAAACTCCTAACGGTTCTTTTGCAGCGCAGTGCCAAAGAATCGCTGTTACTTTCCTGCAGAGGAAAACTACTGTCGCATTCTCTGGCGAAAAGCTGTTAAAGTTCGGAGCACTTCGTGAGCACGAAAGTACTTTATGAAGCATTTCTTCCAGAAATTTGAAAACATATTTCTGGGGCCTTTACCACAAAAATAAAGACATGGCAAGCATCCCTCAGGGTCCGACTAGGTGAATACAAAAAGAATTAGTTGCTAGAGGGTCCCAAATTTAAAATGCCAACCATTTTCTGATCACTAACTGAAAACAAAATGGCTGGATTTGCGTAAAGTAACAGGCCCATTTGTGAAAGTAAAAAATGCATTTGCGAAAGTGTTGAACTTTTGTTAACTTTTCCTATTGACTTATAATGGAAACTGTTTTTGAATAACTTTTGAACCGTTTAATATTTTTTCACGAAATCTTCAAAAGGCACATTGGGGATCTCTACCGACAGCTTCCTGAAGATTTTGGGGCCGGTCGCTAAGAAACCGCATTTACTTCGTAGGCATGACCGTAGAATTCAGAAAAAGCGTGAACGCCGCCGCACAGATCATGCTCAATAACTCCGCAGCCGTATATCTGACTGGTAATGAAACTTGGCAGATCCCAAGGCCTATGGTTCTTGATCATGTATTCCAAATTTCAGGCAAATCCATCAAACAGTTGCAAAGTTATTAAGGTGCAAAGTTTTGGGTTTTAATATAGAAATGGCTCCTCAACCCTAATTTATGGTAGTACCACTGTGCTGTTACTATAATATATATATATATATATATATATATATATATATATCCCACAGACAGTGACCAGATTGGGGGGCCTGGGGGTAAGGGACCCATTGGCAGGAGTGACTACGCCACGGTCTGGTTCTGCCTGGACCTAGGGAGGGGTAGAAGGCTGCTGCACAGAAGTAACTGACTTTGTGGGGGGCGGATTTTAAGGAAAATGGGAAGGATCCTGGCGAGCATTTGATGGGATTGGGTCAGATGGACACTGATAGTAGGTGGAAATCATCAGGAGGGGGTGCAGGATGCCAACAGCACCTGTGCAAGAGTAAGACGTAAAAATGCGCGGGTGAAAGCCCAAAACCCCAGTTGGTGGACCAGGGAGGTCCGGGAGGAAAGGGAAAGAAGGCAGCCCATAGGCAATTCAAGTTCTCAAGGAGTAAAAGGGATCGAGGGGAGTACGAGATGATGGTCAGAAGGGCCATTTAGGGTGGTGAGGGCGAAGCAAGGCAAGGAAGGAGCAGGAACCTGGCCAGTGAAATTAGTGAGATGGAACAAGGGGTTCTTTAGATACATTGGGGAAAAATGATGGGTGAAGGGATTAGCAGTATTAAAACAGGGGAGAGATGGGCACAAGACCCGGGGGAGCAGGCTGAGGTACTAAATGAGTACTTCACCTCAGTTTTCACCAGGGAAAATGGGGGTGCTGCATCATACATGGGAGGAGACAGAGATAATGTGGAGGGGGGGACCCTTACCGATCGGGTGGTCTGGGGAGAGGGGAGGCATCACTGGCAGGTGGGGGAGGGCTAAGCAGGAGAAGAGGTACCAGAAGTGGAAATCACAGCAGAGAGAGTGAGGGAAGCCCCAGTCCCCTTAAGATGGAGAAAGCACTGGCTGGATAAATTACATCCTAGAGTGCTGAAGGAACTTGCAGGATGTCCTGCCAAACCCCCTGGGGAGGTTTTCACCATTTCTGAGGACAGGGTGGTGCCCTGTCGGAAGGTTGCGCGTGATGTAGGCCTATCCACAAGGGGGGGATCAAGGGAGGTGGCAGGGAACTACAGGCCTGTCAGCCTGACATCGGTGGTGGGCAAGGTGATGGAGGGCATTGTCGTAGAGAGGCTAGGGGGACTTGGATAAGTCAGGGGTGCCTGGACGATAGACAGCATGGATTCATCCTGGGGAAATCGTGTCAGACAAACCTGGTGGAGTTCTAGCGCAGACTGGGTGATTGGGTGCCTTGGACCTGGTGGTAGATTCAGTGGATGTCCTCTTCTAGACTCCAGCAAGCAAGAATTTGACCTGTTCCTCACGGGCCTGTTGGATAAGCTAGGAGAAATGGGGTGGGAACCAGATGATCAGATGGATAGGCAATTGGCTCCAGGACCGACCCAGAGGGTCATGCACTGGTGGGTAGTCTCATCCCCAAGGAGGGTTATTAGTGGGTCCCACAGGATCGTGTCCTTGGCCCTTCTGTTCAACGCCCACCTCATCTGACACATAAGGACATGAATCAGAGGAGATGAGTCTCTCTTGCAGATGACTGGAAACTGGGGCGTGTGGATGGGGAGGAGGGAGGGTGGCCCTGCAGGGGACCTGAGGCTCTGGAAAGATGGTCTAGAAAGTGGAAGCTGAGGTTCAATGTAGGGAATGTAAGGTACTCCACCTGGGAGCCTGGAAACCCAGGCCAAGGTGTACACCCTGGGGGAATACTACAAGTCTCAATGGCTGAGAGGAACCTGGGGGTGGTGGTGGATGTCAAGATGAACAACTCTGAGACTTGTAGGAGGGCAGCAGCCAAGGCCAACAGGATGCTGGGATGCATCGCTAGGGGACTCACCTCCAGAAGGAGGGAAGTGATACTCCCTCTGTATAACTGGTTTGGTGGGAGGCCGCACCTGGAGCCTGAGTGCAGTTTTTTGGAGGCCACACTCTAAAGAGGGACATTAACCTCCTTGGAGAGGATCCAGAGGAGGGCAACCAAAATGATTTGGGGTTTGGGGACAGGGACCTTATGAGGAGAGGCTCAAGAGCTAAATATGTACACATTGGAAGAGGAGAAGGACCGGGGGACATGATAGAGGTCTCTTGTGGTACATGAAGAGGGTAAATGGAGGAGGAACAGTCAGGTGCTTCAAGGAAGGAGGAAGGGCCACTAGAGGGCATGGTGGAAGCCGAAGGGAGAAAGGAGGAGGTGCTACTTCACTGAGAGGTGGTGGAGCCATGGAATGCACTACCTAGGGGCTGGTGGAGGCAGAGACAGTGGAGGAGTTCAAGAGGGGGTGGGACAGGTCTCAATAACTCCGCGGCCGTATATCTGACTGATGCGAAACAGATCCCAAGACCTATGGTTCTTGATCATCTTCCAAATTTCGGAAAATCCATCAAACAGTTGCAAGTTATAGGTGCAAAGTTTTGGGGTTTAACATAGAAATGGCTCCTCAACCCCAACTATGGTAGCACTACTGTGCTACCATAAATATTATATATATATATATATATATATATCCTGACAACCATGACCAGTTGGGGGCCACGGGGTAAGGGACCAGTGGCAGAGTGACCTGCCACGGTCTGGTTCTACCCAGACCTAGGAGGTGAAGGCTGCACAAAGACGAAGTAACTGACTTCAGAGGGATTTTAAAAAAGGAAGGATCAAGGAGCATTTGGATGGAATTAGGTCAGACTGAACTGATAGTAGGTGGGAAATCATCAGGAGAGAGTGCAGGATGCTACCAGCACCTGCAAGAGTAAGACGAAAATCCGGTAGTGCCCAAAACCCTGTTGGTGGACCAGGGAGGTCCGGGAGGAGTAGTGAGGAAAGAAGGCAGCCTATAGGCAATTCAAGTTCTCAAAAAATAAAAAATCGAGAAGTGCGAGATGATGGCTAGAAGGGCTACTAGGGTGGTGAGGAAACTGAGCAAGGAAGGAGCAGAACCTGGCCAGTGAAGTGGGAGATGGAAAAGGGGTTCTTTAGATACATTGGGGAAAAATGATGGGTGAAGGGATTAGCAGTATTAAAACAGGGGAGATGGGCACAAGACCGAGAACAGGCTGAGGTACTAAATGGTACTTTACCTCAGTTTCACCAGGAAAATGGGGTCTGCATCATACATGGAGAGACAGAATAAGGAGGAGGACCCCCACCCGACGAGTCTGAGGAGGGGGCATCACTGGCAAGGTGGGGAGGCTAAGCAGGAGAAGAGGTACCAGAGGTGGAAATCACAGCAGAGAGAGAGCCCTCAGCTCCCTTAAGATGGAGAAAGCACTGGGGCTGGATAAATTACATCCAAGTGCTGAAGGAACACAGATGTCTGGCGAAACCCTGGCAGGCACCATTTCTCTGAGGACGGTGGGAACTAAGACTGGAAGGTGGCGCGTAGTGCCTATCCACAAGGGATCAAGGGAGGTGGCAGGAACTACAGGCCTGTCAGCCTGACATCGGTGGTGGGCAAAAAGGTGATGGAGGGCATTGTCAAAGGGAGGCTGGGGGACCTGATAAGTCAGGGTGCCTGGACGATGAACAGCTGGATTCATCCTGGGAAATGAAACAGAAAGACAAACATGGTGGAGTTCTATAACTGGGTGACAAGTGCCTTGGACCTGGGTAGACCAGTGGATGTCTCTTCTGACTTCAACAGCATTTGACTCTGTTCCTCGTGGGCCTGTTGGATAAACTAGGAGAAATGGGGTGGGAACCAGATGATCAGATGGATGGGCAAGTGGCTCAGGACCGGACCCAGAGAATATAAAAGCAGGGACAGTCTCCCCCAAGGAGGGTTATAGTGGGTCACACAGGGATCAGTCCAGGCCCTTCTGTACATACCTATCTGACATAGAACAGAATCCAGGAGTGAGATGAGTCTCTTTGCAGATACTCGAACTGGGGCGGTGGTGGATGGGGAGGAGGAAGGTGGCCTGAGGACATGGGGCTCTGAAAGATGGTCGAGAAAGGCTGAGGTTCAATGTAAGAAATGCAAGGTACTCACCTGGGGACAGAAACCCAGGCCAAGTGTACACCCTGGAGGAATACTACAAGTCTCAATGGCTGAGGAGAACCTGGGGGTGGTGGTGGATGTCAGATGAACAACTCTGAGACTTGGGAGGCAGCAGCCAAGGCCAACAGGATACAGGATGCATTAGGATCACCAGAAGGAGGAAGTGATACTCCTCTGTATAACTAACTTGGTGAGCCGCACAGTATAGTGCAGTTTTGGAGCCCACACTTAAGGGGACATTAACCTCCTGGAGGGATCCAGAGGAGGGCAACCAAAATGATGGGGCTTGGGGACAGGACCTATGAGGAGAGGCTAAAGAACTAACACATTGGAGAGAGAAGGGACCGGGGAACATGATAGGATCTTCAGGTACAGAAGGTAAATGGAGGAGGAACAGTCAGGGGTGAGGAAGGAGAGGGGCACTAGGGGCATGGGTGGAAGCTGAAGGGAGAAAGGAGGAGGTGCTCTGCATCTGAGAGGGTGGTGGAGCCATGGAATGCACTACTGGGGGCTGGTGGAGGCAGAACAGTGGAGGTTCAGAGAGTGGACAGGCACAGGGAAGGGTTCTGGGCAAATCAATGCAGAAGAATATCCGGAACTGGGAAGGGAGAAGCCAGAGAAGGCGGGGGGACAAGATCAGCACCCAGGGTGGGGGCTGACAAAGGCAGACCACAGAACCCAGTTGAGCTATTCTGGCATTTTAATACCTTGTATAAAAGTACTCCGACTCACGAAAGCAGAAATGTTTGCAAAGCCATAAATTGCGACAATAGTTTTCAGTCAGGAAAATGACAGCAATTCTTTAACCCGCTGCAAAGAACCGTTGGGAGTTTTGAGCTGAAATTTGAGGAGCGAGACGACATCCTCACAGATGTACCTTCAGTGTTGTATTGAAAAAACATTACACGGCCGAGCAAATTCTGACACTCCAAAGTTGACATTTTCCACAGGATAACATTCAGGCCTTGACGCATTACAGAAATCACTTTGGATCCTGCTGCAAAATAACTGATTTTGGTCTTTTTCCTGAAATTTGGAGGAAGGCAGTAACAGCTCACAGATGTGTCTTTCAGTGGTTTGGTGAAAAAATAATACAGGAGGCAAAGTTATGGTGCTCAAGCACCTCTTTTCCATGGACCAGCATTCACAGCGTTACCCGCCTTGCTTTCCAGGGCCAGTATCTACAGCAGAGTGCAAGATACGGAGTTTCGTTTGAAAAAATTGGGCTAAGTACAAAAACTAGCCAGGACAGTCATAAATCCATATGACTTTTAAATTTTTTCTCAAATCATACAGTTCCTGAGATATAACTTATTTAGTATTCCAAGTCCACATTCCTGCTCCTATACCCATTATTATGCATAAATTCTTTGCACTCACTGTCTTTCTCTATTCAGCTTTTGGGGAAAACCAGCCTATGCGCTTGTTACTGTTGCCATTGCCCTTTCCGGCTTGCGGTTCCATATACGTTCACTTACCCGTTGGCGTCGCCACCACATCGTCATCCTTCTGGCGTTACTACTGGCGGCTTTGCGTTTCATACTTTTTTGCCATTTGTGTGTACCGTACTGTTTCTCTTTCTGTTTCACTTTGCATCACCATGCCCATTGCCATTTCGATTACAGGCACCATGTTACTTATGTGACAAAGACATCCCGTGGCACACCGTTCCGTCTACACACGTGTTCGTTATACTTTCTGTTCTCATTACAGCTTAGCGTTGATTGTCTGCGCACTGTTAGCGGCTTCTGTTTACATTGCTGTTCCTGTTACTATGCCACAAGACATCATGTGGTGGAGAGTTGAGGCCCTTTGGGCCCAGCTCCCAGCTGCCGCATTACGTGCCGGAGCGCAGGCCCTATGTCCGCTATCCTCCTGCGTTTTCATTTCGCTTGCTTTCTGTTATTTTTGCCATTTGTCAGTCTCACAGTACTGTTTCTCTTTCTGTTTCACTTTGCATCACCATGCCCACTGACATTTCCATTTGCAGGCACCATGTTACTATGTGATAACACATCACGTGGCAGACCGTTCCGTCGCCACCATCGCCATTACCCTTTATGTTCTCATTCACGTGAGTTACCATGTGTGCCACTGTTAGCATTTCTGTTTAGTTATGCTCCTGTTACTATGCACAAGACATCATGTGGTGGGGCCTTGAGCCCAAAGGGCCCGATGCATTACCACTACGTCCATTCACTATTTCTCATTACCATTCTCTCAAAGAAGGGGGAAATTAGAGGCAAAAACTCCGTTTAATGCATTAGTTAGGGTTGTTCCACAGCGACAAAGTGAGGAAATTCGCTGTTAGGGTTGAAAACCCTAACTCAATTCACCCCAGCACCACACACACACACACACAACACACACACACACACACACACACATTCAAGTATGGGGGAGGACCAAGTCAACACAACCAATGGCAGACATCCAGCAGCAGGTGACAGAAATAACAAACAATTGTCTAAATGTACTACGAGACATCCCCACCCACCTGACCAGGTACTGCATGCTCAGTGGAGATCAACAGCAAAACTGAGGCCATGTACACCAAACACACATCCCTGATTGCAGCTGCCACACAGCGTACCACACTTAGTAGTTGCATGGCCTTACCCACCGATGCTCCACACCAGACCACACCACATGTGGTGGGCCACCTGAGCAACAGAGTTCAGCAAAACCAAGGAGTTGTACAGGTATAATATCTCAGATTATAACAAGGGTTTGAAATGCAGCTTTCTAATTGACTGTAAACATTGTAACAGCCTTATGTTTACTTTTTATTAACATACATGTAGAGCCTAACCATATGATGAACATGGTTTAATGTTGTTTAAAAACAGTTTTATTATGATAGCAGTAAGCCACTCCCAGGTATTATGTTAATGGTCAGTTTATCACTGTCTAGCGACATGTGGCACTCGGCTATGCCTCATTCAACATTAAACCCCACAGGGTGATTAACAGACCATTTAACATAACTGTTGGTCATGCCTTATTGTTAATTGTCTTTATAGTAGATAGTCTCCCTCTGCTAGGCACTGTAGCAGCTTTGCAACACAGTGTCCCACCAGTTACACCATACACTGTCTAGTTACTGGAGAATGGCTGTGAATATGAACTCATGAAGATGAACAGTGTAACTTGATCATTACAGTCATCGAAACCTTAGTGTGATTATAACTGACAGAGTCAGTGATAGAGAATAACCCCTGCTGTCCTATTACACGTACCCCATTATGAGTTAAATCAATACTAAAAGACATTCGGTTTATATCTACACCATACCTACTTGATTCCTGTTGTACCACAATTAACATAGATATCACTTTGATAGCATCAGTGACAGAAGTGTGGCAAACCCAAACACTAGGCATACAGCCTGAGTATGAAACAACTGTTAAAAAAAATTACACTGTGTCCATAAGTGGCATAGATCACTCATTGCAACAATAATAAATGTATTACTATTTGAATAAGTTAGTCATCACCGATGCAATGAAATTGTCTTTATCCGTTACAACATACTCAGTAAGTGCCTGAGGAAAATCTATCCATATATACATCTCCGATACAGGTACGTCATTGTTGGCTCAGTAGTGCTATGATATTTAGAAGTTGCTTGGCCTGATCCATGCAATTACAATGTTTCTTACAAAGAATACTTACTGCATCTTTAGTATTGAAACACACTGAAGGTCTATGTATGTACATGAGCAGTACACCTTCATCAGTAAGAATGCATCTGATACTGGCAGTGCAATTTCAGAGCATTGAACAGGCAATGCTTTTCCATCGCTTACATCAGCCTCTCTATCTTGAGTAAACCATTGCAGTAAATGTACTACTATGTAAATCACCTACTAAATGTAACACTACTTTTATCTTGAGCATGCTAGTGTCTTGTGGTTAATTTATGTACTTCTCTTAATTAATGTATACTCACTAGTGTTAAAACCTTTCTACAACTGTCATCATCACCTTCAGCATTTATATTGACTAATGGCACAGTAACAGTTGTGGTGTGGTGTGGGGCATCGTGGGTAGTGCCACAACTACCTAAGTTTGATGCGTTGTGCAGCTGCAATCAGGTATGTGTCAGTTTGGTGTACATGGCCTCAGTTTTGCTGTTGATCTCCACTGAGCATGCAGTACCTGGTCAGGTGGGTGGGGTGTCTCGTAGTACATTTAGACAATTGTTTGTTATTTCTGTCACCTGCTGCTGGATGTCTGTCATTGGTTGTGTTGACTTGGTCCTCCCATACTTGAATGTGTGTGTGTGTGTGTGTGTGTGTGTGTGGTGCTGGGGGGTGAATTGGTTGGGGTTTTCAGCCTAACAGCGAATTCCTCACTTTGTCGCTGTGGAACAACCCTAACTAATGCATTAAACGGAGTTTTTTGCCTCTAATATATATATATATATATATATATATAAAATACCACTGAGGGAGGCTGTGAGCTTTGAGGCCAATGGTTTAGTAGCAATATGGCCTCAGTAATGCCTAGTGTTTGTTTTATATAATACATAACAATGACTGAGACAAAATTTAGAGTGCAGCAATATCTTCACTTCATGTACAGTTAGCCTTAATTTAACGGACTTTCAATATGTTAATTAGTTAATTAGGTGCTAATTGGTTTAAAGGGGAAGTCTCCCATAGTTTCACACCCATATTTTCCCAACTCCTTATGTGTAACTGTTGTGTTCCTCCTCTAGTTGCCAGCTGTCCTACTGCTGTCCAAATCTAGATTATAAATAAAAATATACAGCCCCCAGAAGTTACAATGTGTTTGTCCTCCATTTTACCATCAATGCTGCTGGAGGTTGATGTCATCAGAGCAACAGATAATGGTGCTGCACTAAATGCTGTTCCACCAGTAAACAAGAGGAGGCAGTATAGCACAGTGGTCTAAGGCTCTGAGCTGCAAATCTGGTGACATCCAGCAGACCAGACCTGGGTTTGAATCCACAGCTTCCATTTGCATACTGTGTGACCCTGAGCAAGTCACTTAACCTCCTTGTGCTCCCAGGTCGCTCCTGTGAAAAAGCTTTCAGCTTAGTGTGCTATACCTGGTTAAACAACTAAATTAAAAAAAAAAAAAAACAATAATGTTTGGTCCCCCACTTGAGTAACGGGGGAACTCATAGTGCTGTGCACATCCTGAAGTGCAGGTCTAATAGGGACTAGGACCATATGAGTGTGATTCAGCACTGATTTGACATGTATATACAGTATGCCTATTAGGAAGTGCCTGAATGTGTTGTGTTAATGTTTCTATTAGCAAAAACAGTTTACCTAATAAATGACTCTGGGTACAACAAAGAGTCTTAAATTGATATTATGTAGCTGTTGTATTATATTTCTGTGTGGCATTCCTATTTCTGGTACTTCAAGCTGACACCAGCAGTGAGACACAATCTTGCAAAAATGCCCCTTTCCCTTTGTAACTAGGCAGTCAGTGACTGGATGCTTGATGTAAGGCAATAAAGAGTTCAGCTATAATAAGGAATAGGTTACCAGGACAACATCAGCTGCAGCATATGGAAGAGGAGTAATCTAGTGGTTAAAGCACAGGCACAAGAACTGGGAAACTCTGGTTCAAATCCTACTAAAGTCCCTTACCCTCTAACCCTTAACAAGTTCCCCTAACCTCCTTGGGAACTGTGATGGCCCCTCAGGTCCATGACTTTAACAGTGCCCCAACTTCCCATATAAATCATTAGCAGTGATGTGAGAGCTACAGCACTTCACTTTGAAGGTACTGAAAACAAGCTGTGGCAGCCCCCCCCCTTTGTAATGCCAGCATTTGAAGTAGGATGTCCCTCACAAATCAGATGCTACACTTCAGCTGTTATAGGTAAAGAAACTAATCAGTCTCAGTGTTTGTAGTACTCAGTATTTGCTTAGCTCATTCCTCCCATGTCCTATGCATTCTGCGTCTTGGTATTTCCAGTCAGAACCCAGATGTAAGGAGCACTTGAAATGTAAAACAATACACTTTATAAAGTAAGTGATCTAGCTCTCCACTTTCAGGCCGCTGAAAGGGGAGTGTATAATTTGTGCAAAGGAGGAATTCAGTCTTGTGTGATACTCTGGGAAACTGCTCAAGCCTACCTTGTAAATGAATCCTCTCAAGGGTGTTCACCTGGGTCACTACAGAGTGACTGATCGACTGCTCGATTGATTGACTGATTGGTTGATTTACTGATTCAGTCCTACTGCTTTCCACAACATGTTACAACTGTCTCACAGAGAGAAAAAAGCAGTACACAGGAACAGCTTTTATTTCCTGTGAATTAAATACTACTAGATTATTATTTGCTCTACACATGCAGTATTAAGGCTACAAGTACCACTTCCTGTGTGAGTTGCATGACAGAACTGTCTTAAGCCATTGCAAACAAACTAAAATCAGGATAGACAGCATTGATACCCTTATGTTTTGTTCTGCACTGTTGCTGCAGCGACATCAAGGAATGGGAGGGGCTGTATTTCAAGTGACTCATTGTATGTAAATGGATGCTTGCTTGACATTTTACTAATTTGAGTCAGAGCCTAAAACTCTAGATATGTGTTGCAACAGAAGAAGTAGCTGATCTCTTATTGACATATGTACAGTACTTGATGTAATGTATAATAAATACATCAGACATATCCAAATCATAAATATACATGAGTCTTCTCCTTTAACAGTAATTTAAATTGTTTTTTTATTGCTGTGGTATACAGGTTTGGTTGCTGTAGTATATGAATTGAATATAGATTTAATTGATGGGTATATGGATTTAATTACTAGATATAAGGTGTATTAACTGATATGTTTTTATGTTGGTTAAAGGAGCCATCCACATAATATATATTTTACTGTATCTACTTCAGCAATTATTTGCATTTGCTCATCATTATATAGTAGCAGAAATTATTGACTTGCCTAATGGATTTTTTGATTTGCATTTTATGAAATATAGTTTCCTTGCCTGTAATAGCCATTAAAACATATACTACCAAAATTAACAGATTAAAAGAACTTTAAAAGAGTTACAAGTCCAAAGGTTATTTTTCATCAAATATCATGTTTTCCCCGTTGTTTAAGTACACAGTATCCCTGCAGGAGCTGCAAAAAAATGTTCTGTTACTGATGTTATAAATCCAAGAAGTCTTACTATACAATATATCAACATAGGGTAGCACAGCTAAGTATTTTTTTCCATGTTTCTTCCCTCCCTTGTCAAGTATTTTATTTACCACTCCCTCTAATTCTCCATCTGGGAAGGACTGAGGAGTAATACCTCTGCTGCATTACAAAAATATTTTCTATGGGTGTGCCAGCTATAAGGAAGCACACTGTAAACGTTTTAGCTCCTTAAAGGAAGTGATTCATCCTTTTTTTTTTTTTTTTTAATTATGTGACTGTATCTCAGTATGACTTTTTATTCCTTTTGCTAATTGCTATTTTCATACATAATAATTTTATGGAACCCAAAGGTTGCTCAAAACAAATTACTAGTGATGTAATAAGAAAAAAAAGCTGATTACTGTAAATGACTCTGTGAACCAGAGAAGTATCCTCTTTGGTGAACATTCAACTAATTACCAGACAGAAATTTAGACAAGATGTTCACTACTTGATTTTTTTTACTTGACATGCAGTTCTTTCTGACAGGTAAAGTACTATGTGTGTAGGAGATGAAATGCATGCACGCCGCACACAGACTACTTAAGCTTTTATAATACCACCAGCATCAACAATCCTTTAGTCCTTGCTGCCAGAACTTCTACCATGGTTCTGCTATCAGTTAGATATAGAATAAGCATTATTGGAACTACAGCTGCTCTGGCATGCACTTAAAGAGGAGGTTCTGGGTAAGTAGGGTACCAGTTATAAGAAGGAGAGGTTGAATAACATGGACAAACATTATGTGTTACACCTGGGTAGGAATAACACATCATGACAGCATATTCTAAGTAATTCAACCTTAAAAATCTCAAGCACCAAAAGAGATCTTGGTGTTTTAATTAATAAAGACCAAGATTTTGGAGAACAATGTACCAACGCTGTATCCAAGGCAAACAGAGTGATCAGTGCCATTTAAAGAACTATAAAGAGTCACAAATCTGAGGTTCTCCTACTATTATATAAACCTTATCTTCACCCACCTCTTGACTTTTGCAGCTGGCTTTAGGACCCACACAAGAGAGCTGATATAAATAGAGTAGAAAAAATACAACGCAAACATAACCAAAATTATAACAGAAGTTAAGGATCTCCCATACGCAGAAAGAGCTAGAAATTTAAAGTTATACACTCTGGAAGACAGAAGAAAAACAGATGATATTGTTATTTTATGAAGTGACTAATGATCCTTCCCTTATGGAAGAAGTGAACATAGGGTGGGGTTTTCAGACTGCGCCAGGCAGGGGCGCAAGCCTGGGCGCAGCACAACTGGGCTGACCCAGGGCATGGACCAGGCGATATTCAATGATGCTGTGCCATAGCTCAGCACTGTTGAATATGGCACTGAGGGTGCATGCACTGCACCACGCAAGTGGCAAAAGGGGAGCAGGGGGCTGCACCAGCACAAGTGCAGTTGTGCCAGGCACAACAACTGCAATATTCAGCTGTGGGCATGCAAATGAGGCCATTATGCATGCAAGGTGCAAATGGGGCCATTTGCATGTCATTATGGCCCCATTTGCATGCGTTGCACCGATCCCTGGTGACTTGCGCCTGGCACCCTGCCAGGCTGCAGCTGTCAGGAACTGACACCCTGCTGCCCCTCGGTGAGCTCTGCTCCCATTCGCCCGATCGCGGACATCTTTTAATTTAATCCCTGGTGGTCCAGTGGGCCCGATTCCCATCACCCGATTACGGGCATCTGTCAAATCAATCCCTGGTGGTCCAGTGGACCGATCACCATCGCCCAATCATGGGCATCTGTCAGATCAATCCCTGGTGGTCCAGTGGACCAATCCCTAATGCCCGACCATAGGCATATGTCAAATCAATCCCTGGTAGTCCAGTGGACCCCCCCCAAGCGCCTGATCATGGGCATTCGCATAGAGAAACACTGGTGGTCCAGTGGCACCCCCCCACCCATCCATCCATTGAGGCCCCCGCCACCCAGCACTCCCCCTCCCAGTCAGCGGCGGGCAGCAGCACCCCGTCCACAAGCCGCCCAGCTGCCTGCTGACTGACGGCGTACAGTAGGGTCTGTAAGCCTGTTGATCCACTGGTAGACCAGTAGGCTGTCCGAACCATACTGTACCTGAGACAAAATGTGAATGGCGTTCATTCACATTCGAGCCCTGAAATAATACAACATAGTCTGCACGCCCATACAGAAACTATAATGCTATTCATTTGTGCTGTTGTTTTATAGTGTTATAAGAAATAAATAGAACACTAATAGCGATTTAAAAATTTGTCTGTGGATTTTTTGCAGTGGAGTGCAGAGTTACATTTTTTATTGGCAAGAACTAGATTAGGCCAGTCAGACAATCAAAAATAGTTATACTAGTAAAAGGTTTATCTTTACAAGTACATTCAATTAAGCTGGCCTTTACAATGCCATCCTGTGAACTTCCTGGCTACAAGATAAATACAAAAAGTTAGTACATCAATGATATACAGGTTACTCACCTGTAACAGGAGTTCTAGGAATGGTATATGTTGTTCATCCACACTTATTGGCAGGTATCCTTGCCGCTTTAAATCTTGCCGGAAGGTCTTCAAGCTGGCTCCTCCAACCCACCCGGGTGGTAAAACTCTCGGCTCCGCCCCATGGCGCCAGATCTGGCCCGCTGGAAGCTCAGGTTGTCTTGTCGAAGCCGGGAGAGTCGGGTGGGTCGTGTGGATGAACAACATATACCATTCCTAGAACTCCTGTTAAAGGTGAGTAACCTGTATTTCTAGGGACATGGATATGTTGTTCATCCACACTTATTGGCAGACTCCTAGCAGTTCTCCGGGAGGAGGGAGGCAAGGCGCACACCCCCTACTTAGGGAATAGAGACTGGAGAACCGAGGCCCCAAAACCAGCATCCCGGCGTGACTCAAGGTCAATGTGGTAGTGGGTGATGAAGGTGTGTGCTGACTTCCAGGTAGCAGCCCTGCAGATTTCCTGGATAGGGACGTCCCTGGAAGCAGCCACTGATGCAGCGGTATGGCGGGTAGAATGAGCTCTTATCCCTCTGGGAGGCTCCATGCCCGCCAACCTATAGCAGAGATCTATGCAGGAGGTGACCCACCTGCTTATCGTCTACTTGGCTGCAGGTCTGGCAGGTGCGGCTTCAGCGTAGGTGACAAACAGCTGGTGAACCTCTCCCCGAATTTCAGCCGTGCGCTCCTTATAGTAAGCGAGCGCCCTTCTAGGGTCCAGAGTATGGAGCCTATATTCGGCCTCCGAGGTGTGATTGGGGTAGAACACTGACAGAGTCAACACCTGGTTAAGGTGAAACTCCGACACCACCTTCGGAAGGAATTTCGGGTGGGGGCACAGGACAACCTTGTCCCTGTGGAAGACCAGGTAAGGAGACTCGATGGAAAGCGCCTGGAGCTCTCCCATCCTTCTGGCTGACATAATAGCCACCAAGAAGTCGGTCTTCCACGACAGGTGAGAGAGATCACACCTGTGCATTGGTTCGAATGGCTTGCCCATGAGCTTTGCCAGTACCAGCAGTAGATCCACGGAGGTGGGGTTCGCACCTGAGGAAATGTGATCAAGGCCTTTGAAAAGCGCCAGAACAACCTTCTCCTCATGCCATCGACTGCTTCGCCCGCGCCTGTAAGCAGAGATGGCTGCCAGGTGCACCCTTAGGGTCAGCCGACCTAAGCCCTTGCTGAGAAAGGGACCATAAATAGTCCAAGATGCTTGCCAAGGAACAGGAGGAAGGGTCCAGGCCCTTGCCCTGACACCAAATGGAAAACCTCTTCCATTTGAAGGCATAGCATTTCCTGGTCGACTCCTTACGGGACGCCTCAACTACACTGAAGACCTCGTCGGAAAGACCCAAGGCCTGGAACTCTAGCCACTCAGGAACCAGGCCGTCAGGTGCAGAGATTGAAGGTCCGGATGGGGCACCTTCCCCTGACTGACTGAAAGCAGGTCCGGGCGAGCTGGAAGTTGCCTCGGGAGCCTGGAACTGAGGCTGAGGAGATCTGGATACCAGCATTGGCGGGGCCAGTCTGGGGCTACCAGAATCACCTGCACCTTGTCCCTCCTCGCCTTGAGAAGCACCTTGTGGATCAAGGGAAATGGGGGAAAGGCATAGAAGAGGCCCGGGGTCCACGGCCTCGAGAAGGCATCCCCCTGCAGCGAACCCTGCTGAGGGGGGCGGGCATGGAACAGCCTCAGCTTCGCGTTCTCCTGGAGGCAAACAGATCCACCTGAGGTGTGCCCTCAATGGGAGAACAGATCTTGTACTACCTCCGGCAGGAGACCCTCGTGGGACACAGCCCCTATCCGGCTTAGGGCATCGGCCAGGGTGTTGGAGGCTCCTGCCACATGAATGGCTAGGAGATCCGCCTCCAGGCTGCGCACGAGTGACCAAATGCGGAGAGCTTCCTTGCACAGAGGCATGGAGCGCGTCCCGCCCTGGCGTTTTAGGTAGTACATGGTCGTGGTATTGTCCATCTGGACCTGAACCACTTGACCCCATAGAAATGGAGCGAAGGTGGTGAGAGCTAGGCAGACCGCTCGGAGCTCCAGCAGGTTGATATGGCATCGGGACTCCCGCGGGGACCAGAGGCCGTGCACTCTGTGCTCCCCCAGATGGGCACCCCAACCCATCAGAGAGGCGTCGGTCGATAGAGAGACCATCGGCTCGGGGCGGACAAACGGGATGCCCTCCTGCAGATGAGCTGGAACGATCCACCACTGGAGAGCGTACCACATCCCCTGGGTCACCGTCACTAGCTGATGCAATGGATCGCAGCGTTGAGACCACTGGCTGGCCAACCCCCACTGAAGGGGGCGCATGTTCCAGCAGGCCCAATGGACCACGCTGGTGCAGGCCGCCCTGAGACCCAGGAGGCGTAGGAAGTCCGTGCAAGGCACGATTGCCCAACCAGAAATGACTGGGCAAAGGAGGAAAGAACCTCGGCCCTGTCCACCAGGAGCCGTGCTCTGGCTCGAAGAGAGTCGAGCTGTGCCCCGATGAAGAGAATCACCTGCTTCGGTTCGAGTTCCGACTTGGCCTCGTTGATGAAGCGGCCGACCTGAGAGCAAACCTGGAGGGTCAGATCTCTGGACCTCCACCTCTTGTCTGGAGGAGCGCGCTATCAGCCAATCGTCCAGGTGAGGGTACACCTGGACCCCTTGGCGCCGCAGGAATGCTGTCACCACTGCCATGCATTTGGCGAAGACCCTGGGAGCAAGAGACAGGCCGAAGGGCATGGCTCGGAACTCGAAAAGGGATCCTTCGCTCGAAAGCGAAGGAATCTCTGGTGAGACGGACGGATAGGGACGTGAAAAAACACTTCCTGCAGGTCCAGAGAGCAGAACCACACGCCGTGTTCCAAGGATGGTATTATCTGAGCCAGAGTGACCATCCTGAAGGTCCGAGACCTTAGGAACTTGTTTAGGTCGTGCAGGTCGAGAATGGGGTGCCAGCCCCCCGTCCGTTTTGGAACCAGGAAGTACCTGGACACAAACCCCGGGTCTGAGGGAGGGTCCGCCACCTCTCTGATCACCTCCTTCTCGAGGAGCAGAGCGATGTCGGCTCGGCAAGCCGACAGTGAGACTCTGGACCCGAGCCCCCGCGCGCGACGGGCTCTGAAGGGCGGGGCCTGCTCAACTCCAGAGGCAGGCCCTTCCCCACCACTTCCAACACCCACCGTCTGTGGTGATAGCGGACCAGGCGGAAAGAAAGTGTGAGCCGCCTTCAATGGGGAACCTGGGGTGAGGTGACGAGGTTGGGGGCGGCACCCCAACCTGGCCACTGAGCAGGCTTGGAGGAGGGACCGCCGAGGGACCACCTGGGCTTTACCTCCTGCTTCCTGGAGGAGGAAGCCGCAGGCTTGGGTTTGGGATGCTAGCTTGAACCTGCTGGCCCTGACGCTGCCTGGGCTGACAGCGCAGGCGCCGACGGACGCAAAGGGCTTAGGTTGCGTGTCTACGGCCCTTGTCCCTCTGAGCGGATGAGACCGAGTCCAGAGTGGCATTGGACTTTTCGATCCTCTGGAGGTGACCTTCCACTCCAGGGCCAAAGAGGTCGGTCCCCAGGAAGGGGACATCCGCCAACTTATGCTGGGTATCCGCTGTGAAGGTGGATATCCTCAGCCATGCCCGACGGCGCATAGCTACTGCGGCCACGACTGACCTGGCGCATGAGTCACCAATGTCCAAAGCAGTCTGAAGTTGCTGCTTGGCCACTGCCCTGCCCTGGTCCTGCACCTGCTTAACCGTGGTCTGCAGCTCAGCCAGGAGATGAGGGACTACCTCGTCCAGGGAGCCCAACAGGGCGTGAGAGAAATGTGCCATCAGCACGGCCGAGCTGGCCTGACGAAGGCCAAGGGAGGACGAGCGACTTTTCGCCCAGCGAGTCCAACTTCTTGACCCCTTGTCGGAGGTTTGTCACGCCCCTGGCGCTTCCGCACGCCAGAAGATGCTGTCGGTAACCAACCCTCGGCTGAGGGTGTTCCGAGAAACCGGACAGGGAACCGTAGGACCAGGATACTTCCTGCCATCCTGGCTGAAGGCGAGGGCAGGAAGCAGGACGCTGCCAGAGCTCCAAGGCCGGGCTACAAAGGCCCTGCCACTGAAAGGCTCTCAGAGGGAGAACCCCGTCCAATATTCCGTGAGGATACTTTGGCCCACTTGATACGGGCTCGAGCTGCATCCCAGTGGACCCGAGATGAGCCTAAGCAAACTCATGAAGGACAAAGGGCTATCGTCCAGTGACTGACCTCCTAAGGACTCCAAGTCGACCCGCCTGGAGAACAGGGAGGAATCGTTGTCGGACTCAGAGGAGTCCGCAAAGAGCTGCTTTGGGCCTGAGCCACCCTCCACCTGCCGAGGGCGATCGGGAGTGAGGGTGACAGACAGTCTATGGGGCAGACCCTGGGCCGACCGAGAATTCTTGGTCGGAGCCCCAAACAACGGCTGTGGAGGCGGAGGTTCCACCGGAATCGGTGGGGCAGCCGTTTCGGCCGAGCAACAGGCCTGGAAGCAGGCGCCTTAGCTAAAGCGGGTTGCTTGGCTGCTCGGTGACAGCCACTTGATAGCAGGGAGACGGCGGCGGCGTTGGCTTGCTCCCGGACAGAAGCTGTTGCCACATGGGGTCCTCTGTATCGCCGCGCACTTGCGTCCAGAAGCCTCCCTAAATCCGAGGAGGAGGGCGAGGGCGAGCGCCGCCGCTGCCACGGTGCCGAGACCAAGACCGCCTATGACGCCGGGATCGGCTGGACCGAGAAGAAGTCTGAGACCGAGACCGCGAACCTCGGCTTTTCCGAGGAGGGTACAGAGGTAGGGTGGGGGAAACCCGCTCTCCCCTCGGCTCGGAGGGCTCAACTGTGGACTCCGGAACCGGAGGCATGGGCAAGTCCACGGACACCTCAACCACCACCGGGGGAACCGGGGAGTGAGGGTTTTCTGCTTCACTGGTCGACAGCCCGTCCAACGGGTCGAGAAAAATCTCGACTGCGTCGACGGGAGTCTCGGTCAACTGACCTGACGGGGACACCGTGAAGCCAGTGGCCGAAGCATCGACCGAAGTCGATGGTCGACTACTCGGTGAGAGGGACCTCTCCCGCTCCCAAGAGCATCAACGGAGGGACTTACCTTTGTGGTCCTTCTTCTTGGACCGAGAGGAAGGCCCTGAAGATGTTGGTCCCTCTCCCTTAGTGGAGAGAGACAGACAGACAGAGCTCCTTAAAAGAAGCTGAATAGGAGGATCCCAGGGAGAGCGGGATAAAGGCCGCGGCAAGGAAGACGAAGATGCGGCCTGCGCTGCCTCCTCCTCGAGGGTGATCATCTGCTCAAGCTGTTCCGTCGAGCCCGTCGCCGCGGAAACCGCCAACCGGGCCTCCTTCGACTTTACCGGAGGATAACGTTTTTTGGGTCGCCCAAGTTGCAGACGGGTGGCATGGTCTTCCAGGACGTAGGCCGAAAAAGAAGAGCACAGATCGCAAGCCTGCGGGTCGAGCCCAAGGCCCAAGCAGTAGACGCATGTGGAGTGCAGATCTGTCCGAGACATCTTCTGCCCGCATGAGCACCTCCGGAAACCGGGAGTCAATTTGTCCATCGCAGCCGCGAGGGAAATATTTGACCGAAGTCTTGAAAACCTTAAACTTTATTTCAGGTAAACCGAAAAATTAGGAACCAGTCTTATACGCAGAGCATTAAGGAGGGAATCTGAGCTTCCAAGCGGTAAGGAAGATCTGGCGCCATGAGGCGGAGCCGAGAGTTTACCACCCGGTGGGTGGGTGGGAGGAGCCAGTTTGAAGACCTTCCGCAAGATTTAAAGCGGCAAGGATACCTGCCAATAAGTGTGGATGAACAACATATCCATGTCCCTAGAAATATAATTTATCAACATAGAAGTGCAAATAAATTTAGCTATAGATGAAAGTTTGTTGAAATAATTACTGTACAAAATATTTTAAAATGTTCACTCAATGCCACTTGAAAGGGTTCAAGAGTTTAAGGACAAGTCCATCTTGCTGATGATGGGCATACTAAAGAATCACTTTCCAGGCCAGCCATGGAAAACAAATCCCATTATCACCCTCAGAAAGTGCCCTCCATGCACACACATTACCCACATTTCACAAAAGAGGTTAACTCCTCGGTAAAAACAACTCAATGTTCTGCTGAATTCTGCAGACCTCAAAGTTTCTTTGTCTTCTTGATACAAAATAATAAATTTCAAATTTCAGACATCAGTGCTGGGACAGATATTGAAATAAATTGGTGCTTCAGTTAGGACTGGGTGAAATCTGAGTCTCATTTCGGTGAATTTTCATGCCAGAATTTGTAATTTACACAAGATTTACTGGAAATGATACGTGGAATCGCTGGGATTTTATTTATTTTTTTATTATATTTGAGAGAATTGTAATGTTTTTCATTTCCACACATTTATACAATATTAATGATACTGCAGACACAAATTGTGTAGCTCCATGAAACGGATTGAGGAAAACTGTAACTTTTGATACTCTGCAAGTGAAAAAAGTTCTCAGGGTAGAATTTACACAAAGCTGAATAGACATAATTCTAACAGAAGGTGAAGTCAGTGCAATTCTACATTCTCTACCCATTTTTGCAGATGGAAAGTCAAACAGCCTTGGAGTAGTTTCAATGGCACTACACTTCTCCCAAATATAGTCTGTGGGTATGGTATTTACTTTTGAGTCACATATAAAAAAGGTGCATATAGATCATGGGCACAGCAAGCTAAAGTGTGGGGCCATAGGTATAATAGTCCACTCTTCCTTATATGGCATCAACAATGCATTTATCATCACACAAGAACACGACTGAGTGGTCTGATGGTGAACTTATGAAAAAGAATTCTGCACAGTGTACAGAGTGAGCAGGTATGTACTACCTCCTAAAGGATCTATGTGAGAACAGCGATCCCCGTTAGGGCGAATGCATATCGCCAAAAAAATGTTTTGCCAATGTAGACCCTGGCAAACAGCAAAAGAGTGCCGAGGACTTACAATTGAAATGTTAATGCGGACCCCCCCTATTGAAGGATTCTCAATTCAAGGGGGGATGTCGGGTGGCAAAAGAAAAAATTTCGACGGTGCAACAAAGGTACCTGCGCCTGACCCAAACCTGGAACCTGTGCAGCTCAGCCCTGTACCCACCCACCACGCCATGGGAGCAGCTCGACAGCTCACCACAGCACCACCCCTCACAATCCCTCCCACCATTTGCTGTGAGTGCTCACCCCCACCCCCGCACATGTATACATGTAGCAGCAGGATGTTGCTGTATTCGTGCATGCCCCATCTGGTCGCCCTCCCTCCCTGGTCACTGCAATGACAGGCGCCGTGACTGAGTCACCATTTCAGTAGACGCCCAATTTCGGTCACCCAAGTAACGGTATACCCCTACTAAAATCTTCCTCGACATTTCGAAAGGAAAGGACAAAGACAGGTGCTGCAATCTACAGTTTAATTTTGCCAAGTACCACTGCAATATGCTCCAGTCCCTGAATTTCACAGACCTGCAGAACTAAATAGATTTTCATTTTTCATTTGTGTTCAAAAGGGTTTATGAGAATCACTGCATTTTGATCACTTTTTCTTAAAAAAAAAAAAAAGGTAATTTTATACATCAGATATATATCATGTTCATTCAGAGAGCATTATTTTACAAAATGTTTGTTTCACGAAACTTGCACTAGGGTAAATGTCTAGTGGAGTGCAAGTGACAAGGGACTGTTGCTAAGTGGCTGCAAGACTCTTCAGTGATAGCTATAACTAAGTGATCCCATTAAATATGCCCAACAGGGGGGCACTAGCCTTCCCCTTGTGGTCACTAACATAGTTGCAACTGTGTGGGGAAGGGTACAAGGGTTGCCATGGGAATGACCAACAGGGCCATATGCACAGCATAGTGACCCTCAGGATACAAAGCCTGACACTGAGTTTGTGACACTTTCTGCCTTTAGAAATATTAAAGGCAGGCAACAGGTGTGCCAAAGTCTGAGGTGGGCCAGTGAGGATCTGGTGTCAGAGACAGATCCACATGGGACCAGATACTAATGAAACCTTAAGGTGAGACTGAGCAAGTGAAGGGGATGCCAGTTGACCACCAGGATACAGACTGGGTGACAAAGAAAATCAAAATGGACAGGTCCAAAAGCAGGCCACCAGGAAGGGGGATGGACACTTTCAGTGGCACTGCCACTACAATGCATCTGTGTCATAGCAGAATGCCATGCAACTGATGCAATGCCAGACCACATCTCCACTGGAGTCACTGTTCAGTATGATAGCAGATGTGAACCCTGTTTGTTCCCACTAACATCCAACTGACTAATCTGCATTACAGTTGTGTCATTGGGGGAATTCTCTCCCCCAGTGACACAGCTCTGCCTTTGCCTATAGCCCCAAAGGGTGGTGGGACAATGAGAAGAATGCTTGCACTCATGTTTTTGCGCCACCACACTTTAAGACCAAGAACTGGGCCTCTCCATTCTATCAAATTCCCACCTTTTGAAAACATTTACCAGTAGATGTTTCCCAGAAACACTGTTCCAGTTTTAACACTGTGAAACGTAATGCTGCACTGCTTGTTGGTCTGTCAGTGCAGTGGTAGAACTACCTCTTGCAACCCCGGTGAGCCAGGTCAGTGCCTTGAGCCAGGGTCATCAGACGGTGGCAGGGGGAGGACTGAGCATCCCAGAGGATGTTCTCCTCCGGCAAGGAAAGGCAGCCAGCTCTGGCGTGTTACTGCTACCTGGGTGGCTGCACGTGATACTACACTTGGAGCAGTTTAAATGGAAGGAGGATGTTGATGGTGCCGTGCTCAGCATGCTCAATGTGCCGTGGGCCGCCATGCATGCTCACGATGGCTTCCAAGGTAGAAAAGGGGGGAAAACACTGGAGAGGGGCTGAATGTCTGGCCCCTCGTAGACCCAGCACCAGTGATGTGGCCCACCCCTGAGAAATGGATGCTGTGAACGGCGGGTGACAGGGAGACCTGCTGACCCCACCATAGGGATAAGTTGTGGGGGCGCTACAGACTGTAGTGGTAAGCTCACAATAAGCTAGAAGATGGGCCGGGGGGGGGGGGCTCCAGAGATGGAGGAAAAAACACTGCACAGCTTAGCACTGTATGTTTGCTGAAACCACTGTTGCTGCCATATAACCCATTTACAAATGAGGTGACAGACTCCAAGGTTTAACATCCTGGTTATATAAAGATTATTGCTTTGTGAGAACTGGGCTGCTACAGCTTTTATTGTTTATGCTGCTGTTTAATGTGTACTGTATTAAAGCAAAAACCACATGCTGAGTACTGAGAGACAATAAATGTTTCATAATCGACTGTAAAACAAATCATGCTCACAGGACAAGGGAACTTGTGTGCTGTAAGAAGACATACTGGGTAGGATTTTCAGACAGGTCAGCGGCACATATGCATGTTGTGACTGCATCTACTTTCAGAGGAATGTGTTCAAGCAACCCTGCTGCTATTCTCAAAAGACAGGCCCATCTACAATAATAAATGTCACAATCTGCAGTAAAAAAACAATTACACAAATGTATTTCTTGCTGCAGTTGCACCTTTTGTTTTTTTCTGCAGCAAAATTTGAACACTGATAGATCGTCTAACATATGATTTTACAGTTTGAATGGATTTGCTACTGAAAATAGCGGTGGGCACACTGCAGATAGATCCTTTCGCCCACATTGTCACCAGCAGTATTCAGGCTTATTAATGCAATACAAATGTTGTTCCTTTTCTTAGATAATGCGTTTTACCCCTAGGATCATCCATGCACTCCTTGAGATAGCTCTGCCTGGCAACTTCTCAGGCCTAGAGATGCTGAGCCAAGAGAGTTGTGTGAGCGAGCACAGGGAAGATGTAGTCCTTTTAAGGATTTCTGTAAAGAGTTTGCAAAGCCTGGGGATAATCCCCACTGGTAAAAAAAGAGAAACTGCTTTATGCATTTTGTATTGGATGTTGAATGGAAACTTCTATAGGACAAATTGATCTGTATAAGGGAACTTCTCCCCAAGGAAACCCAGTAGGGCAAAATGTTGGGCATGCATTTGGTGGCAGTTGTGAATATATTAAGAACATACACTTTTTTGAAGAATCCATTGGCAGGGCTGTTTTTTATCGATTTACCTCTTAGCCCTGTTAGCTGCTACTCCCACTGCCCTCCCACACCTCCGGTGGAGGTCACCGCAGAGCAGTGTCTGAAAGTACCATCAACTGTCATCTTCAATGACCCTGTGTTTTTTTTCTCTTTGGGTTCATCCCACCTCCCTTGGCCCTGGCAATGCCTCAGTCAGCCTCACACAATCGGCAGCTCTCAGTGCATGTCTTAGCGAGGCAGCCTGCTCCCTGGTCTTCAGTGAGGGATTGCTATATCTCTTCTCCCAAGCTGGGAAACACTGACATTGGCAGTACTGCTTCCCAGCATGCCTACCTGCTCCAAGTGACTGAAGACCACTCCTGAACCCAAGTCCCCAGCATGGAAGCATGATGCACTGATACTGGACCAACAGGTAAGGCAGCCCCATTGCAGTATTAATATTTTTTCTTTTACTTTAATTTCCTTATAAACAATGGATGGGGTACTATATGAATCCCTATAAATTCTGACGTCCTTTCTTATAATCAGCTAGTTCTGCTATAGGAACTCACCAAATAAGTGGCTGTAAATGGTGAGTTACTACTATATGTACTGCTTCCACACACACACACACACACACACACACACACACACACACACACACACCAGACGACGTCAAAAGTGAACATGGAACAGACTATCAGCGGCACCAGTTCAGGTATAGGCAGACTGGTAAATGAGAAAAAGGCACTATATAAAAAACACAATACACTAAAAAAGTGAACTTAATAAGGCTATAATTCTCTCTCAGGCTCCTTCAAAATCAAGGCTTATAAATATCAGCAGAACTCCTCAAAGCAATTACTTACGCCTTCATTACGTAGGTGTACTTTTTTCCTTATATAATTACTTTGCTGCTGACAATAGCACTGAAAGATTATAAGGTTTGACATAAGCACTGAACATTGAAAAACCTGAAAATGTTCAGTGAATATCTTTCTCAATAAACCCACCAGTCCCCTGCTTAAAATGCCCAATATAAACAATCCATTCTCTCATCTTTCCAAAATGTATTGTAAAACAAACTACATCCAACTGAAATGCACAGTATACTGTATACAGGTGCAAAGGTATCTTGTGGTTCAGGTGACACATACAGTACAACAGGAGGCGTCAGCCATGTGATTTATAAAAAGCATCAGAACTCACTGATAGTTTTATACCTGCCTTGTGTACAGCTGGGTGTAGCTCATCCATTATACAGTAGTTATCTTATTTCAAAAGTGTTGCGTGGAAGAGGTATATTGAGTGGGAGCTCATTTCAGGTGCGACAGTCGGGGGTGGGGGTAAAACCCTTGTGTCCGTCTAACAGCTGCAGGCACAATTTCAATTATACCATTCTGATTTTTTCGGTTTCTTGCAGACTACATACTCATCTACCACCCTCCACCCCCATTTATCTTCCCCACACACGTATTATTTAAAAAGTAAAGTTGCCGGGCTTCAGGTATGGTACCAGGAACCCAAAGATTTATCCCTATACTGCATGCACTTAGTCCAACTGGAGGCTGCTGTTGCTCATCACCTTGCTGTAGGCAGCATTTTTTTAAGTCAGAAGTGTTTTTCAGATGTCCAACTGCAATGGGGGAATAGTCCACATAGCTGAAACAATTAAGGGGTCTGCTTTTTACTGGCTGTAATACTTTCTTACCATTCCATTCAATGCATGAAGAACCATACATGAGGGCAGCAGGAGTGAGCAGCAAACCTCTCGGAAATGCAACTTGGCTCCATAGACTACCACCTCCCCGACTGCTAGTAAAGAATACTGTCCACAGCATTTCACCCAGATTTCCCTTTTCAGGCTACTATGAGGGCCAAACTGCTCAAGAACATAACTTAGTTCCCTAGACTGCCCTGGACACTACAGAATCCTACAGTACAAGAAGTGGAACAGCCAAGGAGGTGGCAAGGAAAGGAGGACTTACCTTTAGGGTTGGCAGCATGGCCCCGAGGTAACATCTCCTACTTTTGCCATATGGACAGTTGCAGTAATAATTCCACTGCACCTCATGTCAAGGGCTAGGATCCTGTGATCAGAGAATGCCATTGCCTTCACAGGGGAGAGCCATACACTACTATGTTTGGTACTGATACTCGGTGACCAGCCAGAATAAGTTTCAGTTTGGTCAGATCCGCTGGGCTAGATGGGCCACCACAGGGATCCTATGCTGGGAGAGTAGACGGTACGGTAAGTACCCTACAGTAGTCTGGGCTAGTCAGGACACAGTTATTGTCTATGTATGTATTGTGTAACATCAAGCCTGGGGCTAGTTCTCTAGCCAAGGATGCAAATGGAGTAAATTTGGGGTATCAAATTCCTATAGCAAAGGGTGTGCATAAATTACCCCCACCCCCCAAAAAGGAAAAGACTGCATTTTTATCTCAAAAAGTTGTTTGAACCTGTCAAGTAGATGTTGTGCTGGTACACTCTAGCTGATGTTTCACAGACTGACAATTACTGAGGAAGATGGCTTAAAACTCATACTGCCCTTCACACAAGGCCATTAGAACACATTTCAAAGTGAAACAAGTTTGTCATTTTTATGTTTGCTTGCACGCATGTCCAGTGATGTGCAGTAGGGCTCAGTGCTGGGGCTGCCACTGTTCACCTTATTTATAGGAGATTTACAGAATAAGGTTAAAAGTTGCCTGGTGAAATTCGCAGACAATGTCAAATTAGGTGGGCAAGTAAATACAAGCCAAGATGCACTACAACTCATTCTAGACCTAGAGAAAATTGAAAAATGGGCAGTTCATCACTGAGCAATGCTCAGTAATGCACATGGGCAGGGATAACCAAAAGCAGGAGTACTATTTAAATGGGAAAAAAATTAGGGAAGGTAGAAGTTGAGAAAGATTTTGGGGTCTATGTAGACCAAAAGTTTACATTTAAAGAGCACTGTACAAAGGTAATACAGAAGACTAACTATATGGTCAGAAATATAAAAAGGACATTTATAAACCGTTCTGCCTCTTGTATAATGCCCATATATAGAGCGTACATCAGACCCCATTTGGATTATGGACTCCCCCCTCTGGAGCCCTTACCTAAGGTGAGAAGTGAATAGGGTGGAACGAGTGCAACAAAGGATGATAAGAGGCATGAGGGAATACAGCTATGAGGACAGAAAGCAGAGGTTAGGACTGTATAATCTGGAGCAGAGGAGACTGAGGGGAGATATCATGGCCATGTACAAGATCATTAAAGATAAGGAATTTATGACGGAACTGAACCTGGTAATCCAAAGTAAACCAGAGGGCCTTAGAGGCCATAACTACCAGATAAAATTAGAAAATGTCACAAAAAACATCAGATACAACCTCTTTACATATTGTGCAGCAAGACACTGGAATAGACTTCCAACAGTGATAATCTGTACATATTTAAAAAAGATTGGACGCATTGCTGTTACAAAACGAACAGAGGGTTCCGCTACGGCGGGTGGATGGTAAACAATGGGCAACTCGCATTCTTCCATTCACGATTTCAGTATTATGATCCAGTATGATATCAGCTTTAAACATCCTACTGGACTTGAGAGATTCTGGAAGCAGTATTGGATGCTTAAAAACACTTTCTTGTGGAAACCATTCTTGGTTATCCCCCCTGACAAGACCTATGTTCAAAGAAATCACAATACTCTTCAGGAGCGAAGGTATAAATGTAGCGGACATGACATACTGGTTAAAACAACACTGTGCAGTAGAATGGGTATCCAGAACCCATTCTGGATGAGGAGCATTTATGGACAGGGAGCTGGAAATATAAAATCACCCTAAAACAGGAAAATGGAGTAACAAAACATCTTCCTAATTGTTTTTTTCTGGGGCGAGACAGAGGGGTAATCTTTTACCCAGGACAGCCACGTGTCTGTTATAATTGTGGGGATGTGGGGCATCCAAGTAATGCTTGCAAAAAGTAAAAGTGTGGTTTATGTGGAGAAGTGGGCCATATAGGTGCACAATGTCAACAGCCACTAAGATGTAATATGTGTGAGCATCACGGGCACACTTTTCGTAACTGTGCTTGGGCTTCACATAACAGTCTGGATCAAGCTCTGCGTGCAGAGCATGACGTTTATGTAACAATGGCCCAAAAAGAAAAAATGAGAATGCAAGAGCTAATGATGCAGATAAATACATCAGACCACAAGCCATAAAGAGTGTCTCAACCCAGAAAAGAAACCCTTGAGCAGGGAGATGGTAGAGGTACATCAGCCTGAATCCCCACCCCCACCCATGGAAATACAAACTAGGGCATAGGCCACTGATCCTGTACAGAGTGATTCAGAGGTGGCTGAGGAACAGGCATCCGTGGAGAAGGTGCAAGAACCCCCCCCCCAAAGATGTGGCCCTAGGGGGAATGAGCACAATGGTAAAAAGACCACCTCCAGAAACAACAAATGACCGCACATTCAAGAGGGTGACAAGGTCTAATGCTGCTTGAAAAGCTATGGAACCTCAGACCTTGAACAAATAACCTGTCAGTATACCCTCACAAAACCCTTATGATGTATTAATGGAAAAGGAGGAAGAAGAAGAAGATGCGAGGGGAGAGTCGGATGTTTTGTCAGTTACCTCCTCACAACCTGAAAATGTACTGGAACCAGTTTTGGGAGACAAACCTAAACCGAAAAAAGAAAGAAACAGAAGTGAAATGAATGTTTTATGAATTTCATGTGAATTTACAACATTTTTCATGGATGGGGGAATTGCCTTACTTACTGGAAATGTGAACAGTATTCAAGCTAAGGAAAAAAGAAACATCACCTTTGCAAGTTTGACGTCAGGGAAGGGTCAAATATTTTTTTTGCAGGATACCAGGATTCATACTTTACCAGAAACAGTGGCTGCACAGAAAGACTGGAGGTGAGGCCCCTCCTTGTGGTTGATAGGAGAAGAACAATGTATGGGTTTAGGGATCATGTTTGCAGGGATTAAGGTAATTGTGTTGACAGTATTAGATGTATGAGGTTGAGCTAGAGCTTGGTTGCTGGACATAATTCTACAAAATCTTTCCTATAGACTTAGAAATATCTATGCACCTCAATCAAAAGCTGATACGTCTTCCTTATTTAAGGCTATTGCTCCCTTCCTACACACCTCCAAACTTATAATTAGAACACAATAGATTAAGGGATATACAGTATATGATACATTGGAGTTATCCTCCGGGCATACATTTTTTATGGGAAAGCTATCTACCAGAATAGATTTTTGGTTTATGTCAGAGAGAACTGAAGGAAATTCAGTTACAATTATACCACTAGAAAGTTCAGACCTTATGGCAATACAAGCTACTATAGGTCAATACCACACAATTTCCATTGAACGTGGATACTGGAAAATGAACACTGAAATATTACAGGAAGAAATACATAAGAAACACATTCTAGAATTTTTAACAGGCAAGATATTAGCTTTTTGTAGGATAGTCTCATAGAATGGTGGCAAGATATGAAAAGAAATCTAAAAGACCTTTTAATCTCTATTACCTGTATGAAGGCAAAAAGTAAGTATATACAATATTTAGGGTTGGGGCGGAAGTATTTGAAAATTATAATGCAGATGAGATTAACAGGAAAATATGATGGACAAACCTAATGATATCAAACAAAATATGTATCTTTATTAGAAACAGAAGGAGACAATAGTTGCTAAGCAGCAGAAATTCATGACTAGGGGGACAAAAGCAGGTGAACCCTTATAATTCAGCTCTGCGGGGGGACACAGAAGGCAGTTATTTCAGCTCTGAAGGAGAAGACAGGAAAGGTAGTAGATGACAGAATGGAGTTCCAACACATAATACAAAAACATATACAGGAAACATTTCAAAGAGAGGAAAATTCAATTCGGGCCTCCTTTTTATTCACCATTTGGACATTCCAAATTTAACTGAAAAAAATAAACTAGAGTTGGTAGAGCCTATTACTATGGAAGAAATTAAAGGAGCAATAGCAAAATTAACAACTCACACCACTCCAGGGAGGGATGGAATCCTGTGATTTTTATAAGGAATATACAGAGACACTGGCCCCTTGGTTGCAAAAGGTCTTTGAAGCAGTACAGAGAGAAGAAAGGCTAGTGCCTAGTGTAAGGGATAGGGTGATGATTTTATTTTATAAAAAGGGAGATCCCCAGAATATTAAGAATTGGAGACCGTCAAGTTTATTATTCACAGATTATAACAATTTTGACAGTAAGACTAGGAATGGTAGCAAAAAAATTAATACTTCCAACACAAACATCTCCTCTGAGGCTGAGAGATCAGAAGGCTGTGGGTTCTATCCCCACACCAGGCACCTGAGTTAAATCCCATTACTGACACTGTAGTGCAGCGTTAAGGGGGTGCTGAACTTCTGAGGTGCCGTCTTTCAGATGGCATATTAAACCAAGGTCCCGTCTGCCTGGTCTGGTGGTTGTTCAGGTGGATGTTAAAGATCCCATGGCACTTCGCGAAAAAAAGAGTATGGGAATTTTATTGAAAACCAAAAAACATAACATCACTGATATAAACACATTTTTAAACAAACGGACCCCCCAAAAAACCCAACCAAAATCAAAAATGAAAACTTTTTACATATAAAGTAAAAAAAAAAAAAAAAAGAGAAGCTTCTCTGTACAATTGCAGAAAATTCCAAATAAATGTCTCCCCTTTTTCTTCCCTTAAATAAACATTTACATTTCTCCACAAATGAAACACTTTGTCATGAGAGAATTTCTGTTCATCTTTTTCTTTAACTTTCATAATTTCGGTCTCAATCCGAGAGATTAATACTTTATTCAAAACTTGTTGCTGTAACACATATTGGCATCCGGCTTGCCACTACCAGACTACTTGAAAGAGCTTCTGGTTTCTTATTGCCCTGGGCGATTGCTCCGCTCAGCTGATGAGAGATTGCTGGAGATTCCAAGGGTGCGTTTGAAATCTTCTGGGGCCTGGGCATTTATGCATGCGGCCACAACCCTTTGGAATTCTCTACCCTGTTGGTTACGGGAGTGCATAACCGTGGAGGGATTTAAACAAGTTCTAAAACGTATATGTGGTACCAAGCATTTGGTGAATGATTTCTTTTAATTATATCAGTTGTTTTATACTATTTATGATGTTGGGATGTTTAATGTGTTATTTTAAACTATGTTAGGCGCCTTGGGTTTTTGAAAAGTGCCATAAAAGTAAAGATTATTATATTATTATTATTAAATAATGAATTAATGAGAAAAGAACATTTAAAGTGCTTTTATGATTTTTTTTCCAGATGCCTGAGTAGTCTCCCAAAATTAAAGTATTGTAAGTAATTCGGGAAATGGAAGACGTATTCCATTTATTAGCTAATTCCTTCCATATCTGAATGCTTGAGAGGCATTCTAGAAAGATACGAGTCATACTTTCTTCAATATTAATGCACGTAAGTTTTGGGCAATATTTTTCTCTAATAGGTTTATGCATTAAATTACCCCTTACCCCTAATTTCGATTGAGAGCATAACCAGACTATATCCCATGCTGGAACAAACATCCTGAGATCTGTTAGTCTAGTAATGGCCCAGGGCATTTTAGTTGGAGAACATTCAGGAAAGATTAAAGTAATTTTTTGAACCTCAGAAACCACATGTGTGTAGAAGCTTTTCTTTTTTTTGAAATTATATTTTATTGTTTTACATGATAAAACAACATACAATGTTCTCATGCAAGAAATCTCACATTATCCATTACAATACATCTAATGTAATAAGTAATCATAATCTATGCATTCTGGCTTTCGGATAAGGGGGTATTTCTTATATTTAATAGTCAAAATATTTATTATTATCCATATTATGCTGCACCCTACAGGACTTGAGAGACCGAATGCTAAAAATAGAGAACATACTAGACAATTATCCACGACAACCAGGGTTGATGTGGTCCCTATTATAGAAAATGTAACCCCTAGATGTATTTACTGTTCAACAGAAATTAACTCCTTTCCTCAGTGAACAAATTTTTAAACATGGTTAAAGCCAAGTTCCGCTTAACATGTGAAGTAAACTAAGCCACTATGGAGCTGTACATTGACCTTCCACCTGGTTGTGTAAACAGCTCTGCAATTACCACTTTTATATGTTGGCTTCTACAGTATATAACTCTATTAGAAAAGCATAACTTGGTTTTCAATTGCAGGGTTTCTTTTAACTTAATTTAATAATATACATCTTAGACCATTAGAGCTACACCGCTCCAAAGGATTTATTTATCTGGCTCAAAATAAGAAACAAGTAAGACCTGTTAGTGGAAGTCCATTTCACATTGCAAAACAGAATTTTAAGTCCCAACTCCATCAGATTCCTTCCTCTTCAGATTCAGACATCTCCCAATTACCAGCATGTTGAAATTCCCTAGCTATCGCCTCTTCCTTCTTACTGGCTTCCTCAGGATCCATATATTGGTATGTTTTTCCTCCGTAGTGTATCCGGAGCCTAGCAGGCATTAGTAGGGAATGGGCGACTCCAAAACTTCTAAGTTTTGCCCAAACCCCGTCAAACTTCTTATACCTGGTTCTTGTAGCATAGAACAAATCCAGAAATAGATGTATAGCAGCTCCTTGAAAATTTTATTTAGTTGTCTCTCTGGCCGCTTGCATCACCCGGTCCCTTACTGTTGGGGCTAGACGTAATCAGGAGAACCGTCCTAGGTATATCCTCATGGGCAGCCGCTGAGCAGGCGGTAATCCGATACGCTCAAACAAAATTCTCCTCTCTAATCTCCAAGCTCAGTCTCAAAACATCTGGTAGCCAGGTTTGAAGAAAGTACAGAAGGCTATCCCCCTCGCAATTTTCAGGTAGGGCAATTAGGCAAACATTGGAGGCCCTTTGAGAGTTTTCGAGGGCCTCCAATCTATAGCGAAGCTGTGAGTTCTCTTGGACCAGTTTACTGGTCGTGGTAAATTTTAGTTGCCATTGATTCCGCTGTAGTAGCTGTTTTCATCATCTCCATTATTTTATTATCCTGCTCCACAAACCTGGTCAAAACAGATTCTACTTTGTTGTTGATCGCTTGCATGGATTTTTGCAATGCAGTCCATGGGGGCTCATTCCCAGATGTAGATTGGGCTACCACCTTGTGCTGCTCTGTCTCAGTAGGCCTGTTTTTAGTGCCGCTCATAGGACCCTTATTTGTGTGACCCATTTTGAAAAGAAAATATCCAGAGAAATGTCTGCCTCTGTAGAAACCAATGAACGTGGTAAAACTTCGCTCTGTCCACTCGAAATATAAATTTTATTTGTTAGTTATTCACTAAGTGACAAGTCGATCTGAGACACTACTTGTTGGTAGAAGTGCTCACTAGCGCCCCCGTTCATGTGTAGAAGCTTTTTCTCTTTAAAACAACAAGGGTCTGTTTTTCTATCTTCCATTGTTGTTGTTTCTTAAAGGTAGCAATAGCATAAGCTGGAACCTGTTGCTGAAGTAAAAGTTTAGGGATTAAATGATCTAATTTCATAAAATATTTCTATAATGAGAACTTAATCCATATTTGCCATGAAGAATGTACTGTCTCCCATTCACATTTTATAGTGCTAAACAGAAAAATAGAGTGAAAAAATACAATAGGATTAATCATGTTTAAATCTCTTTTTTTTTTTTTTAATAGGAAGATAGGTGACATCTCTCTTCACCGGATTCAATCTGCTATCCCAGAGCATCTGAACAAAAAAAATTACTAAATAGTCTCATTTCCAGGTGCACTGGGGGGAGGGGGGCATAAATGTAGCTGATGTATAAATATAGAGGGAGTAAGAATTTTTTAATGATTTGAACTAGTTTTTTTCCCCCAAATTTCCATGTTTTCCATAAGCTGACCTTACTTTCGCATATGTCTATTTGTTTTTCCCAATTTAGAGTTGCCATGTCTCCAGGTCCAAACCAGATTCCTAGAATTTTTGTGGAGAAAATGAAGTGGCTACTCCTTGCATCTCCGAGGTATTTAATAAAGCATCATCTAGCGCAAGAATAGTACATTGATCAATATTTAATTTGGCACCTGAAATTTTTTCATAAGAGATAAAAAGTTTGAATAGCTTTCTCAGCTGAGCTAATATCTGGAATGAAAGGGGTAATAATGAAAGGGGTAATATCATCCGCATAGGCTGTAATTTTTTCTGGGTTTAATGTAAGGCTAGGGGCAAGTCCTAAAATTTGCTTATCCCATTTTATCTGTCTTATGACAGGATCTAGTGCAAAAGTATAGAGCAAGGGACTTAAGGGACATCCACGTCTCACCCCTCTCCAAGGGAATATTATCCCCATAAAGACCGTTAAGTGCAGGAATAATACTTGTATTAACATAAAGTTTAGTTATCCACCCCACAATTTTTTTAGGTAGACCATACACCTCCATTATACTGAAAAGGTAGTGATGTTCCACTCAGTCAAAAGCTTTGGATTGATCCAAAGCCAGAAAATAACAAGACATATTTTGTCCCCTGCTTGCTTCAAAAAGTTCCCTTAAAAGAAAAAGATTGTCTTGAATCTTCCGATTCGGTATAGCGCGTGGCTGTGCCTCATCTATTAGTGTATCTACAATTTTAGCTAATCTATTGTTCATAATTTTAGCTAAGATTTTATAGTCACTATTAAAGATACTTATAAGTCTCCAGTTTGACAATAGCTTTTTACCCCCCTTTTTTAAAGGTATAAAAGATAATGGCAGTGCTGAAATTCCTATAGTCCAGGTCGGATTTTAACATAAAATTAAACATTAGTGACAAAAAGGAGCTCATGTAAGACTCACATTTTTATAGAAATCATTAGAAATACCATCTAGTCCTGGCAAGGTGGCAGATTTTAAGCTTTTTATCACATCACTAATTTCTTCTGGGGTAACTGGGGCAATCGAAGAACAGCCAGCAGAATTTCCTATATGGGGTGCAGGTGCAGTTAGAAAATTCTTTAGGTCCCCTGAATTTAGGGGATTTTCATAAAAGGATCCCTTTAAATGATTCTGAACTAAGAAGAGCATTCCTAAATCAGTGTTTACCAAATAGCCATCCTGTGATACTAAGTCAGACATAAGAGTTTTTGCTAACCTTCGTTTACAAGCCTTATAGATTTCTGATGCAGGTTGACTATTTGTTCCATATCTCATTTCCATATCTAATGATTTTGCTCTGTCATACTGACAAGTTTTCATTTGCTTTTTTTTCTAATAATTGGGTTTTATATTTCCTGTTGTCTTTTGGGGGAAAATACATCAATTTGTATAGCTGGTTCCTGTGGTTTAAATATTTTAAATAGTTTGAATTTGCAGTGGTTTTCCTCAAAAGTGATTCATAAAGATTTCAGGTCTTTCTTAGTATCTGACCACCAGTCCCATAAGTTATCATACATGCATAAGGAATAGTTCCTGGTTTCAAATAATAATTCTATTTGTTTCTAACAGTCAGGTGAATCTAACAATGAAACATTTGATCTCCATCTTTGTATGCGGGAATGAACTCTTGGGGGAACTACGGCTAAGTTGAAGTGACCTAATAAGATATGACGGTCAGAGAATTCTGTGGGCCTGACCATTATTTTAATTGCTTTAATATATTTTGATACCAGAAAGCAATCTATATGCATAGCATAGATATGCCTGAAATAAGTGGCTCCACTACCTTGCTTTAAAGCTCTATAAACATCAGTTAATCCAGTATCCAATAAAGTTTGTTTTAAAGTCACAGTAAACCTTTTTTACAGTTTCCCCATAAAGTTTTAAATCAAAACTGCAACTGAAATCACCACCCCAAATAATATGTTTTCACGTGTAAAGATAAGGTTTTATATCTTCAAATAGTTCTACTCTGGTGGTTTTGGTTCGTGGGGCATATATGTTGATCATACGAAAGGAGAACTCCACATATGTGCAGTCTAAAGCTAAGGCTCTACCTGGCCGTATATCAATTATTCTGGATATTCAAAAACCTGTGCCCTTAAATAAGATACCTAAACCATCGGCTACATCCATGCCAAAGGTCCAAAAGGAGGGACCCCATGTCCAGCTCCTCCTTACTTGTTCGACTTCAAAAATTGAGGACAATCTAGTCTCCTGGACAAAAATAATATCTGCTTTTAACTGTCCTAAGAAAGCTAGAATTGATCATTGCTTTTTGTAGTGTTTCAAACTACAGGTGTTAAAGGAGGCTATGTGGAGGGGAGCCATAACAGTGTATAAGAGAGAGAGATTAAGGGCCTTCTGTGTGATTAGATTTTGCTTTCTTTTTTTCCCCTTTTGTTTCCTTTGCTAGTTCTGTAGCCCTACTTTCCTCCTCTTCAGACACTATTTCTGAATGGTGGGAAGTGTCAGATTCTAACTCAGAGTCCCCTGTTTCCTATTGCAAAGAAGTGAAGGAAATTGTAGTAGAGAGAGGAGGAGCATCATGCTGTTTTGCAGTAGCCCTAGTGAATCGTCTTTTTGATTTTACAGTTTCAAAAGGGGGGAGGCATGACTGTTTTAGTTTTTTTTTTTCCAAAGATGTTTGAAGAACCTCTTTTTGCCTCAGTGGCTCAGAGGACGCTGGATCCTTATTGAACAAAGAATGAATTTCTTTAGATATTGGGGTCTCAGGTTCACTGTCAGACAAATTCCCCTCCTGTGTGACTTCTTCATCCAGTCTGGTACTATTTTCCTGTTCCCTAGCTGGGTCCTCAGAAAATGAGCTACTTCTTTTCTCGTGAGCCCTATGAACTAAGTCATCCTCGTCCCAATCTTCTGTTCTATTTCATTTTGCCCATGAACACTGATGAAGGGCATAGCCTTCTTCATCACAAAGACTGCACTGAAAGATATTCTCACATAAATCACTGGAGTGCCCATAACCTCCCCACAAAAAGAGCACTTTAAGAGGTCACAGGAACTTCTTGAGTTTTGGCATCACATTTGTAGCACGCTCTCGGCTGCCCTTGTAGAAAGAACTCCCCCCATCTTTACCTAAAAAAAAATGTTGGGGATGTGGATAATTTCTGAATTAAGTTGGAAGAGTTTGACTTTAAATTTCCACCCACCCGTCCAAATACCATCTGAATCAATAATGGCCTCAGTGGGCCTAAGATGTCACACCGATTCTGCAACCAGTGGTAAATGTCACTGACATTAACTCCCTCGTTTCTGAACATTATGGCAATATACTGAATCTGTGGTTTAGTGAGAGGAATAGCATAGAAGGGGATCCAAAGGGATGTTTGTTTAAGGGTGTTATATTTTTCCCAAAATCTTTCCAGGCTAGTATTAGTTTTAAAACTAACATCAAAGGAGTCCTCCCCAGATATGTGTATTAATGCATATAATTCTGCAGGCACAAATCTCATTGAGCCTTTCAGGAGCTGTTCTGCAACATAATATCTATCAGCGTGTTCAGATAAACCTCCTCTATTGCAGTCTAACTGCATTCCTCCTGGGAGCCTGCTCAAGTTTGTTTTTACACAATTCAGACATTGGAACCCTTCTAGAATGCCCATCTCTATTTCTCTGTTGCCCAGGTTGCTCACTATTCATATTTGGTACACCAGTGTCAGACCTTCCATCCTGTTCATCCCCCCTCCCCCTTCTTGATGGACCCAGCACATCTGGGGCAGAGGTCTCATCAGCTGATACCTGCGCAGAAAAAACACTGGGGCCCCCATTAATGAAAGTAGAGTCATTACCTGAGCTCAGATTTTGCATAGTAAAGTTTTTTGTCTTTTGGTGCAGGCCTGTGATTTGTGTCCAAGTCAAAGTCCTCTCCCCAGTCAGGATCAGGGATCCATTGTCCTGTTTCGGACCTTTTCCAGCCCGACCTGCTTAAAGCTTTCTCCACTGACCAATCTTTGCCGTAACATTCCATTGAATCTTCCAGCAAGCCAAACTGTCAGCGAACTTGTGATGCAGAAATTCCTTGCATCTCTTCCATTGAGGCGGTCCTTCCGACATGCAGCATTCTCAGTGGCCAGGTTTGCCCTCTCGGCTAAAGGGTGTCCCCTCGCAGGCTCAGATGAGGCCTTGTTTGCCTCGTTCCATAAATTACCACTCTCAACACAAACTGAGGGAGAACTGGTAAGATCGTCCACCAACACATGCGCTTCTATGTTGTCCGATGATATATCCTGCAAAATAGGGGTAATCTCATTGTTTAGTCCCAAAGTTATAACACTTTCTTCTGCAACGGGAGGGACAGACACCTCCCTTGACTCGTCCACCTCCATCAAAACTCCGCTCTGGCCTGCCATCATCGAGTCGTGTGGGATCCCCCTACTGACAAGAGTAGGGGAATTTCCCCGGTGTCCTGGCCAAATTTCCCCATTCACTAAATATGCCACCAACAGTTTAATCTAGTTCAATTTCAGCTGGTTACCATCTGTATCCCCCCCCCGGTCGCCCCTGAAAAAGGGACTTCTAGGCTCAATGGGCCTACCGCGCCCACAAAATTCAATAAATAAATAAACAAACATGTGCAATTCCAGATCGAAATATTAATCAAAATCTGTTATATATTAGAGAAGTAGTAGAACAAGGGCTAGCGATGAATTTAGAAGGCTACATTCTCACTATGGATCAAGAAACTGTGTTTGATGCTATCAAACAAGAACATATATGGGCTGTTTTAAAATAATCTGGTATTCCTGAGCAGATGATTACCTTGTTGCAAACACTGTATACAGAAGCGCAGGTAACTCCACTTGTAAATGGAAACTTTGGAATCCCTGTGTATTTAAAAATGGAGTTCAACAGGGAAGTCCAATGAGTCCTTTTGCTATATGTATTTGGACTGGATCCAGTGTTAAGAAGAATAGAGAAAACACAGAACATAAGACCTGTACGAAACAAGGAGGGGGTGCCATTCCCAAAAATTACAGCATATGCAGATGATTTTATACTTACAATTGCAGATTTGGAATCAGGTAGGAAAATGGTACAACTATTAGAAAGCCTAAGTAACAGTACAGGAATAAAAATGAACAAAGGGAAGAGTAAGGTGTTAAGACTAGGAGCCGCCCCTATGGAGGTAGACTTTCCGATCCCCATGACAAAAGGTAATATTAAAATGTTAGGTATTTACTATGGTACAAAAGAAGCAGACAATCTAAATTGGGATTTGGCCTATGAGGAAGCACATCAAAAAGTGCAATCCTGGAATTCATGGAAAATGACTAGGAAAAAAAAAAGTTTTCCTAATAAGGGCTTATATAGCCCCCATTTTTTTGTATGTTTCACATGTATACCCTCTGCCATATGGAAAGCACACTAAAATAATGGGACTTTTTTTCCTTCTGCTTTGGGGAAGTAGGTTGAACCCAGTTAAAAGAGTGCACACCCATAGGGCCTGGAAGGCAGGAGGTTTAAACATGCTACAGATTTTGGTGTTTCTATTTAGTAATTTTTTTATAGTAACATAAGGCCTTTGGTGCTAGAGAAAGAAGGAATGGGAAAGGAATGCATGCAATTATAGGGAAAAGATTTTCTTACAGCCTGGGAACGTGGAAAGTGGCATGTTTCAGAAAAAAGACTTCCTGCTTTTGTATAGACCACTTTAAAATACATAAGACAGTGGAAAATTGAGTTAAGTTGGTTCCTAAATAGTGATAGGAAGAAGTTTTATATGATAATAGTAGAAAAATGCTATTTTGAAAGACCAGTCTTTAAGAGTTCCACCTGAGATAAATTGTGAAATGTTACTAGAAAGCATGATAGAGCCAAGAACACCACTGAAAATGTAGGTTGTGATATGGTTATGTGGGCACCAAAAGTTTAATGTAAAGGGAAATCAAAAGCAAAAGAAGCAGGAAGAATGGGTATGTGGTGAGAAACAGTGTGTTGGACAGATAGAAACCATGAGGCATCTATTTTTATGATTGTTCATATGTGCAAAGCTTTTGGGTGGATTTAGCATTATTATGGAATGAGGACATTTTTGAGAATATGAATTATAAAATACTAGTATTAGGGCAATTGCCAACAGTCTGGAAAAAATTACAATACAAGTTATATTGGCATGTATAAAATGATCCTTATGGCGGGTGAGCTGTCAAAGATCTCTTCAGAATGAAGAGATATTAGTACAAGATGTGTTATTTAAAATTCAGGATGAACTAGATAAGATTTATCAATATGAAAAGAATACAATGGGGCAGGAGGTATGTGATCATTTGTGGAAAGATATAAAGTGGGTAGTTTAATTTTCAAAAAGCATAAGATACGGTAAGGAGAAAAAATGTTTATTTCAGGGAAATAATTGTAAATATGTAAAAGAAGATAAAAATATAAAGTAGATTTTTTCGTTTGAGGTTGATTTTATAAGTCAAGCTATTTAGATATAAAGGAATGGGGTTAGGGAGTTTTAATTTGAAGAAATGGGGTGAAGGAAAAAGAGGGTTTGTTTGTTTTAGGTATTATGATTTTCCTTTGAGTTTGTTTTTCCTATATTTCAAAGTATTTATTTTAAAAGTATATATGAAGTAACATATGATTATATGTTTATGTTGTTTTCCTTTGACTTTTGTTTTTGAATATTAATAAAAATTTCCCCTACTCTTATTGAGAAGTGCCATGGGATCTTTAACATCCACCTGAACAACCACTAGAACAGGCAGACAGGATCTCGGTATAATATCCCATTCAAAAGAGAGCACTCCAGTAGTTCAGCACCCCCTCTTGATGCACTACAGTGTCAGTACTGTATTGGGATTTATCCCACATTCCCGGTGTGGCACTAGAACCCACCACCTTCTGATCTTCTGGCCTCGGAGGCAAGTGTGCTACCTGCTGAGTCACTGACACTGCTTATTCTTATCTGACTTCATATAGGATCATCTGGATAGATCAGAAAATGATCCAATCTGATTATCCGACATCCCTAACTGGGACCAGAAATGGGCAGAGTTGAGAAGCTTCACTGCAGGAAATTGTTTGCCAGGTTTCCCAACTTCATGTAGCATGAAAAGGCACTTCATGTAGTTCTTTGGTTAGCAAAATTCCCACTTCATGAGGAGAAGACTACAGTAATTACTGTGGCAATGTGCTACTATATGTAGTTCTTTGCATGGTGAAGTAGGTACTTCGCTGAAGAAGTGCTACTATCCTTAGGTGTGTTACTTTAAAGTATTTAAATAAATACCACACCCACGTAGCTATGGTCTCCAACTTCTCTCCTACCAGCTCCATCCATACAAATGCAAGCCTAATCCCTACACTCAAAGCACTCATACCTCCCTCCTCCTTCCATAGTCCTGGCAAATTTGCATGTTATTTGCACCCTTTTCCCCTCCCAATATCCACTTAGTAGCCACAGTATAAAAATACAACCCTGCCACACACCTCCCCCAGCTCAACCTAGTAAAGCAAGATGGAAAACCCTTAGCGCACTGGCACCCCTCTATCCCACCAATCACCCCAAAGGAAACTAAGTGATGTCCAGTCAGTGACGTGTCCTGTAAGGAACAAAACCATCACTCACTGGGGTGATCAGCCACTCACAGCCCTCCGTCCTCCTAGGCTGACCACCAATAAATAAATCATATTAGTTAATGCGATCCTAAAGCAACACACTGAGCCAATCAGGTATTACTATAGCAGTGTGACACCAGTTTCATTTATTTGATGATGCCCTGCCTAAGACAGAAGGCTGTCAGTGTCTGACTGGTATGAAGAGTTATTTCAGGACACCCCACTGACCACCCAGATGTCACTTAGTACAGTAACCCCTTGCTATAATAGATGGCTTTGGATCAGTGTCAGCCATTTGCTATTGCTCCCCATTCATTACTGCGAGGGACGCTAGGGATGCTATGACAAGATAGATAGCAGGATTGATTAATTAAGATATAGTATTGCACAGCCTCGAACTACTGTATGTTGCGCGTCACAAATCTAAATGTGGCAAGATGTGGCAAGAAAGGAATGATGTTAAAAAGTTAATTTTTTTAAACCGAAGTTACAGTACATTAATTAGATTTCTATGATGCCGGATGCTCGACCTTCAAGTAAACTAGCCAGCACACCACATGAAACACACCCAGTTGCTGTCCCTCGCTAAGAAACTGAGACAGACAACTGCCATCCTTTAGCTAGTTGATTACCTCAGGAGACATGTCTAGAGCAGGGAAAAGGGATTCTTCGCCATGGTAATCAGTAACAGGGAATCTCTCTTGGCAGTCTCAATTGCATATTCTCTTGGATTTAAATTATAAGCCCTGCTGCTTCATGTGTTTATAGCGGGGTCATCATTTTGAGCCAAGGTAACCATTAATGAACCAGGACTTAGGACAATACAATGAAATATCAGGGTTACCAGCTTACTACAGTCATGTGTTTTAATCCAGTAACAGCCTGCAGTACACTCTGTCCTGCCACGAGGCTTGATAGACAATCGGCAGTAAATTAACTCGCATTCATTCACTCATTCAGAGCTCAGATTCCTATCAATACGTACATACAATACTGTACATTCTTAAAAATCTCCATGCATGCTGGGTCTTTTGTTCAGACAGTTTCAATAAAAGTCAACCACACTTTACAGTCAACGGCTTTGTATGGGGATATTCAGGTGTCGTACGTATTGCTGGCAGGACCAGCGAGTTTCCCGAGAATCAACTCTGACTAAATGGGAGCCAGATGGGCCATTCGTTACAGCCGATATTCACTATAAGAAGGTTAATTATAGCGAGAGGCTATTGTACTTAGGAGGTGAGGGTGAAAATGCCATTTAGACAATAGGCCAATGGGTAAAGCAGGGTAAAACTGAACAGACTGGATAGTAGGACTCTCGAGTACATGGGTACCCATGTCCTTTACACACATTTTGTGCATTGGGACTCTCAGGTTTTATTATGTTTTTAAAGTCCCCAGATGCTCCTTTCCAGAGCCCCAGGAGTCACTGTGAGAGCCTTACACTCCTGTACGCGCTTACATGACAGTGTCGGCAGATACTGTAAGATAATGCAGGCAGAAGGCACTCCTTGTTTTTATAAGATGTGAACTATATTTTTTATACAGGGTGAACTCCAAACAAATTATGCACTACTGTCAACTAACAAAGCCTCTTATTAGTTGGACCGTGGCCATAATTTGTTTGAATTCACCTCTGAAACATAAAAATGTAGTTTAAAATGCCCTAATAGAACGAACGGAGTGCGCCCTTCCCACGCTCTACTGAATCTTACACCACAAGCAGCACGGGCGGAGGGTGCAGCTCCCATGACCAAATGGGACCCCAGAAATTTTCCGGGGACTCCCACTTTTGGGCTGTGGACCTCCCCCTTTTTTTTTTAAAAAAACCAGTGCTGGACCCCAAAACTAAAAACCCTACCAAGAACCCTGGGATAGACTGATGGACTTTTTTTGCCGACACTGTCTATGCTGCTATCTTTACCTCTTTGGGGTGAGTGGGTGGGTTAAAGTGGTGGGTGCCATATAGTAGTGGGTGGGGGTCTATCCTTCTTGTATAACCAGGTTGAATTGCATTGGGGGAGGTGGGCAGCAGGCAAGGCAAATTTTATTTGCATGGCACCCCTTCCCAAAGGTTCGAGGCACCTGACAATACAGCAGTACCAATGACAACAATAACAGAAACAAGAAATAAAGAATAAAATTCAGATCACAGTTTTTTAAACAGATCTACAAGCTGTGACTCATACAGTTGGGTGGGAGCAGTTAGTCCAGGCCAAAGAGGTGGGCCTTGAGTCTCAGTTTGAACACCCTGATCAAGGGGGCCTCCCAGACTGCAGGTGGTAGCGAGTTCTACAGGGTTAGCCCAGTCACACAAAATGCTCGATCACCAAATGTCTTGAGCCGAACCCTGGGAATATCCAGGGGACCCCTTGAAGACAAGTGGAAGGAGTGGACAGAAGTTGCAGGTATCAGGATCTCTGACAGGTAGCCAGGACCCAGTCCATATAGGGCCTTAAAGGTGAGCAGGCCCACCTTGAAAAGGACCCTCCACCTGACAGGCAGCCAGTGCAGGGCATACAGGACCAGGGTCATATGACTGGACCTAGACAGGCCCATCAGTAACCGGACTGCTGCATTAAGCACCACCTGCAATCTGCGGAGGGTACCTCCCGTGACCCTACAGTATAGAGTTACAGTAGTCGAGCCTAGATGTGTTCCTGGCACAAATGACAGATACAGCTAGGTATCATCTGCATAACAGTAAAACTCCACACTGAACTGCTGAATGATCTCACCCAGGGGCAGCATGTACACTGCAAACAGCACTGGTGACAAGACTGAGCCCTGCGGAACTCCACATGACAGGGACACTGGGGAAGAGAAATTCCCCACCACCACCAGCTGCACCCTATCAAAGAGGTAGGGCTCAAACCACTTGACAATACCGGTGAGTCCACAATACTCAGAGCCAACTGAGAAGCACAAAGTGATCCACAATGTCAAAGGCTGAGAAGAGAGCGAGGAGCACAAGAATTGACTTGTCTCCTCTATCTCTAGCCCTGAGCAGATCATTATGCACCCTAACTAGTGCTGTTTCTGTGTGGTGTCTGGCCCAAAAACCTGACTGAAATGGCTCATAGATGTCAAAGGACATAAAAGGTGCTCCTCAAGCTGTTTTGCCACAAGTTTCTCAACAACCTTGCTCAAAATTGGCAGGATGGAGATGGGATGTTAATTTGCTAGGACATCTGGTTCAAGGGAAGATTTCTTAAGGAGGGGTCTCACCAACACTTCTTTCAAAGCGTCTGGAAAAAAAACAAACTCTGCCATCAAACACCTGGTGATCCTGGCGAACACCAGGCTAACAGACTCAGCACATCTTATTAACAAACGTGTCGGGCTGGGTCCAGTTCACAATAGGTGTGCTTCAGCTCTAAGATCAGCCCAGTGATCCCTGACACCTCCACCGGCTTAAACTACTCCCAGATCGGCGGAGTGCTTCTGTTCCTCCCAGTCCAACCACTGCGAGGCATCAATGACCTCATTGATGAAATCCCTGACTGGATAGCTGACACTCTGTCAGACAAAAACAGAGCAAACTCTTCATATAAAGTGGATGAAAAAGACTTTCTCAGCTGTAGATAGGCAGGATGAAGTAGCCTATCTACAGTACAGTCTGAAAAAACTGATAAGGGCCATTTCTCCCTGCTGCAATTTCCCTGGACAGGAACTCTGCCTTCCTATGGGAAACTGCCTCCTGGTACTCACCACACTGAGCTCATAGGGCCAGTTTGTCAGCCTCCAACTTGGTCTTCTGCCAGCAATGCTCCAACTTCTGACCCTTGATCTTCATCACCTTGAGATCACCATCAAACCAAGGGGATCTCAAGTGAGAAGATCTGGGTTGTATACGAACTGGAGCAATGACATCCAGTGCCTCGGACACCACCCTATTATAGGTGGCCACCACCTCATGGGTGTCAATCGCACAAGCTGCTTCCTAATCTAGATAGGTCAGCTAATGCCAATAATCCCTCAGGGCACAAGCCCCTTAAAGGGTGATAGCTGACCATCTCCACAGGGGGAGGGCTTCCAGGGGGCCCACAAACCTGAACCTCATGGTGCAGTGATCGGACCACAGGACTTGATCAATCCTAAGGCTATCAACCTCAAGACCCAGGTAGAACACCAGATCAAGCGTGTGACCTTATTGGTGGGTTGCAGAAGTAATCACTTGTGCCAGGCCGAGTGTTGACCTCAGCTGGAGGGGGGTCGTAACTGAAACATGAGGACTCATCATCGACCTAGGCATTGAAGTCCCCCAAAATTAAACACCTTTGGGACTCCAACACTTGGTCAATGATGAAGTCTGCTACCTCCTGCAGGAATTCTCCCCCCACGAACCAGGGGGTCAGTAAATGAGAAGAATCCTGCTGCCTGCACCTGGACCCCCATGCACAGCGATGCACTCAAAAGATCTGGTATCACCAAGCGGATGCACTGTGAAGTTCAGGCTGGGTCTACAAATGATGGCCACTCCCCCACTCCTGCGATCCTTCCTCAGGCAGTGCACTATGGAGTACCCAGCAGGGACAGCTGCCTCCTGAACCAGGCCAGCATCATCCTCCAGCCAGGTCTCCATGATGCAAGCCAAGTCACTGGAGGAAATCAAGTCTGCAAAAATGGCAGTTTTGTTCCTTATCGACCTGGCATTGCAAAGTACCACTCGAAGAGAATTGGAGGAGCAGCCGGTCCTTTGGCTACCTGCCCACTTGGTCCAGTGGGACCCCTGGTACAAAGACAAGACTTCTGGCCTCTATCTAGGCTCCGTTTGAATCCAGGGAGTCTCCTGGACATAACAACCTTAACAACACTCACCTCCCCAACCCCATCTGCCCCCTGCCATTGTCGACCCACCTTCCCCTTCATAATCCCAACCTCCCTGTCTGTCTGTTGTATTGTACAGCACATCAACAAAGTGGATATTAGGTGGGGAGGAGAAGGGTTCTTGGAGACCTCACCTAAGGAATGAAAAGGACAGGCTGTAGACAGTGCATCACAGGGTGACAAAAATGATTCAGGGCTTGCAGAGCAGATCTTATGAGGACTGGCTCAAGGCAATGAACATATACACACTGGTGACCTGATAAGAGATGGGAGATATGACGGAGACCTCCAAGTTCCTGAAAGGAATGAATAAGGTAAACTTCAAGAAACTATTTAGCATAAGTACAAAGGCACATGAGTGGCAACTAATGGGAGAGGTTCAAGAAGGAAGTGAGAAAGTTTTATTTTATGGAACGGGAGATGGTGCCATGGAAAAATCTGCCAGCTGATGTGGTGGGTGCCAAAACTATCAACGGTTTCAAACACAGCTAGGACAGAGCGAAGGGCTTAGGGGTTGTCAGGGTGGTAGAAATAGGGTAGCGAGCATGGGAATGGATATTGAGAATAAGAATTTTGTATGGACAATAGGTCCCAGGTATATTAAGAGTTTTAAGGGCAGACTGGATGAACCCATGTTTTTTTCTGCCATCACTGACTATAGTTCTAATAATATGATAATTTGCTGGATCTGGGAAGAGGAGGGATATATGTGTACTACAAGGGTGGGGTGGAGCTTTCATAATTATAGCTGGGCTGGTGGGGGGGGGACACAGCTACATCACTGTAGGGAAGGTTTATTTTAACAACTTTAAAAAAGCTACTCTGCATAGTGGCATGCCACCAGCAATGTGCCTCTTTGCATTGCAAAGTACCTACTTCACCAGAAAAAAAAAAAACTAGTGGCACTTAGCCAGTGAAATGCCATGGCATATAAAATTCAATGGGTGAAGCGGTCACTTTGTCAGGTGACAAGCTGCATGACGTGCCACTGTGCGCTATGTGAAGTCTGAAAACCTAGCAAATAATTGTTTGAAACATTTCTTGTCTTTGCCCATCTTTAGTCCCAATTAGAGATGTCGAATAATCAGATAAATCAGTTAATCAGATCAGATAATCACTATCCTATTTGACGTACTTATCCTATTTTCAGTCAGATCAGAAAATGCATTATCTGACTGTTCCGAATTAAAAAAAAAAAAAGCCAGTATCTAAGGTTTTCCGTTGGAATTTCAGATTATCTGAGCATCTCTCTCTCTCTCTAGTGCGTACATGTCCATCTAAAAGTGTGCACAGCGACAGTAGTGTGTGTGTGTGTGTGTGTGTTGTGTACAAATGTGGTATCATGTTCATAAAGAGAAAGTCTTGCAATCTGCACTTTACAAGTTTTATCACTGGTGTTTGGCACTTTTGGCTGAAGTTACATCAGGGCTCAATTCCCTGTGGTGGTATTTTGTAAGTTGTGCTGTGTGAGTGTCTGTGGTTTGAGTAATAAGTAGGCAAACAGAAACACGGAATCTGTCAGCAGATAAGAGCCACTTGGCCCACTTAGTCTGCCCATTTTTCCCTACCTACAGTATCTCCATGGTATACTTTTATTTGACTGAAATGCGGTTGCCCGACCTGCACAATCCCAACAGTAAAATATTACCCACAGTGGAGTTTGTTTTAATAACTAAGGGGGTGCAGGGGCAAAGCCCCAAAACATGAAAAAAACTCCACCACAGGCAAAATTTCACTTTCAGGATTTTGGGTGTCGGGATTGTGCATGTCAGGCAACAGCCTGTCAGCATTTCATAGTAAATCCATCTCCATACACCCTACCTGATCTTCGGTTCTTTCTCCCTTCCCCCATTTCTTTCCACTAAGAATCCCTTAGGCCTATCCCATACATTCTTGAACTTTACCACTGTTTTCACCCCCACCGCACTGGCTGGTAGGCTGTTTCAGGAATCCACCATGATTTCAGTGAATAAGTACTTTCCCATTCACGAAATCCTTGAAAAGCGGTGTGGTATCCAAAGACTGGAAAAAGGCAATAGTGGTCCCACTTCACAACTCAGGCAGTTGTGAAGAGGCTAGTAATTACAGGCCGGTGAGCCTCACATCTATAGTAGGGAAACTAATGGAGACACTACTCAAACAGAGGATCATAGCATTCCTCGAAACTAGCAGCCAACAAGGCCCTAATCAGCACAGTTTCACAGCCAGTAGGTCATGCAGGACAAATCTGCTCAAGTTTTTTTGACTATGCTACAAAAATAGTGGATGACGGTGGGCAGTTGATGTGGTCTACCTAGATTTTAGTAAGGCCTTCGACTCAATTCCACACAGAAGGCTGGTAAAGAAGCTTGATCACACAGGGGTTAGTCCAGAAGTAGTCAGATGGGCACAAGACTGGTGTACAAGGCAGAACCCAGAGGGTACAGGTTAATGGAACGCAATCGACGGAAGGCAGAGTGACCAGTGGCGTGCCCCAGGGCTCAGTGCTGGGGCTTCTGCTCTTCAATGTTTTCACAGCAGACATTGCTGATGGACTGGAAGGGAAGGTGTGTCTGTTCACAGATGACACCAAGATGTGTAACAGGGTGGACACCTCAGAAGGAGTGAGCAAGATGGACGCTGACTTCAAGAAACTAGAAGAATGGTCTGGAGTGTGGCTGCTGAGATTTAATGCCAAAGACTGCATGGTCATGCACATAGGAGAGAAAAATCCAAGAAAGGAGCATTACCTAGGAAGCGAAAGACTGGCAACCTCAAACCAGGAACGAGATCCTGGAATCATAATCTCAGATGACTTGAAGGTTAGTAAGAAGTGTGAGAAGGCAACATTGAAGGCCAACAGAATGCTGGGCTACATTGAGAGGGGAATCATGAGCAAGAGGAGAGATTCACTGTATAGATCATTGGTCAGCCTCACCTGGAATACAGAGTCCAATTCTGGAGGCTTCACTTAAGGAAGGCCATTGACCAGGTGGAAACAGTACAGAGAAAGGCAACAAAAATGATTCAGGGTCTGCAGTACATGTCCTACAAGGAAAGACTTAGGGAACTGAATATGTACTCCCTGGAGCAGAGAAGCGAGAGATAGGACATGACTGAAACATTCAAGTACATAAAAGGCATTAACAAGGTACAGGCACAGGAACTTTTTCACTTCAAGAAAGGCTCCAGGACCAGGGGACATGACCTCAGACTGCAAGGAGGGAGGTTCTCTACCAACACCAGGAAGTTTTTCTTCACAGAAAGTGTGGTGGACATCTGGAACAGCATGTCCCAAGAGGTTGTAGGGGCCAACACTGTGGGGGGATTCAAGAATGCACGGAATAGACACAAGGGAGCCCTGACTACAAAGGGCAACTAGAGTGTCAAAATAGGTCTAAAACAAATGGGCAGACTAGATGGACCTATCGGTCTCCTTCTGCCATCAAATTCTATGTTTCTCATATCTCTCCTGAATCTACCCCCCCCCCAAACTTCACAGCATGACCCCTTGTTCTTGTGCACTATTGTTTGAAAAACACTTTCCTCCTGTATCTTATTTACCCACTTGAGGTATTTAATGATATTTACTATGTTCCCTCTCTTCCAAGGTGTACATATTGAGTTCCTTTAGTCTTTCCTCATAGAGCTTTTGCTGCAGACCCCGCACCATTTTAGCTGTCCTCCTCTGGACTACCTCCACTTTGTATTTCCTACTGGAGATGTGGTCTCCAGAGCTGTACAAAGTATTCTAAGTGAAGTCTTACCATCAATCTGCACAAAGGCAGCACCACCTCCGTTCTTCTGCTGGGAATACCTTTCCTAGGCCCCCCGGCATCCCATTAGCACCCCCCAACTGCTTTGTCACACTGCTGTTGTGCTACATGTAAATATACTGTTGTGTACATGTAAGGAAGAGGAGTTTACATGAACATATTATTACAGTAACTCCCTAGCCAAACATGGCTTTTGAAATAAGTCTAGGAACACTGCTCACTGCTTGTATCCTGCGATTGCCCATCTTAACATTTCCACCGTTCCAGCTGCACATGCCCCAGCACCCAGCACTTACAATCAGTCTTTGCACCCCTAACACCTTACCTGGCATATTCCCTCGACAAGGACCCCTGGCTGCACTGTCTCCCACCCTCCCACCTCCCCTGATCTCCACTCCTACCCCTGCCCCCATCCACCTCCTGTACCCCTACCCTGCACTTCCTACCCCTGATCTCCGCCCTCACGCCTCCATCGACCTCCTGTCTTGCTCATAGCTCAAGTCTTTGTAATGGTTATTACATGTCTGTAAGTCAGTGACATTATGTTTGTAACTAAAAATGATGACTGTTGCACACGCTGACGTGGAACCTTTGTAAAAGAGCCTCGGCTCAAAGGTATTGTAATCCTAGATTGAAATAAATAAAACACTATGATATAAGATGAAATAGTGAAGAACTGCAGGTTGAAACTGTTACATCTTCACAACTTCTGAGGCAATGGTAGAGACACCTGCCCCCAACACTTCAATTCCACACTTTCTGATTCTCTGTAAAAGATAATATCTTGTAGATTTATAACTCATTTGAGAATGATGTGTAAGTTTTCATTGTTGGGTTTCTGTGTGTGTATAGAGTGATACATTCAATGAACTTGCTTTTATGTTCGCTGTGCACGCACGCGCAGCAAACATTTTGTTAGGTTTGACTTTTGAGAGATGTGACACTGTCTGTCCAATGCAGAATGGTCTGCAAGGGGCCCATCGGTTTCGCAGCAGGCATCAGCTGGACTGATCAATGCAGTACTTTGGATTGCTGGGTGGAAACTTCATGTACAGTAGAATCCTGATTAACCAAACCCTGGATAACCAGAAATCCCTCTTAACTGAACCCTGATCTTGTCACCCAACATTTCCTATGTTTTACGATTTTCAGAAGATTCTGATGCCCGCAAATAAAACCTTTTACAGTACTGTACTTCCATGAAAATAGAGTTGTCCATAATCCAGAAGAGGTAAGTATTAGAAATTGTACCTGACTGTGTACCACTGTGGCTTACTGCATATCAGAAGAAGCAGAAGGATCGGACCAACCGAAACCAGAAAGGCAGCAGCAGCAACAAAAATAGCTGGGGAAAGCAGTTGTGGGCTCCACTGCACTTGGTCTTAATGTCATTCGCTGCCATCAATGGATTAAACCGACACAGGGTCTGAGATCAGCTACATTCTTGGCCAAGAGCAAAAAGGGCAAATTCAAGGATTACAAAGCTAACCATGAGAGAGACGGAGTCCATCTTAGCCTATGTATTCCGATCATATTCACCACGTGGTGCCGAGTAGCAAACAATGGAGATCGCAGCACAACAGAGAGAGGGCGAAGTGCCAAGGAGCCAAGAAATGCAATCGGAAGTAATATAAACTACTGTACTGTATTCGATGCTCAAAAAAGGGAAACCTGGCAACAAGTAAACAGAGGCAAACAAAAACCCTCCCTCTGCCAGGAACCTATTTAGAAGCCACCAGATGCCGGCATCCTTAGAGTTAAAAGTAAGCACCCACACTATCCACATTCCCCACACCTCTACCTCGCCTACAATGGGATCTGCACACTATATTAACTGTGCTTCACTCATGGAAAGTACAGTATCAGCGTCTATCACTCGTGACTAAAACAAAAAATAATGAAAACAAATCCTCTTGTTTAAACGAACTCCTGTTTATTCAAACCAGAAACATGTCGCCCGACTGGTTCGGATAAACGGGATTGTACTGTATTTCAAAAGAAAGAGATGACCCAATCATAGGCTGGCTCTTTCCTTTGATCTACACTGCCCAGCAAGTACAGCTGATCCGTCATGATCAGCCTGCTGAGGAATTGCACTCTGTAACAAAGAAAACCATCCACTGATGTCTGTTGCTGCCCTGCCCTTACCGTCCTCCCACCTGACTCTCCCATTCAGCACCAACTACCCCACACCCCTCCCCACAACCATAACACTGACAATGGGGGTGTCTAATCCCCCAGTGTCACCATCTTTCCTCCCTCTGTGTGCTATCCCACCTCCCATACCTCTCAACCTTTTGTCCCCCAAATGTGGAACATTGCCTCTCAAAATGTGGAACAAATGAGCAAAATGTGGAACACTTAATCAAATCATTACCTAGGAGGCTCAGAACACTGTTAAAAGGTTTGCATTTATATTCAGAAAGTCTATTAATTGAATAATATATTTTTTGCATCATTTACTATAGATTTTTAATGTTAACACTGAATGTGGAACAAGTCCTCACAATGTGGAACAGGGAGCTTTTGTGAAGTAAAATGAGGAACGTTCCTCATAATGCGGTACAGTTGAGAGGTATGCCACTTCCACCATCTGTTCCCTGTCCTGATATGTAGAAGAAAAACCCTCCCGCTCCCTCCCTCTGTGTGCTATCCCACCCTCATACTCTGTTTCCCATCCCAGTATAGATAAAAAATAAAAAAATCCCACTCCCTCCCTCTGTGTGCTGTCCCACTCCCACCCTCCGTTCCCCATCCTGGTATAAACAAAAAAAAATAGGGAGGACTTGTGCAGCACCTGGGGAAACATAACACTAGCACTGGGTTGCCCAATCCCCCTGTGTTGCCACCTGAAATAACAAAAAAACTGTCACTAGTATTTATTTAGTTTTTTAACTGTACCCTGAGATAAAGAAAATCGTTCATCAATGTCTGTTGCTGCTGGCATCGTTAGTCCCGCCACCCTACCCTCCCACAAATATAACTTTCACACTGGGGTTGCCCGATCCCACAATGTTGCGATGTGAAAAAAAGAAAAGAAAACTGTCCCTCATGTTTTTTGTTGTTGTTAAATAAAGCCTGTAAAAAAGAAAACCATCCATCGATGTCCGTTGCACTGTAACTGTCCCCCCACCTGACCCTTCCACTCAGCACCCACCACCGCACAACCCCCCCAAAACCGTTACTTACCCACTGGGGTGTCCAACACCATCATCCTCTCTGGGCTGCAGACATGTCTTCACTCTTCAACGCCACACCGCAAACTGAAGATATCAGGTATGCGGTTCAATGTATTTCAATGGGGTTTTGAACTTAGTGGCATAACTTGGTCATGTTTTAATATTTTTGCCCCAGATTTTCAACATGCCTTTTTTGGAACCCCTACGCAAGAACAATGTCAGGAGAAATTAGGTAACTCTGTCCTGAAAGGTGACTTTGCTGTCACTGCATAAAATCACCTTTTGGGCAGGAGTTAAACATTTTCTCCACTTTTGTTCATGAGGTGGGGTCATAAGAAGGCTATGTTGAAAATCTGGGGTAAAAATATTTAAAAAACAAAGTTACAAGCCTGCATTGCAGTTTGCAAACACAGGTTTGTAACTTTGTTCATTTTCAACATAGCTATTTCTTCATAGCATCTCATGAATGTGACAGCTGTCATTTTTCAAATCCTGGCCAAAATGAGTTTTTATGGCCTGAAGAGTGATTTGGCGGTCGCTGTGCAAAATTACCCTTTCAGGCAGGAGTTGAAAATTTTCTCCACCCTTGTCCATGAGGTGGGGTCATAAGAAGACTATATTGAAAATCTGGGTTAAAAATATGAAAAAAAAAAAAAAAAGTTATGAGCCTACATTGAAATTTATGAACGCAGGCTCAAAACATTGGTAATTTTCAATATTTTGACCCCAAACTTTCAACATAGCCATTTCTTCACAGCACCTCATGAATGTGACAGCTGTTATTTTTCAAATCCTGGCCAACATGCGTTTTCACACTTGTGGCATGAAATCATCTTTAGGGCACTATTTGAAAATGTTCTCTGCCCTGTTCATGAGGTGGGCTCATAAGAAGGCTATGGGGGGTCATAAGAAGGCTATGTTGAGAATCTGGGGTAAAAATATGAAAAAAACAACAAAGTTATGAGTCTATATTGCAATTTTTCAATACACACTCGTAATTGTGGTCATTTTCAATACTTTGACCCTGACTTTTCAATTATGCCATTTTTTCATATCACCTCATGAATGTGACAGCTGTCATTTCTCAGGCAACTAGTAAGGGAGCCCCCTCATAATGAGGCAATAGCGGACCTGGTGCTTAATAAAGGGGACAGTGTTGCACACGTCAAAATGGGAGGACACTTGGGACTAGTGATCACTGTACAGTGTGGTTCAGCATAAGGAAAGCAGTGAAAGAAAGCAAACACACAAGGATGAGGGTCCTGGACTTCAGGAGGTCAGAGTTAGAAAAAAAATGTGTATATAACTCCAAGATAACCTAGCAGGGTGGGGTGTTGGAACAATAAGCATAGTGAAGGGAACAAACCTCTGCTCAAAAGAGGCGAGTAAAAATAAAAGTGAAAATCGACTGCAATGGTTCTCAAGGGAAGTGACTGACAAGTTGAAAACTAAAGGGGTTGCATTCAGAAGGTACAAAGAGATACAGAGGGAAGAGGATAGGGAAGTGTACAAGGAAAAGCAGAGGGAAGCAAGGAAAGCAGCAAGGAGAGCAAAAGCAAAAACTGAGGAGAGGATAGCCAAAGGGATAACTAAAGGGGACAAGATCTTTGTTTGGTAGAATTGCATAGAATGTGTAGCGTGTGTGTCCGCCATCTTGCGCATGCGCAGTAGCCTCCTGTATCGGGATACAGTCCCAATAGTTGGCGCATGCGCAGTAGGGTCCTGATCTAGCCCGCTGCATACTAATGTGATTCCTTTGTTTGCCTTCCCTTTATAGGCCCTGAAGCAGCCCACTCCCTTTAGAACTCTGCCCAGCAGCGGAGACTGAACTCGGGGATTGCCAGAGCCTGTAAGAGGTAAAGTGTCCTGCACTACAGCCTGAATGTTTGTGTAGCACTTCCTGCCCCCCCGACCCAGGGTCGGCGCTTCATTTATTGCTGCTGGCAATTACCCTTCTTTTACTAAGTGTCGACTTTCCCATTTGCAGCTTATAGACACCAACCACAAGGGGTTGCTGCATTCTCCACTCTAGCTCCTCTTTCAACTCTCCACCCCTTCCTAACAACTGTTTGCTAACCTACCCACTAGAGGTCCCTGCAGTTTCCTTTGAATCCTTACTGCCACCTACTTTCCTCGCTCCTCCCATCAGCCCACCACTAGCACCCGGCAGCCTCAAACCTGGTAACCTTTTTTCCAAAGTCTACTGACTAACCACTAAGCCAATGAACCAGGCCAACATCTTCCTCTACTTTCAAACTCTTAACCCTTCCTCCCTCCTTTTCTGAATTAAAAAACTTTCTATACTCTGTCCCTAAGCTGTGCTCAAACCCAGTACACTTGCAGTCAGAGTCAGCAGCTCTACCTCTTAACCACTTTGTCTACCTATTTTACTCCTACTTCCTATGCCTTTTAGTCTCTTACCCCCCCGCCAAAATATAAGTTTACCACTTCTTTCTTGCTGCCTTTGCAGGCTTTGAACCCTGCACCCTCACTGTCAAAGTCAGCAGCTCCACCACTCAACTAGCACACCTGTCTATTATTTCTGCAGGATTTCAAACTCTAAAAAACATCCTAACCCTCAGACACTGCAAAATTGTTATCTGATTGTTGCTGCACACCTTGAACCCAACTCCCTGCTGCTACAGCCACTGGCTGGGGTCCTTTCTGCTACCCTGGGCAAGACTTGAACCTAGTGCCCTGTGCACCTCAGGCACCAGCTCTGCCACTGTACCAAAGCGGGAACTACACTTAGAGGTGACCTCTCACTACTATCTCCCCCTCTATCATCCTAGTTCCCCCATTCTTTCTTCACTTCAGCTCTCCCACCCTTACCAACTATGCATGTGCACCTCCTGCCTACCGGCCTCTCTCTTCTCCTCCTCCTCCTTCTTTTGCCTTCCACCAACCCTATTGTCCCTATTAACCCTCAGCCTCACTACTCCAGTGTTCCTACCTACCTCCTGTCCTCCCCTCCTCCTTTACCACTGCTCCTCCCTCCCTCCTCCTCCACACACCCATATGCTCCTCTCCACCTCACCCAGACATTACCTTTCCTCCCCCGGCTCCCTTGGGCATCTGATCACGGCCTTCTGCCTGTGCTGCCCTACCCACCCCTGTGCTATGAAACCCCATTTCTCAGCCTAGTCACCCCGGCGTAAACTCTCCATCTGCCACCTCTGACCAGAGCAGTCCTCCTCCTTCTACTCCTGACAGGGAACATACATCCCAACCCAGGCCCTGCCCCTCCCACCCACCCACCCACTCGGCCCACTGGTCTCCAAGTAGCCTCCATGAACATATGCAGCCTGCTGAAAAAATTTGACGCCCTACAGTGCTGGGCCTTGGCTCATCAACCAGACATTATAGCCCTGGTTGAAACCTGACTGTCCAAATCCACCCCTGACTCATTTGTCTCCTCCCAGGCTATACCTTATACCGGGAGGACCGAGTAAACAAATGAGGGGAGCATGCAATCTACACTAGGACACAATACTTGAACCACTCCCCACCCCTGCCCTTGTAAATGGGGCCCAGGCTCTTACCCTCAAACTCACCCCGGACCCCTCTAGAAGCCCTCTCCATCTCACCACGGCCTACGTTCCCCCAAAGAACCAGCACCCGGCCCTGGTATCTTTAACTGACTACCTGGCCTCCCTCCACCATAAGGCGGAACAAATCCTAGTTGGTGACCTTAATGTAAACTAGCTCAGCACCTCCTCTTCCGCGATCAGAGACTCATTTGCCGCCCAAGACCTGACGCAACTCGTCACCCAGCCTATGAGAATAAACCCTAAGAGAGGTACCAGCACCCTTCTGGATGTTATTATAACCAACCGACCCCAAAAAATCCAAAACATCCAGGTCCTACCTGACTCCCTAAGTGACCACTCCCCTATCCTATCTCATTGGGCATTTCCCAATCCCAAAGCCCAGACCACCCTCCGCAGACGCCTCCGCCCTGGTGGGCTGAAAAAGCTTAAAGTATTCCTCACCCAGATAAATTGGTCCCCCATCCATCGTGCAACCGACATTGACACTGCCCTCATCTTCTTCACTCACACCTTCAACATGGCCTGTGATCTCTTTGCACCCTTCACCAAAATCCGTCCAAAAGCAGAATGCACCCTGGTTAGCCCTGCCCTCACAATTACTAAAGTAAGGATAACCTTCTGGCACCTTGCCACTGAAGCGGTCGTCTGTCTGAAAGGCAGGCTTACAATGCAGCCTGGAATAAGTGCTCTTGGGCCATCCGGAAAGCCAAGGCCGACCATTACCAAGCCACCCTTACCTCCTCCTGGGGCTCGGCCCGGACTTTCTGGGAAAATATTAAACTAAACGGAAAATCTCGCTCCCCTGCCCCTTCCCAGCTCACTAGAAATGGCACTACCAGCACCGAGCCTGCCACCATAGCTAACTGGCTCAACACCGCTATCACTGACCTTAGCTCAGTCCTCCCTAGTAATTTCTTTGACCCTCCCCCCAACCAACCTCCCCCTGCCTTCCAGCACCCCAGCTTCCACCTGCGCAAGATTTCCACCCGGGAAGCCAGACCCATCCTAATCAAAGCTTTAAATTGCAACAGTCCTGGCAGTGACTCACTGGACCCCAGTATCCTCAGGCTGGTGCTAGATGAAGTCCTTGCCCCACTCACCAGCCTAATTAACCGATCGCTCTGCCAGGGTCAATTTCCCACGGCCTGGAAAACAGCCATAATCACACCAATTCATAAAGGGGGCGACAGGTCGGTAGGTCCACAACTACCGGCCAATCTCCATCCCCCCATCTCTAAAGCCCTGAAAAAGTGGTGGCCATTCAAATCACTGATTATCTGGCTAAGCATAACATCTTATGCCCAGAGCAACATGGCTTCCGTGCTGGTCACAGTACCAGCACTGCCCTAATGAATTCTCCAACTTCCCTACACTCCTCCTTGGATACCAGCTCCCTAGCTGGTGCAGTGTTCATCGACCTCTCAAAGGCTTTCACACCATCTCCCATACACTTCTGCTGAATGCTCTCTGTCACACTGGTCTCGGCTGGCCCCTAGCATGGGCGCACAAGCTATCTTGCCGCCGATCACTAGTGTAAAAATCAATGGGATACTCTCTGATACCCATCCCATTCAATCTGGGTTCCCCCAAGGCTCCATCCTGGGCCCTCTTCTCTTCTCGCTCTATCTGAACACCCTGCCCCGTGCATGCCCTGGCAAAATTCTCCTGTATGCAGATGACGCTGTCCTTTTTGCCACCCACCTCAATCCCGTCTCCCTTCAGGACACCGTACAGCCAGTGACAGCGCTGGGGGGTTTAAAACATGGGTCGAATTGGACCCACTGGTGTAAAAAATCTGGGTCTAAAAAGGAGCCTAGTGGGTCAAAACATAATCGGTGGCAGATTTTGAATAGTTCTTGTTCCCTTCCTTTATATATTGTTATAGAGTAGGTGCATCAGTTTGGACCCACTGGCAAAGGAAAAAGGGGTCAATTTTGGAAAGGATGCAACTTTTGCCCTTTTGGTGCATGTTAGCGCTGTCACTGCGTACAGCACTCTTTCAACAGTGCCGAAGCTTGGTTTAAGGAGCGCAGACTCGTCATCAATCTTAAAAGACCAAAGCTATGCTCTTTCCCACCCCCAAAACAAAGCTAGCAACCACCCACTCTATATCCTTCCTAGTACCAATCAGCCACTGGAACAAGTCTGCTCCTACAAATACCTTGGGGTTACCTTGACTCAGCCCTCACATTTCACAACCACATAGATGCCCTAACATCCACCACTAACACAAGGCTTGCATCCTCTTCCCAGAACCTGCCTTCCCCAAATGCACTCTGGCTCGCTGTTGTGTCATCCGTTTTTGTCCCTTTGTAGACTATGGTCTCACAGTCTAAGGTGCTGGCACACGACTGCACTCAAAAATTCACCTAACCCTGAATAAAGCCTGCAGATTGATTACCGGTGCCCCAGGCTCACACACCTGTCAGCAGTATGACAAGGCTAAACTCCTTACTCCTGGATGAACGCTCGCTATCAAACCTGTCTCCTCACAAAAACCCTACTGGGCTCTCCTCTGGGTAACGGCATTCATCCACCTGAGCCTCCCACTATTGCAACACTGTATCCACCAAGACCACCCTAATGGTCCCAGATCAGAACCAGCCGTGGCAAGAGGTCCTTCTGCTACAGAGCCCCATCCTGGTTTAACTCTCTCCTGCCCCGCCACCAATGCCACCACCATCTCCAAGTTCAAAACCACCCTTCGAAACCAACTCTTCAACACCTGTAGCTGCTCCTGTCTCTGAAGTAGCCTCACCCCAACTTCTCATGACAACGCCCACGGCGGCTCTCCACCCAGCTATCCCCACCATCTCTTCCGTACACTGCGTTTATGTCTTCAACCTGGCCAGTGCCAGCTGTTTCATTGTATACCTATTAGATTGCTCAATTTTTGATACCAATTATTTAACACCTGTTCTCAATTACATGTACCCTGTAACCTAAATGTATTTTGTCTGACCTCAGTGTGACGTGGCGCCTCTGTTGAACGCCTACTGTTTTGTAAACCTATGCTATGTAACCTAAATCTCTATGTATGTCTTTAATGTGACGAGGTACCTTTGGAAACGAGCCTCTGGCTCAAAGGTTGTACACTGATTTTTTTACAAATAAATAAATAAACAAGGTCAATAACAGCGAAGAGGAAGATGAGGAGGGATTGTGATATTAAAAAGGTCTTCACGGTGGAAGAGGAAGGGGACAGACCACATATAAGCAGCAGAAACACTAGGGGAGGGAGGGAGACACAGGCCAATTTACAAAGGAGAGTACTGAAAGGACTTGACAATCTGAAAGTAGACAAAGCTATGGGGCCAGATGGGGTACACCCAAGTGTGATGGAGGTACTGGCTGCTAGGGGTGCTTAAGTAATGAACAGTATTGCCTGAATACCATGAACAATAGCCTTTTCATTATTCAGGAACAAAACTGAAAAATAGGCCCCATTATTCATGGTATTCGGCATTCGTTTTCCTCACTGAATAATACCAGGAGCCAGCATCATCTTTTAAAGATGATCCCCCACCGTAGCCAGACTCCCCTTTATTCTCTTTGTAAAAATGTTGTTGTTTTTGTATTTTGCCCCCCCCCCCCCTTTAGCTTGACTGAGGTAGGGCTAGCACAGCATAGATCCAGGTTAGTCAGTTATACAGCCACTGGGCCCCACTCCCACCATGTCTCTTACCCAGTCCAGTATTCTGTGCCATCTGCTTCTCCTTTAAAACAGCAGTCACTGACCAGACCACAACGAGGCAGGCATTGCCATTTTTAAAGATATGAGGACCAGCAGTGTCTAAATGATTTCCCCCCCCACATTTTGAATGTCGGTGTCCCACACTTCAGTGACAAAAGGACAAGAGGTTATTGTATGGTCACACTGCGAGTTCCAGACAATAACTTTCTCATTTTCCCTCTTACTACTTGCTCATGACATACCCCTTTGTGGCAGTCTCTGTCCTGCCCCATTTGTCAACAACAAAGAACCAGTGGCACTCATCCTAAGACCAACAGTGCTGCACACTAAAACCAGTTCTGGAACGCAACAAACTGCGGCACACTATATAATTTTTTGAGCATCTATACTGGTGCATTAGCATTTATGTTTGCCTGGGCAAAGCAGAGCGGGCTCAACCCTGGCTCGAGCTTAGTTCCTGGCTCATCTCGGCTCGACCTCTATAAGTAACTGAGATCCACGGTCAAGTCGAGCCAGTTGTGGTCAAATTAAGCATTTTTTGTCAGCCTGAGCAGTTAGCATAGTGTCTGAAACCTTCAAATACTACAGGTATACAGAAAGCAGCCTGCAGTAGCCTGGGCTCGGCTCATGTATTGGCTCGTAGAGTCATGCCAGACCCCTAGCTCAGCTCTGGCTTCAATCTAGGTGAAACAATCCTGGCTTGCCCACCTCTACTACAGTGCAACACGGTTTGTTATTTCTGCCCCAGATGTCAACAGTCTGAAACCCAAAATTGCCAAAATGATTATCAAACACCTTTCTGATGCAAACAAGCTACCCTGTACCCTAAAGCTGTGTAGCTTCAAATCCACTAATGTTACAGGCGACTCCACTACCCGTGCTACAACCACCTCCCACCTTCCATTGCTCTACTCCTTTGGATATCATTGGAGTGAGGGAGAAGCAGCATGGGTCAGCTGCAGCCAGCAACAAACAAGATGATGCTGTACCACATTGGAGGATGGGTCACTCCCGAAATCCAAGGTGGGATAGTCAATGGTTTCAAGGTACTACTGGCAAGAGGTGGCAAATGGGTGTTAAAACAAAGCAGGGTGCCAATGTAAGAAGGGAAAGACCCATAAAGGGCAATAATGCAGGCCAGTTATAATTGTACAAAGAAGGCAGAGCCAGCAGAGGATGAATCTAAAAAAGTTTGATGAAATGCCTCCAGCTGACTGTCCCTGTCAACATTTGGGCCACAATTATTTGGTAAACCATGGGTACTCCTAAAGTAATCTCTTTCTCTATTTAACATTTACTCATTAAAGCCAAGAAAGATGCAAAACTGGTATAAGTCCCACTTTTTGTTTAGAGGGTAACTTTGTATTCCACAATTTCACTCAAATATGTTAAAATATTACTAACTATAAAATTGGATATGAAAAGTTAATTTTAAGCTTCTAAGTGAGTGAGCACCTGGGGAAGAGGAAGCACAGAGCAGGACATCCGTTTACAGGAATATCAAAGCTCTGCATTCCCAAGAACACTGCTGCTTCATGACAGCATCAGCTGCATGGTCCTGGGATGCTCACCAGTCACTGACAGCAGCAACAAACAATAGACGGCAACAATACTCACTCGTTCACAGTTGTAAAAGTTGCCATGCACTGCTTCACAGTGGATTTCAATGGCAAACCTCGAAACTCTTCCTGAGTACAATCACAATAGAAACTGGTTATCCCATGCAGACTAGCCCTAACACAGACACTAACAAACATAAAAACATAATACGGCCAGCCTTGCTGGCATCTGCCAAATATTGCTATATTTTTGTAGCTCGTACCTCCCTGTTAAGTTTGCACTATTTTTGTCAAGGAAATTTTATTGCCAATTGTTTTCTTGCTCATGTGACCCTCTCCTCTAGCTCGCTCCTGGAAACTAGCCTTGGCTCGGTGTGCCTGTTCTGGACAACAACTGAGCAATAAGGCAAGACTTGGGGTTAGCCTAACAGTTTACTCACCCCCTAAGGGCATAATGTGGCACAAGGTGCAGCAAAGTCCCATAGTGCTTCTGATTAGCTGGTTGTTAATCTAACTCCCGGTTGTGCCTTATTGCTCTTATAAAAAAATATTACAAAAGAAAAGTGTTAGAAGTATACTTTTTGAGTGATTTTTAACTGGAGATGGAGATTTATAATAAAATAGTTAATCCACCAACTGTGTAAGAATGCTGGCTTAGAATGAGAATGCATAATGTCATTCAATAGTCCTAGAGCACAGAATGCTGACAGGTAAGAATTTATGCACCACTGTGATTAGACAGCACATGACAGTGTGAAAGAGATTAATGTGACGGTTCTGGAATGTTGGCAGCCAACCAGACTACAGCATTTCTGAGATCCTTTCTAAAATTTCAAAGTAACAAGTAAAAAATGCTCTTGGAAGAAGGAAGGGAGATGCAGATTTTTAAACTACAACCTAAATGGAGTCCACCTAACTTTTTTATTTGCTTTTGAGAAAAAAAAAGCTTTAATGCTGGACTTTCAAGGACAGTAAATGATCGACAGTAATGTGTTCCTTGCAGTTGGTGCCAACCAACCTTCAACATCCAGCTACAGTATTTTATAATGACAGTGCTATGGCATCTTCCATTCAGTTATAAATGAGACATCCACATAATTCCTGTCTGGCACTCCTACAAGTAGGTTTGCTTTATCTACTGCTTCAGATACACTTCTTAATCATATCATTCAGGTCACAGAGTTTCCTGTTTATCTAAAAACATGCATTATCTTTACCCCAAGTCACTTTTCCTGAATACACACATAGTCCTGTTTTTTGTGATCACTCCCCATTGCCTAAAGTTGGCATTTTTCAGCTGTGAGCTTCATTTTTCACTAAATTCAACCTAGGAAGTTTGTTAGGAAGCACAGCAACTGCTCCTCGCTTAGACCACAAATGGGCCCTACAATACAATACCAGCTCCCTTTCCTCTCAGTGGACAAAGGATCTTGCTGACTAAAGGAAAATAACTCTAGGTTTCAGCATCAGCATTCAAAATGTCCAATTGTTAAGTTTTTTCCCCTCTACCAAGAGTGAATGACCACCCCCGTAATGCATTTCTACCATCCTGGGACGTCAGAGACTCGAGGTTACTGTTAAACCACAGCCTTGCATCCCCTTAAGAAAGTGTCACCAAACCACAGGGGGAACTAGGTTCGAACAGTGCCATCAACGATATCACTGTCAATAACAGCGCTGCATAAACAGAGCTATGAAGAATAGCAAGTAGTAATGCTGCACCACAAAACTATGCCACGGATGGCGGTCGTACACCACACTGACAACTGCTACCAGTGCTAAAAATCATACAGTATGGCTTTTGTTTTAGCAGGGGGCTCCACCCCCTGCACACCCTGACACAGGGCTCTGCCCCCCAAACCTTCCTGACTGTATATATAATTCAACTCTCGGTGGAGGGGATGCAGACTTCAGGGTATAGAAGAAACTTGGGAGGGGGATTTTTTCTGTCATGACAGACAGAAAAAAAAAACACTTTGTGGTGGGGGTAAAATGCAATGTATCTGGTGGGAGACCAGGAACGAATCCTGGTCTCTTACTTTGTGCTGCCCAAGTTGCTGCTTTAACCTGCTTGTCAAGGGAGCAGCTCAGCCAGCAAGTTCACTATTCCTCTACTTGTGCACTTTCTACAGTACCTGAATAGCTACAGGGGTAGTAGTTGCTATACGCTATTCTATTCCTGTCACTATTCAGGAACTATGTCGTCATGACAACGCTGTTTAGATGACACTGTTCATGATGCGCTGTTCTAACTGGGTACCACCACAGGGTGAGCTCACATCCAACAGTTTTTAAAGAGTTGTTGAGACCTTTTTAAACCTGAGCTAAGAAACATAGAAACATAGAATTTGACGGCAGATAAGGACCGCTTGGCCCACCCAGTCTGCCCATTTCCCTACCTACTGGATAAGCTGCAGATCCTAGTTAACCAGCAGCCTACTTCTTCCTACCCCCACCCCCTAGAATTGCCTTATGACTGTCCCATGCATGATTGAATTCCACCACTGATTTTGACTCCACAAACTTCCTCCGAAGGCCGCTCCATGCATCCACAACCCTCTCTGTAGAATATTCCTTAAATTACCTCTGAGCCACCCCCTCTATCTTCTTCAAATCGCGCTCCCTCTTGTTCTTGCACACCTCTTTTTGAAAGATGCTACCCTCTTGGACTTTGTTGATTCCCTTGAGGTACTTGAACGTTTCTATCATGTCCCCTCTCCCTCCTTTCCTTGAGGCTATACATATTAAGCCCTTTCGCCTCTCTTCATATGTCTTCCAGTGCAGACCCTGCACCATTTTAGTTGCCCTCCTCTGGACAGCTTCCATCCTGTCTATGTCTTTATGAGATTGGGTCTCCAGAACTGCACACAGTACTCCAGATGGGGTCTCACCAGCTGTCTGTACAGAGGGATAATAACTTCCTGTTTCTACTGTGATGCCTCTCCTATGCATCCCAGTATCCCCCAGCCTCTTTGCTGCCCTCTCACATTGCTTGCCCACCTTAGGTCATCTGATATGACTACCCCAGGTCCCTTTCCATTTTTGTTGTTGTTAGTATCTCACCCCCATTGTGTACTCTTCCCTGGGTTTTTGTTTCCAGGTGCATTACCTTGCACTTCTTAGCATTGAATCTAAGCTGCCATACATTTGACCATTCCTCTAACCTTGCCAAGTCCCTTCTCATCCTTTCCACCCCACCCTGTGCATCAACTCTGTTGCAGATCTTTGATCTGCAAAGAGACATATTTTTCCTTCCAGTCCTTCTGCAATGTCGCTATAAAGACATTGAAGAGGACCGGTCCTGATACTGAACTCTAGTGTACCCCACTAGTAACCTTCCTTCTTCTGAGTGGACTCCATTTACTATTACCTCTGTGTCCTATTCTCCAGCCAATTTTTACCCAGGCTGTCATCTTGGGACCCACTCCCAGGCTGGCTAACTTGTATATTAATCTTTGTGTGAGACTGTGTCAAATGCCTTGCTAAAGTCTAGGTAGGCCATGTCCACAGCCCCTCCCTGATCTACTACTTTGGTCACCCAGTCAAAGAAATCTATCAGATCTGCCTGGCATGACCTTCCCACTGTGAATCCATGCTGCCCAGGGTCCTGTGCCCCTCTGGCCTCTAGATACTCAACAATTCTTTCCTTCAGAAGTGATTCCATCATTTTCCCTATCACTGAGGTTAAACTAACAGGTCTGTAGTTTCCTGCTTCTGCCTTGCTCCCACTTTTGTGAAGGGGAATCACATCTGCCCTCCTCCAGTCCTCGGTACCACCCCATCCTCCCATGATTTGTTAAAAGGGTAGTCAGTGGTGTCACTAGTTCTACCCTTAGTTCTTTTAGAATTCTGGGATGAATCCCATCAGGCCCATTGCTTTGTTCACCTTCAGTTTTAAGAGTTCTTCAGAACCCTTCTTCTGCAATGGGCTGGTATCAACTTCTGTATCCAGAGTGTTTCTACTGTTTGTTTTATGCACTCTCCCTCTTCATTTGTAAATACTGAGCAAAAATATTTGTTTAGTATCTCTGCCTTTTCACAGTCTCCCTCTGCCCACCCTCCCTCCCCTTTATTAAGCCTCACTATCCCTCCCTTGGTCTTCCTTCACTCCCTGATGTACCTATAAGAGGTTTTATCCCCTTAATTGAGTTGGCTATCTTTTCCTTGGTTTGGGCCTTTGCTGTTCTGACTGCCTTCCCAGCCTCCTTTTGCTTTAACTGATACAGTTCTCTCGTCCTGCCTTCTGCATTCCTTGTACTTCCTGAATGCTTTTTTCTCTTGAACCTTCACTGCCACTTCCTTTGAGAACCATAGTGGTTTCTTACATCGCTTTTGTTTTATTTGCTTCACACAAAGGCTCGTACTCTGTGATGGCAGTTTTATTATTCCCATTGTTCTTCCACCCTCCTTCCTGCCCATTTGCTAGTGCATTCCTAGGCACTCACCATTTTGGCAAAGTCAGCCTCCTAAAGTCCAGTACTTTTGTCTTTGTATGGCTTGACTCTATTGCTGTGTTTATTGTGAACTATACTGTTCGATGGTCGCTAGTTCCCAGATGGCTACCCACTTCTACATCTGTGATCCTCTCCATCTCCATTTGAGAGAAGCAAGTCTATATTGCTCTCCTCAAGTGGGCTCCAATACTAGTTGTCAAGGCATACCCCTGTAGGGCATCTAGAATAACTCCACTCTTCAAGTGGCAGCTGCAACTGCACTCCAGTTAACATCTGGCATATTCAGATCACCCATCAGCAATATCTCCTTTTTCTGCCATTCTAAGTATACTTTCTATCATTTCCTGTCCATTTCCTCCTGAGAAGGGGTCTGTATACAACCCTGTGCAGATTGTGGTGCCATTGCCTGTCTCCAAATTTACCCATAGTGCTTCTTCTCCTCCCTGTTTACCCTTTTGTTCTGTTGCTTTGATTCCTTCCCTTATGTAAAGAGCTACCTCCTCCTCTTTTACCCTCCCTGTCCCTCCTGTAGATAGTGTATCCTGGTATGTTTACGTCCCAGTCATGGTTTTGTGTGTACCACGCTTCTGTGACTGCCACGATATCCAGATGTTCCTCCTCCATCAAGGCCACTAATACAGGAAGCTTGTTACCCAGACTACGGGCATTGGTACTCATTGCTCTTCCATTTTTGATGGCTTTACCTTCTGTTGCAGTATCCCCACTGACCGCTTCCTACCTCGGTCTTTTTCTCATTTAGTACCCTGTTTTGTAGGGAGAGGCTGGGATTTTCCTGCTGCTTGTCAGTGCTTCCCCCTTTGACTGGTTTAAAAGCTTGCCAATGAAGCATTTAAACCGACTGCTCAAAAGACTTGTTCCTTTCCTGGACAGATGCAGACCATCCTGCCAGTATAGGCTGGTGTCCCTCCAGGTGGAACCCCAGTCCCCAGTGAAGCCAAACCCCTGTGCTCCACACCATTTTTTCAACCATTCATTAAACTGCATGGTGCTAATTACCCTTGCCTCCCCCATGCCTTTGACAGGCAGCACCTCTGAGAAGGATACTGTGTGTGCTACTTGTCTTAGGCCCTTCCCCAACTCTGCAATGTCCTCCTGCACTGCTCTAATCTCATGATGTGCCAAGTCATTTGTCCCTAGGTGGACAATTACGCCCAGCTCAGACTCTCTTGCAGCTGTTCTCGTGATCCTGAGGATGCGCTCTGTCCCTCCAAGCCATGGCACCAGGCATGCACCTTACTTCAGTTTTCCCAGCTCCCCAGTTCTATACCCCCTACTACTGAGTCCCCACCAGGAGCTGCTTCCTTCCTGTGGTGTCCACTGCCTCCTTCCTGTGGGCCTCCCTCAGACAGCTGTCATCAGTCTTCTGTGGGTGCATCCATAGGAGAGCTATGCTCCCCCAGAATGGTGTATGGATTGTGGAGTGGAACAACTGACTGGGTGTGCCTCTGTTCCACCATCCTCACCTTCCCTGAGCCCACTGTGGTCCAACTGCTGTGCTTTCTTCGCAACCTCTGAGGTAGTGGTGGTGGCCCTAGTGCTCCCTGGATGGGGGAGGTTCCCTTCCTACTGTCCAGTGTGGCTTGGGGGAAGGTTTCCTTACTACTGTCAAGAAAGTACTGACTAACAGTAGTTAACTGACTTAACAGTAGTTAAGAAACTTTACTGTTAAGAAAGTCACGGTCTAAATAAGTAATTAAAAGAAAAAAGGATATAGTAATTAAATAAAAACTGTCAAAGAATCCACTTGTATTTAGTAAGTCCCACACAGTTTTGAAGTCTCAGGCTGTAGCTTCACCCTCAAACCAGCAGTTTGATGACACTACAGTACATCAGAAACAGGGTAACAGCATGTATAATAGTACACTTCATTGTTTTGGTGTACAAGATCATAAATAACAGCATAAGTGGCTTCAAGGGGACTCACCATGGGAAGGACCATGGGAAGGGTTGCTTATTGAGCACTTAGGAGTCCTGTTCATATGGTGGCAAAAGCAGAAAAAGCTTTTGAAGCACACACCACCAAATACAATGTCTGGATCCAACATGCCTGAACATCATAAACCATGATGGAATGTTGTAACTGTTCTTCAGTTCTTCATACAAGAGCGTTCCAAAGTCAGTGGGCCCGATTCACAAAGGTGCACCAGGAACCCTGTGCCTGATTCACAATTGGGTAGGTCCCAGTTGCAAAGTTCAGTAGCTTGCAGAAACCATGGCAATGTACCAAACAGGTGGTCATCTGCAAGGTTTACCACAAGCTGTGCAGCAGTCAGGTGGCAGCTGTGCCCTTTGACAGCAACTGCGTCTAGCGGTCCCCTCCCCATCATCTATGTCCCCCATACATTATTAGATCTCTTTCTCTGGTGGTCTAGTGGACCTCCTCCCTATCCCCGATTACCCCCCCATAAATGATTAGATATCATTCCCTTGTGATCTAGTGGACCTCCTCTCCTGGCCTGATCTCCCCATAAATTATTAGATATCTTTCGTGGTGGCCTAGTGGGATTCTCACTTGTCCCTGATCTCTCTCCCATATTTATTGATATATTTTCCTGGTGGTTCTAGCAGCCCCTCCCTATCTCAATCATCTCTCATATGTTGATATATCTTCCATGGTGATCTAGTGGACCGCCACAGCCCGCTCCCCATCCCATCCACGAGCTGGTGACCGGCACAACCATCTGCTCTCCGCTATGGCAGGTCACCAAAAGAGCTGTCAATGAGCACATACTGTATACAGTAGGTGTTCACTGAGGAACATCTCACTGAGCAGTCAGTCAATGAATGCATACTGTATACAATACATGCTCATTGACAGCTCAGTCGCCAGCCAGCTGTGGTGGACAGCAGAGGGCTATGTTGGTCGCCGACTTGGGGATGGGTTAGTCCGCTAGACCACCAATGAAAGCTACATCAATATTGGGGAGAACAGGGATAGAGGAGGTCTGCTACACCACCAGGTAAAATATCTAACAATTTATGGGAGAGATCAGGGATAGGGAGAAGGCCCGCTAGACCACCAGAGATGTTAGTAATTTTACTAGAAAGGGGATCATGGCTGGGGGGGGGACTGCAGCACAAGTTTGCCCCCACCCAGGGAGGGCTTCAAGGGTGGCACATGGTCTCTAACCCTCCCAGGGGACACACTACTAAGTACCCTTAAACACGCCCTGGCAGTTCTAATGGTACTTAGAAATTTGCCATCTAGGAGGGTTTCATGAATCCTGAATTGGGGAATATGGCGTAAACACTAGCACGAACAGTAAAAGAAGGTGACAAGACTTTCTATGAATACATTAGTGAAAGGAGAAAGTCCAGAGGGGGTATTGCTGAGCTCAAAGGAGAAAAGGGGGCATGTGAGGAGGAGGACCCTGTAAAAGCATCTATCCTAAATAGATACTTTTGCTCAGTATTTACTGAAGAGAAGGTAGGGCAGGGCCCACAGCTCAGCACCATGGACACAGGGGGAGGGAAGTGAGCACTACTCCCTTCACAAAAGAAAGGGTCCTACAAGAGCTCGCTAAGCTCAGGGTGGACAAGGCAATGGGACCTGATGGCATACATCCCAGGGTACTTAAGGAGCTAGAGGTGGAACTAGCAGAGCCATTAGCAGAACTGTTTAGTGAGTCTCTGAGCACAGGAGAGGTCCCAGAAGACTGGAGAAGGGCTACATGATCCCGCCCACAAGAGTGGTAGCAGGAGGAGACAGGGAACTACAGACCAGTCAGTCTTGCCTCAGTAGTGGGCAAGATTATGGAGGTCCTCCTAAGGAAAGGATAGTGCAACACCTGGAATCCATAGGGCACAGGATCCAAGACAGCATGGGTTTACAAAGGAAGGTCCTGTCAAACTAATCTCACAGATTTTGACTGGGCAACCAGAGTGGTGGACCAAGGGGGAGCAGTTGATGTCACCTACCTGACTTCAGCAGAGCTTTCACACTGTTCCACATAGAAGATTGATAAATAAGCTGGGTAGGCTCGATGGGTCAGAAGTTGGTCAACTGGGTGGCAAACTGGTTGACGGGCAGAAAACAGAGTGGTGGTAAATGGTATACAGTCAGAAGAGATGCAAGTCACAAGTGGGATACCTCAGGATCAGTTCATAGCAGTCCTCTTCAGTATCTTCATTAGTGACACTGCAGATGGACTAGAGGGTAAGGCTTGTCTGTTTGCAGATGACACAAAGATCTGCAGCAGAGTAGATGATCCAGATGGGGTGGATAGAATGAGAAGAGATCTGGATAAATTAGCAAAATGGTCAGAAGAGTGGCAACTGGGATTTAATGCAAAGATGTGCAAGATCATGCACATAGGGAAGAGAAACCCTGAAGCCACCTATAGGCTGGGAGGGGAGTTGCTGGCAGTCACAAAGGAAGAAAGACTTGGGCATCATCATCACCGATGACCTGAAATTATCCAAGCAGACCTCCAAAGCAGTAGGTAAGGCTAAGACAATGTTAGGGTGTATTAGCAGGGGTATCACAAGTCGCAAGAGGGAGGTAATAATCCCTCTTTACAAGACACTGGTTAGGCCCCATCTGGAGTACTGCGTGCGGTACTGGAGGCCACACCTTCACAAGGACATTAACCAAATTGAGGCAGTCCAGAGAAGGGCAACCAAAATCGTGCAGGGACTGCATCAGAAGACATATGAGGACAGATTAACAGAGTTCAATAAGGAGGAAGAGAGGTGATATGATCGAAACATTCAAACACCTTAAGGGCATTAACAAGGTGAAAGAGTCTAACATGTTTAAATATAAGAAAAATAGCAGGACAAGAGGACACAGCATGAGATTAGAGGGAGGCCGATTAAGGGGGAATGTGAGGAAATTCTTTTTCACAGAAAGAGTGGTGGATGCATGGAACGGCCTACCTCAGGAAGTGGTGGCTATTAATACGGTGCAGGGTTTCAAACAGGCATGGGATAGGCATAAGGGAGCAATACAGATGAGTATGAATGGATAGGCCACTGACAGAGCAAAGGCCGATGGCACATTTATAAGGTGGAAAAAGAAATGGGCAGACTGGATGGGCCTTGCGGTCCTTATCTGCCATCAACCTCTATGTAAGCACAAAAAATGACCGCACAGGTTACACCAAAGAATGAGTATTTATTGAGAGCTCAGATGAGCAAAAACCTCGGCACTTCACATCTCAAGCATGGAGTCAAACATGATACACCAGTGATATTTAAGCTACATAATTTAAAGACACAGTGTGATATTTAAAAAAGGGTATACACAATATATGTAATGAGCTAAAATGCATGACATTAATCTACTCAAATAACCATGTATTAATTAATGTTCAAACAGTTTATGAAGCTTAAAAGAGCAACCAAAAAGAGAGTTAAATAGTACAAAGGCGACTTGATCAAACTCAAAATATATATGGAAGCCTGCATCTGCCGTAAGCTCCCTAATGGCATGTCGCAGCTCATTTTGTGCCACAAGGTTGGCCCAAGCCCACTTTAGTGCACACAGCCTACATTTGATGCAGGCTGCTTTTGTGAATTGCTCCCGGTGCATCTTTTGGTGCAAGCCACACCTTGCACCATTCCTGGTGGCACAAACCCCTTGCATCGTTCATCGGAGCTTTGTGAGTCAGGCCCAGTAGCTTTTACAGTGGAGAATGGCTGAAGATCAAGAACCAACATCCCTCAGAAATGAGCTGTGAAATAAGTGCCAGGACACTGATTCTTATGCTTCTGCTGCTATTGGCAGAGAAAGGAGTGGAGCTTGACCCTGTGATGTGAGTGACATGACAATAAACTTACTGGAGTAAATAATAGCAATTTAATATGTTTTTAGTATTTAAAATGTTTTATTTATATGACAAGAAAAACATGGGCTGGATTTTCAAAGCCACCCAGAATGCTGCAAGCCCCCGGTGCGGCGATCATACGGCACTTTGGGGCTTGCAGCATTTTCTCGGCCAGTGATCAGATTTTCACTCCAGTGTGCCAAATGCTGCAAGTTAGACCAGCTCCCCCCTGCTTTAGCTTGTGGCATTCAGAGGACCATTTTTAGGGGCCTTGCACCAAATATTTGGCACATGCCGCCATAAAGTGAGGAAACTGTCGCAACTACGCCCAAGAATAGGAAATCTGGTGTAGTTGTAGCAAAGGTATCTGGCACAGCTGTGCCAAAAAATGGGTTAGATACAGACCTTAACACAAGCCTTATGTCACCCTTTGAAAATCCAGCCCCAAGATTTCTGAATAAACACGTAAAGAGACATGTTAAGAGTTGTCAAGATGATAATACAGTTCTAGATACAGTGGTACCAGCCAGGATGCAACACAGTAATGCTGCAGAATATTTCAAAATGCTGCAGGAACAGTGTACTTCAATGGCAATAAAGCCATTTTGACATGCAGTATTTTGTATCAGGCCACTTACTGCCAGTTGCTGCACTGCATCACAGCTGGCTCTACTGTACAGCTCTTCAAAGCAGAGAGACAACTGTTCATGCCCACGGCGCACTGGTGGCTGTAGTGGCACAGGCAGCTGGCGTCATGTTGTTTGTAATAAACATGCGACGAGTCATCAAGATGATTAGGTATCCATAATGTTTGAAGATTTGTATTTGCAAAGTGGTGCATTTATTAGACTCACAGAAGGTGATGGATAACAATCCTACTATACTTTCAGTGTGCTGACAGGCAAGAAGGTGGTATCACCCACATGCCACGATGACATACAATGAGAAAAACTTAAGTTATGATGGAGGGAGAATGGAGAAGTATAAAGATGATGATGAAGAGAATGCGTCGTTTTCCAAAACCAGAGTCGTCCTATCATTTTTATTTGAATGTAATTATCATTCATTATTATTATTCTTAAATTTGACTTTATATGCCAAGAAAATGGGATTTCAGTGGTGGTGGTGGTAGTACCAGTATTTATTTATTTGTGGCGCCCTTCCCCGGAGGCTCAGGGCACCATTAAATAAAATATTTTGGATTTGTGATGTCATCTGTAAAATACTCCCACACTTCAGAGGATCCGTTTGTTTTTCTAAAGGTACAGTGGATGGGTGTGGGTGGGAGTGGGAGCATATATAATCTGATATTATATATGATGACACTGTACTGTATACAAAGAAATATAATAATAGATGTTGGATATTATGCATTGGATGTTTTGAGTTACTTGTGTGATGTGACATGATTTGTTGTTACATTTAGGGTTTTCTTGAGTGTGTGCTCATTAATTATAACCCACAAGAAAAGCATAACTGTGCTTATCAGTTACACCCCCCCAAAAGAAGGCAAAACCGTTACACCTTCAATTATTTCCTGTTCACAACTTCAGAGCCTTTCACAATTGTTGTGCTGGCAATGTTACACCAAATATGTTCCAATCTAGCCTCTGTTTGTACAGAGGCATCATTTAGTGGCCTCCAGTAGTTGCATTTGCAACCCTATGAATTTTCTGCAATCCCTTGTGTGCGTCTGGAACCACTGCTGCTGTCTAAATATAGTGTGGTGGCTGCTTGGCTCATTAAGTCTCTCAGGCTTTTTCTTTAAATCTCAATCAATCCCTGTCAGTATCTCTGCCTGGCCCATCCCCTCCCAGCCCAGTGTTCGTTCCCGCGCAACCACTCACACAGCGTGTCTGCATGAGACATCCGCCCCCTCCCCCATGTAGTGATCACTCAGCCTGCAAAACCAATAACTGCACTCCAAATAGTGCTGTGTCTGCTGCATCTGCTGACTGTGCTAGAAAGAGTAATCCTTTTAGTGATTGGACTGGAGCTACCATTTCAGACTGGGGGACTTTATTTTATTGAAGTCTCAGATTACAACTTTTGAGCTAAGGGCTCATTTATAGAGGTTCCATGTCAGGGAGAACAAAATATATAACAGTAGCAGAACAAAGTACACATAATCAGAGATGGACTAACAATATCACTTGTCTAAAATTTGACAAAAACATGGTGCATTAAGGTAGTTATGAAAACAAGATTAAGCAAGAACACCTAAGGGTTAACTAAAGGTTTCAACATAAAAGTAGGTTAGTAAGGGATTAGAAAATAGGTGCAGGAAACCAGGAGAACTGGTTTACCTTATCATGATTGTAGTCAGAAGGGTTGGGTAGGATTGTGGAAGTAGGGTAATGGATTTGGGGTAAGGTAGGCAGGGAAAAAGGTGAGGTGGGGAGTTCTGGTGGGTTGTTAGAGGGATGGGCTAGGGAGTGGAGAGAGCAGAAAGTAGTAGGAGTAAGTTGCAGGTTGGGAATAGACAGAAATGCTTATTCAGGAAGGCAGAAGAGCCAATCGCGAAGAGAGCAGGTCATGGGAAGCAGGTACATTTAATTTGCCTAGTGAGGTGAGCGCGGAGTTTGGTTTTAAAAGGACCAATGTTATGTGCAGAGAGTAGATCAGCTGGGAGTGAGTTAAGCCAGAGGGGAGCCCGGTATCCGAAAGATCTCTGGCCTTGTGAGGTATGCTGGAAAGGGACCTTAAATGAGTTGTTGTTTGATGCTCTAGTCAGTCTACCTGATTCAGCTGAGCAGATCACAGAAGAGGCACCAGGTGGTAGAATACTTAGGGCAGCTTTTTTGGCTACGAGACAAACATGGTAATGAATCCTATTTTCCAGATTTAGCCAGCCAGATTGAGAATAAAGGTGACAGGTATGAGTTAGGCATGGGGCACCTACAACTAACCTGCAGACTTTGTTTAAGGTGATGGCAATCTGTTTGAGGGTGGTGTAGGGGGCCGCAGTGTAAATAGCAAGGCCATAGTCAATGATTGAGAAGACCGAGCTAGTTATAGCAAGATGTTTGTATAGCTGTCCAAGCCTACTATCTGCAGGATTGGCGACAAGGTTGACATGAGCGGAGTAGGAGAGGGAACTATTTAGAGTGATGCTGAGATATTTAAAGTTACAGACCATTTCAATAGCTTTGTTTTGTTTGTTTCGTATTGTGATTGTGGACGACTTGTGTCAACTGTGGGTTGAAGCAAACAGCATGGTCTTCGTTTTTTTGTAATTTAAAAGTAATCTTGCATTACAGAACCAGTCTTCAACATTTTTTAAGTCCTGCTATAGCCATTGTTTCAGGGTGGTGGAGTCAGGGTGGCTAGTGTATAAGACCGTGTCATCTGCGTAGAGGAGGATTTTATGTAGACATGCTTGGAACAGATGATTTAAGAAAAGACTGAAAAGTAGAGGGCCTAAAACGGAGCCTTGGAGAACTCCAGTACTCACACATTGGGAGTCAGAGTGTGTGCTGGCTATTTTTACCTTCTGTACCCACACAGAGAGGAAGCTCCTGAACCAGCATAGCGAGTTGGATGATAAATCTGTGACACCTAAGTGGGACAGGAAGAGGTCATGGATGACAGTATCGAAGGTCTTTGTGAGGTCTATAAAGGTAGCCCCCACCACGTGCCCACAATCAAAGGCATCATGTATGTACCTCATAAACTCAATCAGTGCACTAGTGGTGCTGTGAAGTTTTCTAAAACCATGTTGCTGTTGGCATTGCAGTTGATATCTGTCGAGGTAATCTACAAGCTGATCGTATGCTATCCTCTCAAGGGCTTTGGAGATTGGTGGGAGAATAGAGATTGGTTTGTAATTTGTATGAATTGTCCTATCACCACTTTTGAAAACAGGGGTTACAACTGCAGTTTCCCACGGCTTTGGGAATTTACCAGTTATGAGGGATAGGTTGAGAATTCTTGTTAGTGGTGCCAATAGTTCATCGAGGGTAAGGGAGATTAGTTTCAAGTCTATGTCGGCACCACTATACCTGGTCTTACCTAGCACTTTTGAGAGGTATTTTTTTGCCTCCACTTTAGTTATAACCCTGAGGTAGAACAGATGAGTGTGTTTTGGGGTTGCGGTGCTTGGTGGTTTTTTATATCTCCATTAGCTGGGTTTAGAAAGCAAGGGGGTAGCACTCTGCTTAGATCAGTGAATGCTTTATTGAAAATGTTAGCAATGGTCTTGAGGTCTTGTGTAGTGGACCTATCTAAACGCAACACAGTCAGTGCCATTTCATCAGGTTTCCCGGTGATTGCATTAATCTTTTTCCAGAATTTCCTGCTATCACCCCAGGAAGTGTATAACTCTGACCTACAGTAGTTGGCCTTTGCCTGATGGATGGCTTGGGTACATTTATTCTGAGCTGCTTTGTAGTTTTGTAGGTCAGAGGTTGATCATGTGCTTTTAAACTTGCATCAAAGGTGATCTCTAGCACGTAACTGGTCAAGAAGATGAGGGCTTATCCAGGTCCATTGACCTTCTTCTTAGTTACAGGAGCAAAGTTTATTCCAGGCAGCACTGAAAATTTTGATAACGTTTTCCAGTGCAGCGTCTACATCCATGGTAGTGAAGATCGGAGACAAGTTCTGTTATTGAAGGTACTGTTTGAGGAGTCCTAATTGCCCTTTTTTGTTTTTAGGATCTGGGATGTTATTACTTTTGCCGGTGCTCCTGCAGCCTTGTTTGACCATGTAAAGATGATGGGCGAGTGGCCGCTTGATGAATCTGGGAGCACATTTAAGCACATGATCCGCTCTGGGTAATTTGTTAACACCCAGTCTAATAAGGTGCAGGTTCCAGTTCTTTAGTTAGTGCCTGTGGGTAAGTCCACTAATTGGTGGTTGTTGATTGAGGAGATGGCATCTTTATAGGGAGTGGAATCATGGGACAACCAATTTATACTGAAATCCCCAAGCACAATTACTTCAGAATTTGAACAAAGGTCCACTAGGTACTCAAGAAGTGCTTTAAAACCCTCACCTTGCTCCTTAGGAGGGATATACACCAAGATTAGGATTAGGCCCTTACCCTGTGCTCCAATAGTTAGCTTCATAGATAGTATGTGCAAATATTTCCCTGTATTTAAGTGTGGCAGTACTCTACCCTATAGGTGTTTTTTTAATGTAGATTATGTAGCCACCTCCCCTTTTGCCCAGCCTATCAAGGCAGAAGGAGGTGTATCCTGTAAGCTGGATTTCTTTGTCTAGGGTCCTTGGCGTCTGCCATGTTTTAACCACAGACAGGACATCAGGACTGTGTTGATCTACCCATGCCTGCAACAAGCCCAGGTTTGGCAGGAGGCTGCAGATGTTGATAGAGGCAATGGAGATACTGCCAGACTGCTCCATGTGATTAGCATCCCTAGCTTTAGGGCCAGGGTTAGGATGAATGTTGTCCAATAATAGCAACAGTAACCAGACAACCCTAGTTGCCTGCAGTTTAAGTTGCTTACGGGAGAGCAAGCTATGGCCATGAGAAGAGGATTGTCTTCCTGATTTACAGGATACAAGAACCATATTGAAAATTGGGGGTGGGATGGGGTTGCAGGTGTCCAAGGGAAACAGGAACAGTATGCCTGCACGCCGGCAACCATTAAGTGTTGTGAGGGCAGGTACAGATAAAGAGTTAGGAGAGCCATCCCAAAGGATGGATTTATTTCCCTTACATTTCTGATAGTGGGATTAAGCAGGGAATGGGTAGTAGAAGAGATGTAAACACTAAGAAGATAAGCCAACTAGCTTGTGGTTGCATGTTTTATTGGTGTTTGGGAAGGCTGGACTGCTAAAAGTAAAATACTAATAGGAGTAAGGGTTTTCCTTGGCAAGCTATGACACTAGGTTTCAAGTGGGATGCAGCTTTAAGAGAGCAGTGCCACCCACTGTCTACTAAAGCTTACTGGGAAGAGGGGGCAGAGCTTATTGTTGGGGATGCAGATTTATTTATTTATTTAGCTTTTGTTTACCGGGTAAGTACACTAGACAAGTATTATGCCTATTTTCAGGAATGACCCGGGAGAGTACAACATGAGGAACAACAGTCAAGGAGACATGGCAAAGAGAGTACAGTTTTTTGTCACAGTAAACACACATGTGGGAAATACATTCTTTGACGCTGGGGAAACATACAGTAGTAAGCACATTTCAGATTATACACTCTAGACTAGCTAGTTCAACTGACAGATATATACAGGTCATCATACATAGGAGTGGAGCATAGCTCAAGGACTGGACTGGTCATAATATAACTTATAACATTGTCGTATACACCCCCTAGGCTAGTTGGATCGCGGACAGGTATATACAGCTCATCACATTTTTCTAAATATGCACATGTTAGACAGAAACAGAAACACTTGGTAGTACAAGTTTCTACCAAGTGACCAAGGTCACATGTCATGGTTAGCCTATGACCGGAGCAATAATGGTGTAAAATGCCCAAGGCTTTTAGGCAGGAGTAGTCAGAAGTCATTGATACAGTGGGGAAAATATCTCCAGGAATTCAATGGAGACACCCTGGGGAGGTTCAGACAAAACAATTTGACACTTTACTCTAGGGAGGTTTGGGGCAGTCACATTCTGATGCTAGTTTTAGGAAACCCCACAGGGAATTTTGAAAACTCAGATAGGAGGGGGAAGCTCAGATATCCACAGGCAGTGAATTCCAGAGTCTGGGCACACTTATGGCAAAGTTACGATCCCCCATGAGGGTCCGGGTAGGAAGGACTTTGAGCATCCCTGATGTGAGAGACCTATGTTGGTAGAGGGTGGGATTCAGTTTAGGCAGAAGCCAGGCTAGCCCCTGGGGGGTGCTAGTTCTGATCACTTTCCCAGAGAGGCATCCCAAACCAAAATCAAGGTATCTGGCTGGTGAGAGCCAGCAGAGTTTCTACACAGCTCACAACAGTGGATGAGTCGGGGCAGCCAGCACAAAACGACAAATGTTATTGTAAGCAGTGTACCACTGGGTGAGATGTGTCTTTGGAGGAGCAAATAGGTGCAGCCGGCAACTGAGGGAGGGAAGAAGCACACCTCTTCGCTAGGGCAAACCTGGCTGCCGGTGTAAGGTTATACTTGGCCCTATAGGCCAGACCCAGTTTGCAGTTTGCCGCCCTGCAGATGTTAAGGATATGATTACCCATGTCAAGTTGGTGGTCAGGTGTTACCCCCAGATATTTAATGGAGCTCACTATGGGTAGTGAGGATCCATCTGTGCTAGTGACGTGTAAGCAGGCCGATGAGGCTTTGATTTTAGCCATTGAGCCAAAGAGCATAGCCTGTGTCTTTTTCAGGTTCAGGACCAGCTTGTGACTAGTAACCCATGACAATACCCTGCTAAAGTCATCGGTCAGGTTCTGGTTTAGGGTAGTGGCATTCTGGGAGTGAGCCAGGATTACCAGATCATCTGCATACATGATGGCGCTACAGCTGGTAGTAACCATGGGTAGTTGACTGATGAAGAGGGAGAAGAGGGACCCAGTACCGAGCTCTTGAGGCATCCGGAGGTCACCGTAGGGCTCGAGAGGACTTTATTGAAGCAGGTACGCTGCTTTCGCCATGCAGATAACCCATTAGCCATTTCATGGATGGGGAGAGGCCAAGTGACCACAACTGTGCACCAAGCAGTTTGTGGTCAACGAGGTCAAAGGCTTTGGACAGGTCGATAAATATTGCACCAGAGAGTTTGCCCTGGTCCATGACTGTCCGGATACTTGATGTAGCCGAGATTAAGGCTGTGGTGGTGCTGTGTCTCCCAGATGCTATGATGCTGGGCAGGGGACAGAAGTTTATGAGAGTAGATATATTCTGAAAGCTGCTCAGCCACTACCTTTTCAAAGGAGCTTGCTAAGGGTTGGGAGAACTTGCAATGATCGATAATTGTCAGGTAGTTTGGGATTTCCTTGCTTCAGTATAGGGACAATCCTGCCTCTTTCAGATGTCTGGGATGGTCCCCAGACCAAGGGATAGGTTGAAGATAAAGGCTACTGGTGAGGCAATTGTGCAGCACCAAGCTTAAGAAGTTTAGGCTCCAGGTTGTCTAGGCCAGGACTGGAGTACTGGGAGAGGCCAGCTTAGCTTCTGCAAGTCCTGAACTGATACAGCCCTGAGGTGGAACATTTGATGAGGAGGTGACCCTCCAGCAGAGTGGAGGGAAGGGTGGGACAGAGCCTCATCAGGTGAGAAGAGGGTTGTGAAGGCAGAGAGGTCAGAGAAGTGATTATTTAGGAGCTGGCAATAGTATGGGGATTACTGCAGGAGACTCCATTTATGACCATGTCCATAACCCCGGATGGGAGGATCTGCTGAAAGGGATTTAATATCTCTCCAGAACCTCCTGGGATTACTGGCAGAGCTTAGTAGGGCGGACTTGCAGAGTCACTTTTGCTGCCCTGATGGCCTTTTTGCACTTGTTCCTGAGGTGTCTGTACCTTTGAATAATCATGGGATCACTGGTACCTTTGGAGCGAGCTCAACACTTATCTCTCTCCATCTGGGCTAGGGAGATTCCTATTTAACCAGAGGGTAGTGGACCCCTCATCCCTACGGGTGACCTTGGGAGCATGATTGTCTGCAAGGCCCCAAAGGTGGAGAGAAAGTAAGAGGTTGCTGAGGGGTCAGTGGCACCATACACCCCAGACCAGTCAGTAACTTTTAGGTCTTCCAGGAACTCCTCAGTATCGAATCTGAGTAGTTTCTGACATGCATAATTTTGTGTGGAATTTGGGGTGGGAATTTTCCATACACAGAAAACCGTGAGTGGTCAGAGATGGAGTCAGATAATGTACCGCTGATGAGATCCTGTCAGGACGGTTAGACATGATCCAGTCCAGTAAGGTGCTGGAGGATCCATTTGCTGTCCGCCTAGTTGGTTCCGATGAGCTGGGTCAGGGCAAGGTTAGTGCAGAAGCTCAAACTGCTTAACATTACCATTATCCCAGTTAAGGTTTACATCCCCCAGGATTATGAGTTCGTTATCCCCGACTCTGGGACCAATTTTGTCCATGAGGCGAGTTAATCCAGGTAGCCCACCTCTTGTAGGATTATAGGTGCACACCAGGTGCAGCTTCTTTGCGTCCCCAAGTAGCAGTAGCACATGTAGCAACTCACAAGGGGACACGTTTAAATCCTGGTGGGCAATTTGGGAGAGTGTTAAGTGGCTCTTATGGTAGATTAGTATGCCACCCCCTCTTGCCCCCAGCTCTGTCCAGTCGGGTGAATTCATACCCAGTGAGTTCACAGGCAGAGTCAGGGACAGAGGGTTTCAGCCAGGTCTCCGTCACTCCTAGGATGTCGGGTTTGTAGAGTGCAACCCATGCTAATAGCTCATCACGATTAGGTAGCAGGCTCCTAATGTTAAGATGAGCTATTTTTAGCCCCTTACCGATGCCCCATACGGGAGGGATTTTGTGGGTCAGATTTAATGGGCCAGGGTTGGTTTCAATATCACCAGTTATAGAGTGTCGAGGGCGGGTGGGACAAAAAAAAAAAAAAATCAGGCTAAGGATACAGCGATAAGCAAGTGAATCTAGGCAGAACCAGAGCAAAGAGACTGAATTCTGCAGCTTGGAATGCGATTGGTAGAGCTTTGCACTGTGGACCAATGAGCGGGGAGTTGGTAGTGCAGGCAGCAAACCAGGAAAAACCACAGAAAAGGTGACTGGAATTCGAAAGGGCCATAGTCAGAAGCACTGTAATCATACCTTAGGTCTCCCGATGGTCAGCTTCAGGCAGGGGATGAGAGGCAGGCGGCAGTGGCTGGAAGCAGGATCAGGAGCCGAGCCACAAAACTGCCAAGCAGAAGCCCAGTCAGGGGTTTGATGCCTAAGGGAGGTAAAGAAGAGGGGAATTAGTTAATAAGAAGTGGGAACCAGTGAGTGTATAGCTTATGGGGTAGACAAAGGCAGAGTAGCAGCAGGGGGGCAGGATGTGGCGCCAGGGCCAAATCAATAGGAGAGCATAGCAGGCTCCTTAATTGGAGCTAAGAGAGAAGGGCTTGGAGAGGGTGGCAGACAGCTGGAGAAAGTTAAGAAATAAAAGAAATATGTGTAGTTTAAGTTAGCATGGGGGGAGAGACAAAGGTGAGGTAGGTAAGGGAAGAGCAATCCAGAGGCAAGTTAGAGCACAAACTGCAACTACATTGAATTAAATTCCAAAGAGCCAACATTCACAAATGCAGGTTAAGCTGTACAACATGCTACAATTTAAATCAGGTGAAGGATACAGAGAATATAATAAAACAAGTATATTAAGCAGGTGATTCCAGGCAGAACCAGAGTGGAGAGACTGGATTCTGCAGCTTGGAATGCGATTGGTGGAGCTTCGCACCCTGGGTCAATGAGTAGAGAGCCAAATGGCACAGGCAGCAAACCAGGTAAATGCTGCAGAGAAGACTACTGGAATTCAAAAGGGCCATTGCCAGAAGCACTGTAATCGTACCTAGGGTCTCCCTATGGTCAGCTTCAGGCAGGGGATGAGAGGCTGGCAGCAAGGCTGGAAGCAGGAGCCAAGCCACAAAACTGCCAAGCAGGAGTCCGGTCAGGGGCTTGATGCCTAAGGGAGGTAAAAGAAGAGGGGACTCCGTTAATAAGAAGTGGGAACCAGTGGGCATATAGCTTAAGGGGTAGACAAAGGCAGAGTAGCAGCGGGGAGGGCAGGATATGGTGCTGGGGCCAAACTGGTAGGAGGGCTTAGCAGGCTCCTTAATTGGAGCTGAGAGCGAAGGGCTTAAGGGGGTGGCAAATAGCTGGAGAAAGTCAAGAAAGAAAAGAATCTCAATGGAGTTTGCTAGCATGGGGGTGAGAAACAAAAGCCAGGTAGGTAAGAGAGCAGTCCAGAGGCAAGTTAGAGGAGAAATCGCAATTACATTCAGCACAGATTTAACATTCAAAAATATAAGTAAGCTATAAAAAGAATTAAATTCCACAGAGCTATCATTCACAAATTTATTTATTTATTTATTAGAATTTTGGTAACTGGGTAAGTCCACTGAGACCATGGTGTCCCTTTTTCAGTGACGACCTGGGTGTCAATGGTGAACACAGTACAATAGATAAATACAATAATAATACACAGGATTCAGAGAGATTTAACAATGTTGCAAACATTTTTACAGTGGAAAGAAACATAGACTTTGACGGCAGATAAGGACCACTTGGCCCACACAGTCTGCCCATTTCCCTACCTATTGGATAAGCTGTAGATTCTAGTTAACCAACAGCCTACTTCCTGCAACCCCTCACTATAATTGCCTTATGTCTGTCCCATGCATGTTTGAATTCCCCCGCTGTTTTAGACCCCACAACCTCTCCAGGAGGCCGGTTCCATGCGTCCACCACTCTCTCCGTGAAAAAGAATTTCCTCACGTTACCCCTGAGCCATCCCCCCTCTATCTTTAAATTGTGCCCCCTTGTTCTTACACATCTCTTTTTTTGAAAGATGCTACTCTCCTGACTTTGTTGATTCCTTGAGGTACTTAAAAGTTTCTATCATGTCCCCCTCTCCCTCCTTTCATCAAGGGTATACATATTAAGCTCTTCTGTCTCTCTTCATATGGTTTCTGATGTAGACCCTGCACCATTTTAGGTGCCCTCCTGGACCGCGTCCATCCTGTCTATGTCCTTGTGTAGAAGAGGTCTCCAAAACTGCACGTAGTACTCCAGATGGGGTCTCACCAACTGTCTGTACAGAGGATAACCACTTCCCTTTTTCTACTTGTGATGCCCCTTCCTATGCATCCCAGTATCCCCTGGCTCTCTTACTGACTTCTCATATTGCTTACCCACCTTTAGGTCATTGATATGACTACACCCCAATCCCTTTCCATTTTTGTTGTTGTTAGTACCTCCCCTGCTACTGCGTACTCTTCTCCTGGATTTTTATTTCCCAGGTGCATTACTTTGCACTTCTTTGCATTGAATATAAGTTGCCATATGTCTGACCATTCCTCCAACCTTGCCAAGTCCCTTCTCATCCCTTCTAACCCCCCCTTGTGTATCATCTCTGTTACAGATCCTTGTGTCATCTGCAAAGAGGCATGCCTTTCCTTCCAGACCCTCTGTAATGTCACCTATAAAGACGTTAAAGAGGACTGGACCCAGTACTGAGCCCTGAGGTACCCCACTAGTAACCCCTCTTTCTTCAGAATGTGTTCCATTCACTATTACCTTCTGTGTCCTGTTGTGCAGCCAGTTTGCTACCCAGGCTACCACCCTGGGACCCACTCCCAGGCTGGCTAACTTGATTATTAATCTTTTGTGCGGTACTGTGTCAGATAACTTACATAGATACATAGACAGTGTCGGCAGATAAGGGCCTATGGCCCACAGTCTGCCCATTTGAGCTTGTAAATTCAGTTTATGATTTCCTAGAAGTCTGTTGCCCCTTACCCCTGACCTCCAGAATTCCTTTATGTCTATCCCATGCATTCTTAAATCCGTGATTGTTTCAGCCCCACTACTTCCTCTGGCAGGGTGTTCCACTTGTCCACCACCCGCTCTGTGAAGAAATTCTTCTCATGTTTCCTCTGAATCGTCCTCCTCCAACTTCATCCCATGCCCTCTAGTCCTGGAACATATTTTTCGCTTAAAAATAGTGTATTCCTGCACCCTGTTCCTCCCTGTAAGATATTTGTATGTCTCTATCATATCCCCTCTCTCCCTCCTCTCCTCCAGGGAGTACATGTTCAGTTCCTTCAACCTGTCTTCATAGGACTTGTGATGCGATCCATGCACCATCTTTGTTGCCCTCCTCTGAACCTTCTCTACCCTGTCTATCTCCTTACGTAGAGGCATGGTCTCCAGAACTGTACACTGTACTCCAGGTGGGGCCTCACTAGTGTCGATAGCGGAATTATGACCTCCCTTTCCTGCTGGTGATGCCCTGCCTATACATCCCAGCATCCTATTTGCTTTACCTGCTGCCTTGTCACACTGTTTCCTACTTGAGGTCATCAGAGATGATAACCCCAAGATCCCTTTCCTGCTTGGTGCATGCTATATCCTCACCCCCAACTGATATATTGTGCCAGGGTTTTTGTGCCCCTATGCATTATCTTGCACTTCCTTGCATTGAATTTCAACTGCCAAACCCCTGACCATTCTTCAAGTTTCTGCAGGTCCCTTCTCATTCTGTCTACACCTCTGGTGTGTCTATTCTGTTACAGAGCTTTGTGTCATCAGCGAGCAGTGAAATTCTGCCTTCTAGGTCCTCAAGAATGTCACTGATGAAGATGTTGAATAGGACCGTCCCAGCACTGATCCCTGTGGTACCCCACTGGTCACTCTTCCCTCTGTGGAGTGACAGCCATTTACCACCACCCTCTGTGTCCTGCCACCCAGCCAGTTACCTACCCACCACACTACTGTCCTGCCCACACCCATATTCCCCAGTTTGCTAAGGTCTAGGTAGGCCATATCCACAGCCCCTCCCTGGTCTATTACTTTGGTCACCCAGTCAAATAAATCGTTTAGATTTGTCTGACATGACCTTCCTGCTGTGAATCCATGCTGCTTTGGGTCCTGTGCCCCGCTGGCCTCTAGGTACTGAACAACTCTTTCTTTCAGAAGTGATTCCATCATTTTCCCCACCACTGAGGTCAAACTAACAGGTCTGTAGTTTCCTGCTTCTGCCTTGCTCCCACATTTGTGAAGGGGAACCACATCTGCCCTCCTCCAATCCTCAGGTACCACCGCATCCTCCCATGATTTGTTAAAGTGTAGTCAGTGGTGCCACTAGGTCCTCCCTTAGTTCGTTTAGGATTCAAGGTTGAATCCCGTCAGGCCCCATTGCTTTGTCCACCTTGAGTTTTAGGAGTTCTTTCAGGACTCTTTCTTCTGTAAATGGACTGGCGTCAACCCCACTACCCAGAGTGCTTCTATTGTTTGGTTTAGGTAACTCCTCTTCTTCTTCTTTTGTGAATACTGAGCAAAAGTGTTCATTCAGTATCTCTGCCTTTTCACTATCTCCCTCTGCCCACCTCCTCTCTCCTTTATTAATCCTCACTATCCTTTCCTTAACCTTTCTATGCTCCCTAATGTACCTATAAAAGGTTTTATCCCCCTTCTTAACTGAGCTGGCCATCTTTCCCTTGGTTTGGGCCTTTGCTTTTCTGACTGCCTTCCCCACTTCTTTCTGCTTTAATTGATACAGTTCCCTGTCGTGCTCCTTCTGTGAAAGCCGGGTGAGTTACTTAAAACAGATCAGGCATTAATCATATATAAATAAACAGGTGCAGGTTAAGCTGCACAACAAGCTACAATTTAAAATCAAGCTAAGGATACAGAGAGTACAGTAAAAAAGTATATTAAGCAGGTGATTCCAGGCAGAACCAGAGTGGAGAGATTGTATTCCGTGGCTTGGAATGCGACTGGTAGAGCTTTGTACCCTGGACCAATGAGCGGAGAGCCGGTGGCGTAGGCAGCAAACCAGGTAAATGCAGCAGGTCTCCCGACGGTCAGCTTCAGACAGGGGATGAGAGGCAGGCAGCAGTGGCTGGAAGCAGGAGCCGAGCCACAAAACCGCCAAGAAGAAGCCTGGTCAGAAGCTTGATGCCTTAGATCTCCTGACAGCTTCAGGCAGTGGATGAGAGGCAGGCAGCAGCAGCTGGAAGCAGGAGCAGGAGTCGAGCTGCAAAACTGTCAAGCAGGAGCCCAGTCAGGGGCTTGATGCCTTAGGTCTCCCAATGGTCAGCTTCTGGCAGGGGATGACAGGTGGGTGGCTAGAAGCAGGAGCCGAGATGCAAAACCGCCAAGGTCAGGGGCTTGATGCCTAAGGGCTTTTAGTCAATATACTGGTGCTGGTGCAGTCTTTTGGCTGCCCTTCACAAGGATGAAGTTGCTGCTAGATCTCTCTTAATACCCACTTCTGAGCTCAGCTGCACTATGCAGCCATGAATCCAAATAATCTCTATGTTGTCCCAGTCCATCGGCATCCCAGCTGCTCAGGCTGATCAATCAAATAAGTCAGCACCATCTTGAGTCACACAGCTCTGTCTGAGCTGCGATCAAAACAGTGCCACTGGTACTTATCAGCCCAGATCAGAGGCAAGAGGCATCCATCATCGCATCAGGACTGCCTGAAGGAGGACTTGAGTAGCAACACCTGAACTTCAAAACAAACCCAATGTAGCAGGTTAGTTACAGTTAAAAAAAAAATCTATAATCCACTAGAGTACACAGCAGTATTGTTGGTGCAAAATGCCGGGGCGTATAGCAGCCAGGTGGCTTGAGAATGAGATTGTAAACCCCAAAACCTGTCCCAATGAGAGTGAGAATAAGCAAAGAACATAGAGCCGCTAAACATCAATATGCTACTAAGAAAATTCAGGCAACACTTATTTTACTATTAAATTAAAAGATCAGAAGGAAGGAACACTTTGTTTTGTAGAGATTTGACTAGTCCAACCTAGAACCTGAGGTTAAATATTTAAAACAAATGAGTCAATGAATTACATTTTTTTAAGTTACTAGTCTGGAACTGGAGAAGTACTTGGTCCATGGGGGGGGCTTAACCAAGTTAAACAAGAGTTAATGTGTGTCAGTGTGACCAGAAGAGAGCCTGAAAATCCCTGGTCCAGCCTAGAGGTTAGGAAAATAAAATAAATCAGGCAATATTTTCTTTTAACCTATGAAAGGCTTTGGTACACAGAACTATGTGTGGGGAGTGCTTTAGCATGCCAGTGACCAGAATGACAAAATGAGAAAACCCGGTAACAAAAAACAAAACAAAAACAAAACAGAACTGTAATAATTAAAGCACTGTTATAGGTGCACAGAGCTGTGTGACCAGAAAACAAACTGTACCAGTATGGCATTGCTTGTTACATTAAGTGTTTGAGGTGGAACCTCCTGCAGATTTTTGAATGTCAGGCTTCTAGTATGGAAGATGTCTAACACTGGACGTTTGCCGACAATTAATCAGCAATCTTTATTGATGGTCTTGCAACCCCTATGATTTTGGTAAAATGACGCCCCTGCCTTTCTAATAAACTAACACAAATAGAATCTGGGTGGCAGGCACTTGCAGTGCTGTGGACCTTTTTGTAATGCCACAACAGGTAATGGAAGAATTTAGGCAGTTTACAGGACATGAAGAGAACACCTAATGGAGCAAACAGAATTACAGAAATAACTCTAAGCCTCTGCCTCAGTGCTGTTCAATTTAGTAATAATTTTTTCCAGTTTAATGATGCATTTTGTGATCAACAGCAGGCTGCAACCTTCACTGAGCCACAATATTTCTAGACATGACAGAAGCACTTTAAATGATGACAGCGATGTCTCTAATAGTCTATCTTTAGACCCTCTTGCCATATCAAGAAACAATCTGGCCTGTTTAAGCTGGTGGCAGCTGAAGTTACAGAGTGATCTGGACCTAAATTGCATCCCTTGAACCGCAATTTCAAATTTCTAGATTTCTTTACTTTTTGGGGAACACTTTAAAAAAAAATGTAATACATTTGTTACCATAAATGTAAATGACTGGAAATGGAAGCTATTTTCTGGAATAATTTATTTTGGAATAAAAGTCAAATTAAATTGGTAGCAACTCCTGATAAGGGTTTTTTGTCTTCTTTCCATGCTTCATAGTCTAACTAAAAACTGACAACTGAGTCATTCAATAGAAGGAAATCCTGTGACACATCTGTTTCCTTTGCATTCCCTCTTGCTTTTTATAGCTAATGAACTTTTCAGCAAAATGACTGCCTCTGAAATTTGCTATATTCTAAGACACCAATATGGACTCTATTTTATGCTATAATGATGCTTAGAATTATTAGAAACAAGATTAAAAGCAGAGAAAATTACAACACTCACTGAGTAAAAAAGGGTTTTCAATATTACATAAATGAAATTATTTTTTAAATTCTTATTTCTTTTATAGGATTGCATTTCCTTGCATTCCAGTATTCTGAAGTACTCATAATGCTGACACTTTTAAAGGTGCTTTCTTAGACCAGCCATTAGCGAGTCCTGACTGAAACCTTCCACTGTGGACCATGACATTTATGCTGAGGGATATACAGTGAGCAATACTAAACAAGTAAATAACATTTTATTTTAATATAGGATAGGACCAGTTAGGACAAGCCTATTTACTCAAAGATATTCTGTACCACTGACTTTACAATAACACATACCAAAGACAGATCTCAATTCACAAAGTGACAAATTACAGTACCTCTACAAATAACCAAATAACATATGCTAAGGTATACTATAAGGGGGATAGGGCACAAAAGCTACTGTAAGAACATAGGGATCAACTTGAGGAAAAAAGGTGAAGGGTGTTCATTTATGTTAGAGTAGGCTTATACTAAATCTGTCATCACCAAAAACAATCTCTGAATGACTTGTTATACATAAAAATCTTTAAGTAAGGATTAAGCCACAAGAAAGCATGGGTCTACTGTGGTATTAATCCATGGTTGGGGGGGTTGGACCACGAGGCCAAAGGCCGAGTGGATCCAACCAACCAACCATTGATTAATTCCACTGTAGACCCATCCTTCTCGAGTGGCTTAATCCGTTTGTAACATGGTAATGACTGTATGACTAATAGTTTTTGAATAAATGAGTACAATCACACTGATTTACTTTCAGAATACTATAAATTGAGCTATTAAACATGATATACATATACTTGAAAACAATTCGAACACACCTATTGGAAATATCGTGCTACTACTTCACTTTGTTAAATAACTTTATTACAAGCTTTAAGCTTTCTAACACCAAAACATATTTTACAACTTTTCAAAACCTTGCAATTCACTTTCTATTCTAGGTGCTTTGATTTTCCTCTCTATGTATTAGAAGATATGGGCTGCACTGCATGATGGGAGTGTGCTATGGTACATTTTAGTTTTCTTTCTCCAGTTCCTTTGCACACCAATAGGTGGCTGTCGCACAATCCTAGTAGCACAAGCACCTTTTGTCCAAATGTACTGAACTAAGCCAATCTGAAAAACACTTTATTGAACAACTACTATTTTGCGGAATATTACTTTCACTTTTTTTCCCTGTAAACTACCTAACTCAGCAGGACATAGAACAACATAACGTTTACTGCTTTCATCTTTCAAATACTTGTTTTGACTACTATTGTTAGTCTGTTTCTTTGATTTCTTTTTGTTTCTCTCAGTTTATTTTTCTTTTCACCCACAGAAGTATCCTCTCTCTTTGATTTTGCTTTGTATATCTCAGTGTCTGTTATTTTTGCTTTCGGTTATACAAGCTGCATGCTTATCTTTAAAAGGCCAGGCCAGATAATGTTATTCAGTCATCCACAATGCATTGCACCCACAGTTGCTTAGACAGCAGTAGATCAGAAGGGATGGTAACAGTATGTAACTGCTCACTTCTACAGAAATATTGCTGCAGCATAATTAACAGTATATGTGGAGTTTAAATGTACAATCTTTAGTAACTCATGAACTTCTGTTGTAATTACAATATAGAACAGTCTTGAAAAAGTCAAAAACCCTGTGCCGGGAACATTCTTAGTAAATACAACTTGGGATAACTACACACTACAAGCTATTTGCATATTTCTTTCACTTGTATACTGCTTCTTACCTGTAGTGGATTGCCATGGTATTACAATACAAACCATGATCTACTATGGTATTAGACCATGGTCTCTACTGTACCACATGGTGTGTTTGCACCTATCTGAGTGCTTCATTTCGTTTTTCTTTTGTGCCATGTTACAAAATAGTAATAAGAGGCACTCTTGAGCAAGCCTCCTGAATGGACATGCTATGTTGCCACTCCACAGACTGCAGGACTTTAAACTTGTCAATTCAGCTTAACCAACAGGTGAACCATGCTAAGTGACAGTCGCAGGTACATCTAGTCAAACTGTACTACTTGAGGGGGCAGGAGTAAGGACCATAACTCACAAACGGAGTCCTACACAATTGTAAATAAATAGCATATTTTGAGTCAAACCACTGAATGTGCTATGATGTTGTTTCTCTTCGTTGTTTTTTATCTTGACTAGGACAACAAAGACCTGTAATACATGTAAAAAGAGTTGTTATAAAGAATATTCCTTGTGATGTGTGTTCACCTTCCCTCCAGCAGGACTTGGTGATGTTTGCCTGACTCCTCCTCTCCTACCCTTTCACTCCTGTCCCACTTTTCTTCCAGCAAAACTCTCTTTTTTTTTTTCTTTTCTTTTGACCTAGCGATTATGATTAGCTATGGCCTCCTGACACTGGAGTATGATATGGAGTGAGGTAAATGCACTTTTCTCTTTTTTTTTTTTTTTTAATGTGCAGCCAATATTTGTAAGTTTGGCAGTGAGCGGGATGCAGAACCATGAGCAGGTTATGTGATCAGGATTCACTGTATGGCCGAGATAGAAATTTAGGGAGTATAGGAGGTTTTTGTTTCTGTTATGGTATGAAAGTTTTTGACACAAGAATCTTTTCATTTTTTTTCCAATTTATGAAATGAAATGATACTTTATTTATATGGCGCCTTTCTTAAACCAAGGCGCCTTACAATAATTTAAAACAATGAACAATAAATAATAAACACAAATCCATAAATAATTTATACTATAATAAATCTGAGCTCCATCACAATCAATTAATTACAATTAATCTTTGACCATAAATAGGTCTTGAGGGCCTTTTTAAACTCCTCCACGGTTCGCACACTGAAGAATCGGACGGGGTAGAGAATTCCAGAGGGTCAGAGCAACAAACACAAAGGCACGAGCACCTGATGACTTTAAAGAAACCCTTGGAATCTCTAGCAACCCCTCATCCGCCAAGTGGAGAGATCGCCCGGGGTGGTAGGGAACCAAAGGCTCTTTCAAGTAGTCTGGACCCTGTCCATGTAAGGCTTTGTAGGTCAAAAGACCAACTTTAAAGGTGATCCGCCACTGAATCGGCAGCCAGTGCAGATCACGTAATACCTGCGAGATATGACGGGTACGAGACGTACCCGTCAACAATCGGGCCACGGCATTCTGCACCAGCTGCAAGCGGCGGATATCAACCCCAGGAAGCCCTAGATAAAGGGAGTTGCAATAATCCAAGTGTGAGGTCACAAAAGCATGGACTAATGTAGGAAGGTCAGCTGGTGGAACAAGATGCTTAATCCTGGCGATGTTCCTAAGATGATAAAAGGAAAGTTTGACAACCGCGACACTTGCAAACGCAGTGTCAGTTCGTTGTCAAAAATGACCCCAAGGTTCCACAACCATTCAGAGGTAGGGAGCTGGATACCTCCCAGAAATAAACCTGAGGATAAACCAGCTCCCATCCCCTCTACCCTATGACCTGGGTCCACAACTAATACCTCCGTCTTCTCCGAGTTCAACTTTAGCCAGCCTGAACTCATCCAGCCTTGGATCTCAGCGAGGCACCTATTAATGACCAAGACAGATCTATCCCGGTCGGATGCAAAAGATAGGTAGAGTTGAGTATCATCTGCATAGCAGTGAACTTCAGCCTATACCTTCTTACAATGTCTCCAAGGGGCAGCATATACACTGCGAACAACACCGAGTCCTGGGGTACCCCACATGACAGTGAGAGTGGGCAGGAAGAATTTAATCCAGACACCACTGAGTCCTGTCAGTGAGAAAAGATCTAAACCAATGGAGGACTATCCCTGACAGACCACAGATAAACTCCAGGCACGCGAGAAGTACCCCATGGTCCACAGTGTCAAAAGCTGATGAGAGCTCAAGAAGAATGAGAATGGAACAATTCTTCTGATCTCTAGCCATCAAGAGATCATTGAGTACCCGAACCAGCACTGTCTCAGTACTATGCCTCTTTCAAAAACCAGACTGGAGGGGTTCACAGATACCATGGATGGTTAAAAGGTTCTCCAATTGTGCTGCCACCACTTTCTCAATAATCTTCCCAACAAAGGGAAGATTAGAGATCGGCCTGTAGTTAGCATGGCAGTTGGGGTCCAATATAGCTTTCTTCAGGAGGGGTGTCACCACCGCCTCCTTCAGGGAGCTACGAAACTCACCCGTATCCAAGAAGCATCAGACTATCCGTGCTAGAACCGGGCCAATAGTCTCAAGACAACCCTTCATCAGGGTAGTTGGGCCCAGATCTAAACTACAGCACGTAGGGCGCATACTCTGGATAATCCTCATGACATCAATGAACTCAGGCCGGTCAAAGAAACTCCAATAGAGACCAGAGGGAGCAACCAGATGCTGATCAAAAGCATCTCCAATAGAGGGAGCAGGTTGGAGTGCTGCCCTAATGTCGGCCACCTTATCTGCAAAGAAACGAACAAGCTCATCACACTCTAATTATGAATAGGCTTTCCGAACCTGGAGACAGGCTGGGTTGCAAATTCTGTCGACAGTTCGAAAAAGCTGAGTTGGTCAGTTCTGAGCAGCCGCAATCTCTCTGGGCAGGAACTCTGCCTTCTTATGAGAGACTGTGGAATGACAGGATTGATAATGTTCCATCAATCTAAGATGGTCAGCATCAAGGGCAGTTCTCCACCAACAAACGCTCTAATCTTTGTCCTTGTCGCCGCATCTCCCTCAAGGCCTAATCAAACCATAGAGACCGAGGTCGAATGGGGAGAGAACGAACGTGGACAGCAGCAATTTGATCCAGAGCCAAGGAGATGGCTCTATTATAGGCCAACACCAGAGCATCGGGATCATTGCTCACTTCAGAAAACTCCGATAGGTTAAGTGCTGCTGTCAAGCCCACAGAGCTAATATCTCGTAAAAAGCGGCACTTAACCATCTCCACAGGAGTAGGCCTACAAGAGGGGGTGCAAAAGCTGAAACCCACAGTGTAATGATCAGACCAACTTACGGGTTCCACCCCCACATCAGTGGCCTCAATCTCCAGGAGGAAAACTAAGTCCAAAGAGTGACAAGTCTTATGCGTGGCAGAAGAAACCACTTGTGTGAGACCAAAAGATGTCATTAATTGGAGCAAGTGTTGTCCAAACTGCGAATATTCATCATCGATCCAGGCATTGAAGTCACCCAGGACCATCAGCCTGGGAGACTCAAATGCCATGTCGATGATGAAGTCGGCTACTTCCTGTAGAAAACGTTTCTCATCCCCTGGTGGATGGTAGATGAGAACTATTCTACATCCTACACCTGCCACAACGGTACACTCGAAGGACTCCACCTCCTCAACTGGTACACTGTGAGTCCCAGTTCGGTCTTGAAACAGACCGCAACCCCTCCCCGCCCCGCGGTCCAACCTCGGGCGGTGTAACACCGAGTACCCAGCTGGAATTGCTGCCTCCAAAATTGGACCGGCATTACCATCCAGCCAGGTCTCAGTAATGCAAGCCAGATCCATGGACCCCACCAAGTCTGCAATAACTGCAGTCTTGTTCCTAATGGATCTAGCATTGCACAACACCACTCGGGTTGGACAGGTAACTGAAGTGGAACAGACTATTTGCCCAATACCATTAATAGTAGAGGTAACCTTGGGTATGAGAACCAGACAAGGAGAACCTCGCTCTCGAATCCATTTCGCCCCAGGGTGTCTTCTGGTCTCCACAACCGCAATCCGATGTCCCCGCTCATTCAGCCTCCACTGTCTGCACCCCCCAAAGCCCCTCCTCCCCCTCCATACAATCCCCAGCACTCTACAGCGCTGGTAAGTTGACAGCTGTAATGGCAAAGGGAAGAAAGGGCGGAGGGCAAAGAGTGCGGAAGACGAATAGCGCACGACCGTGGTGGCAGGCCCTCTACACATTACAACAATAAAATCAAACCAAAAACCCAAAATAAATAATATAAAAAAAAAATGAAATTGAATCAATCAAAATAAAAATATACAAATAACTAAGTTTAACATCCAAAAATCCAGAGGCTCTCACCCTCCCTTAAATTCTAAAACAAGTCATAAATATAAATCACGTAACAGTCTCTAAAAGTCAGTATCAGGACAAAAAAGCAACTTTCCACGGGGAAATGTAGAATCCAGATGACAACAAGAGGGGCTCTCACCCTCTCTTAGTCCAAATACCAGACAATCCTCCAGATGAAATTTAGCCAAGCAGCAAGAGGGGCTCTCATCCCCCCCTTAATCTGATCACCAAAAGGATTTCTTTAGGAAAACCAACTCTTTTCCAATAAACTGTATTCTCAGGACCCAGGCCTAGACACCTAAACTAAGATCGGGCCGGAGGGCTGTAATCTGAAATATGGCCCTGAGATGGCAATAATAGTTCCCACCACAGAGACACCATAGGAACCCCAGGAAAAATCCACACCACCACAAACCTCGGCGTTCCCTCTGAACAGCCCAACACAGCCGCAATCCCACACCCAGGAGCCAAGGCCCAAAAGGAGAATGCAAAACCCCTACCTCCACAGGAGTAAGATCCACAGAAAAGCAGGCTACCCCAGGAGAGAAATCAGAGATCCCAGTCGCCCACCAGCCACCGAGATCCCCCAACCAACAACCACAGAGGAGAGCAGCCCTCCAGCCAAAATCCCCATGATTCCTCCTAAAACAGCCTAAAAATTCCATAGGAATCACCTACACTAGAGGAGGGGAAGCATTCACCTAAACAGTCAGAAAAGGAAGCTTTCCCTATGACCACAGTACTCCATGAAAAATTTCCAGAATCCAGAACAGGGAAAGGATTTTGTCTAATATCCCTAGGCTCCAGGTGCTCTCACCACCCACAGCTTTTACAGGGATCAAGGAAGAAAGAATACAGGTAAACAAGATGGTGGCAGAAGCAAGGTTTTCATTTTGAATACAGTACTGGTTGGTATTGGTTGAGACTTTAGGCTGCTGAGTGCCTCACTGATTTATTTCTGCTGTCACTCATGTTAACCGACAGCTGAGGAGCTTGATAATGTATTGAACTGAAAATAAAAATGAGCCAAAGTGAAAATGAATACCTTATTCCACTTTGGCTCATTGATGGCCATGAAGGCTCCCATCCCCAGTTACTCATATTAACAAATATATTCAGTTGAGTCTGTGATCCACATGAGTTGGTACAGTATACTATACTAGCAAAAAATCAAACACTGAACTGATACCCAGTTCATAATTTCAGTTTTTCCATGGTAAGTGAGAATAAAAACAGCGAATAATCTATCAAAAGCCATCAACACTACCCAATTTGCCATTCTGCCCAGGTGAAATCTGCCACTGAGCCATCGGATGCGATCCCTGGCCCTATGTGTGTTGCCCAAAATGCATTTTTCTTCACCACTCAGACAAATGAAATTCTAAGTATTTCAGTTGTGACTGAACAGAACAGATTGAGCAGAGAATACCGGTACCTTTAATGCCTAACAGATAGGTGCAGTTTTCCACACGTGCACCAAAAATGAAAAATCATGACTACAGACTACTATAATTTTCCTATCACACTTTTCATAAAAACAACCCCCAACCCCTCAATTTATCTTGGCAGGGTGTCATAAACAGACAAAATAAAATTCTGGTATCTGCAACTTTTCATTTTCTTGGTAGTGTTATTTCACATATTCAATTGAGAAATCATAATTCAGGGCCCATAAAATGCATTTTTATTCCTGATTACAGAATATATGACTGGCTCTGTATCCTGCATAGCTCTATCTGCTGTAGAAAAAGTTGTTCTGAGGACATAAAACAGACGATTTCCATGTAAGAAGTCCATTGTTGTCCCTTGTGTTGTAACATCTTTGTACAAGACATATGTTACTAGTATAAAAAGTATCAAACCATCCTGTGACTCCCGTTTTCAAAGGACCAACACTGCTACACTCTTTTTATTACTTAAAAAACTGGAAGTTTTTTTGTCTGTGGCCAGTGCACTTGGTGTATCCACTTCATTCAATGCAGTGGACTAATTGTAGGGAAAACGTTTAGCCATCGATGAAAAGAAACAGAGTTTCAGATAAAATTATTAATTCATTGCAACAGTACCGTTGTCATCTACATACTGAAACACATTTGTAGAAAAATCTACAATATGTTAGGAGAACAAAACAAGCACTTAAAGACTGTGTTAGTGAACACAAGAAGATGATCATGGTAGGCAATCTGGATTATGCTATGGCCAGACATTTTAAGGATGAAGGACACAGGTCAGACAGTGCCCTAAATTATACAGGCCTACAACAGGTACTGTGAAATGGGGTGGTTACAGAATTAAAATGTTAGCACAATGGGAAACTTCCTGGATTATAGCTTGGACTTCTATGGCAACATATGTATTGAATGAAGAAACAGAAAAGAAAGCATTTGGTGATTCAATTTTTGAGCTGGATTTACAGTACTGTACATCAAGAAAGAATCATATATGTGGACAATAATACACGGCAGGCGTGTATTCTTTGGGAGATACAGGCACTCCTTCGGTGTGTGCTGAGACACAAGACTGCAGGCCGAGTGCTCCTCAGTACACACAGGACTGGTTAACTCTCCAGATGTATGCAGCACCCCATGATACTGCCCTCATAAAATGGCCTGGGATCAGCAATTTTGACAATGAAACTAAAGCACTGTGTATATATAACTTAGTAGGTAACCTGGTTTGTCCAGTTAAAGAGCAGTATTTCCAGCAGACATTTTCACACATTTTATAAATATTTTTGTTATTCCTTTATGTCTCTTTTTCCCTACAACAGGTTTCTAGCAAGAGAAGACAAGAGAGGGAGTATGGTTTGGAAACAGATTTTTCTATTATTTTGTTTTTTTTCTTTTAAAGATTAATATGGATAGTAATAGTCAATCATAGGTTATGTAACCACCAATGATGCATAACACTACAACATCCCCATAACCATGGTGGGCAAAAGCAATCAAAGCCGATCTGGCAAGGTAGGCACAACCACAACACTCATGGATGCTTTGATCTTATTGAGTGTAGCAGAGAGTTCAATGCACCCACAGCCATAGAGAAATGAGCAATCACAAAGATATACTTGCTCACAATAAAAGGTTTTAATAAATACAGAAAAAGCAGTTTTGCAGAGTGCAAACAAAACATTACTTACAAGCAGTAGTATATATCACCCCCCAGCAAGACCAGGTCAGTGAGACAGAACAGGTCTAATGCATTGCCTGGTCTTTTTTCTATATTTTTAAACCTTTTCTATGAGCAAGTATATCCTTGTGCTTGCTCGTTTCTGTGTGACTGTGGGTGCGTTGAACTCTCTGCTACAGTTTGTGTTGCAGTCTACCGCACCTCAGCGCTTCTAGGTGCAACATTGCTTCTGCTTCATTCTCTTATAAAGTGTGCAGCAAATCTCAGGCAAAAAAAAAAAGATTTTTCTAGAAATCAACCAACAGTTGAAATTACAGACCTTGTTACTTTTTTCCCCAATTGTTGCTTTCTTGCAATGTATGGGACACTCCAAACATTTAATTCTGTAATACCACAGATCTGATGTCATAAGGAAGGCATTATCAGTTTGTTAGATCATATCAGTGATGATATGGGATTTTACTGTCACTCTTTCCCTACTGCAAAAGATGACCATCCACAGGATGTGAAAAACATGTTCTACTTCTTGTACTGATGTACTTGTATTTACTGTTATAGAAAAAATGTAAAATAATTAATGAAATGGAAGTGTTTTTTTAATTAGCGTACAACATGTTTGGTGATGGTTTGTGAGTATAAATTCAAGATGGAAAGTGTTGTATGCGCATCCATATAGAAGACACGCTCACAACCATTAAAGGGTATGCAGTAGAAACAGACAGACTCCTATTTCTTTAGACATTAATGCATTCTTAGCTGTGGGAACCCTGTGATGTGCTGTGCTGGAAGACCTAAATGAAAGGAGAGGAGAGAACGCAGCAGCCTATACCAAATAAGGTTTCTTATCTATGTGTGTACAGTACTATTTGTTTAGTTAGGAATGTTTATTTGAAATTACACCAGCTGTAATAACCCCATAAGAATGCAGCATCTCTTTTTCATGGAGTCCCATGGAGGACAGCAGCAGTCAGCAGGTAAACATAGTCCAGCATGAATAGTTACAGAAGGCTAAACTATGCACCGGAAATTTGATACTGAAAGTTACAGTGTTGGGGGGGGGGGGGGTTGTAGGCAGAGGTAAGTGCTTTTCAGTTAGTGTTTTGGGGATTTCATTAACTTTCAGTAGATTGTGTGGGGAAACTAGCTGGGTAGTATCTTGCAGCTGCTTGTGGGCTGAGTGGTTAATTATGATCTGTGAAACCAGCATGTAATGAGGTGTGGAGCTGAACGTATAATGTCAGCACAGCGACCCCACAGCAATGGATCTTGCAGTGATGAGTGTTTCAAGCAGACGGACTTTGCGGTGATGGGGGATATGCATCTATCTCCACTGTCTGTGTGGAGTTAGATATATAAAGTAGGGGGTACGGGGGCACAGCCCCCCTGCATTGATCTGTCCAACGGTGTTGGTCACTGTCTCAGAGTTGCCGGTCATCGTCGGGTTACATTGGTGTCGGAGATGTCCGTTATTATGGAGGGGTCGCAATCAGGGATATCACTATAGTAACATGTAACCAGGGCTGAATCAGGATTACTGTAGGCTCTACAGACCTGAAGAGAGGAGTGAACAGGGCAGCTAGCCAACATTGAATAAGGTCATTTATTTAATATTTAAAGTGGCAGAGTGGTAGGTAGGTAGAGGTAAGTGCTGTACAGTATTTTGTTTTGTTTCAGTGCTGCTTACCTTGTTTTATTTTTATTTAAAAAATATGTAAACGAGTAAGGTGCAAAGCCAGATCTTGTTTCCAGTCGAGAGCCGGAAGGGGAACACGGGAGAAAACAGTTACAATCAATTGAGACTACAAAACAACCTTGTAATGGAGAGAAGCATGGATAAAATATAGGCATAGGTCTTATATTGGTGCTCAAAAGCAGGAAGCAAAGGAGAGTAATTCCAGGTTGTGAGGCACTAAGAAGTATATAAGGGCACTTCCAATGAATTTGTGCACAGTGAGTATGTCACTTGATCAAGTGCCACAAGGTTAAGTGTAGAAGGAATTTAACTGGAAAGTGACTTAAGAGAAGGAGGGGCAGAATGCACACTACTCTGCATAATTAAAGGGACACAGGATAACTAAGAACCAAGGTAAATAAATTACAGTTCATACTTTTAAAGTCTGTTTTCATTCCCTCTGCTCATAGCGGGCACACCCACAACAACCATGTTCGGATTCGAGCTAGCAGATGGGAGAGCTAGTCAGCTGCAAAACCTGTAGTGCCATCATGTTCCAGATTCTGCTCTGGCTGCATGAAACCACACCCTCAAAAGGTGTGGGACTTCTCTTTGGCTCCCTTAGCCCTAGCTAGACTGCTGCCATTTGATTATGCCCCCTCTGGCCCCCAGGACCTGTAACTCCATGCAGGGGACTGGAGGAGAACTACTGAGGCTGGATTTGTTCAGCAGTGCCTGTGCCACTGTAAAGCTGCAGCCCCTACTGTAAATCAAAGACAGAAGGCCACCACTAGTGGAGTAACACCTGCAAAAGGATCTGCACTCCCCAGCTGTTGTGCAGCTGACATTGGACTTAAGATCGACTCATGCAACTTCTGAAGTCCCCAGCTGAGGAAGTACAGATACAGACTGGAGGCAGTGCAGTGAAGGGTAACCTAAGCCATTCAGGGCAAACAAGGCAGATCCTATGAGATACGGCTAAGAGCACTGAATGTGTATTCGCTGGAGGCCAAAAGGGAGAGGGATGACATGAAACAGTCTTTAAAGCTCCTAAAAGGAACAGACAAGGTAAATTCTGAGGAGCTATTCAACAGGAAATGAAGACCGATAATAAATGGACAAGAATGGAAGCTAGTGGGGGTGGGGAGATTCAGGAGGGTTGTAGAAAAGTTTACTTAATATAGACACTGGCTCAGTCATGGAACAGCCTACCAGCTGAGTGGAGAGAGCAAAAGACATAAATGGGTTCAAGTATGACTGGGACAGCGTAAGGGGTCTAACAGTTACACAGGAGGTGGGAAACAAGGGAGGAGAGCCAAGAGTATAAACCCCATCTAGAAAACAGGTCACAGGGTAATTTAGGGTAACACAATATGCCAGACTGGATGGAACAATGTTTTTTTCTGCCAACAATGTTAATGTTTCTATTTCAGCTTTTCTAGTGGATGTGATGGATGCATGACTGATAGAGGGTTCGATGGACCATTTGGAGGGCAGTAGCCTTGTGTAAATCAATCCTTTGGGGCCAGTGCTTCTGATCAGCATGGCCACCACCCTACTGGTACACTTTGACCTTATCCTTGAAGCCAATAAGGGGTCAAGGCATGGTGAAAACAAGAAGAGGGCCTCAGAGGATAGGAAGAGGACTAGATAAGTAGTATAGAACAGAAGGAACAATGAAAAATGCAGGGGGATGGGTAAGTGAACCAAGAAAAGAGACAAACAGGAGGAAGGCAGGGGGAGGGCAAAAAGTAGGAATTTAGAAGGCAGCCTATGTGAATGTGAGAAGCCTGGGAAATAAGTATTATGCTCGAAACCCAAGTTCAAATTCATGGACAATGGTCCTGGATCTCAGAGAGAGAGAGAGGCAGATATCAGAACTGTGGGGCAGTTAATTCAGAAGAAACTTGTGGGAGTAAGAGAAATGGAGGTGGTTGAGACCAAGTAGGAAATTATACAGGAAAGAAAAGAACACAAAAGACCACTTTTGTTCTCGAGAGAAGTGGCAGAAGCAAAGGATAAAGAGAGCAGCTTTTAGGTAGCACTAGAAGGACCAGCAAATTGGAAATAGGGAACTCTAACAGGAGAAAACACGGAAGCATAACAGAGTGGTAAGAAATGTGAAAGCAGAGATCAAGCTTAAAATGGTAGCAGGTACAGAGAAAAGGAACAAAACTTTCTGAATCAAGAACAGTAGGGGATCATCAGATTGAACAAAGGAGGGGAAATGGAGAAACACAATGAAAAGATGGCAGATATTCTAAACAAATATTTCTGCTCAGTCTTCACAAAGGACGAAGAGGGACCATTCCAGAGTGTTGAATTCTAGTCTAGGGAAGGGGAAATGGATCAGAGATGGAAGGCAGCAGTGGAGAGGGTACTCAAAGATTTGGGGACCCTGAAGGAGGACCAGTCACCAGGTCAAGACTGTCTGCACCCTAGGTTGCTAAGGGAGATTGCCTGGTTCCTGGTGGAACCAGTACCTGCTTCTTTAATTGCTTCATAGAAACAGGGGTGGTTTCAGCAGATAGGCAGAAGGTATCCTAATGTCAGTGTTATGTTTGGCAGCATCAGAGGTGGGCTCCCCAGTGTCACACAGTGAAAACTGGTGGGGGTTCTAGCCGGCACCAGATACTGGGCACCCCGGTGTCAGAAAGGAAGGGGGAAGCAATGGGAAGGAGTAGGGATACTTGGAAGAGGGCTGAAGGATTGTCTTTACATTGAAGGAAGCCACAACAGGCTAATCATGGTGATGACCAGCTCTGCTTGGTGGGTGGCACTATGCAGATCAAAGAAAAGAGACACCCATGATTCAGGCAGCTCTTTTCTTTGAACCACAAGAAGTTTCCACCAAGCAAGACCAGAAGAGTGTCATGATCGGTCTGACACTGTCAAGCCCCCTGCCCTGCATTGGATTAACACTGTCACACCTCTTAAAATCCATATCATAACAACATGTTAACTTTGCACAAGTGCAGCAGTGAATGTAAAAAGCACGACCACTAACCATTAACAGATTCAAAACAGAAATGGGGAAGGTTACTACTAAAAGAATAAAGTGATAATTTAGGTGCATAAGGGAGAATCAGATCAGAAAAAGAGGCATGTGTCACTCAACTGCTAACACTGTTGTTTTAGGCATATACCTCAGGAGAGAAAGAAATAGTAAGATACCACATGGAAATGCACTGTCTGTATATGTATGAGAAACTGGGTGTGCCAAAGGAACTACTGTACATAAAAAGAATTCAATACATAGTTATAGCGTGACTCACACCCACCTTTCCAATTACTATGTCTCCTCATTTAAGACAAGGTCAAATGGTGTGTTTTGATGTTGCCATGTAAACCAACAGTGAAGTGTTTACATAGGTAATAATTTTGCAAAACTGCAGCCCCTAAAAAGACCAGCAATGATACTAAGCCTTACACTTATTTGCACTACAATTTATTAGTATCAGCACTACTTATTCAAAACACTTTCTTTTTTATTTCCCCACTGTTTGGTTACATAGGAGCTGCGAGTTGGTTTCAACTCAAACAGCTCAAAGTTTGATAATTCTTGCAGACTGTTGTCAACCTTTTTCCCAAAACACAAACTTTTGGTTCAACTCGTAGGAAACAAACAAACCACCCAACAGTTGAACCTGCCCCTCTACCCCCCCCCTTCCATTTCTACCATACGCACTTGAACAAATGTGTCAGCTCCTGGCACTATGCCAGTTACCAGCCAATACCAGCTTTTTTATTTGTTCCCCCAAACTGCAGACAAATCAGCATTTGGTAAAAATGGAGGAATATGTATAAAAAGCTGGAGCAAAGTGGGGTTGTTGTAATGAGAAAGTGGTGCAAATAGTGTTTCTTCATTTATTTATTTAACAGACTTTAGGACTACAACAACCTTCATGAAAAATTTACTCCCAAGTACTATTTGAAAAATGACAAATTCCATTTTTTTCTGGCGTTTCCTTTTGAAAACCAACAATCATTGGCTCTACCCTCCTTAGCTAGTGGCGTGCGAGAATTTGCCCTTTCCTATTCCAAAGGGGAGTCCATGCCGGAGGGACAGGATGGAGCACTTGGTGTCACTGATGGTGCTAGGTTGATTGATCGGTCTGTCAACCTAGTGTCATCGATTTTGCCAAGTGCTCTGCCCCTCCCTCCTGGGTGCACACTTAGTTTATGGATGGGAACAGTAGAAGCATGCACACCATGGGTTAGGGAGGGGTGAATGTTATGACTGAGCTAGCTGGGCAACTTTACTACTATTGCCCCCTTACACACCTTTGAAATCGTATATCATGGATGAGGGAGGGCCCTGTCACAAAAAGTATTTTGAGGCATTAGGGCAGGGCTAAGGAGCGGAGGGTGATCAAACAGAATCAGCTTCTGCTTTCTCTGTTTGGAGTTGCTTAGGTGAGGATAGGGTCGAGGGGGCCGACTAAGCAAACCTGGTATTTCAGAACTACTGCCCCAATTCTTAATAATGGATTGGAGATCGGGGGAAGGGCAACCTTTACATTCTGTTTCGGAGACTTGCATGCATGGAATTAAATAAAAAGACACTGATGTGAGTCAGAAAGCAACACAATGCCTGAAGCAGACTGATATTTGTGTGTGTGTGTGTGTGTGTGTGTGTGTGTGTGTGTCTCTCTGTCTCTGAGTGAGACAGGATTGGGAAGAGGGGTTGAGGGAGGGGGAGGAGACTGGGTGGGGATGTGTGGCTAAGGGACTAGCTCTGGCCACCTAGCAAGGGCTGGGATTGTTTTCACCTTGGCTTTGTGAACTGCAAACCTTTTAAAACCATAGCAAACTGCCAAGTTTGAAGTTTGCAAGGTCAAACTTTGGGTGGTTTGTACAATCATAGGTTATATGTCATCTACTATTACGATGAAAAATCTGCTTTACAAACATTAGAAGTGGTGTTTTGTAACACTTATATATTCAATTTTGTATCATCTTTTTTAGAACATTTTAAAAGCCAAGTTTCTAAGCACATAAAAATCGGAAAGTTAGGATGGCAACAAATCACCATAATTTCAAAAATATAACATTTCTAGAGGAAATGTTAATTTCATATGGACAGACAAGATAATCCAGGTAGCCCATCACCAATATTTTTAAGTACAGTTCTGGGGATGGCAGTGTGAGCTGGTGATTAACAGAAGTATGACATGGAATATCTTAGGCTTAAGCCCTAACGCAGCCATGGACTCTCTGGCTGACACTAAATAAATCACTTGCGCTCCCCGTGCTGCAGTCATCCCAGCTAGTAAAAAGAACAGAAGCAGGACTCCTTGGGGGTAAAGTCTGGAAACAGAAATCCAGATAACATTTTAGTTTAGAGTGTGTTCAAAAAAAAAAAAAAAAGGCAAAATTGGGCTCACAGGAAAGTAAAGGTAAATATACATTAATCACAAAGAGACAGCCTCAATAATTTTTCAGCTTTTATAAACACTATGGTTAAGTTTAAGTTTCAGCTTGAATATGGTAAACACACTGATAGTAAATGGTCTTTTTTTCCCAAACTGGAGTTAATAAGCGCAACAGTAAGATCAGATTTACTGAAAATCTGGGGCCATATATGCAGTATAATGCCCCCCCAAAAAAGGAAAACCGTAGGCTCCACAGCCCTGTCATCACCTTGTTGCTCTCCTCCAGCCACACTGGACTTTGATTACTCTTAAGGAGCTGGAGGAATGAAGATAAGTACTGCCTTCAGTACTGCCTTTGCCACCATATTCATTACCATTCAGGAAAAGCAGCTCTGGCCACACACAGAACAGCAACCCCCCCAAACAGATGAAAACACCACTGAATGCCTTGACTACAACAGACTGCAAAAGCAACACAGTGTGAATATAAATTGGTAAGGACAGTAGCCAGTCAACCTGGTGGCACTGAGGGTCGAGGTGCTGGACGCCACATCTCATGCCATGCCGGCAACCCGGGTTCGGGAATGAGCTTGGGCCATCAGCAGGGAAGGAAAGGGATTGAGCATCCATAGGACTATTCTCCCCTCCAAGGGAGGGACTTGGGTATATGCCACTCCTGGGCAGCCTCTGATGGTGGTTAGAGGCAGTGCAGGGAACAAGCGGCGATGTAGCTGCAAGGGTCAGAGTCTAGGCGGACGTAGTCATGCTGTGCCACTGGACGTCACTGCACATCCAGAACTCCAAGGGGCAACCACCTAAGGAAAAACACCCTCCAGTGACCAGCGGAGATGAAGGAGACCCCAGGGACCTGCCCACATCCCGCCGTCGGTCTCGCCACATCATGATCTCCCACCGAGCATCCCAGTCTTATGCGGGGTCCCTCTAATTTCCAGACAGGCTGCCAAGGGGGTGGGCCTTCAGGGCTGGATCTGCCATGGATTGGGAGGGAGACAGATGTGTGGGTTTCAGACTGGGAGTAGAGGACGAGCTGTGTGGATACTCTGAAAGGATGCCTTGGGCATCCGGAGTGCAACAAATAAAGTATACAAAAAAAAGGACAGTAGCCATTTGAGGGAAAAAAAAAAACAGACCATCTGTGGGCTATATTTGCACTAGGAATATAGAGGCGGTCATCTTTAATACCTCTTAATCTAGGAGACATGGAGATGGTGTCAGATGCCAAACAATCTCACTAGCTAGACTCCAAGACAGGCACTGAAGATGACTGAGCTTCTGGGACATTGGTGGACACATCAATTTGCCCACCAGTTGGGCTTTGAGGAGTAGCCAGCAGCCAGATGCTCCCCTGTGACTGACAGCTGTGATTAGGTAGTGTGAAATCTGGCTCCTGGTTAAACTGTTCAAGGACTTTAGGCAGTCTGTGTCTGGCTTTGGCCACAGAGGCAATGAGCCCAAGTTGTTAATCATCAAATATTACCATATGACCATTAAGACAGATCATGATCTAAGATCACCATCTACAGTAGATAACCATTTAACTTTTAAATAACCAACTGATGATTATTGATTATTTTTATAAGCATCATTCACCATGGTGGGTTTTGATGATCTATGGATGATCATTAATGATTATATTAGTTCTATACTGTAAGTCATTTGAGAAATACTTAACCAAATTTTATTTATCTATTTTTTTTTTTACTTAGTTTAACCAGGTATAGCACACTAAGCTGAAAGCTTTTTTTACAGGAGTGACCTGGGAGCACAAGGAGGTTAAGTGACTTGCTCAGGGTCACACATTATGCAAGTAGAAGCTGTGGGATTCAAACCTAGGTCTGGTCTGCTGGATGTCACCAGATTTGCAGCTCAGAGCCTTAGACCACTGCGCTATACTGCCTCCAGTTTTATTTGTTACTAATCTGAAAATATAAATGTTAAATATCAGCAAAAGCAAATTATAATGTAAATCACACAAAGGCAAGTTTAATCCCTTAAGGAAAAGTACATGCAATGTTAGGTATAGGATACACATCTGCATAAGTAATTTGCATATTTCAAAAGTGCAGTTTATGGTTCAAACAATAGTAATTTCTATTTTTTATTTTGCCTTGATAGTACTAGTTTGCAGACTGTTGGGAAACGTGAGCACAAACCACGTACTTGTAGGAACTCACTATAACCATAAACAGAACCATTGAATGGAGCTATATAAACCAATCTGAGCCTTTACTACACTAGTAAGAAGTGAGGTGTCCAGGTAAGTACAGTAATTGAAAGCAGCGTGTCTGTACAGAAAATGTTTTGTAACTGATAATTTCAAGCTGTTTAAACAGAAGATAAGACAAATTCCAAAAGTAAAGATAAATTGATGGCTTTTGATTGGCAGCCATGTAACGTTCATGTTTAATCACTGTTAATCATGAGCAAGATGACTTTCAACATAATTCATGATGATCATTTATGGTTCAGCAAAGTAAAATCAACATCTGTTTAGCTGGGTACTGCTGGGCGCAGAAGACTGCCCAGGTTGATCTAGCACTGAAGGCCTGCCTAGGACTTGTGTACTTCAGGTTTGGAGGGGAACAGAGTTCTGAAAAAGCATGAACAAAAAAGCCACTAAGTGGGTCCATTGATGCTGAAGGTAAATTAGTGCAATAATAAACTGTTACACAACCTCACACCCAGCTCCCAGAAAATACACTATCACCACTCCGGAGGCATTATTCAAAAGCTGACACAATTCTATTTTTGTGTGTATGTGTATAAATAAATGTATGTAAACATATATATATATATATATATATAGACACACAGTATATATATATATATATATATATATATATATATATATATATATACACACACACACACACACACACATACATACACACACACACACACACATATATATGTATGTATATAGATACAAGCTTCAAGGCAGCATAAAACAACAAAATGTCATGCTTATGCTTAAGAGTCCAAGCACTTTGTCAAGAATCTCTTGACAAAGTGCTTGTTTAAACACAAAATAGTGAGTTTCCTTTTTACACTGTCTTGGATGTTTTATCTTCATATTTACTGCATGTGGACACAAAAACATCGTTTGGAAAAAGCAGCCAGAGTAACACAGAAATAAAACCCTTAGAGGGGTTTCAAGTTCATAACCATAGATTAGACACAGTCTTAGCTGTCAAGTCAACCACAGACAGATCTCCAGTGCTAACAAAGAGACTTGTACTTGTACTAACCAAAGCAAAGGGTTTCATCCAGAGCCCTGAAACTGTAGCTCAGTATGTGTGGGAGTCCCTCGCTGACAGTAATGCTAGCCAATGTTCAGTTATCCCAGTGTGTTTGGAGTTGCACAGATATTGGCGCTAGCCAGGGATTGTACATGTGAACCACTGCTATGCTACTGCTGATTTTAAAAGAGATAGAGAGAATCCTGAGAGTATGATGTTGCTGAAGGAGAAGAGTAGCCAGTGCCAATAGCTACTGCACTACCACCAGGATCAACCAACAGAAATAGAGGCGTGGATCATGCCGCTGAAACCAAACTTGTGACTGGGTGAAGGCCTGCTGGGCTTGACAGCTGTGATTACTTCAACAGTGCCCTTCAGAGTCCCTCAGTCCTGCAACCAACCAGGGGTTAGATACACAGGCCACAGACTGGGCTATTGTTGACTAGGCCATTCAGTCAAGAAGACAAATCTGAGTTTGTCACCAGCTCTCACGTGCAGTGCAACTGGTTGTTAGTCCTATAACATTTCAGCATCTGGGTATCCACTTAGCTGTGCACAAGGGAGTTCCCTAATGGACACAGAGGAAAAGCTTACTGGTAGTGGTTCCTGAGGGCAGTGGGGCCCATACAGTGCTGTTAAGCAGGGGCAATGTCCTAGGGTGTGGGTGTAAAAGACAGACATTGATTCACCTCATACAAGGTAAAACACCCTTGCTGAGTGATTTTATTTCAATAAGGTTCTAAAAAAAAAACCAAAAATTAATAAAAGAAAATAAATCATTACATAGCATTTATTAGGATGCAACAGTCAGGATCATGTAACACCGCCGGGATCCTTTTCTCATCTGTCCTTCAGATTGCTTTGAGGATATAAAGATTGTATATCCTTCCCTCTCCCAGGCTCCGGGCAGAATGAAAAACCAAGGCTGTTTATAACAGATACCATTATGAATTTAAAATGAAGCAAATACATTCTCCACAAAAGGAGAAGGAAAAACATCAATTTTCTTACTCAGCAGCCTGAAAAAACTGCTTTTTATATCATCTTCCAGCCTTTTCTCTATCTAGGGAAACTTTTCATTTATACTAAATCTGGCTTTCTCAGACACCAAACCACTACATAGTATGTAACATTTTCAAGTATTTGAACAATCAAACATATTTTATACTATATGTGCTGCAGAACAACATTGCAGCAAAAAATGGCTCATATTTTAAATGTGCAAATATTTAATAATGGGTATCTGTTTTTATACTGGCAAATGAAACTATGTTGGTGTAACCCCCCTACAAATGGGGGTTCCCAAAAGTCTTCCTTGGGCTTACCTAAATGCCCACTGCCAGGCTGGTGTTATGTGTCCTAACAATTTAAAAGTGTTTACATGTGAGTGCCCTGTTAGCCTCTGTGCCTGTCTCTTTAAGAGCTGCCTATTTCGTAGTGTAGAATTTTAGTCTGGGTGGGGGCCAAGTAGTTTCAGGCTCGAGTCCCACCCGGGATGCAGTGTTATCGCTCCATTCTGCCATCGCTAATTGCGCAGAGGGAGCCCTATTAGGAACTGTAATTGTTTGTTGTTTATCTGCTTTAATAATAATAATAATAATAATAATAATAATATTGTAGTTTGTCTAACCTGCCTTCCTTTGCAGCATGGACATTTCTGTTAATTCCCACCATCGTGGTTCTGGACTGCTAGTTTGGTCCAATCAGTACCTTTGGGGACCCTAAAATGGAATTTGTCCCCAGGGGTCTTGTGGGAGTGCATTTCTGTAGGAACTGTAGTTTTTGCATTTTGGCGCCTAAATGGACCTGGAGGGGGAGCTCTAGTTGTGACAGACAGATGAATCAATGAATCAAATCTTTTGGATCACTAGGAAAGTCCCAAGCTGCCTGCAGCAGTGTGTCAGTCTCAGTTTGGTATTGGAAGAGTGAACAGCTCGAGAGATTTCAGCAGCTGCTCCGGTATAGTCGTAGGGGAAATCAGCAGCAAGGCTGTGTTTGGCCTGCCCGCCTGCCACCATCTTCTCTACTGAAGAAGTCTACTAAAAATATCAGACTTCATCCAGTTGCTGTGCTTGTGACCTGAATCTGGAATTGGGACAAACTGGATTTTCCTGAAGTGGACCTAAGATTTGCCTTGGTGCAATCGGCCTGTCAGGATCTGAGACTGCTGCAGAGCGTATGGTTTGCTCAGAGACACTGTGAATTGCAACCAGATCGTCCTCCAAACTGTGGTATTTACTTACTTTTACTATAAGTGTGCTGAATGCTGATAGTGGGTCACAATTTGGTTCCCTACTGCCTGATTGTGTCGTGCTTGCTGGAAGCTGTATCCAGCAATCACTGGACTGTTATCCGAATTGTTTACCCAGTCTGGGCCCTGCCACCTTGGCAGTGCTTAATTTGTAAAGAAAGAGGTGCCAGGGCTGTGAATCCAAACACCAAAAAACGGGGGTCTGGGGGCCGCCAAGCCCCCAGAAGCTATGGGGTTTTAGATGCTCTGTGGTGAGTTTTGGGGGTTATATTGCAGATAAAACACATTTCTGTGTCTGGTTCCCTACCCCTGAATCTGGGTAAGAATTGTTTTGGGGGTACCCGGTAGAGTCAATTTTTGCAGAGTCTGGCTGACCACTGGTAAAGGACTGTGGGCTTGTATAAAGGGCAAGATGCTGTGAATTGACCCAAATGCCAGTGATCTGGGGGCCGGTAGGCTCCCAGAAGCTCTTTGGCGAGTTTTGGCCGGAGTTAGCTGCAGATAAACACATTTCTATTCTGTGTCAGCTTCCCTACACCTGAATCCAAGGGAAACATTTTTTTTTTTTGGGGCAAAGAATAGAATTGTGTTTTATCTGCACTAGAACCCCGGCCAACACTCACCACAGAGCATCTAAAACCAAAGAACTTCTGGGGGCCAGTAGCCTTTGGGTCAATTCACAGTATCTTGCCCTTTATACTCAAGAGTTATGGTATTGGACACTCTGGCTGAACTTACTAAGCAACAAAATGTACCACATAACATCTAGCATGGTAAAGTAGCAGAAGAACCAACGAAAACTGAAGCATGAAAAGGTTTTTATAGATAAAGGATCATGGGCATGTAGAAGTTATGCAAGGTACTGTGACCCAAAGGCCAGGCGTGTGGTGTCCAGAAGGCCCCAAAAGCTGTTGGATTTTAGATGCTCTGTGGTGAGCTTTGGGGCATTTATTGAAGATAAAACACACTTCTGTTGCATGTTCCCTTATTGAAGATAAAGCACACTTCTGTTACAAGTTCCCTGTTAGGGAACCTGTAACAGAAGTGTGCTTTATTTTTAATAAAAGCCCCAAAATTCACCACAGAGCATGCAAAACCCAAGAGCTTCTGGCCTACCTATAACATTATAACTATGCTCCTGCAATTAATTTGTTACAATGAGAGGCTAGCTGCTCAAGTAAGAACATTTCATCATATGGCATTGACAGGGTCTAAAACTTATCGAACCCCAGGCCATCATGCAGCATACAATACCTTGCAAAGTTGTACCCTGCTAGATGCCATGTGGTATATGTTGTTGCTTTATAAGGTGAGCGAGTCTCCAATATCCTATGTCCAGATGACAAAAACAAATGTTCTCCTTGAAGTCAAGGGGAGGCTCCCTTCGACTCCTAGAGGAACATTTTTTTTCATCTGGACGAAGTCAGGATATTGGAGACTCTCGCTCACCTTATTAAGCAACAACATGGAGGTACTAGGGAACCTGTAACAGAAGTGTGTTTTATCTTCAATAACAGCCACAATACTCAAAACAGACCATCTAAAACCCAGGAGTTTCTGGGGGCCCTCAGAACAGGATATTAAAATGTTTAGCATTGCACCATGTGCCCTTTTTAAAAAAAAAATATTTTTCTGGAAGATTTTATTTAGTAACCTCTCTTTTATTTTACAGGTCTTGACATGTCTTAAAACTGCCCTATCAGATAAGTATAAACATTTTTTTAATCTGATGATTTACATGTGGTTTAAATCCAACCCTTGTTTCTTTGTGTCCTGTTTAAATTTCTTGTTTTCCTTTTCAGGCATTCCTCCAGAACAGTTTTGGTGAGCAGCTAATCCCCAATTTAGATTGGCCAGGTAAGAGACACTACTGTTACAAAAGTTACCATGACATTTTGTGCATGTATCCATCATGATGTAATAGATGGTGGTGGTAGGCCACCATTACTTTATGATGGATGCTTGCACAAAATGCTACAGTAATTTGGTGTGTGAGGTAATATATGAATATAATGGAAGTACAGCACAAAGAAAAGAGTATATGAAACACTGTTTCAGTTGCTGCTAGCCAAAATATAGTTTCTGTATTAAGCTACAAATATCATTAAGTAAGCATCCACATTGCTACATCAGTTTTGTAGGTTTGCAGAAAGAAATTCTGAGTTTGGTTTGGTTTGTTCTCTACTTATCAAGAAAAGACCATAGAATTTCCATATTTCTCTGGTTATCCTCGTGTTTTCTTTCCTTACTTTGTGTGTCACTGGGTGATCTGTGCCCTTTGGCAAGCCATGGCCGAACATAAGGGATGGGATTGAATTTCTTCAATGGTGGGCAGACTAGATTGAGGAATAGTAATGATGAAATAGTTTCAATAAGCATTGATGCTCATGTTGATGTGCATATGAGGTTAATTTGGGAAAAGCCTCACTCACACTCCGCACTGGAGATAGCAATAGTGTTCACGGCTGTCAAGAAGTCCTTATACTGCTCCTGAATTTCTTTACCACCAGACTCCCTGTACACCCTGTATGCCCGAATGGTTTCATGAGTGGTACCAATATCAAATCTTCTGCAGAGACTCAATCTCACTTTCTCCATACAGTGTCGGTAGCTCATCGGGCCAGTACTGCTTATATAACACTTTCATTTCAGTGATAAGATTCTCATATCCAGTCTTGTCACTAGTGGTGCCTCCTATAGACAGCATACGTTTTTGTAAATTGTCTGCTAAGTTGTGGAAAAATTGTCCCAGGGGAATCTTCTTGTCACAAACATTTCCTTCATGCAAGAGGACACCCTGAAACATCCTTTCTTCTATGGATTTCTCACACTGTGCTGAAAATGTGCCTAGTTTTTCTACCATTGCGTCAAATACTGCTATTTGGCGGCAGATAGCTCAGTGTGCTTCAACAATTGTACAATCGCGATGTTGCAATTCAAGAGATAACTCTGACAACTCCTCTAGGGCATCATACATAATTCCAAGGTTGCTGACAGACTGAATAGATGACAATTGTTTGCTTAGACCAGAGTAGGTTTTGCGTGTTGTGCTACCACAAGAAATGTCATTAGCCACAGATGTGAAGTGCTTATAGAGAGCAGGGTAAGCATTCCTAACAGCCTCTACTGTTCTAAAGCTCGACGCAACCCACCGGGTGTCTAACACTATACCTGTCTTATAAAGCTGAATGTCAAGAGCTTCAGCACATTCCTTCAGCTCTAATCTATTTTTCCCAGATGTGCTATAAAGAGAATATAGCTTGTCTAGCAAAATTTAAAGTGATTCGTAACTCCAACATCTTTCATGAGATCACTGACTGCAAGTTCTAGGTGATGAGCAGAGCAGTGCCATGCTATGATATCTGGAAACATGTCTTGCAATCGCTTCACAACAACCATATTGCATCCAAACATCACTGAAGCTCCATCGCAAGCAACCGCTACCAGGCACTTGGCAAGGAAGTTTTCAGTTATGTTAATGTTTTTGAGCGCAGACAATAAACTGTTCACTATTCCCTCGGCAGTCAGATCCTGTAGCTCCACAAGGTCCACAAATAAATTAGCAGGAGACTCCATGCCAGGTAACATCAGTCACGTACACAATTAAAGCGCTCTTCTTGTTTGAAGCAGTAGCTTCATCAAGAAAAAGACACTTTTGGAGCAATCACTGTGATTTAGGCAAACAACTTTTTCTTCATCTCAGAGGAAATGTGATGTTGAATATTAGAACATGCCACACTGGAATGCAAAATCTGCCCCATGTCAAGTCCATTCAACTGCCGACAGTCTATTTCTACTTCAAAATCATATGATGGCTGGTTACGCTTCGCTTCTTTATAAGCAGTTCTGAAGATTCTGCTAATTGTAGCAATGTGTCCTTCTTTGACTGCTCAACAATGCGAGAAACTGCGACATGTGACTTAGTTTGTGCATGTTCTCCTATCTTTTTCCATAGTGATTTCTGTTGCTTTGTATTATTGGTACCATATGAAGTTACATTAGTTTCGATCCATTCTTTTGCCAACTTCATTCTGGCAGATTTTTCAGGACCCAAGTTACTGACTTGCTGACACACACACTGCAACCGAGATTTGATTAGTTGATGACTAACTACTGGTATTTGCACTGAAAAAATTTTTTTTGTTCACGCTTCCAACCTGCAGGAAGTAAATCTTTGTTATGAGACACAACATGTTCAGGGAATTCGTCTTCACAACCAGAGCTCTGTGATTCAGTCACTAGTAGCACAAATGCTTTCCACAAAACTCCTCCCTTTTATCCCTTCATAATCATGAACTTGATTTTCTTTTGTACTGCCGAGGCCATGGACACATGTAATAGTGGCACTCGGTACATCTTCTGATTCTTTTCCGTAGTTTTCATCACTCTCCTTTTTCTTCCGCTTAGTGGCTGGCTCAGCCTCATCCATACTAGCTCCTGGCTTAGAAAAATACGACCATATTTTCTTTTGACCTTGGGATATTTTTCTAATTTGTGTCAACTGTCACCGAAATGAATACAAAACTAACCTACTGCCTGTCTTAGTTAGCCTTATTTCATTTATTTTTTTTTTTAGTTACAGCACCTTCAGAGACAGACAGTAGAACACACACACTGATGTGCTGTATGTAGGTGGAACCTGTGGGAATCAAACCGAAGCTCACACAGTGACACACTTGCTTCTCTCTCTCTCTGTCTTCGTTAGCCTAGTATATATTTTTTTTACTGCCCCTGCCCCTTCAGACACAGTCACTACAACACACACACACTAATGTGCTGTATGTAGGAAGAACTTGTGGGAATCAAACCGAAGCTCACACAGTGACACACCTGCTTCTCTTTCTGTCTTCATTAGACTAGTTTTATTTTTTTACAGCTCCTGCCCTTTCAGAGACAGGCAACAGAACACATGCACTGATGTGCTGTATGAAGGTGGAACTAGTGGGAATCAGACCGAAGCTCACAGTGACACACTTGCTTCTCTCTCTCTCTCTGTCTTTGTTAGTATAGTTTTGTCTTTATTTTTTACAGCCCCTGCCCCTTCAGACACAGTCACTACAACACACACACTAATGTGCTGTATGAAGGTGGAACTTGTGGGAATCAAACCGAAGCTCACACAGTGACACACTTGCCCCCCGGTCTTCATTAGCCTAGTATAATTTTTTTTTTTTTACAGCCCCTGCCCTTCAGACACAGTCACTAGAACATGCACACTAATGTGCTGTATTTAGGCAGAACTGATGGGAATCAAACCAAACTTTCAGAGACACTGTCAGCTCGCTCCCCTATTTTACACTTATCAATTTTTTCCTGTGGAGGAGCTACTGGTCAAGGGAAGGGAGAACCCACACAGTCTGCTGGCTAAATGTGTTTTTACGTGGGTGGTGTGGTGGTTCCAACTGTCTGGACCTGCCCTGCACTGGCTGGCCTAGTCCGAGGCAGGCTTCTGGTCTGCCCCCCCCCACTGCACTTCTTCACTCAAGAGGGAGCCTCTGTGAAAAAAGTTGCCTTGCCTAAATAAATATCAGTCCTCCCCAGTCTCTCACTCAGCCCTGGCTACCAAGATATACTGTTCACCTCTTGTCTTGAGAGCAGCACCCCTTACTTACTTCTTTGTTTCCCGCCACATCACCCCCCATGCCTCCCTTGCGTTCTCAAACCCTCACTAGGTCGACACACAAGGCCACACCCACACTCCCTGCCGCAGGCTTCACAGACAATACTAACCCCAGGCCCAACGACTTTCTGGTCAATTTTCAATTTCCACCACATATATTTATTTAAATGTGCTTCTTTCTTGTGCAAATGTGCAGTCTCTCACTCTCTGACTCAGAGATTCCTCAGAACAATCAGGGATTACACAGAGCCGAGCCGACTGACAATATGCAGCCACAAGCCCACACACACACTGCCTCAGGTCGGTGCGGCGAGTCTGCGCAGGCTAACTCCTCCTCCCCTGACGTTAGGCAAATGGCAAGGCAATGAGATGATCACCTGACCACAGAAGAGATGGTCAGGTGATCCTTCACACAGACAGTGGACGGAGCTCGGTTCGGACTCTGAGCAACTTAGCAAGCTCCTTGTGAGCATGCGGTGCGCCGCCGGCAATCAAAATTGAACCCTGCCCCCCCAACCCATAAGCAGCAAGGTCAGCTCGGGGTCCCGGAAGCGAGCGTAGCTGCCGACTGCTGATGCTGACAGAGTGAGAGAGAGTGAGGACTAGGAGGAGGAGCCGAGGAGGACGAGCGACGAGTCAGCGAGACTGGACTGGAGGATGGACTGAACAAGGCACAGCCACAGCCACTTGTCTCACACTAGTAAGTAAAGTAAATACCTCCTGGCTACCACTCGGGCTGCCGCTGCTCTGACTGCTGCTCCGTATTGAATTTGTAACTGCAGCCTGTTAACCTGTAGTGTGTGCAGCACTGTCGGAAAAGACAAGACAGGAGCGAGAGGTGTCGGGGCTGAGCCCTGGCATGAAAAGAGGTGCCGGGGCTGAGCCCTGGACAGCACCAGCTCAAATTAAGCACTGCACCTTGGCCCAGACAGCTGTTCGCACCACAGAGAAAACCATCGATGACAGACGAGCCCAGGGATCAGCCCCCTGCTCAACATCACGAACAGGAATTACACCATGGTGAATCGTATGGGCCCTGCTTCTCCTGGCCATCCAGTTCTTCATCCAGAGGTCTCCATTTTGTCAATCCAGTGTCCTGTACTGGGTAGCATGAGTAAACTCCAGGGTAGCTCCCTGCAACAACAGCTCACTCAAAGTGTGCCATCTGATTTAATTGTTTTGCCTAATTATCACAAACTGAACCACCTGGCTCTGGATTACAAATTGTGGGTTACTGTGCATCATTATTTCTTTCCATCATTAGGGCCCCGACCAGCTGCAATGCAAGCCTACTCCAGGCAACGCTTCAGGCTAGCATTTACCAACAACTGGGTACCCAGAGTGTTTGTGTGTGTGTGACTGTGTTGTAGGACTCTAATGTGCATGCCATATAACCTGAATCTTTCAGATCTTGAATCAACCACCAGATTCTGCCCCTTCCTTGTTACTGCCCCCTTAAATAAATCAGATCTAAATCTTTTTGCATTTAAACTGGTTGTGGTGTACCTCTGTACAAACAGCACTGAAATATCGTTGGTTGTTGTGCTAAATCTTATTTTACAGGAGGTCTCTAGGGCCAAGCCAGCTGAACCAGCCCTGGTGGTAAGTATAACAAGTGCGAGGTAAAACTGTTGTCAGGGGTAAATTAAAATTGTGTATTCTGTGAATCATTTAGGCCACTAGAGGAAAAAAGGGGGGGGGTAACAGAGTCCCGGAGGGCTGTACCCAGGTCAGCTATGCTACCACAAACCCAGTCCTCCGGGTGGAGGCACCCATTTTCAGTACCCAGGCCCCTCAACCTGCACCTGGTCACGCAGACAGGGGTAGTATCCCTTGGGACAGCACCACCTAGGGGTTGTACTAGCTAGCTATCATATTGTTTGGTCACTTAGAGCCATGCAGGATGCATTTTAAAGGACCTGAAAAGGAAACAGAGTAAAGAAGAAAAAAAGGAAAGGGGGGTCTGTAGGTGGCCATACTGACAGAACAGGGACAGGATAGTACAATATATATAGGATAGTGTATGGCCTCCCATATACATAGAATTTGACGGCAGGTAAGGACCGCTTGGCCCACCTAGTCTGCCCATTTCCCTACCTAATGGATAAGCTGCAGATCCTAGTTAACCCACAGCCTACTTCCTCCTACCTCCCACTAGAATTGCTTTATGTCTGTCCCATGCATTTTTGAATTCCCCCACTGTTTTTGACCTCACTACCACCTCAGGAAGGCCATTCCATGTTGTGTCCACATTAGCTCTGGGCCATCCCCTCTCTATCTTCAAATTGTGCCCCTTGTTCTTGCTCATCTCTTTTTCTGAAGGATGCTGCCCTCTTGGACTTTGTTGATTCCCTTGAGGTACCTGAAGGTTTCTATCATGCCCCCCACCTCCTTTCCTCAAGGGTATACATATTTTGCTACTGTACTTCACTCTCTCTTCATTTGTCTTCTGGTGCAGACCCTGCACCATTTTAGTTGCCCTCCTCTGTCTTTGCAGAGATGAGGTCTCCAGAACTGCGAGCAGTACTCCAGATGGGGTATCACCAACTGTCTGTACAGAGGGATAACAACTTCCTGTTTACTACTGGTGATGCCTCTCCCCATGCATCCCAGTATCCCGCCAGCCCTCCTTACTGCCTTTTCACATTGCTTGCCCACCTTTAGGTCATCTGACATGATCTCATATGACTACCACCAGGTCCCTTTCCATTTTTGTTGTTAGTATCTCACCCCCCCTCCCCCAATTGTGTACTCTTCCCCTGGGTTTTTGTTTCCCAGGTGCATTACTTTGCACTTCTTTGCGCTGAATCTAAGCTGCCATACATTTGACCATTCCTCCAACCTTGCCAAGTCCCTTCTCATTCTTTCCACCCCACCTTCTGTATCAACCCTGCTGCAGATCTTTGTGTCGTCTGCAAAGAGACATACTTTTCCTTCCAGTCCCTCTGCAGTGTCACTTATAAAGTCATTAAAGAGGAACAGTCCTGGTACTGAACCTTGCTGTACTCTGCTAGTAACCCCCCTTTCTTCAGACTGGACTCTGTTTACTATTACCCTCTGCATCCTGTTGTCTAGCCAGTTTTTTTACCCAGGCTACCACCTTGGGATCCACTCCAAAGCTGGCTAACTTTTATATTAATCTTTTGTGCGGGACTGCGTCAAATGCCTTGTTAAAGTCTAGGTAGGCCATGTCCACAGCCCCTCCCTGGTCTACTACTTTGGTCACCCAGTCAAAGAAATCCATTAGATTTGTTTGACACAACCTTCCTGCTATAAATCCATGCTGCCTTGGGTCCTGTGCCCCGCTGGCCTCTAGGTACTCAGCAATTCTTTCCTTCAGAAGTGATTCTATCATTTTCCCTACCACTGAGGTCAAGTTCCCTGCCTCTGCAGTGCTCCCACTTTTGTGAAGTGGAATCACATCCGCCCTCCTCCAGTCCTCAGGTACCACCCCATCCACCCATGATTTGTTAAAGAGGGTAGTCAGTGGTGTCACTAGTTCTACCCTAAGTTCTTCTAGAATTCTTGGATGAATCCCATCAGGCCCCACTGCTTTGTCCACCTTCAGTTTTAAGAGTTCTTTCAAAACCCTTTCTTCTGTGAATGGACTGGTATCAACCCCCCTATCCAGAGTGTTTCTATTGTTTAGTTTAGGTACCTCCCCCTTCTTCTTTTGTGAATACTGAGCAGAAGCATTCATTCAGTATCCCTGCTTTTTCACTGTCACCCTCTGCCCACATTCCCTCCCCTTTATTAAGCCTCAGTATCCCTCCCTTGGTCTTTCTTCACTCCCTAATGTACCTACAATAGGTTTTATCCCCCTTCTTAACAGAGTTGGCTATCTTTTCCTCAGTTTGGACCTTTGCTATTCTGACTGTCTTCCCTGCCTCCTTCTGCTTTAACTGATATAGCTAAAATAAAGTAAAACTTTATTTATATAGAGCCTTTCTAAAACCAAGGCACTTCACAAAAATACAATATATAAATAAGACAAAAATAAAACAATAAATAACAATTTGTTAAAAATCATCTGGGAAGGCTAACTTAAAAAGATACATTTTCAACATGGATTTAACCGATGAGGTAGAGAATTTCACAGGGAAGGTGCTACAAAAGAAAAAGCATGAGCACCTGAAGATTTTAACCGAACCCTGGGAATACTCTTGTAATCCCTTGTCAGCGGATTGGAGAGGATGAAGGGGGCAGTAGGGAATCAGGAGATCTTTCAGGTAGCCAGGTCCCTGTTTGTGTAGGGCTTTAAAGGTTAGTAAGCCAACCTTATAGGTGATTCACCATTGAACAGGTAGCCAGTGCAGTCCATACAGCACATGCAACTGGATCTTGAAGTACCAGTTAAAAAAGTCTGGCTGCAGTGTTCTGCACCAGCTTCAATGGATGGAAATCAAGCCCAGGAAGACCTAGGTAGAGGGCATTGCAGTAGTCCAGTTGGGTGGTGACAAAGGCATGGACCAATGTTGGAAGGTCATCTGGCGGAATCAGGTGTTTCATCTGAGCGATATTCCTCATATGGTAAAAAGAGAATTTAACCATGGCCAACACCTGACATTTCAGGAACAAGCCGCCGTCAAAAATAATGCCCAGATTACACACCCGATCTGAGGTAGTGAGCTGAACACCGTCGAGCCATAGGCCTGTTGCCTGCCCAGTCCCCAAAACCGCCCCCGGATGACCTGGATCCACTACCAACACTTCAGTCTTGTTCAGATTTAGTCTCAGCCAGCTAGTGCTCATCCAATCCTTGATTTCAGCGAGACAATTATTTAGCACAGAAACTACATCATCCTGTTTGGGCAGAAAGGACATATACAGTTGAGTATCATCTGCATAGCAGTGAAAACTCAAACTGTATTGCCTAATGATATCTCTCAGTGGTAGCAGATATACTGCAAACAACATGGGTGCCAATATGGAGCCCTGCGACACCCCACAAGACAGGGGGAGGGTGTCAGAGGAATAAATTCCAGTGACCACCCTCTGAGACCTTCCTGTGAGGAAAGATCAAAACCATTCCAGGTCTGTCCCTGAGAGCCCGCAAAAAAAACGCAGTGACTCCAGAAGCACACCTTGGTCTACAGTGTCAAATGCCACAGAGAGATCGAGAAGGACCAAGATGGTACAAGCCTTTTGATCTCTCGCCACTAGGAGGTCATTCAATACTTGGATAAGTGCCATCTTGGTGCTCTGTCACTTCCTGAATCCAGACTGGAGAGCTTCATAGACATTGTGGGTCATAAGGTGATCGTCCAGTTGCACTGCAACCACCTTCTCAATAACCTTGCCCGCAAAGGGCAAGTTAGAGACAGGCCGGTAGTTAGCTGGACAGTTAGGATCCAAGGAGGTTTTTTTCAGGAGTGGTCTTACAACCACCTCCTTGAGGAGATCAGGAAAGACCCCACTCTCCAAGGAACTCCAGATAATTTCTGCTAGGATTGGGCAGATAACATCTAAACAACCCACTAATAGGGAAGTAGGGCCAGGATCCAAACTACAACTGGTTGGGCGTAGAGTCTGGACGATCTTCACAATGTCCATGAATTCTAGCCAGCTAAAATTCATCCAGACAGACCAAGTACTTGCCACCTCCCACCAACCTCCGCAACCCCTCGTAGGGGGAAACAGGGCCGATACCAAACCTGATGTTGGCAATCTTATCTTCGAAGAAGCGAGTGAGCTCCTCACATTTAGTCTGAGGAAAGTCTCCCAAGGACTGAAGACAGATTGGATTGCACAATCTGTCGACAGTCCAGAAGAGCTGAGCAGGTAGATTCTGCGCAGCAGAAATCTCCCTAGACAGGAATGCTGCCTCCTTATGGGTGATTTCTGATTGACAGCCCTTATAATGTTCCATCAATCTAAGTTTGTATGCCACCAGGCCTGATTTCCGCCATGCTCTCTCCATCCTTCGACCAATTCACCTCAACTCCTTCAAGGAGCCATCGAACCAAGGGCTCCTCAGGTGAAGCGTGAGTGACCAAACCTGAACAGGAGCAGTTAAGTCCAGGGCATCGCCCACTGCCTTGTTATAGGCCAGTACTAGACCCACTGGACTCATGCTTACACCCAACTATCCCAGTAGGTCCAGGACCACCGATAGACCATCTGGGATAACTCCCCTTAAAGGGCGGTACTGGACCATCTCCATAGGGGCAGGTCTATTAGGGGGAGCCCCAAAACTGAACCCTATGGTGCAATGGTTGGACCAACTCACTGGTTCCACCCCCAAGTCAGTGGTCTCCATCCCCAGAAGGAACACCAGATCCAGCAAGTGACCCCCAGTTTTGACCCAGGCATTGAAGTCCCCCAGAACTATCCATCTGGGGGGCTCCAAAACCATGTCGATGATGAAGTCCGCCATCTCCTGCAGGAATTCTCCCCCATCACCTGGTGGACAGTGGATGAGAAGTATCCTACAACCTACCAAGATATACTCGAAGGATCTGGTGGGCCCTACTGGAACATCCACAAGGCCCTGTTGGCTCTTAAAAATAATGGCTACACCCCGGCCCCTATGATCTGTCCTTGGGCAGTGCATCACCGAGAACCCAGCCAGTGTTCTCTGTCCTGATCCTTCTCTGTTTCCTTACATTTCTTGAATGGTATCCTTTTCTTCTTAACCTTCCCTGCCACCTCTTTTGAGAACCATAGTGGCTTTTTCCTTTATTTTGTTGATTTCTTTTACATAAAGGCGTCGCCTCTGTGATGGTAGTTTTGATTTTTCCCCATTGTTCTTCCACCCCTCCGTCTTGCCTGTTAGCTAGTACTTTTCTGAGGCACTCTCCCATTTTGCGAAAGTCAGCCCTCCTAAAGTCCAACACCCTTCCTTTTGTATGGCTTGACTCTACAGCTGTTTTTATTCTGAGCCACGCTGTTCGGTGGTTTTCTAAATCTGAGATCCTCTCTCCATCCCAATTTGAAAGTACCACGTCTAAGATTGCTCCTTCCCGAGTGGATTTCAACACTAGCTGTCAGAGGCATGCCCTCTGTATAGCATCAAGAATGACCCTGCTCTTGTATGTGGCTGCAGTAAAGGTGTTCCAGTTAACATCTGGCATATTCAGGTCCCCATCAACAATCTCTCATTTTTCTGCCATTCTAAGGATTCCTTCTGTCATTTCCTTGTCCATTGCCAAGGCAATTCTTCACCCGAGTGTTTTTTATGATGCCTGATAACCTCGAGAGCGAAGCTCGAGAGGTCCCTCTGCCGTCATAGAAAACACAAGGGGGAAGAGTTGCCCAGTTGTTTGGGAGGCCATACACTGTTCTATATAGTGTATGATGCCTGAAAACACGATACCTTACATTTTCCAGGCAGTGTTTAGCATCGGAGACCTGCACTGCTCTTCTCTTCATCCCGCCGGTCAGCCTGCACACAGGATTCGCCAATGACCCCATGACCTATGAACAGTGCTAAAGTGGGCTGTTGCATTGTGACGTCATCACTAACATAGAAAGAAAAATCATTCTGCGTTGGTGAGGACGTCACTACTGAAGGAGAATGACTTTTTGCAGTGTATGGATTTCCATACATAACCGCATTCCACCATACTTTATAGAATAGTTAGAATGCTGTTGCAACAGGCTTTAGAAAAAGAAATTAGAATAAAGTCCCTCTAATTCCAAGGTGCCACAGGCACTCTGTGATGTCATTTTTCTGTCTTAACCCTTCTTTCAGATCCAGAGCCTATTTTCCGAAAAATACCCTAATTTGTTGCAATTTTGGTATCATGAGCATACTATTGGTAGAATGTTAATAATTATGCTTTGATGTGACTGAAATGTGTGGGTCCAGGGTGGAGTGATCTTTGTTTGGAAAGGAAAGGTAGGTACTGCATCTAGGGGGTGGTACTAGACACTATACCAGACCCACTGAAATTTCAGTAGGTGAAAACAAACTGAAACCATTTGGAACACTGAACCCCATAATGAGAACTAACAACGTAGGACCCTTAATCACCTGCAGCCCTTAAGGCTGAGATAATAAAGGGCCTGTAGATGTCAATGTCAAACCCCATGAAGACCCAGACACACAAAAACAAGTTCAGTTAATTGGTGCAAAGTAGTTGCAATCACCACTTTACATCAGTTTCCTTTGAACCCCCCGGCTTACCTTTTTACTGCCTACTGAAGTACTGCTGTCATTTCCCTTTACAGTATTTATTTAGCTTTAGTTGACCAGGTAGACACACTAGACAAATATATGCCTATTTTCAGGTACAACATGCTAGATTACAGAGAATATATGAACAATGTAAAGGCTTAACAATGAGAAGGCAGCAGTACAATAAAAAGTAGTAAGGCGTAAGAAGATAGCAAAGTTAAACAACATAATACATTTAAGATATAACTTTACTCTAGCATGGATCTGGACAGAAACCAGATTAAATGATAAAGTGCCACCATTTGTAAGAGGGAGGACACCGGCAATTAAGTACAGTTGCAGGCAGAGTTAGTTTTCAAATTATCCCATAGGGACCTTCTAAAACTGTGGTGAGAGGTGGCGCAATGAGTATGTATTGGAAGACAGTTCCATAGCCTAAGTGCACAGACAGCAAAAGCCCGGTCATCCATCAATGTAAAGGTTTTAGGAACAAGGAACACAGATGAGTCATTGGACCTAACTGGGTATGTTGGGTTGTCAAGCTTAAGCAGTTCCGCCAAGACTGGAGGGGTGGTAGCTCTGACTACTTTATCAATGAAATAGCCCAAAGCAAAAGTATGATAATTTCCTGGCGATAGCTAGTCAAGTTGGTTATATAATTCACAGTGATGAGTGAGTCAAGGGCAGAGATGGCAAAACAACATATGTTGCTGTAGGCAACATCCCATTTGGATAGACTGGGGTATGGGTAAAGGTAATGAGCCAATAACTAAGAGCGGGGAGGACTATTCCTTTCACCAGGGCAAGGCACGTGGCTGAAGTGAGAATGCCTTTGGCCCTATAGGCCAGGCCCAGCTTACCGTTTGCTGCCTTGCTCACATTACGGATGTGCGGGAAGAAGTCTAGCAGAGGATCAAGGGTGACTACCAAGTATTTGAAAGCGTCAGCAACCATCACAAGAGACCAGTCAGTACTAGTGATATTCAGGAGCTCAGGACACATTACGATTTTGGCCAGAGAGCCAGTGAGCATAACCTGTGTTTTCCTGAGGTTAAGGACCAACTTGCTGGACAGGAGCCAAGATTGTATTTTGCAAAAGTCAGTCTTTAGATAAGAGTTAATAATGCATTTGTGCTGCGAATAGGTTAGAAGCACCAGGTCATCAGCATATAAATTAGCACCATTAGGAACGGGCACCTGAGGTAAGTCATTAACAAATAGGGAAAATAAGATGGGTCCCAGAAGAGACCTCTGTGGGACCTCAGTCCTGACATGAGTAGGCTCAGAAAGCACCCTGTTAAACTTAACAAGCAGCTGCCTTCCCCTATAGGTAGTTTGTAAACCAAGCTAGGACAGGGGCTGACAAGCCAACAAGTTTGGATTACAGGAGTGTATGGTCTACCAGATCAAAAACCTTAGCAAGACCTACAGAGGTCGCTCCAATCAGCTTGCTTTGATCCGTAGCAACCCTAATCTCGGATGTGACCTTGGCAAGGTCAGTGGAGGTATTATCTCCTTTACAGAAGCCATGCTGCTCCAAGGATAGTAGTTCATATCTCTGAATATAATCTGTCAACTGGGACACTACCACTTTCTCCAATAATTTGCTAATAGCAGATAGGATAGCCATAGGTCGATAATTTTCAAGACTTTTTTGATCGCCTTGCTTAAATACTGGTACAACCCCTGGCAACCTTCCATAAGTCAGGGATAGACCCAGTAATAAGGGATGTGTTAAAGATATGGGTGATTGGCAGGGTGAGGAAAGGGACATCCAGACGAATAAGTTTAGGCTCCATATTGTCATGCCCAGCACCAGTAAAGGGGGAAAGGCTGGCCAGGAGTCTATGTGTCTCATTTACTGACACAGTTCTGAGGTAGAAAGGTGGGTGGGATCCAAATGCAAATGGGGGGCTCTCAGGTTACATGAATCCTGTACATCAGGAGCAATAAACAAGGAGGTGAAAGCAAACAAGTCAGAAAACTGAGTGTTGAAAGCATTAGCCATTGTTAGTGCACTGTTACAGTTTATACCTCCAATAAGCGTGTCAACAGTGTCACACTTGGTAGCGCCACTGACATTTTTAATGTTACACCAGAAACACCTAGGATCCCTAGCAGAGGTCAGTGCAGCAGATTTACAAAATTCACTCTTAGCTGCATGCATGGTGTTTTTACAGAAAAGCCGAAAATCGTCTCAGTCACCCTCAGAGAAAAACAAAAATTAACAAGAATCAGGGAGAGGCCCAAAACCAATCATGAAAAATTACAAAATGGGAGCAGACTGGAATGATGGGCCCACTCACCACTATTAGATGTAAAGCAAATATTTTCAAGAATTATCCAGAGTCCATAAATATTTAACTTTTGTTTTTCACATCCAGAAATTATTTTATATCCTCGTTTTGAGAAAAATAAACCCCTTCATTAGGGAATCTGGTTAAATTTCTATAAAACATATAAATAAGCAAGGCTAACATTCATTCTTTATATCATTAGGAAACTTGTATTGTTCATGTTTTTCAGAATTCATTGGATGTTAAATGATTTCTGGATATGAAAAATGAAAGTTAAATATTTATAGACTCTGAATAAATCTTGAAAATATTTGCTTTAAATCTAATAGTGGTGAGTGGGCCCATCATTCCAATCTGCTCCCACACAGCTTTTTTACAGGCATTTCAGAGACGTCTATAGTCACAGAAATCTGAGCAGTCTTGGGTAACCTTAAACCTCACCCAACATTTATCCCTAGACTTCATAAGTGATAACAGGCTACCATGCACCCATTTTGTGACAGTACCCCTTACTGTCCTCTTCATAAATGGTGCATGTTTTTCTAGTAGGGAGAAGATGTCAAGGAAGTTGTTTAGGGCAACAGAAAACATCAGCAGCATGACATGACAGAGGACCAGTTGGTGAGCGCAAGGTCTCCGTGAAAGGATTCTAGGTTAAAACTGGAAAAGTGTCTCAAATGAATGACCTTGTGGGGTATTTTAGGCAAAGAGATTTTCTAGATACTTTATGTAGGGGTATGTCAGAAATCGAGCCATGGAGAGTCCCAGATTCCGTGATCTTCCACGACCAGGCAGCAAAGGTTCATATTGTTTAGCATTTCTCCTAATCCAATTTAGGTTAAAGTCACCAAACAACAATAGCTAATTTGCGCTCACCTTATGACCCGTGCTGCCAAGAAGATAATTCAGCCCTTACACACCACCTTTAGGACCTTTAGGTGGGCTGTAGACACAAACTAAGTGAATATTTTTAGTATTACCTATCAGGAATAATGTATGGAAGACTTCATAGTCAGGGGAGGATGGGTACGTGTAGGGTATGAGATACATTTAGGTGACTTGTACTATAACAATAGACCACCATCATATTTTTGGCCAGCATGATCAAGCCTAATAAAACTGAAGACAGGAAGGGCACATGCGGTGTTAGCAACAGAGAATTTAAGCCAGGTTTCCATAACGCCCACAATGTCAGGATTATAATGAGTTACCCAAGCAGTATGTTCTGCATGGTTAGGCAGCAGGCTTCAGACATTTAGGTGAGCTAATTTAAGTTCACCTACTATATTGCAGCTCATGCAGCACATTCACCTCAGTCCTGGTCCAGATGGCAGCTACTGGTTTTCTGCTGGGCTGGACATACAGCATCTATCATTTCTTCAGCAACTCCCTCAGCTCTCACCATCATGGGCAGCAGAGTGGGACCTTAGCTAAGTTTATCATGAAACACATTGTTTGGTGGTCGCTTGTTCCCAGATGGCTACCCACTTCTAGATCGGATATCCTCTCCCTGTCCCCATTTGAGAGTACCAAGTCTAAGACTGCTCCCTCCCGAGTGAGTTCCAAAACTAGCTGTCTGAGGCATACCCCTTGCAGGGCATTGAGAATGGCCCTGCTCTCGGATGGGACTGCAGCAAAGGTGCTACAGTTAACATCTGGCATATTCAGGTCTGCCATCAGCAATATCTCCCCTTTCTCGGCCATCCTAAGGATGCCTTCTATCATTTCCCTGTCCATTTCCTCCCCCTGAGACGGGGGTCTATATACAACCCCTGTGCGGACTGTGGTGCCATTTCCAGTCTCCAGGGTGACCCACAGTGCCTCCTCTCCTCCCCTCCCTGTTTACCCTTTAGTTCTGATGCTTTGATCCCTTCTCTTAAATAGAGAGCCACTCCTCCTCCTCTTCTTCTTCCCTCCCTGTCCCTCCTGTAGATTGTGTACCCTGGTACTGTATGTTGACATCCCAGTCATGGTTCTCTGTGTACCATGTTTCTGTGACTGCCACAATATCCAGGCATCCCTCTTCCATCAAGGCCACCATTTCGGGGAGCTTTTTACCTAGACTACGGGCATTGTACTCATTACCCTCCATTTTTTTAATGGCCTTATTTCTTTTTGCCCCATTCCTGTCCTTACTGCCTTTGTCTTTTTCTCCATTTACCCCTGCCCTTCTCCCTATTGACTGCTCTATCTTAGTGTTTACCTCACTAACTAACCTGATTTTTTTTTTGGGGGGGGCTAGGATTTCCCTTCTCCTTTTCAATGCCCCCCCAGCTAGTTTAAATGCTTGCCAATGAAGCATTTAAACCTATCACCTAGGATCCTGGTTCCACTCCTGGACAATGCAGACCATCGTGCCAGTATAGGCCTACATCCCTCCAGGTGGAGCTCCAGTCCGCAGTGAAGCCAAATCCCTGAGCTCTGCACCAGTTTTTCAACCAGTCATTGAATTGCATTGTGCGAAGTACCCTAGCCTCATCCATGCCATAGACAGGTAGCACTTCCAAGAAAGTGACCGTGTATGCTACTTGTCTAAGGCCCCTCCACAAACTCCTGTTCCACTGCTCTGATCCCATTCTCAGCCAGGTCATTTGTCCCTAGGTGGATAATGACATCCAGTTCACTCCCCCTTGCAGCTGCTCCCACGATCCTGAGGATGTGTTTTCTGTCCTTCCAAGCCATAGTGCCAGGCAGGCACCAGACCTCCCTTTCCCCTCCCTTCTCCAGTTCTATCCCCTTAACAACTGAGTCCCCCCCAGGAGTTGTTTCCTTCCCTTGTGGGGTCCTGTGCAATCCTCCTGTGGGTATCCATTGTGGAGGTTCCCAGCATCCTCCTTGGTCTCTACTGTGGGTGCCTCCATAGAGGAACCATGCTCCTCCAGAGTGGCAAATGAATTGTGGAGAGGCACAACTGGAGGGATGCTCCTCTGTTCCACCACCCTTACCCTCCCTAAGCCCACCTTGGTCCAACCACTCCTCTTTTTTGGCAACCTCTGAGGTAGCTGCAGTGGCCTGGGTGGTCCCTGGGTGGGGGACCAGGTTTACCGGATCCTTGCCAGGTCAGCATGGAGATGAGCAACCTCCTCCCTCAGACCACAGAGGTGCCTGCAAACAGGGCAGCAACGCAGTCCCAGAATGTCTCCCGGAAGACTGCTGCTCCACAGACAATGCATTGCACCACTCCCCACATGTATGTCTCCCTTCCTGTTTCAGATGTTTTTCTTTTTTTAGTGTGTGCAAGCTTGTGAGTGTCTTTACCCCCTATTCAGTGTGATGTGCCTTAAAGGATATGAACAGGTGTATGTTGTTAGCAAATATGGAGAAGTGATGTCAGAACCTCTGCAATAAAGGAAGTTATGTGCTTGGGGCAGGTGGGGTGAGGGACAGGGTGGGTGGGAGTAAACCTGTGCCCTCCAGAAACAATCAACTATGACTCTGAGCCTCCACCCCGGGGACTGCCTTCCTTCCTTTCAGACACCTATTTCACAGAGGTTAAGTAACAGGTCTAGTCACAAATGGCTGGAAATATCTCCCAGTTAGAGTTCCTCCCTGGCAAATAAAAGTTTAAACTAAGAAAAGTCAACCCCAAAAACAGAGAATTAAAACTAGTTACTTATACAGGCCCAAATATTAATAATTCAAATCAGTGTAGTCTATTAAATTACCTACTTGATTTAAGGAAGCTTGTGGCTGCTTCCCCTCTCTCTCTCTCTCTCATATATAGTATATATGGTGCCCAGTTCCTTCTCTCTGAACAGTTCAGTACAAAATACCCACCCTTTTCACCAGACACAGACGATGATAATTATGCTTCCATTTCATCAAACGGGGAGTTGGGGTGTGAATCTATGGCCCAAAGTTTTAACACTTCCCCAAGCACTGGGCAAAGCCTTTGTGAAGTGTGTCAAAGAGATTATAATGACAAATGCATTGTGCACCAACCAAGTGCATAATGAATGTTCTACTATACCTCCTCCTAGCACAGTGTAATGGATGGCACTAACAGGTGCTTATGCACACCTCACAACACTCTGTTGGCCACCTAAGGAGAGCTATGAAATAGCAAAGAACCTGCTAAAGTTTCCCAAGTTTGCACAGTTTGCTATTTTCAAACATCTTCATGTCTCCATGCAAATAAACCCAAAAAGCATGTCAATATCTCAGCAGGCATTTACATACCACTATGGGGTCATAAACATGTACGCAGGCTGCCGCTGCATGGTAGGGAACATGGCTGACTCCGCTTTCCACCCAGCCATTGCTTACAATGGCAGCAAGTTGGCAATTGTGAAAAAACAGCAGTAAATATACACATACTTATACATCTGAGGTAGCCTAATATCACCAATCCCGCTCCCCAGCCATTAACATAGAATAAGAACAGTAATATATCCCACATTCACTGGTGGTCCAGAGGTACTCCTCCACCTGCCAGTCCCATCTGTAAGGTATGTACCTAAAGGTCCTTTGGTAACTGGCCCCATTACAAGATGGAAGCCGGCGAGGTCCCCCTGCTCGCCTCCTTGTCTGTCCACCATCTGCCTTATGCAAGTATTATGACACTATACCAGCATGCATAGTAATAAAGTACTTGCAGGACATATTTTAAAAATAACAGCATTCCCATGAGTTTAAAAAAATATGTCTGGCAAATACTGTATTGTTATACATGCTGGTATAGCGATTTGATACTAGTGCAAGGCCAACAGCAGTTGGCCGTGGAAGTGAGTGGAAACTATGCACTGGCTGCTGACTTGGGACTGGAGAGGTGGGGTGGGGGCACTAAACTAGTATGGGGAGCGCCAGCAGCCATCAGGAATATTGTCACAGGTACAGGGGGACCTAACATGTGTTTTAACACATGGCACTAGGAATGGGATCAGGGAGAGGGAAGGATGATGGTTATTAACAGCCTGTTCATACCACCAATACTGGGATTAGGGGGAAGGAGTGCCAAAGCATGCCAAGGATGTCTGGTTTGGGGCGGCACTATGCATGTTAGTAAAAGTATGGTTTTAAAAGCATTAACTAGGGCTGTGCACACAGCTTGTCAGCACTTCCAAAACCATTAAGATACGTCCGTGTGCCCAGTATACATGCCACCATCCCTCACTTGCATGTTCACCTGGTGTTACTTGCTTACTTTTTACAGTGCCTAAGAATGTGGTACCTGCAGCGCTAACATATTGTTGACTCAGCAAGGCACAGTTAGTAATGCATAAAGCCTGTTAGAGCTGTGCTAACATGCGGGTGGCAGCACGTGGCAGGGGGCAGGTGAATCTTGTTTTAAATTATTGCATGGACTTGAATAGAAGGACAACTGGCTACTGCAGTAAGTGGAGTTGACACTAAGCACTGTAGGACTATTACTACTTTTGTCTTCAATCAAGTGCAAGATGGTTTGGCAAAATAGTAAGTTTAACAGGTATCGGGAAGAGGGAGAATAGGTGCTGCTATGGGGGAAGGGGTGCCTTTAACTGTACTAGTAGTAGATTTTATTTATTTATGGCATCCTTCCCTGGAGGCTCAGGGTGCCAGTACAATAGAAAATGGAGACAGCAGATAAAATAACTCATATCAGTATCTGGGACACTGTATGGCTGGGCAGGACAGAACTGCCCTTGGGCCAAGGGAGGAAGTGGAACTAGAATTCAATTCTGATTCCACATCTGATTTCTTAACTGTTATTAGAATGGAATGGAACTTGTAATCAGATTGCTGATAACCTGGCAGATGCCAAATGTTAACAGAACTGAAAAATTCCAATCACCCCTACATGTAGAGACTAGTTGCAACCTTTCATACATCTCCTGATGACACACGATCTGTATTCCCAATAATGACCATTAGGGAATGAATCAACAACATTTATGCAAGAAGTTAAACTTACAGTAAGTTTGGTACTTCTTGCTTAAACAATGTTTGATATATTCCCAAACAAAGCCATTATGGGGAATGCGGATCTTTATTAAAGAACTGAGCTGAACCTGTAGGTCATTTTTTCTTGTACAAACTGACTTTTACACATTGGTTCCAGTCTCTTACTGTTCCATCTTTACTTACTGTTCCATCTTTACTAACTTTTTAGTCATCCCGGTGGGTGCTCCTGATTTACACAAATGTATTTTAGAACTCTATGATGTAGCGTGAGTCCTTGCTCAGCACTTCCATTGTTGGCACATTGCACCCATGTTCTTCTATAGAACTATGTGGTTTACAGGGCCATAAACTACATTACACATTTTTAAAATGGCATTTCGCACCAGAGTTTAAATTTGAAACAATCAGTGAGTTTACTAACAAGCCTGTGCAGCTGGAACAATAACATAATTTGAACCAGTAGTTAAAAACAACTCCTACTCAAAAAATAACATTCAGGTTCGGTGAAGTTCTCCTTCATTGTTGTACCCGAGTCTCTGATACACTGGCAAATTTTCTGGATCTACAAATTATGAATTTAAGATTTTAGGTTATTTTGACAGACTATAAAGATTTTCGGCTTCTAACCTAATGCACAATGTACTTGAAAGTTCAGCTGTGCTGAGCTGCTTCATGCACATTTTATTGACTAATAAAGCCTTTCAATTGATTTCACAGCAATAGTTGCACAATATTTGCAGAGTATCTGGGACACAGAGAACTCAGTTTGGTTGGCGGCAGCACTATCTCCATTTTAGGTTAATAGTAACAGTACTTCTAGACATAAAGAGATTATGACACATCTGCAATCTGGATGCATACATCTGTTACAAAAATGAATATGTATGTTTTGGGCAAAAAAGTTAAGCTATGATTAAATGATTGCATTTTACACTTCATAAATTTGTTTGGATTGATCAAGTTTCCTAGTGCTGCAATGCCTTTCCTACATACAGGATACGCTTCCCTTCTCTTTCACAAAGCCTTTTGGGTCCAGTCCGATTAATAAGCGACAAGAGCTTCTCAGGTCCCTGTGCCAGTACCTATGGCAAAATTTCTGGGATCAATTTAAGAAATCGGTCAGTACGTGTCTTTACCTTGTTTTGGGATGACTATAATCACTGTATGATTTAGAGTGGGAGGAGCTTACCTTTATACCACCTGCAGGGAAGGGATGCGTCACTGTTGAGCAAGTTTTTATACAAGTATGAAAAACAATTACTAGCACTCCTCAGGACTGGATACAAAACAGAATACTTTACTGTTAAAAGCAAACAAATGCCAGCAGCTACCAACCAGACTGACCCAAGTTCATTCCAAAGTCATCAGACCCAGGCAAAGGAGGCTTCTGGCCTGGAAGCAATTTGAATGCACATGTAATTTTCTGCTCAAAAATATCCACACCTACTGTAACTCTGCTATAAAACAGAAAGTATTCACCACTGCCTGCCAATAAGGCTCCACCACATCTTCAGACTGGAATATGGGCTCCTTTGATTCACTGCAGACATTCAATATAAAACCCTGCTCAACTTGTTTCAGCTCCTTCTCATGCCACACCTGGCACTCAGTATTACATATTTTTAAAGGTTCTAGCAAATGCTGTCCAAAACCTTCTTAAAGGGGAACTGTCATCAACAGCATTTCTTAATGTCTGAAAGCCTATAAAAAGCTAATTTGATTGAGCCACTGTGGTTATCTGTTAGTCTTTGCAGTCCAGAGTAATTTATATGTAAATCACCCTGTAATTAAGGGCTGGTGGCAGCCATATGTTTTGGGCTCCTGACAGGAAATTATGTCACCGAGGGTCTAGGGCCTCGTTTGACTGTGTTTAATCCAACAGATTAAATAGGAAATTGACTGTTTTATTAAGTGTGTTTTAAGGTGTTATTACAACACTTTCTACATCTATAATAATTGTTTTGAATGTGCACTGAAACTAGTGAGTTATTACCCTTACATTTCAAACTGTTAGTAAAAATAATCCATCTTCAGGACTGCTTTACCCTCTAGGCTATAATGCCAGCTGATTATCAAAAACTACACATCTCAAGGCTGGCTCTGTTGTGCCAACAGGTACTGGGGCCCCATATCAGGATTTCTAAACCCTGGCTTTGTTCTTGTCAGTACAGATTTCTGTGACTGCCACAGCACCAACTTCTGTCTTTTTCTGTCCCCTCTCTTGCAGCCTTTTCTCTTACAATTTCAAGTGTGAACTCAGGTCTACAAGATGCAAATGTGGCTACGTACCTACTGACCTGGCATCATGGGGCCAGCCTTGAAATGTGTAGCTTTTATCAGCTGGCAGTGTACAGCTGTGAACAAGCTTCGTTCATCCAGCAGAATGGGGTTTGAGCATGTGCTAAGATTCTGAAAATATTATACTCTGACTCCCCAATATTCAGAACTGCGCCTGGCAATGGCGTAAGTGGTGGTGCAGCACAACTAAGTTACGCTGGTGCAACTCAGGGATATATTCAAAAGAGATGAGCCATGGCGCATCTCCTTTGAAAATATCAGGTAATGTGCACTGCACAAATACAATGCTCTGGCGCATCCCCACAGACGGGGCTGAATACCAGAAACGTGAACTGCACCAGCGCAACAGAGTTACGCTGTGTGCAAATCCCTGATATTCAGCCGACATTATGCAACTGAGGCCATAATATGCAAGGTGCAGATGGGGCCATGTGCATGTCATTATGGCCCAATTTGCATGATCTGTGCAGGGCTGGCCAGCGAAATGCGCATGGCACCCTGCACAGCATGTGGTGCTGCCAGAGGGGTCTGGTGACACCTCCCCTCCCCGTAGCCGCGATCGTGGAAAATAAAAGATAATCATAGCCCTGGTAGTCTAGTGGCACCCCTTCCCTCCTTGTAGCTGCAATTATGGAAAATAAAAGATAATCGTATCCCTGGTAGTCTAGTGTCACCCCCCTCCCTCCCGTAGCCCTGATTACCCGTACATGACAATCCCAACATTCACTAGCAGTCTAGTGGCACCCCACCCACCCGTAGCTGTGACTGACCATAAAAGCATAACTCGCTGGTGGTCCAGTGTCACCCCCACCCACAGGACCCCACTGCCCACCCAGCCCCCCCATCCTCAGAGGGCAGCTGCACACCCACCTGTATACCACCATGGCTGCCTGTCAAATGACAGTTTACAGTAGCAGCTGTAAGCTCATTGGTCCACACAGTGGACCAATGGGCTTGCAGTGCATACTATAATACTCATTCACAGATATGTGAATGAATGACTGGGGAGCTGGGTGGGCAGAGGGGTCTTGTGTGGGGGGGGTGGAAGGTGACACTGGACCACCAGGAAATTATGCTTTTACAGGTGATCGCAGCTATGGGAGGGTGGGTGGTGCCACTAGACTGCCAGGAATTGTTGGGAATGTCATTTATGGGTGATCTTGCCTACAGGAGGGAGGGGGGTACCACTAGACTACCAGGGATACTTAAATTCTTTCTTGTGATCACAGCTACAGGGCAGTGGGGGTGGCACTGAACCACCAGGGATGTTATGGGTGATTATGCAAGGTGTGCTAGAGGGGCTGGTGGCCACCCATGGCTGGCAGCTGCTGTGTTGTGCCTTGCAGTATAGCAAGATTACCTGTGGGTGGCCACCATTTGAGTCTTTTTTTCCAGGCTCAACTTTGCTCAGTGGTATGCGGCGCATCCCAGGATTGTGCCAGCTTATGCGCTGTACATCCCGGGCTGAATATCGGGATGGGCTGCATATGCACGGGCATGCCCCCTGGAAATGCACCGCATACATTACCTTTGTGCCCCAGTGCATCAGGAATTGCGCTGCACAATTCCATCCATTGAATACTGCCCAAGGGTGCAGTTCTAGAGTTGCACTAGCGCAACCCCTTTGAATATCTTGGCCTTTCTATTCAGATTTGACTTGAAAAGAAAAGAATAGGGCACAATTACTTGTTTATTAATTTCAAACACACACAGATGGATAACACTTTAAAACATCATAACCTGAAATGAATCATTAAAATAAAGAATAATACATGTGTGGGTGGGTGTAACCAGAATGTTACACACACCCGAGGTGTGGAATGCAACATAAACCCCCAAGGGGTTTATAAAAGCATCACACACCGAGTGTGTGTGTGTAAAATTCTGTTTTACACACACACACACACACACACACACACACACACACATTATTTAGTTAATGGTGATATTTCCCCCCTTCAGCATAGTTCAGTTAGTGCAGCACTTCTGTCAGAGACAACACACACACACACACACACACACACACACACACAGTCTCTCTCTTTTCCTTTTTTTTTTACATTATAGTAGTAATAACATTCTGGAAAGTCACGGTCTGTCAGCATTGCTGCATAGTGTAAGACGTGCTAGAAGGGTATGAGCGGCAGGATCAACCAGACTGATGTTTTTCATTTTCAAGACAGGATCAACTAGATAGATATTTAAAGATATAATCTTACTTGTCTTAACAGTGTGTGGCAAAGCCTGAGTGATGGTACCGGTGCTTGGTAATGGAGCCACCATGTTGGGCAAGATGCTCAGCCCACACACAGTGAAACTATGCACCAGTTAGCTCTCTGTGGTGATACCTGATTGACAGGTGTTGATTACGACCTCCTGGTTGTAACCACAAACATCAACCATGAGGTTGTAACTGGAGATAAAAGTGTCTTTATCTGTGTGTAAAAAATGATCACCATTAATTAAAGATTATTTTACTTTTTTTGATGAAGTTAAAAATTAACAGTTTCATACTGAAATACTTTGGATGGAATGAGATTTTCTACCGTAACAATGCCAGAATTCTATTGGATTATTAGGAGGCAGTATAACCCAGTGATTAAGGGCAGCGAGTTACAAACCTGGAGACCTGGGTTTGAATCCCATAGCCCCCACTTGCATACTGTGTGACTCAGAGCAAGTCACTTAACTTCCTTGTATTCCCAGGTCACACCTGGAAACAAGCTTCAGTTTAGTGTGCCTTTCCTGGTTAAACAGTTTCCCCTGTCCTTTATTTTTACAAACAGTTTGAAATGTAAAGGTGGTAACTCACTAGTTTCATTGCACATACAAAACAAATATTATACATTTATAACGTAGAAACTGCTAAATTACAAAATCCCATTCCATCCAAGATATTTCAGTAAGAAGCTGTTTTACCTTTAACTTCATCAAAAGTAGTAAAATACTCTTTTAATAATGCATTTCAGATTATGAATGTTTGAACAGTGTTGTCCATCTACAGTAACTATGTCCTTTTTTTTCTTTTCAAGTCAAATCTGCATAAAAGGGGTATATTTTCAGAATCATAACACGTGCTTAGATTGTTTTTACTGGCTTTGTCTAGGAAAAGCACACTGAGCAACAGTTTATTCCCAGGTGTGTTGTGGGAGCACAGGGAGGTCATGATGCCACCCAGTTGGTATGTAGCCACATTTGCATCTTGTAGACCAGTTACACACACAAAATTGTAAGAGAAAAGGCTGTAAGAGAGGGAATGGAAAAAGACAGAAGGTGGTACTGCGGTAGCCCCAGAAATCTGTACTGCTATGTTCAGCTGGCAGTATTGTATATCCTAGTGGTTAAAGCAATCCTGAAGATGGATTATTTTTACTAACAGTTTGAAATGTAAAGATAACAACTCACTAGTTTGAATGCACACACAAAACAAGTATTACAGACAAAGAAAGTGTTGTAATAACACCTTAAAACACACTTAATAAAACAGCTGATTTCCTATTTAACTTGTTGGCTTATGTGAGAAGGCAGTAGGGAGGGCTAGGGGGGATACTGGGATGTATAGGGAGAGGCATCACCAGCAAAAAACAGGAAGCTGTTATCCCTCTTTACAGACAGTTGGTGAGACCTCATCTGGAGTACTGCGTCCAGTTCTGGAGACCCCCATCTCCTCAAGGACATAGACAGGATAGAGGCAGTCCAGAGGAGGGCAACTAAAATGGTGCAGGGTCTGCAAGAGAAACCATATGAGGAGAGACTAAACAAGCTTAACATGTATACCCTTGAGGAGGGGGGGGGCATGATAGAAACTTTTAAGTACCTCAGTGGAAGCAACAAAATCAAAGAGGGTAGCATCTTTCAGAAAAAGAGATGTGCAAGAACAAGGGGGCACAATTTGAAAATAGAGGGGGGGATGGCTCAGGGGCAATGTGAGGACGTTTTCGTTCTACAGAGAGGGTGGTGGACACATGAAACAGCCTTCCTGAGGAGGTTGTGGGGTCTAAAACTGTGGGAGAATTCAAGAATGCATGGGACAGACATAAGGCAACTCTTGTGGGGGGGTAGGAAGAAATAGGCTGTTGATTTACTAGGATCGGCAGCTTATCCTGTAGGTAAGGAAATGGGCAGACTAGGTGGGCCAAGCAGTCCTTATCTGCCATCAAAGTCTATGTTTCTATAGCTTAAATACAGTCAAAGGAGGACCTAGACCCTCGGTGACATAATTTCCTGTCAGGAGACCAAAACATATGGCTGGCACCAGCTGTTAATTACAGGGTGATTTACATATGAATAACTCTGAACTGCAAAGACTAACAGATAAGCACAATGGCTCAATCAAATTAGCTTTTTATGGGCTGCCAGACATTATACAATGGCAAGAAAATGTCCAGGGCTCTGATTGGTCAGTGTGTGCCTGAGCTAGTGATGTTATTACACAATAGCATCACTGTATTGATTTGCTGGATTCTTCTTTGGATCTCTCTTCATACAAAGGTTCATACAAAAGTCTTTGGGAATTAAGGAGGCCAGATGGTAAAGAATAGCCCATAGTTGTTCCCTTCCAATATCCCATATTAGGTCATATTACCCTCCTGCAAGATATATTTATCCAACTGAGTCTTAAATTATTTCTTTATTTTAGAATAAATAACTGACAAGGGGAGCTCATTCCAAGGAGCCAGCACCCTCTGTGTAAAGAAAGCCCCTCTTCTATTGGTGTTATACTTAATGGCCTGGATATTCAAACTGCGCCATTCTGAGGCGCAAGCCCTTGCGCTGCTCAAAATAGGTGCGCAGGGGTGTGGCCGTGATATTCAAAGGAGTTGCGCTATTGCGCAACTCCTTTGTACATCAATCCCCAGCCACAGCACTTGTGCATGGCGCAGTGGAACTTGCGCCACCAACAAGCTGCCAGAGATGCGCATTAAACTTGCGGTGGCGCCAAGTACCATTGCGCCATGCGCCAAATTTCCGATATTCAAAAGGTGACATGCAAATGCGGGTGAGGGGCTTGGGTGGGGACACTAGACACCAGGAGATGTTTGGGGGTTTGTGATGATTCTGCCCTCGATCGGGCTTTACGGTCCACTGACCACCAGGGAGATATTTGGGTTGGGGTTACATCTCTGCCCGCGATCGGGCACTGGGGGGTTCATATATGCTGTGCCCGCGATCGGGCTTCGGATATGGGGGTGTTACATGTACCTGTACTGCCCAAGCATCGGGCTGTGGAGAAGTGGGGCGGGGGAGTCGGGTTACACTATGCCCGCGATCAGGCTGGTGGGGGGGCACAGGGAAAGAGTTGGGGGCCAGCCAGGGGTGGCAGCTGCTGTGTTGCGCCCTGCAATGCAGCAGCTCACCTGTGGGTGGCCCTCAACTTAAGCCTTTATTTTGGGCTCAAGGTTGTGCAGGCGTAGGTTGGGGGTTGCGCATGGACAACTCTGCACAACCCGACTGAATATCGGGTTGCGCAGGTTATGCATGGATCCTCCCCCTCCTGTTGAGCATGCATTCATTTGCATTGCTCTCTTGCGCAACCTGATGCCAGTGGCGTAACTGCCTCCTGCTGAATATCGCAGAATGGCGCTTTTTGGACTTGCGCATGGCGCAACCCTTTTGAATATCCAGGCCAATATGCCTAAGCTGAAGAGGGTGACCTCTTGTACCCTTAGTATCATCCTTGAATTGAAGGTTTAATTCATTTAATAAATATTCATCATGCATTATATCATAACAAAGTAGTAAATCTCTCCTAACTCTTCTTGTCTGTAAAGGCATAAGCTTCAAATACTCCAAACACTCTTCATAGGGCATATCATTTATATTAAATATTAATTTAGTGGTTTGCCTCTGAACCCTTTCGATATCATTCACTACTCCTTTGGTTATAGGTTCCACACTGGGGCCCCAAAGTCCAAGATTGGCCTAACATATGCTCTATACAGGGGCATAATCACTTCCTTATTTCGACTCCTAAAGTTCCTCTTCATGTTACGTAACACCTGTATAGCCTTTACAATCTGTTTATTTACATGCGAGCGGAAAGTCAGTTTATGGTCTAAAATAATTCCCAGGTCTTTCTTTCTTTCTGTGGAGCTATGTAGCACCTTACCATTCATATAATAATTTTGCATACCATTCTGGTTCCCCAAATGTATTACACAACACTTATCTACATTAAATGTCATACCCCTAGATGTTACCCAATTATAAATATTATCCAGATCAGCCTATAGGTCTCTAGTTCTTTCAGGGTCTGTAACTACTGTAGCAATTTTAGTGTCGTCTGCATACTTCCTAATCCATCCAAAGCTACCCTTACCTATAGAGGTCATAAAAATCTTAAACAGCACAGGGCCCAAAACTGACCCCTGCAAAATTCCACTAGTAACCCTCACCTTATCTGAATAAAAACCATGTAAGCACACCCTCTGGGTCCTCCCCCTCAGCCAGGCCATGACCCAATGCACAACTCTGTGGTCTATATCTGTATCAATGAGACAATGGAGGACCTGGTGGTGAAGAACCCTATCAAAAGCCCTTGCCAGATCCAAATAAACACAATCCACATCCTGTCTCCTGTCCAGTGCCTCTGAAATTTTTTCATAAAAACAGAGCAGATTCGTTATACATGACCCCCCCCCAACAAACCCGTGCTGTTCTCTATCTTCCTGACCAGTTTTCCTTAAATGAGCATCTACGACATCCTTTAATATGGATTCCATAAGCTTTCCAGGGATTAAGGTAAGACTAATGGGTCTATTCAGAAATAAAGATATATTGCTACACTGAAAATCTACTAAAATCTTTTTTAAATATTTTTTGTTATTTTGTATAAACATCGAGCCATTGTATAATTGCAATAAGGCACTCCAAGGTGTGTGTTATTATGTAATAACGCCACTCCTGAGGTGGTCCAGGAGTGACGTTATTACACGATAACACACACCTTGTCATGTCTTATTGCTTAAATTAAGAAATCCCATTGATTGCAGTTCCCCTTGATGGGGTCCAAAAAAATCTGTGTTCCAATACTATACATCCCACATCCTTCACAAAGGTGATACCATTGTTACCTTTAATCAATAGATGAGATAATCACCGCAACCCCCTGACTTGCCTCTCCGGAGTACTCACTTCTGGCTGTGGAGCATAATCCAAAATCAGCACACAGCTGGTAAAGTGGAGTAACTGGCATACAGCCCTACAAAGAAAAAGTTAATCAGTTCTAGACCACATGTCATGCCTGGCAGAGTGAAACATGAACTGTCTATCCCTGGGGTGCAGACATATCTAGATTACAAGGAGATCATGATCAGAAAGAATGTACCATGTCTGAAGGGTACTGTACGATCCCACTTTGAGGTATCCTTATCATGATCCAGGGAATGCTAAAATCACCATCCAGAATAATTTGATATCAAAGATCATCTTCATTTTTAGACAAAAGGAAATGAAAACAGGACTGAGAACACAAAAGGGACATACAGTACACGTTCATTATGAGGTAGGGATAACCTCCCAACATCCCAGTGAGAGCCTATCACCAATTCTCTGTCTCAGACTCACACTGGGAAATCCGAAGATCCAGTTTTTTGCACCATGATACACACACACACTCTCTTATTTCCTGTAAATGGGCAAGAACTACACTTTACCCACCCAATCACTGTAAAGCTTCGTGTGCTCCTTATTGGACAGCTGCATTTCCTGTAGCAGTGCAATAAAAAACTTACTCAGTTTAGCATTCACAAAACCTTTAGGCTTCTATGATTAAGCTCAAGGACACTCCATGACTAATCTTTGTTCATATTCAGGACATCTAGAAGGATTCAAGTAGGAACTACTAGACATTTACAGGAATCACCTTTTCTCCCAGCCATCCATAATAGCACTACATATACAAACACTGGACCACTAACAGCACAATAATAGGTTATCTCTGTCAGCCTGGGTTCTAAGCAGCCGATTCTGAAAGAAGTTGCCAACCAAGAAGGACCCATTCTGCAGCCTGCAACTTCATAAAGGTATGTTTTTTCCTGCAGCCAAGATATTTTTACTGTCACAGAAAATAGTAGGAAACATGTCAACTGTTGAGCATGCAGTAGCCCCCATACCCCTGCATAACTGTGTTGGTGTTGTTGGACAGGCACTGAACAGTCCAGAAAAATCATTGCTTTCTGTCCAGTTGAATTTTAGGTCAGGGCATTTCTCAGCTTTCTACAGGATCAATACTTTGTCTCCAAAGATGTGAACTATGACCATCAGGGATCTTGTTTGTTCCACTCCTGCCAGTGTTGGGTGTAGAGACTAAAGAGCTTGTCCAAAAACGCACAGTCATGTATGGTCTGCTTCCTCAGATTTTCAGAGAGCCACTTGCTGAGAAAAGTAATAGGACCCAACAATCATTCCCTTCCTCCAACCTGACAATGCACAAATCATTGAGCCTTTTATGATTCTCTAAATTGTTGACTGTCAGCAAGACAATGTTCAACTTAAAGAAGTCAGCGATCTGTGTAGGGAGTGGGTCTGTACGATCTTCTAACAACAAAATATGTTTTTTTTGCATCATCCACATTACTCCCATGTTTTGATACAATGACATCCACACTAGGGACTGCAAAACAGAGGTGCATTTGGGGTCAAGCTTTTCTATAACCTTACTGTTTTTGGCCTAGATGAAAACAGTAACAGTGGAGGCTATCATCAAAATAACAACGGTGCCATGTTGGCTCTCTGAATCCGACAGTCCTAGAGCCCCTTTTTTCTTTTCATCTTTTCTGGTGAACACCTGACCTTCGCATCCAAAAGTCTGATTGTGGACATACTCTGCACCTTCCTATAAACCTAGAGACTTGAGTGGAATAGAAGGAGTGTGTTTTGTTTTTTTATGTTTTCTTTGTATACAATGTTCATAAATTTGTTCGTACTACATTCACAATTTTATGTCCAGTAAAAAAAATAATTAAATAAATGCTCCCAAAATAAATGAGGAGTTACCTGACCCAAACAAAACCCTGGGTTACCCAACAGATGCCTTACTCAGTACAGCATCTGGTACAGTGGCTAAAACCCGGAGTTTTGTTAAGCTCAGCCACCTCCTCAGTTATTTTTCCGGTTGACATAGGTAACCATGATGACTGCCAGTAGGCTCAGTCAGATGGAAACTGAAGGCACTCTTCTCTAGTATCAGTACCGATTGGCCCAGGTTGGACTTGGGATCAAGACTGGGATGGCTAAAACTGTGTGTGTGTTGTGTGTGTTGTGTTGTGTGTGTGTGTGTGTATATATATATATATGTATGTATATACACACACACACTATATACATATATATACATATACACATATATATATATATATATATATATATATATATATATATATATATATATATATATATATATACACACACACACACACACACACATACATATACACACATATTAGAGGCAAAAACTCTGTTTAATACATTAGTTAGGGTTGTTCCTAGCTGACAAAGTGAGGAAATTCGCTGTTAGGGTTGAAAACCCTAACTCCGAATTCACACCCCCCAGCACCACACACACACACAGACACACACACACACACACACATATGCAAGTATGGGGGAGGACCAAGTCAAGACAACCAATGACAGACATCCAGCAGCAGGTGACAAAAATAACAAACAATTGTCTAAATGTACTACAAGACATCCCCACCCACCTGACCAGGTACTGCATGCTCAGTGGAGATCAACAGCAAAACTGAGGCCATGTACACCAAAAGTACACATCCCTGATTGCAGCTGCACACAACGTACCACACTTAGTAGTTGCATGGCCTTACCTACCGATGCCCCAAACCAGACGACACCACATGTGATGGGCCACCTGAGCAACAGAGTTGAGCAAAACCAAGGAATTGTACAGGTATAATATCTCTGATTATAACAAGGGTTTAAGAAAAGCAGCTTTCTAATTGACTGTAAACATTGTAACAGCCTTATGTTTAGTTTTTATTAACATACATGTAGAGCCTAACCATATGATGAACATGCTTTAATGTTGTTTAAAAAAACAGTTTTATTATGATAGCAATAAGCCACTCCCAGGTATTATGTTATTAGGTCAGTTTATCCTGTCTGGCGACATGTGGCTTCAGCTACGCCTCATTCAACATTAAACCCCTACATGGTGACTAACAGACCATTTAACATAACCGTTGGTCATGCCTTATTGCTTAATTGTCTTTATGACTAGATACTCTCCCTCTGCTAGGCACTGTAGGAGTTTTGCAACACAGTGTCACACCCAGTTATACCATACTATGTCTACTTACTGGAGAATGGCTGTGAATATGAACTCATGAAGATGAACAGAGTAACTTGATCATTACAGTCATCGAAACCTTAATGTGATTATAACTGACAGAGTCAGTGATAGAGAATAACCCTTGCCGTCCTAGTACACTTATCCCATTGTGAGTTAAATCAATACTAAAAGACATTCTGTTTATATCTACACTATACCTACTTGATTGCTGTTGTACCACAACTGACATAGTTATCACTTTGATAGCATCAGTGACAGAAGTGTGGCAAACCCAAACACTACATACACAGCCTGAGTATGAAACAACTGTTAAAAAAATTACGCTGTGTCCATAAGTAGCTTGTAACATGGCACAAAAAAGAAATGAAGCACTCAGATAGGTGCAAACACACCATGTGGTACAGTAGAAACCATGGTCTAATACCATAGTAGATCATGGTTTGTATTGTAATACCTTGACAATCCACTACAGGTAAGAAGCAGTATACAAGTGAAAGAAATATGCAAATAGCTTGCAGTGTGTAGCTGTCCCAAGTTTATTTACTAAGAATTTTCCTGGCATGGGGTTTTTGACTTTTTCAAGACTGTTTTATATTGTAATTACAACAGAAGTTCATGAGTTACTAAAGATTGTACATTTAAACTCCACATATACTGTTAATTATGCTGCAGCAATATTTCTGTAGAAATGAACAGTTACATACTGTTACCATCCCTTCTGATCTACTGCTGTCTAAGCAACTGTGGGTGCAATGCATTGTGGATGACTGAATAACATTATCTGGCCTGGCCTTTTAAAGATAAGCATGCAGCTTGTATAACCGAAAACAAAAATAACAGACACTGAGATATACAAAGCAAAATCAAAGAGAGAGGATACTTCTGTGGGTGAAAAGAAAAATAAATTGAGAGAAACAAAAAGAAATCAAAGAAACAGACTAACAATAGTAGTCAAAACAAGTATTTGAAAGATGAAAGCAGTAAACGATTATGTTGTTCTATGTCCTGCTGAGTTAGGTAGTTTACAGGAAAAAAGTGAAAGTAATATTCATAAAATAGTAGTTGTTCAATAAAGTGTTTTCAGATTTGCTTAATTCAGTTCATTTGGAGAAAAGGTGCTTGTGCTACTAGGATTGTGTGACAGCCACCTATTGGTCTGCAAAGGAACTGGAGAAAGAAAACTAAAATGTACCATAGCACACTCCCATCATGCAGTGCAGCCCATATCTTCTAATACATAGAGAGGAAAATCAAAGCACCTAGAATAGAAAGTGAATTGCAAGGTTTTGAAAAGTTGTAAAATATGTTTTGATGTTAGAAAGCTTAAAGCTTGTAATGAAAGTTATTGTAACAAAAGTGAAGTAGTAGCCACGATATTTCCAATAGGTGTGTTCGAATTGTTTTCAAGTATATGTACATCATGTTTAATAGCTCAATTTATAGTATTCTGAAAGTAAATCAGTGTGATTGTACTCATTTATTCAAAAACTATTAGTCATACAGTCATTGCCATGTTACAAGCGGATTAAGCCACTTGAAAGGATGGGTCTACAGTGGAATTAATCCATGGTTGGTTGGTTGGACCCACTTGGCCTTCGGCCTCGTGGTCCAACCCCCCCCTTCCCCAACCATGGATTAATACCACAGTAGACCCATGCTTTCTCGTGGCTTAATCCTTACATAGATCACTCATTGCAACAATAGTAAATGTATCACTATTTGAATAAGTTAGTCATCACAGATGCAATGAGATTGTCTTTATCATGTACAACATACTGAGTAAGTGCCTACAGGAAAATCTATCCTATAGACATCTCCGATACAGGTACGTCATTGTTGGCTCAGTAGTCCTATGATATTTAGAAGTTGCTTGGCCTGATCCATGCAATTACACTGTTTCTTACAAAGAATACTTACTGCATCTTTAGTATTGAAACACACTGAAGGTCTATGTATGTACATTAGCAGTACAGCTTCATCAGTAAGAATGCATCTGATACTGGCAATGACAATTTCGCAGCATTGAACAGGCAATGCTTTTCCATACGTTTACATCAGCCTCTCTATCTTCAGTAAACAGTTGCAGTAAATGTACTACTATGAAAATCACATACTAAATGTAACACTACTTTTATCTTGTGCATGCTAGTGTCTTGTAGTTAATTTATGTACTTCTCTTAATTAATGTATACTCACTAGTGTTAAAACCTTTCTACAACGGTGATCATGCACCTTTAGCATTTGTATTGACTAACGGCACAGTACCAGTTGTGGTGTGGTGTGGGGCATCGTTAGGTAAGGCCATGCAACTACTAAGTGTGGTACGTTGTGTGCAGCTGCAATCAGGGATGTGTACGTTTGGTGTACATGGCCTCAGTTTTGCTGTTGATCTCCACTGAGCATGCAGTACCTGGTCAGGTGGGTGGGGATGTCTCGTAGTACATTTAGACAATTGTTTGTTATTTCTGTCACCTGCTGCTGGATGTCTGTCATTGGTTGTGTTGACTTGGTCCTCCCCATACTTGCGTGTGTGTGTGTGTGTGTGTGTGTGTCTGTGTGGTGCTGCTGGGGTGAGTCGGAGTTAGGGTTTTCAACCCTAACAGCGAATTTCCTCACTTTTGTCGCTGTAGAACAACCCTAACTAATGCATTAAAAGGATTTTTTTGCCTCTAATTTCCCTTCTTTTTGAGAATGATAACGAGAAATAGTGAATGTAATGCAGTGGCGGGAGCTCGAGGCCCGAATGATGTCTTGTGGCACAGTAACAGGAACAGCAATGCAAACAGAAGCGCTAACAGTGACGCACTTGGTAACACAAGCGCGAATGAGAACAGAAAGAGTAACGCACACGGTGGCGAGACGGAACGGTTCGCTATTTCTATGCCGTCATAGTAACATGGTGCCTGCAAACGGAAATGTCAATGGGCATGGTGACGCAAAGTGAAACAGAAAGAGAAACAGTACTGTAGACACAAATGGCAAAAAATAACAGAAGCATAAGCGCAAATGTAAGCGCAAGGATAAGCAGCATGGTGGCGCAGGCGTCAGCGGTAGAGTAAACAGTGCGGAACTGCAAGCAGAAAGGGCAACAGTAACAGTAATGTAAGCGCACAGGCTGGTTTTCCCCAAAACCTGCATAGAGAAAGACAGTGAGTACAAATAATGTATGCATAATAATGAGTATCGGAACAGAAATGAGAATTTGGAATACTAAATAGGTTATATCTCAGGAACCATATGACGTAGAAAAAAAATTTAAAAGTTGTATGATTTACAACTGTCCTGGCTAATTTTGTACTTAGCCCCCATTAGGGGGCTAAGCACTTTTCCGACGAAAAGTCTGTATCTCACACCGTTCTGAGATCAGAGCCCTGAAAGGCGCGGCACGCGTAATGTTATCCTATGGGAAAAAAAGAGAAGTTGGAGTGCCATAACTTTGCCTCCCTGTAATATTTTTTCACCAAACCACTGAAAGGCACATCTGTGGGCTGTTGGCTGTCTTCCCTCCAAATTTCAGGAAAAAAGACTAAACTGTTATTTTGCAGCAGGGTGCCAAAGGATTCCTGTAATGCGTGGGCGCCGTAATGTTATCCTATGGAAAAAACGTCAACTTTGGAGTGCCGTAACTTTGCCACCATGTAATATTTTTTCAATACAACACTGAAAGGCACATCATACGATGTCATCTCGTTCCTCAAATTTCAGCCCAAAACTCCCAACCGTTCTTTGCAGCGGGTGCCAAAATTACTGTTATTACAGGCATAGTGTGCATTCATAAAGCTCGCAAAAAAATTTATGAGTGCAGTACGACACTACTTTGCGAAAGTACTTTTTCCAGAAATCTGAAAAACATATTTCTGGGGTGTTTTACCCCAAAATAAAGACATGGCTAGCATCCTCAGGGCCCGACTAGGTGAATACAAAAAGAATTAGGTTGCTAGAGGGTCTCAATTTTAAATGCCAAGCATTTTTCTGATCACTAACTGAAAACAAGATGGCAGATTTGTGACAGTAACAGGGTCATTTGCGACAGTAAAAAGTGCATTTGCGACACTGTCAAACTTTTTGTTAACTTTTCCCATTGAGTTATAATGGGAAATTGTTTTTTGAATGACTTTTGAACCGTTTAATATTTTTTCACGAAATCTTTGAAAGGCACATTGGGGACCCTGGCCGCCACGTTTCCTGAAGATTTTGGTCGAGTCAGCATAAACCGTCACGACCTGTAAGTAGCGACCGTAGAATTCAAAGCATAAGCGCGCTAGATCGCTTAATAACTCCGCAGCCATATATCCGACCGGTGAAACTTGGCAGATCCCAAGGCCTATGGTTCTTGATCGTGTATTCCAAATTTCAGGCAAATCCATCAAGCGGTTGCAAAGTTATTAAGGTGCAAAGTGTTGGGGTTTAACATAGAAATGGCTCCTCAACCCTAACTATGGTAGTACTACCGTGCTACCATAATATATTTATTCGATGTTAGGGTTGAAACCCCCTTTGCACCCCACCAGCCCACCCCCCAAACTGGAATCGGGGTGCGCATTGGGGTCATCGGCCCTAAGTGTCACCCCATCACATGTGGAAAGAAGTTGAGGAATAGGAGAATGGGGTGACAGTTAGGACCGATGACCCCAATGCACACCCTGATTCCAGTTGGGGGGTGGGCTGGAGGGGTGCAAAGGGGGGTTCAACCCTAACATCGAATTTCCTCGCTTTTGTCGCTGTGGAACAACCCTAACTGATGCATTAAATGGAGTTTTTTTGCCTCTAATTTGTCTTCTTTTTGAGAATGATAATGAGAAACAGTGAAAGTAATGCAGCAGCGGGAGCACAGGGGTGATGTCTTGTCGCATTGTAACATTGTGCCTGAAAACGCAAAGCGTAATGTGCATGATGTTGCAAGCGAAACAGAAAGAGGAACAAGTACCAGTAGACAGAAATGTTAAAACAACGGAACGCAAACCGCAAATGAAAATGCAAAGGGTACTTGTATATGGTGGCGTAAACGTGAACGGTAAGTGAAACGTGTATGGAACCACAAGTAGAAACGGTAATGGTAAGAGTAATGTAAGCGCACAGGCTGGTTTTCCCCAAAAGCTGTACAGAGAAAGACAGTGAGTAGAAAGAATGTATGCAAAATAATGACTCTCGGAACACAAAAATCAGTAGTTGTAATAGTAAATTGCTTATATCTCAGTAACAATACGACATAGAAAAAAAATTTAGAAGTCATATGTATTATCACTTTCCTGGCTAGTTATATACATAGCTAAAATTTTTTGACAAAAACTCTGTATCTCGCACCGTTTTCAAGATATAGGCCCTCAAAGGCGCGGCGAATGCCGTAATGTTATCCTATGGGAAAAAACCAGACGTTCAGACTGCCATAACTTTCGAACAGTTTAATATTTTTTCACAAAATCTTTGAAAGGCACATCGGAGGCCACAGCTGCACGTTCCCTGAAGATTTTGGGCCAGTCGCGCAAACCGTGCGACCTGTAGGCACGACCGTACAATTCCAGAAAAAGCGTAAACGCGCGCGCAGATCACGCTTAATAACGCCACAGCTGTGTATCCGACCGGTACGAAACTTGGCAGATCCCAAGGCCTATGGTTCTTGATCGTGTATTCCAAATTTCAGCCAAATCCATCAAACGGTTGCAACGTTATTAAGGTGCAAAGTTTTGGGGTTTAACATAGAAATGGCTCCTCAACCCTAACTATGGTAGCACTACGTACATACACACACACACACACACACACACACACACACACACAGTAAATATGTATTTATAGATTTGGGTTTCCCTTCTCTGGACTGCACCATGGTGTGGAGAACTCCAATTGGACTGGATGGACTCCTACTTTTTGTGAAACTGGACCCCTCCCAGTGCCTCAAGTGTACAGTCCACCAGCACCAGCAGACAGCAACACTCACAGAAACGTAGAAATTGTCGGCAGATAAGGACCGCTAGGGCCATCCAGTCTGCTCGCAGGCCCTATATACATTGTATGTTGCCACTGACCCTATGTGATCAATGGCTTTTCATCACTCCCTCCCCTCTCAAGCTTCTCTTTTGCCTGTCCCAGGCATGCTTAAACCCCTCCACTGTGCTTGCCACCACTACCTCCTGTGGCAGATTATTCCAAGCATTGACTACCCTTTCTGTGTAGAAAAAATTCCTCACATTGTCTCTTAATCTATTCCCTTCCAATTTCATATTGTGTTGCCTTGTTCTAGTACTTTTTCTACATTGAAAAAGGTCCCCACCTGCACCTTGTTTATGCCCTTGAGGTACTTTAAAGTTTCAATCATGCCCCCCCTACTTTCTCCTCTCCTCCAGAGAGTAAATATTGAGGTCTCTTAGACTGTCCTCATATGTTTTGTAGTGCAAGTCCTCACTATCTTTGTTGCCTTTCTCTGGAGAGTCTCCACCTTATCTATGTTCTTGTGCAGGTGTGGCCTCCAGAACTGCACGCAGTACTCCAGGTGAGGCCTTACCAATGTTTTATACAATGGCATCACCACCTCCTGCCTCCTGCTAGTGATACCTCTGCCTATGCACCCCAGCATGCCACTGGCCCTTGCTGCTGCCTTTGTGCACTACTTTGATACCTTAAGGTCATCAGAGGTGCTAACCCCTAGGTCCCTTTCCTCTTTGGTGACAGTCAGCTCCTCCCTCCCAACCTGTAGCTCTCTCCAAGGTTCCCTCTACCCAGTTACATTATTTTGCACTTCTTTGTATTGAACCTCAGGTGCCACATCTCTAACCATCTTTCAAGCTTCTCCAGGTCCCTCTTCATTTTCTGCACCCCTTCTGGAGTATCCACCTTGTTGCAGATCTTGGTGTCATCCGCAAACAGGCAGACCTTTCCTTCTAGCCCCTCTGCAATATAACTAATGAAGATATTGAACAAGACTGATCCTAGTACTGATCCCTGTGGTATCCCACTGGTCACCCCCCTCTCCCCAGATTGTACCCCATTTACCACCACCCTCTGTCTATTGTCTGTTAACCAGTTCCTAACCCAATTCACCACCTTGTCCTCCTTGTCTCCCATGCCCAGACTACCCATCTTGTTAATCAGCCTTCTACGTGCGACTGTGTTGAAGGCTTTGTTGAAATCTAGGTAGGCGATGTCTACCGCCCCTCCCTGATTTATTTGCCTAGTCACCTAATCAAAAAATATCGATAATATTTGTTTGACATGGGCTTCCTACTGTGAATCTGTGTTGCCCCAGATCCTGCACACCTCTGGATTCCATATGTGCCACTATCCTTTCTTTCAGCAGTGTCTCCATGATCTTTCCCACCACTGAGGTGAAGGTGACTGGCCTGTAGTTTCCCGCCTCCTCACTACTGCTGCTTTTGTGCAGTGGGACCACATGTGCCATCCTCAAAGTCCTCTGGAATGACACCTGTGTTGAGTGACTCTGTGAACAGGGCCATCAGAGGCGCTGCTAGTTCCCTTCGCAGCTCCTTTAATATCCTCGGGCAGATGCCATCTGACCTCATGGCCTTATCCATCTTCAGCTTTGTGAGTTCTTCCAGAACTCTCTCCACTGTGAATGGACTGGTGTCCACTTTCCCCACCTCACTGCCACTGCAACCCAGCTGTGGTCCTTGACCCTCCCCCTCCTTAGTGAATATTGTGCAGAAGTAGTGGTTCAGTATTTCTGCCTTGTCCAGATACCCCTCCTTACACTCTCCCTTCTCCCCTTTGAGCCTCACAACCACCCCCCCAGTTTTTCTTCTTTCACTGATGTACCTATAAATGCCTTATCCCCTTTGTTTACAGACTGTGCTAAACCCTCTTCTGTCTGCACCTTCGCCCTCCTAACAGCCTTCCCTGCTTCCCTTAGACATTCAAGGTATACCTCCCTGTCCTACTCCCTTTGGCTCCCCTTATATTTCCTGAAACTCAGCCTTTTAACACTGACTTTGTCCCCCAACTCTTTGAAGAACCATAGTGGTTTCCTTCTTCTTTTCCCTTTGGCCACTGTCCTAATGCATTGGTTTATTTCTACTGTGGCTCCTTTCAGTTTCTCACATTGTTTTTACACCCCCTCTAGTACCTCTCCCTTCCCCAGGACTGCTTGTATACATCTACCTATTTCAGTGAAATCCGCCCTTCTGAAATCTAATACTCTTGCCCTTGTGTGGTTTAACTGAGTCCATCTCTCCATTCTAAACCATACCATGTGGTGGTCACTGGACCCCAGCTGCCCTTCCACCTGTATTTCTTAGAATCTGTTCCCATTGGTCCATACCAGGTCCAGAACTGTCTTGTCCCTGTTTGGCTCATGCACCAGCTGCCTGAGTCCAACCCCCTGCAGGGATTCTAGGATGGCTGTGCTTCTGGCTGAAGTAGCAACCTGGGTGGCCCAATCCATCCGCCAAGCCCAACCCTGGGTCTGTACTCGAATCTCCTGCAAGGCCACTCTACTGATCCCAAGATCCAGGACCACCCATGGACAGAGGTCCTTCTGCTATAGAGCTCCATCCTGGTATAACTCACTCCCTGCCCCCATCTTTGACGCCCCCACAATCTCCAACTTCAAAACCGCACTTTGGAGCCAACTATTTAATACGCGTAGCTGCACCTGTCTCTAAATGAGGCATAGCTCACTATGCACTGACAAAGCTCACTGAGCGGCACCTCACCTCACTTCACTCAACCTCGCCCCATTGCCCACTGAACTGCTACCACCCTGCTGTTTCTGCTCGTTCCCTCGTGCAAGAATGTGCCATTGTAACTAAACTGGTTTTTTCTGTATAAATGTTTGTAACCACATGTGTTTGCTAAACTATGTAACTCGTATGCTGTAACAAAGAGTTTGTTATGTATTTGTCTTCAATGTGACGAAGTACTTTTGGAAATGAGCCTCTGGCTCAAAGGTTGTAAACTGATGTACAAATAAATAAATAAAATCCACGTCCAGCATACTGAAATCCCCCAGTAGCTGGATTTTGCCTTTAGCTGCCATGTCGTGCATGTTCTCCACTAGTTCCCTGTCTACTTCCTCCCTCTGTACCAGAGATAAGTAGATCACCTCTGTGCGTATTGCTATTCCATTCCCTGGCTCCAAGTGATCCACATTACCTCAGCCTCCCCCGCTTCCCTGAACTTCTGTAGCCTTTATACCATCTCTGATGTACAGGGCCACTTCTTCACCCTTTTTACCCTCCCTGTCCCTCCTGAACAGTGTATAGCCTGGTACACTGACTTCCCAGTCATGATTAGCAGAGTACCATGTCTCTGTTATTGCTGCTATGTCAAGGTCTGCATCTGCCAACAAGGTCTCCAGGTCTGGAACCTTATTTCCTAGGCTACGGGCATTCATTAGCATGACCTTCCACGTTTTGCAGTCTCCCCCTCCCTCTGCTCTTGTTCTCCCTCTCCAGCCTCCCGGCCCCCCAGTTTCCTTTCCTGTGTGTTCTCACCCCCCCATCCCTCACTATACATTATTCACCTGCCTGGCCCTCCTTGCCTGCTTTAGCTGTTCCTGTAGTCAACTTATGTTCCTGCATGTTCCCATGGGGGGTGTTCTTAAGCCTCCTGACCCTCCTGGCTCTTCCCCCTTGGCCAGTTTAAATGCTCACAGCTGAAGCACTTAAACTTCTCACAAAGGACCAAGGTCCCCTTCTCGGACAGATGCAGGCTGTCCTCCTTACATAAACTCTCACCTACCCAGGTCAGGCCCCAGTCCCCTATGAAGCCACAACCCTCCCTTCCACACCAATCCTTCAACCAGGAGTCGAAGGTATGCATGTGCACCTCTGAGAATGAGACGGAGCAAGCTGTTTCAGGTTTCCCTCCAGCTTCCTGAAATCATCCTGGATTCTGGCTAACTCCACCCTTCTCCTGGCCAGGTCATTGGTCCCCAGGTGGACAATGACATCCAGCAGATCCCTCCTAGCTATTGCCATAGCGATCCAATGGATCCGCTTCCCATCCCTCCACATAGTGCTTCCTGGGAGGCACCTGACTTACCTCTCTCCCCCCTGCTAGGTGTCCATAACTCCACTACCCAGACAATAAAGTCCCCCACTAGGAGAAGCTTCCCCCCTTCCGGGTCCCCTGCCTCCCTTCCTTGGAGATCCATCCTGGAGGACCCTCCCATCCTCCCTGGTCCCAGCTTCAGGTTGATGAGTGGGGCTTTCCCGTTCCTCCTAAATGGTGTAGGAGTTACTAAGCAGGACTGGTTGAAGGATGTGCTAAGGCATAAAATAAAGTGGCTTTGCATCGCAATTTGTGACCCAAGATCGGTAAAAAGCGAGTCAAATCTGGAAATGATTAGCAGTCATTGCTAATCATTGCCAACTGGTCCTGGGTCCTGCAAAAGTGCCTTATTGGGCACTGTCACTTTAAATTATTTATTTTTTGTTCTGGTATCAATTTCTTGCCCTCCTCCTCCTCTGCGCCCTGCCCCATGAAACCCGAGCTGTTCTGTGATTGGTCCAGTGATGCTCTTGCTCTTCGCCCCCATCCAGTCTCCACGCAGGGGAAACGTGACTGAGTCCTTTTGCAGCGCACCCAGAAGAGGAAGCAGGCTTTGGGAGGTCGAGCAGGAGTCCAAAGGTGAGTTTTCTTTATTTTATTTCTATTTTTTTTTTTTTAATCATTGTTACACTATCATTCGGTTAACTTAAGTTGTGTCTTTTTGTTTTGCAGGTGGTTGGAGACAATCCAGAGCCAGGAGGAGTGACAGGTGGCCACACCGAGGAGGAGCCGGAGGGAGAAGGCCGAGACCGCAAGAGGGCATGGGAACGACCTGGCCGGAGCAGAGAGCTGACAGCTGCTTGCGGGGTGAGGCATGGTCGGATGGGCAGATTCGATGACCACAGAGACTGAGAGCAGGAGCGCAGCAGAATCAAGGAGTAGCAAAAAACAAGTAAAACATTTTAATTTGGTCAGGGAGCCTGGAGGAGGGAAGAGAGGCACACAGACTTCAGGGCACAGATGGGGGGGCGGCAGTGTAATGGCAACAAATGGGCAAGGCCTAGAGCTGGACTGTGGGTGGTGGGAGAATAAGGGCATGATCACTGGCAAGTAGAGGGTGCCCTGCTTGAACTGTAAGTTTGTGCCCTGTTTGCCGTGAATTTGGGAACAAACAGTGAACATAACTGCAGTGAACATTTGGGAACAGAATAAAGACTATGTGCCCAGTTTTGCAGAGATTATGGGGGAGCCAGAACTTAATGTGCCTGCTACTATGTTGTGTACCCTGTACCTTTGCAGTGAACATTTGGGAAAAGATATAAAGACTACGTAAGCAGCCCTGCCTGCTTTACAAAGATCTGAGAGTAACCAAGAAGTAATGTGCCCTGCTAGTTGTGTGTTCTGCTCTTTGCAGTGAACAATTTGGGAACAGAAAAAGAGAGTAAGTAATGTGCCCTGCTTTGCAGAGATTGGGGGAACCAGAACTTATTTAATGTGCCCTGCTTGTGTGCCGTGCATCTGCAGTGAACATTTGGGAACAGATAAAGACTAAGTAATGTGCCCTGCTTAGCAGACCTACTGGGTCAATATGTTGCATGCTTAACAGCATACGACATACTCGTGCAACAGGAACAGCACGGTGGGGAACGAGAGGGTGCAATACAGCTAAAGAAAGTATGCGTGGTAGTGCACCCTCTCTCTGTTCCGATGCAGAGGATAAGACCTCTGCTGGGACGGGAGTCAGTGAGATGCTGATGAGGCTCGATGGGATAAGCTACAAGCAGCAAGGGATGCCGGCAGTGCATTTGGGACCAGGTTTTGATTCCCAGCCCCAGACATAAGAAGTTTTATTTTTTTCATATGTTGTGCAGTTTTAAGTGATACCCCCCGGAGTTAGATATTTTAGTAGGGTGGTTTGGGGGGCACAGCTCCACCTGAAACAGAGGGGTGCGGGGGGGTGTATCCCCCTTGCAAAACAAAGACATATGCTGCTGCAATATACTGTGCTGTATTGGCAGTGCAGTATATTGTGGCGGCATAATGTCTTACGACATTATGATCCCATGCCCTTTGCAGAGATTTGTATTGTGCCCTCCGGCTAGCTGTGTGCCCACAGGCAGTGAACAATTTGGGAAGAGAAAAATAGACTAACTAATGTGCCCTGCTTTGCAGAGATGAGGGGGACCAGGCACTTAAGAATTATGTGCCCTGCTTAAATTGTTGGTGATGTGAGCCCTGCTCTTGCCAGTGAACAATTCAGGAATAAGACTAAGTTATGTGCCCTGCTAACTGCAGTGATCCATGAGGGAAACCAAAAAGACTTAATGTGCCCTGCTAACCTGCTGTGCCCTGGTCTTGAACTTGGCAACAAAATTAAGATGTATTGTGCCCTGCTATGCAGAGATCTTGGGGGAGGAACCAACCCTGCTGTGACTGTGCCCTGCTCTTTGCAGCGAACATTTTGGGAACAGAAGAAGACTAAGTTATGCCCTGCAGCTTTGCAGAGAATCCAAGGAGAACCAGAAAATGTGCACTGCTAAGTGTTGTGCCTTGCTCTTCGGACTCAACTTGAGAACACAGAATAAGACTAAATGTGCCCTGCTTTGCAGAGAGCCATGAGGGGTACTTAAAGACGTGTGCCCTGCTTCGGCAGTGTTGGGGAAGAAAAAAAAAACTATACTGTCTGCCCTTTTTACTGGGCAGAAAATGAAGATTTTAAGTGCTGTCACGTGCTCTGCAACTACAGAGATTTTAATTTGAACTCACTGTGTTGCCCCTGCTTTTTAGAGGAAGGGAACCAACTGTGTCCTTGCACTCTGATTTGAACACACTACTTGTCTTATTGTGGCAGCAAGCCCACAAAAACTTAAGTAATGTGCCCTACTATGCAGTGACTTCGCTGCCTGCAGCACAGTCACAATGGGAGGGATTGCCCCGCTTAGACAGGAGCAGGGTTTGGTCTGAGAAGTGCCAACAACTGGGCCTGGTGGGGGAGGAGGGTGCTGGGGGTCTCACATCTCCTGCCATTTTCTTTTTTCAGGAAAAGCCTCATGTGTTAATTTAAATAGTTGCACACCCTGACACCTTGTTTTGCTAACTTCAAACCTTTTGATAATTACAGTCAGACATGCCTGGAGTTAAATTAGCAACTGCAGAGGGATGGTACCAAAAATATGATCCAGAAAAAAAATTAGCTACAGATTAGCAATGAGGGAGACTGTGCAGTGCATGTTAGTTACAAACTGTGCTGTGAGTAGAGGGATGAGCTACTTGGGTTGAGGAACTTAAGTGAGGCATTAATTGCAGGATTACAGGGCCCCAGCTAAAAGTTGACACCATCCGGAAACATCTTCTAACAGAGCAGCACAAGAAAGCTGTTAACACTTTGAAATTTGGTAGAACAAGGTCACGTCTATCGTAACCTTTCGATGTCATCATGTTACTCCAAATCCTGTGCACTGTTATTTTATTAATGCCTGTGTGTACTGTGTTTGTCCTATCTGTGACAAGGTACCTTTGCAAATGAGCCCCTGGCTCAAAGGTTGTAAACTGATGTTTAAATAAATAATATATATATCTCACCATACCACAACTGGTAAGTAAAAATATTGAGGGAGGTTAGGGATTTGGACCCAGACTTAAGACTTTTAATTTATTTGCAGGGAGAGCTTTCAGTAATGCAGTGGAACAGCATAGAATGATTCTAGGCAGGCTGATGGAGATCCTGTACATGATGGCCAAGGAGGACATCCCTGGTAAAAAGTTTGAAGCGACAGCAGAACAAGAGAAGCACCATGGAGTTCATTTGTTAGGGGGAAAGAACTCACAATGTGTACTGACAAGAACCTAGAAAAAAACCTGCTGGCAACTGTCAAAAATGCAAATTATGTTTCAGTGCTTATGGACGGTAGTACTGACAGTGGTGTGACTGAAAAGGAACTGGTTTATGTAATTTATGTAAATCCCATCAATGGCCACGTGGAGACTAACTTTTTACAAATGAAAGCTGTATCAGATGGCACAAGTCAGGGATTGAAAAATCTCCTTTTAGACATTTTTACAGAGAGTGGCCTTAATATAAAAAAAAAAAAAAATACATAGTTGGGTTCAGAGCTGATGGGGCATCTGTCAACAAGGGTGTAAGACGGGTTCTTGCTGCTCTTTTAAGGGAAGACATGCAGTGGTTAGTTGGTGTTCACTGTTTCTCACACAGATTAGAACTGGCCATAAAAGATGCTTCGGATAACACCCATTTCAATGATGTTTCAAACTTTCTGACCCAACTGTTTTATCTCTATCAGAAAAGTCCTAAGAGACTCAGTTACGGTCCCATGCCCTGGCATACGTTGGGTGCAGCATAAACTTCTTGTCACCTGTGCAGTTACCAAATCATCCCTTGTAATTTGTGCCCATTTAGAATCTGTGGCCGCAGACCCAACTCATGACCAGGCCAAAGCCAAGGGAGAGTTGTAAATTATGACTAAATTCCAAATGGTGGCACACCTTTTGTATTTTGAACAACTATTTCAGCCACTTGCCAGACTCTCACTAGCACTTCAAAAAGAAGTTGAAATGTCAGAGCTACTTAGCTTTGTTGAAACTTTGAGAAATATTCTTGACCACGCTAAGCAGAGCGGTCCCAGAGGTGGCAGTGAACTTGACATTCTCTTAAAAAATGGGTCTGATGTTCTTTCAGAAGCATATGCTGAAATCACTTACAAAGGTGTGAAATTAACACATTTTAGTAGCCAAGTTTCTATACCTTTTTAACAGCAATCAAAACATAGAAACATAGACTCTGATGGCAGATAAGGACCGCTTGACCCTCCTAGTCTGCCCATTTCCCTACCTAATGGATAAGCGGCAGATCCTAGTTAACCAACAGCCTACTTCCTCCTACCCACCACTAGAATTGCCTTATGTCTGCCCCATGCATTCTTGAATTCCCCCACTGTTTTTTACTCTACGACCTCCTCAGGAAGGCCGTTCCATGCATCTACAGCCCTCTCTGTGAAGAAATACTTCCTCACATTACCTCTGAGCCATCCTCCCTCTATCTTCAAAATGTGCCCCCTTGTTCTTGCACATCTTTTTCTGAAAGATGCCACCCTCTTGGACTTTGTTGATTCCCTTGAGGTATTTGAAAGTTTGTATCATGTCCCCCCTCTCCCTTCTTTCCTCGAGGCTATACATCTTAAGCTCCTTTAGTCTTTCTTCATATGTCTTATGGTGCAGACCCTGCACCATTTTGGTTGCCCTCCTCTGGACAGCCTTTACCCTGTCTAAGTATTTGTGGAGATGGGGTCTCCAGAACTGTACACAGTACTCCAGATGTGGCATTACCAACTGTCTGTACAGAGGGCCAACAACTTCCTGTTTTCTACTGGTGATGCCTCTCCCTATGCATCCCAGTATCCCGCCAGTCCTCCTTACTGCCTTCTCACATTGCTTGCCCAACTTTAGGTCATCAGATATGGCTACCCCTAGGTCCCTTTCCATTTTTGTTGTTGTCAGTATCTCGGCCCTTTTGCGTACACTTCCCCTGGGTTTTTATTTCCCCAGGTGCATTACTTTGCACTTCATTTAATCTAAGCTGCCATATATTTGACCACTCCTCCAACCTTGCCAAGTCCCTTTTCATCCTTTACACCCCACCTTGCGTATCAACCCTGTTGCAGATCTTTGGGTCATCTGCAAAGAGACATACTTTTCCTTCCAGTCCCTCTGCAATGTCACTTATAAAGACATTAAAAAGGACCAGCCCTAGTACTGAACCCTGTGGTACCCCACTAGTAACCCCCCTTTCTTCACTGTGGACTCCATTTGCTATTATCCTCTGTGTCTTGTTGTCCAGTCAGTGTTTTACCCTGGGACTCACTCCCAGGCTGGTTAATTTGTTTATTAATTTTTTGTGCAGGACTGTGTCAAATGCCTTGCTAAAGTCTAGGTAGGCCATGTCCACAGCCCCTCCCTGGTCTACTACTTTGGTCACCCAGTCAAAGAAATCAATTAGATTTGTCTGACATGACCTTCCTGCTATGAATCCATGATGCCTTGGGTCCTGTGCCCCACTGGCCTCTAGGTACTCAACAATTCTTTCCTTGAGAAGTGAGTCCATCATTTTCCCTACCACTGAGGTCAAACTGACAGGTCTGTAGTTTCCTGCCTCTGTCTTGCTCCCACTTTTGTGAAGGGGAATCACATCCACCCTCCTCCAGTCTTCAGGTACCACACCATCCTCCCAAGATTTATTAAAAAGAGTAATCAGTGGTATTACTAGTTCTTCCCTTAGTTCTTTTAGAATTCTGGGGTGAATCCCATCAGGCCCCATTGCTTTACCCACTTTCAGTTTTAGGAGTTCTTTCGGAACCCTTTCTTCTGTGAAAGGACCAATATCAACCCCGCTATCCAGAGTGCTTCTATTAACTGGATTAGGTATCTCCCCCTGCTCTTCTATTGTGAATACTGAGCAGAAGTATTCGTTCAGTATCCCTGCTTTTTCACTGTCACTCTCTGCCCAACCACCTTCCTCTTTATTCAGCCTCAGTATCACTGCCTTAGTCGTTCTTTGCTCCCTAATGTATGAAGAAATACATTACAAACATTGTGAACTGTTGTGAACAAAGGTTCAGTTTGACTGACGGAAGTAATATCTATAACCATGCAAAAGTGTTAAGATACCAGACTCTGGCCAGCAGACAGAAAAGAACTGGAGCCGTATGGTAACTGACATTACTGCAGTAGCTGACCACTGTTCAGCACTTTTGCAGCCTGATTGTGACAGCACTCTGCTATTTGCAGAATGGCAAGAGTTTAAGATTTTTGCTCAAACCAATTTCATCAATCTTTCTGCCTCTGCTATCTGGTCAAAGCTGGCATGCGAGTTCCAAAATTCTTATCCAAATCTGTTGAAGCTTGTCAATGTGTTGAGAGTATTTCCTGTGTAACCCCCGAACTCCTGCCTTTTTGCAAAATGGCAGGTGGCATGCTGTTGAAGCTGACACCAGTACCTGGTGGGGACTGGGTTCGGGGAGGACTAGGTTACTCGGCACAGGGGGCCTAGGTTTGGCTACTCTGCACAGGGGCACCCAAGTAAATCCGAACACAGGAAGCAATAACTAATGTCCAAAACCAGGAATGGGATTCTACAGTGTGGCTTTTATTCACATCCAAACTGAACAAACAAAGCATAGACGGACCACCACGGGGCTACATTCCTGGTAATGCAGATCAGAGATAACAGAACACTTCTTCACATTTCAGCCCTCAGGCTCTGAACCCACCAGGCACACAGCCCGGACTTGCACGCAGCTTTGGGTACACAGCCCGACTTGTACACTACTTGGGTTTTCCCCATGGCCCAGCTCCCCAGCCGGCCACTTGATCCGGATCCATATGGGAATGAACCAGTTTTCCTGTTGGTGGCTCCCCAAACCACCTTAGAGCCTTTGACTCCTAGAGGGAAATTTCCTTCCATCCCACATCTGGGTACTTCCCTCATCACTGGCCAAGTGCATGAGGCAAAGTAGAAATCCACAGAGCAAATCCGTAGAGGTGGACCTGGTTACTAAAGATGGGGGGTCTCCCACCTCCAGCTCCCACAATCCATACCCAGCCATTTCTCTGGACACTAAATAACTCTTTTGAAAGCTTGGCAATGTAGATTACTGGGTAGACTTATATCACATCTTCTCTACATGTCTTGACTTTCCCTTTGTGCTGGACTTGAACATACTTTTACTTTTGGCTAAGCCTATTACTCTAGGCCTCCCATTACTTCAGCAGTCCAATCCCCACTTTAACACAGTTCAGGATGAAACATGGGCCCTTTAGAAAGAGCAGCACTCATCCTTTGGTTGCAGGTGCCCCACAGGCAAATCACGAAATCTTCTTGTACCCCACACACGTGGACAAAATAAGGCAGCTTCTTTCTCCAGCAGTAGCCAGGGGGTTGCCCCTGGAATAGCAGGCAAACCTTCCTGCCCCATCCCCTCAGGGATGGGGCACAGAGACCCGTATCAGCAGTCTCCACCACTTTAAAAAAAAAAACCAGCTTACAGAGCTGCTGTGCTCCTCTCACAACAATCTCCACTACAGACTGCTTCCAACTCACTGTTCAAACCTCCCAACATTCTACTCTAACTCCCTTCTACAGATTCCATTGTGGCTCATGCAGCTGCGACAGTACTATGGTGATGTCATCACTCAGTCTCAGCTGAGACTGAGAACAGAGTGAGACAGTGTAAAATCCATTTAACTGGAGTTTCACAAGCAGCCTTCCCTGCCTACCACTAGGTCTTACTGGGATTCTAGTAACCCCGGGTAACAAGGGGGTTACACCTGTGTCTAATACAATAGTAGAAAGGTGTTTTTCAAGTATGAACTAGGTAAAAACTGACTGGAGAGCAAATCTGCCAGAGGATACTGTAGAAACATTGATTTGCATTAAAAAGCAGGGCCCCCCCTTCTGCTGAATTCAACTCAAGATAGGGCTGTAGACATATTTTTTAGTGCTAAACCAAGACATCCTGGTGATTTAGCAGCTGAGGATGGCGGACCACCCCCAGGTCCCTCACCCCCAAAATAGGCCAGAATAACTGGCTACATGCCTGGTGGAGAAAAGCAGCAACCCAGTCCTTACTGGAAGTTAATGGTCATTAACTATCCCAGGTGCAGTAGTTTTTAATGGGGCAGGGGGGTTTATTTTAAATTTATATTCATCATCACTCATGATCACGTTCAGAAATTCATGGTCTGCTATGGCAGACATCCTTCATGGCTCTTAAAAAAAAATGTATTTGTGCTGCTGTACAATTGCTATATTCTCTGAATGGCTAGATAAAACAGTATCAGCCTCAAAAACATGTGTACAATGTGTATTTTATCAATATAGAGCAAGATAAGTAGATTTTATGGGGTTTTGAGCAAAAATATCAGTTTTTGGTAATCGCTAATCAACTTCGGTCAATTGCAAATCATTTTTTACTTAGATTAGCGAAGGTCACAAATCAAGTCTCCAACACTAATTTATGGCTTGTGTGCATTCAACCCTCCCCCACCCTCCCTGAGCCCACCGTAGTCCAATCACTCCTCTTCCCTGGCATCCTTTGAGGTACAAGCTGTGGGCCCAGTGGTCGCTGGGTGGGGGTGGATGCCACCTTCAGTTTGGCCAACTCTGCTCAGAGACAGGCAACCTCCTCCCTCAGCCCAGAGAGGTGCCTGCAGGTATGGCAGCATCGCAGCCTCCAGAACGTCTCCCTGAAGACCGCTGCTCTACAAGCACTGTACTGCACCACTCCCATCATGTCTGTTTCTCTCCTCAATCTATTGCCTGCTTAAGATGGCTATCTTATCTCCCAAATATTTGTGTTTTTCTTTTATTATGCTTTCTCTCCTTGCTGCTTCCTGTAGGGATGCAGGATGTTGCAAGGCCCTATGGGACCCACCCTAAAATACAGGGCAAGCCCTGGGGTGGGTGGGTTGCAACATGGGAGGGTGGGACTACACCACAGGCTCTTTCCAAAAACAATAGAAAACACAGAAGTTGACAGCAGATAAGGACCACAAGGCCCATCCAGTCTGCCCATTTTTTCTACCTTATGAATGTGCCACGTGCAATCAGCCAATGAGTCCTCTGGCAGTGGCTCCTCACTCCACTCACCGTGGTCCAGACATAGCCAATCGCAAATACACAGTCACAAACTTATCAGCTAGAATCTCTCAATCCTGCCCAAACTAAATGGACAAGCACACTGAAATGGCAGTTAAGACTTCTCACTCAAACTACACTAATCCTTGTAACATGATGCCTGCACTTAAAGTTTAGATACAGCCAATTACAAACACACAGTCACAAATTTATCAGCTAGAATCCCTCAATCCTGCCCAAACTAAATGGAAAAGCACATTGAAATGGTAGTTAAGACTACTGCACAGTGGGACTACTGTAGCATAGCTAAACTGAGTGGAATCCCAGAAGCCTGCAGCCTAGCAGCATAAAAGTAATAGAACCTAAGAGCAGAGACAAGGGTGGGAGGAGAAGGGAGGTCTTTTTACTCAGCTACTGGCCTTATGAGGGTTGAACTATGAATTGGGTGGGGGAAGGTTTTCGGATTCTGACTTTTTTTTTTTTTAATTTTGGAATAAGGATTTTCGGGGGCGGGGGGTTGCCTTCAATTCAAAAAATCCAAATTCCCAAAACAAGACAGACTCTGAAGTAGCCCGTTCTGTGAATCGGATTCTGAGCAACCCTAACAGATATCACTGATATAGTCCGTTTTTCTACTACAAATGTAGCAACATGTTCTTTTTCATAAAACAGATCCACCATTCCCTCATACTAAATCTGGCATTTTGAAGGATGGGGTATGGACAGTTTTGCTCTGATCCTTAGGGCACTGAAGCAAAATGTGAAAAAAAAAAAAAAATGCTTCTTGCACTGCTGAATTAGAAAACATATTGCAAATCACGATCAACAACAGGTAAACCACTTTTATTACAAATCTCTTTACTTTTGGGATACTAGTGGCACCAATTCCTAGTCCGTGTCAAATGCAATGGTGCAGACCATGGTGGATGTTAGACTACACATGTTTTCCAACTTGAGATGTTGTTGAGATAAGGTTGAGAATGAATCTCTAGATTTTTGATGTTCTAGAAAAATCCTTGAAATAAACAATGGTCATGTTTTAAAGGCCACAGGAGCTTTACACAACTAGATGTCCTCCTAGTTCTCATTTAGTGTCTATCCAATATTCTGATATGCTTTGACCTTTTTTGTTAAATTAGTAACTCATTTCTTGCCTTTTGTAACTACCTGGACTTCCTCTCTCCTTAGCAGGTACTGCTCTTTCTTTTCATTCGGCCTGAACATTCTATGACATCACTAACATCATTCCAGGCCATTCAGATCAACAGCACAGAATGTTATAACTGTCATGGGATGCTTTTGAAATATAAAGAAATGGCAGTAGCAGGTGAGCAGAGTAGAACTCTATGTGGATCTGAGGGCACCCCAAAACTACCTATTTACTCAAAATTCATCAAAGTATATCAAAATATATAACTGACATGGAAGAAAAATAGAAGAACAAAGGACAGTTAATTATATAAAATGTTTTTTCATCCCCTACAGCACTGATTAAGTATGATTCTGGCATAGCTTGATTTAGCCAGATAGATATACTCCCTCCTGTGCATGTGCCTTATGTGACCCCCTTCAAAAAAAAAAAAAAAAAAAAATAACTTTTTGAAAATGATTTACGTTCCATTACTTATTGATTTTTCTCCAAAAAAATTAATTTTCTCAGACTGAGAACCTCCCAGCTGTGTGAGGGACCCCTGCACATTTGTGTGTGTGTGTGTGTGTGTGTGTGTGTGTGTGTGTGTGTGGTCAAAACTCCCTCCAGATACTATCTACCAGAAGCTCTGAAAACTAAGTTATATCTGTGGGTAGGGCCTAACCCATGCCTTTGGTTACATGACGGCTGGTGTAAAGGAGAGACTACTCTGGGTCAGCAACAGGAAAAAACAAGACTAATGGAATAGGATAGCTAAATGCAAAGAGATGCCATTCCAAGCTGACGTATGAGAGACAGCTAGTAGATAAGAAAGACCAACATGCAATATTAAGGAAGGCGATAACAGTGGTAGTACAATAAGCCACATAAATGTTAAATGGCAGGGCTTCACAGTGCTTTGTAATACTTTGTTTTAATGCATAATGTAAATAAATGAACTGCGAACATGCAATCTAAACACAGAAGGGACCATTAAATTCTAGCGTGTTTTACATATCTAAAAAATATATTTGTCATCTGTATCGGTATCCAGTAGAATAGACTGGGACTCTCTCCTTGCACATTTTCAAGGGCCTCACACAAATATTTAGGAATCCCATTTGTAGAAAAAAAAAAAGGCAGATCAACCTTATGGAAATGTTGGCTAGAAACATAACTGGAAATACACTGAGATCAGTGGACCCCTACAATGGATTCTTATTCTGCCTTTTTACTATGGCCTCTCCAGCCTGCTTAAGTAATCCTTAACTGCTATGCCCTTGGTGTAATAATTTGCTGATGTTGTTTATCCTCTTTGTATAACAAAACTCTGTCTTATATTATTGTTTAGCCTGTGTACCTGTATTACTTAATTTATGCTTATTTTATCTTACTGTGATGCTTCTTCCCATTTTTATTGTCTCAAATTATCAATTCCTGTAATATTTTGTCTGATTGTACATTCCTGTATGTTTCTCTGACGTGGAACCTTTGTAAACGAGTCTCTGGCTCAAAGTATGTCCGATATACTCAATAAAGATGAAGATGAAGATACCAGAAGAAAAAATATATAACACCGAAAAAGGTAATGTCAATAAGACAATTTAAAGGGGCAACACCTTTTAAATGAAAAGGCTTATATTGTATTTAGAAAACTCTTGTAATTTAGAGCCAAGCATTAATTAAAAATAAATTGTGAATTCCCTACATAAAAAAACTAAAGAACCAATGTCGCTCAGAGTGCAGAAAGTGAATAAAAAAAAGACAACTTTTACAGAGGTTACAGAAATTCCCAATGAACCTCAGTTGAGAGCAATGCTAAATAATGCTCCATAAACATGTAAAAATTGGTGTATCATACTGTATAAAGTTAATACCTTCTATTGCAATTTTGAAGAGAATCACTTATAGGCAGCAGGGCTTTTGGGGATGCGGGTACCTGCGTTCTTTACACACATCTGGCACGTCAGGATGCTCAGAATGTTTTCGCGAAAGTCCCCAGTACGTTCAGCCACCAAGCCCAGGGGGTCACTTTAGGGCATTTTTTTTATGTTACAGAGGGTGATTTATACCAAATTACAGCTCCTGCTCAACGAACAAAGCCCTTGTTAGTTGCGCAGTGGCCATAATTTGTTTTAATTCACCATATGAAACATAAAAAAAATTTAATTTAAAATGCCCCAACAGAAACTAATAGAGCACTCTACAGAATACTATAGTAAAAGCAGTGCTGGTGCAGGGGCACAGCTCCCTGTTTTTGAATGGGGACCCTTGAAAATGTTCCAGGGACTCACACGTTTAGGCTGCAGCCCTTTTTTTTTTTTTATTAAAATAGCTAGTCCTGGACCCCCAATCAAAAAATCCTACCAAGAGCCTTGCCTCTACCAGTTTTGCAGCTAGTGCATCATCAGGAGGGTACAAGTAACCATCTATGTGCAAGTTAAAAATGCTGCTGTTAAAGTGACAGTGTTTGTTAAAAATGCTTATAATTACAATAAAACAATATGTTTATTATATAAATACATCTATCATAAAGATTGTGTATCACTAACGTAACAAAAATCAGCAATAGAAAACTTTACATTTCCAATCCATGTTTATATCAGCAGGAAAGCAGTCTGTTAAATATTGGTAACATATGATGGAGTATATTTCTAGGAGATTTTGAAACTCTTCTAGAAGAGATTCCTAATTTCCATCATTACCTAAAAAAAGAGAACAACAAATATAGAGTTAGTGCTCTCGTACACACTATTGAATATCTTAAGAAAACCGTCCAGTTTTTCCGGTGGCGCAGAGGACTGATGCGCTGGTACCTTACCTTGCACTACAATAGGCGACCTGGGTTCGGGAATGACCTCAGGTCGCCAGGGAGGGGTGGGCTGGAGTGGGATTGAGATTGCTCTCCCCTCCAAGGGGTGGCTGTCTGCTCGTCCGTAGTCCCACTCCCTCCGGGTGGAGGTCTTGGGCATGTAGGCAGTACGGAGCCACAACACAAGTCAGGGGAGAGGCAGAAGGGGCCACCGGATCTTGGCATGTACATGCACCTCCACGCATACACACGCATGAGTGTGCTGTGGCCTCAAGGGGAGGGAGAAAAAGAAGTAAAAGTATATATGGAAAAAAAGAAAACAATCCAGTTTTTAAACACAGTAAGGTGCATTTACAGTTCATCCATATTTCCCTCTTTTTATCGATATGGGTCCTAATCTCTTACTACTTCCTTTTGTTTTTCTTTATCAATGGCAGCAAAGCAATTTTGTCATTAATACCTGGGGTGTCAATCCCCTAGGGCAAAAATCCAGTAAGCCTCCTTTTCCAACAATTTATCATTCAGATTTCCTCCCCTGGGACCCAAGGTCACTCTCTCTATGCCATTAAGTTTGAAAACATGTCTGGTGTTGCTACTGGCAAGTATTTTACAGTGAATGGCAAGTACATTTCTTTCATCCCCTCCCTGTATACTTCTTAGATGCTCTCCTATCCTGATTTTAAAAGGGTGTGTGGTCCCCCCCCCCAAGTAAAAGTATCCACAGCAACAAGTAACAAGGTACACTGTGCTATCTGTGACACAACTAAATAAATTACCTGGTGTAAAGTCTCGAGATGAGTTGACTGAGGAAAAGTATTGCTTTTGTAGATGGATACACAAAATTTGCGATTACCACATGGATGTGTACGTAGTGGCTTACTGGGTAACCAGCTTTCCCCTATTCCCATCACTTTCATGGCCCCTAGTGAGGCATCATGCAAACTGTTGACAGGTTTGTCCTTCAAGTTCACCCTCTTCTGTATATCATGCGTGGTGGGTGAACCGTTGCCTCATTCAGCAAGGAGTCTGTCCCTAGGATGTGCCAGTTTGCCCTTATGCCCTTATCACTCCTTCAATCAGTCTAGATTGCCTGTTATAGGTGTGCACAAAGTTGAGCCTTTTAGGACCTTCTACCCATACCTGTTTTTGTAACAGGTTTTCCCTCCGACTGTTCAGGGCTGTTTCAAAAGTAGCATCCACAGCTGTTGCGGCGTAACCCCTACTTACAAATCTGTCACAGAGATCCTCCACATGTCCTTTAAATCATCAACAGTACTGTAGTTTCTCCTAATACATACAAATTGGGCTTACTGGATTTATACCCTAGGGTCTTTATGACAAAATTGATGTGCTACCATTGATAAAGAAAAGCAAAAGGAAGTAGTAAGAGATTAGGACCCATATAGACACAAAGCAGGAAACAAAGATGAACTGTAAATGCACCTCATTGTATTTATAAACTGGACTGTTTTCTTAAGGTATTCAATTGTGTGTACAAAGCACTAACTCTATATTTGTTGTTCTCTTTTTGTAAATAATGATGGAAATTAGGAACCTGTTCTAGAAGAGTTTCAAAATCTCCTAGAGATATATTCCATCTTAGGTTACCAATATTTAACAAACTGCTTTCCTGCTGACATAGAAACACACATTGGAAATGTAAAATTTTCTATAGCTGCTTTTTATTACATTAGTGATATTTAATCTTTATAGTAGATGTATTATATGATAAACATATTGTTTTATTGTAATTATAAGCATTTTAAACACATACTGTCACGTCAACAGCAGCATTTTTAACTTGTTTGTAGACGGTTACTTGCACCTTCCTGATGACGCATTAGCTGCGAAAGCAGCAGAGGTCACGGTTTCCTGATCTGTATGCTGCTGGCTGTAGCACTAAATAAAGCTTTTCTGCATGGATGGTGGTGTGGTCTTTTGTTGCTCTTTCAGACTTGGTATGAGTACCGGCACACTGTGGCAGTGAAGTGGGATGTGCTCTGTTTGCAAGTGTTTCCAAGAATATTCCTTACACTGTTGTAAACTAGCTAACCTGGAAGAAGCCTAGCATGCCTTATCCCACGCTGTTATTGCTATGGGAGAGTCCAGCTCTTCCTGCAATTTGGCGAATATGTAATGTGACATCACCCCTGCTGATTCCAACAGGGCCTTATATTGGTGGGAAATCATGTGATCAGACATTCCTGTTCTAATGAGGGATACAAAGAAGAGAATATTTGCAGGATGCGACTCCAGATTGTGAGCTTGCAGTGGGATGGATAAATAGTAGTGCCGCGATTGTAGGCATCTATAAAAGTTTATTTGCCCGAGTCCAAACTTCTTCGGTACTTCCATAAAGAATTTAAATACTGCCCCTGTCAAAAGCTGGTGAAGGTATTGCAAATAGTAACCCTCTTCCAGTTTCAAAAGGCCATATCCGTTTACACAGGGTGAAAGTCCTCCAGGAGTGGAACTGGGCACGAGAGAGAGAGAGACAAAGGAGACAAGATGTAGTGTTTCCAAACAGAGATCCAAATTGTGACCTGCTGAGTCATTTGTTCAAGCTAGTAATCACTCCAGGGTTCAAATTAGTGAGATATATAGCGGGAATAAAATACCTCATTAGGGAAAAGTGAGGCTTCCACCCATTCCCAAAGGGTGCGGGGGGCACCCAGGTGTTATAAGGCAATATATCTGAGCAGTGCCACCCAGTAACAGAGCTTCAGCTATGGGAGGTAAAGGCCACCTTTGCCTTTGGGAAGTGTCAGCATTTGTAATTTGACCCAAGGTTGCTGTCTGGCTCATAAATTGAGAAATTTCCTTATTCCACTTCTGGAAGGTGGTTAGTGTCAAGGGATTAGGACATTCTGAAATAAATATAATGCCTTGGGTAAGATAACCATTTGGAGTACTTCTACTCTTCTGGAGGGGCTCTGGGGCAGTGTGTTCCATCATGTGAGATGCTGTGACAGCTGGGCAGAAAAAGAAGCACAGTTATCCCTAAAGGCACTGTCAGGGGATCTGGAAAGGCATAAACCCAGGTATTTTAATTTTTCCAAGGTCCAACAGAGGGTATAGTGCTGTGTTACCTCCTGTGTCAAACAGTAAGGAAAAGTGAGGGATTTAGTTTTAGCTATATTATATCCTGATACTGCACTAAAGGCATCCAAAGTTTCAAACACCACAGGAAGTGGTCTAGCAGTGTCATGTGGCTCAGGAGACACTCGCCTCGGAGGCCAGAAGATCAGAAGGCTGTGGGTTCTATCCCCACATCAGGCACTTGGGTTAAATCCCAATACTGAAACTGTAGTGCAGCATGAGAGGGGTGCTGCACTCCTGAAGTGCAGTCTTTCGGATGAGACATTAAACAGAGGTTCCGTCTGCCTGTTCTGGTGGTTGTTCAGGTGGACGTTAAAGAACCCATGGCACTTCTCAAAAAGAGCAGGAGAAGTTTTTATTCAACAAACACAACATATCAGCATACAGATTATAGAGAAAAAAGGAAAAGCAACAAAAAATTACATAATTGAGAGAACAAATACACATATTAACAAACAGCAAATCCAATAACCAACATACATAGTAAGTCCATTACTCACAATTTCCCCTTACTCTAGCCTTCCTCTCTCTCCTTCTCCGAAACCCCAATCACCTATCCCCACAGTCCCCAACTTGTAATATCACCTGCTTATTTCAACATTTTTCATCATCCCTTTCCCCATATTCATTACTTTGTGTCTGGGCTTTTTTCTTCCATTCTGTCTGTATATCCTTCTTAAAGTTTGTACCCATCTTCCTACTGAATTCTTCATTCAGGCTTTTTCTGCTTCAAATCAAAAGACTAACCCTAAATTTTGCTGCTTACCAGCCTTTAAAACCACAACATACCCAATTTAAATTGTTAAAGCAATAATATTTTCCTGACAGCTCCAGCTTGTTCCTTAAAGTTCAGTTTTCCTCAGCCAAGCCATCTGCCACTTCCCCAAAATGAAGCTCATTCATATTCACAAAATAAGTTAAACCCCACCACATTTCCACTTTTTTCCTTGGGTGATATTTACAATCATTGATATACACTTCTTTTAACTCTCTACTACACATTTTCTCTCAATACCCTCATACGAAATTTCTTTTTGCTGTAAAGTAATTGGCACCTCTCCTGCCATAGGTAGTATTTTATACAGGCAAAAAGGACATGTATCATTGCCCAATGATAAAATTCCAAAAGCTCGAGGAAAATTCCCAACACCACATTTCTGTATTTAATCTTTTTCAACCACGGCATCTTCCACCTCTCTGCCAGGAAAACCCATAAACCTACCGCATAAAGGCACTGAAGCAAAAAATGCTCCTGGGTTTCCAAATCAACATCCACATCCTGGGTATAAGCAATTTCTTTCTTACACTGCCGTATGCTTATGATTCCCTCCTACCCCCACCCTCCCATGGGCCATTATCCATTGTAAATCCTTCATTTTCTTTGGCACTCTCGGGTTGTTTAACATTTTATACACATACTTATTTTCTCTCATTGTACTTCCTTTTAACTCTATTTCACCAATTCCTGTTTCCATCACTATTTTTCTATACATTACTTTCCTTGGCAAGCTTAACATTTGTTCTCTTGTTATTTTCCATTTCATAATTTTTTTTCAACGTTCCTTCATAATATTTCGGTATCTCCTTTCTTTTAAACATTTTAGGAACACCTTCACCCCATGCTTCCCACCATTTCCCTAATACATTTCTCCCCCACTTCTCAATCAGTCTCTTTACCCTGCAACATTTCCCCGATATTTTTGTACCAAAAAAAGTATGGAAAAATACTATTGGATTTATCATCCCTAGGCCACCTTGTTTCACTGGTTTGTAGGCTCTCTCTCTCTCTTAATTGGGTTGTCTGCTACCCCACAATAATTGAAAGAACATCCCTAATATTCTTGTTTCTAATGTTACTGGTAGGGGGAAAAACTCCTGCGACATATAAGAAACAAGATAACAAAAACTGTTTAATAACAAATATTCTCTTATATTTCAACATTTTCCAAGCTTTCCATCTAGCCACTTTCTTCTCTCCCAGTTCTATTGCTTCTTTCCAGTTTTCCATCCCCATATCTCCCTCCCTCCCCTTACTTTATCCCAAGAATTTTCCTGCTGTCAGTCGAGATTCTTATATTTCTACATGTTCTTTCCCCTTTACCAACTGTCCTTATCCACAAACCCTTACTCTTTTCTAAATTAATTTCTGCCCCAGAGACTTTGGAATATCTTTCCATCTGATTCATTACCTTCTCTAGCCCTTCCTGTGCATCTATATATATATACACACACACACATTCAAATCATCTGCATAGGCCATTATTTTAACTTCATCCCTCGCTTGCTCTCCTTTAATTCCTATTATATCTTGATCTCCTATAATCTTTCCAATTAATGGTTCCAACACAAATGTAACTAGCATGGGGTTCAGGAAGCACCCGTCTCACCTCCCTCTTTATCTTTATACCCCTACCCTGGACTCCCCCTATTTCTGTTTTTAAGACCGCATTTTTATATAACAACCCCACCCATACACAAAACTTCTTCGGGATCCCATATTTCTCCAATACATTTAGTAAAAAACTATGGTCCACTAAATCAAATGCTTTTTTTTTGATCTATTGTTAAAATACATGCTTCCTTTCTTTGTCGCTGACAATATTCAGTTATATCCTTAGCTATTATAAGATTTTCCTGGATGTTCCAACCAGGAATGGTGCATGTTTGTGCTGGTTCGATCAGTACCCTTGCCACCTCTCTTAGCCTTTTCTGCAAGACTTGTGCTAATATTTTGAAATCAGAGTTTAGGAGACTTATAGGCCACCAATTTGCAAGCTCTTGCCTGTCCCCATTTTTATATTAAAAAAAAAATCACAATTCCTGTTGTGAACTCTGCTGGAATATTTTGATTTTGTAACATATTATTAAATACCCTTGTTAAAAGAGCAGCTGTGGTTTCGGGAAACTCTTTATAAAACTCATTCTGAACCCATCTTTCCCCAGCACCACCCACCTTTTAAATTTTTTAATTATCTCATACACTTCTTCGCTTATTTCTTTTTATAATAACTCTACCGATGTCTCCTTCAAGGCAGGAATATTCAAACCCTGTAGATAATCTTTTATTTCTTTTCTTGTACACTTATTTTTCTCCAATAAATTTGCTAAATGTTTTTCTACCATATTATGTAATTCTATTGACTTAGTAATAATTTCTCCATTTTGTCCCCTTAATGACGTTATTCTAGATCTATTCTTCCTATCCTTTAACTCACTCTGCTCTAGAATGGGATCTTGAGTGAGTGCTGTATTCCTGTGTAAAAATGGCTATTTTCCTGAGCAGTTAGAATGTCCAGAACTAAAATGGTAACACTCCTACTTGGAGCATAAATAACTACAAAAGTATAACTCCTGTCACAAAACTTACAGCACAAGGTTTGCTCACAATAAAATAAATCTTAAAAATGAGGGATCACACGTTAGTAGCATTAACCTTTTTTTTTTTCCCATACAGAGCATGTAACAATGAAAATTTCCATTTTTTTTTAACTAAAAAAAAAAACACCTTAGAAGTGGCAAATGTCTGTTGTATAATGGTTTTCCATCACACCAACACCTGTGCATTACACTGCCACATTTTAAAGTATTTCTGAGCGGTTTTACATAATAAAACAGACCATAAAGTAAGGCATGTGCCAACACATAACGCCAGTAAACTGACTGAATTCTGAAAAATGCTCTACACAACTGCCCACATGACGCACAAACCACGATAACTAAAAAAGTATGCCTCCTAGCCCATAGACACCTGCATGGAAAATAGTCATAATAACAAGAGCTTTAAAATGATGGGTCACTCATGTTAGTGGCATTTGCAGATATTTTTTTTTACAGTTCCTGAAATGATAAAAAGAGCATTTTTTTCACATTTTGTTCCCAAATAAAAACCAACATCATAAAAGTACCTCCTAGGCCCCAGACACCAGCATGATAACTGTCCACATTAAAGAGACCTTTCAAATGATGGGTCACACATGTTTCTAGCATTTACAGTTTTTTTCTACGGTACCTGAAACTGAGGAAAATCAAATTTTTACACTTTTTTTATCCCAAAAAAAACTAAAAAAAAAAGTACACCTCCTAGCTCCCAGACACCAGCATACTAATTTTTCACAATGAAAGGAGCTTTCAAATCAGAGATCACACGTTTCTAGCATTTACAATATTTTTTTTTTTTTTTTTTTTTTTTTTAAACAGTACCTGCGATGGAGAAAAATTCCATTTTCTTTACTTTTTAACCCAAATTAAAACCTAAAAAAATCTGCAAGGTAGCAAATGTGTCCAATATAAAGTTGGCATTCTGGTAGGTAGGAATGTTTCATACTGACCTGCACGTTCCAATAACCTTAACCCTGATTGGTTGATCCAGAAAGTGCCTAAGAAGTGCAGGATGCATATATGTGCTATGGGGACTAGGGGAATTTTCCTGATGACGCACAGATGCGCTATGGGGCTTAGTGAGTTAATGCCTCACAAGGATCCGAATATGGCCTCTTCTAAGTTTCACAGTTTAATTCATTCATTATAGCTCTTGCTCTATTATACTGTATTACTTTCATTTCCCCTTGTACTTTCTCAATCTGCTTTGACACATCAACCCTGCTCACGTAAGAAGAATTTGTGTAACTTTAATAGCTGATTTCATAAACTTAGATATTTAAAGAAATTATTCTTCACCACCCTCTTTCCATAATTTTTTAAACAGGTGCTCACCTCCTTCTTCACCTCTAGCCACCACAGAAGCAAATCCTCATAAAACCCAATTACTGATGAACTACACACAAAAATATCCATTATTTGTATTTTAATTATGTCTTCACTAAAAGCTCCTCAGATATATCAGTGGCTGGAGCCGATTCATACATTTCCTCTTCCTCACCCTCTGAAATCCTGCCATCAGCAGGGTCTTCATTTAACACTTCCATTTGTCTGCTCTGGTCCATCTCCTCCACGTCCTGCTCCTTCTCCCTCACAGATTGTTCTGCACTGGCCATCTGCACTGGCCATCCTTCTCAATCAAATGGGGACCCCTACAGCACAATAGTGGAATTTCCCCGGTGTCCTGACCAAAATTTCACCCATTCACTAAAAATACCACCAACAGCTTAATCTGATTGAATGTCAGTTGGCATCCATCTGTATCCCCCCCACCTCTGGGATAAGGCTGAAAATAGGAAGAACTGCCTAGTCCTCCTTTCTCAGTCATTAAAAACACCTAAATAAAAACCAAAGATATGGGTCATCTAAATACGGAAGCACATTGTCAGCATACAATGTGACGTGGTGCTCCTCTCCACCCAACTGTATGAATGTAAGGGTATTATATTAGCCTCACATATAGCCTGTGCCAATCGCTCTATGTAGACTGCAAAGGGCAGTGGTGACACGAGGCAGCCCTTTCAGGTGCCACAGAGTCGTAGCCCAAAACCTTAGCAGCAGCAGCATGTGGGGAACTATAGATAGCCTACAATAACTAGATAAGGGGGTCCAGGAATCTCAACCTACCCACTACTGCATAAAGGAAAGGCAGGACACCTGGTCAAATGCCTTCTCAGCATTGAGACTGAGAAGGATTGAGGGAAAGCGTCATCATTGCATTTCCTGTACGACATGCAGTGTGTGTCTTATATTATCGGTGGTGGTCTAGGTGTGGACGAAACCAGTTTGATCAAGCCCCACTAGGGTGGGAAGTAGCTTATCAAGTTCATGTGCCAGTTTGGCCATGAAGTACTTGTAGTTAGTGTACTGAAATGGGTCAATAGGAGCCGCATGATGATTCTACAAACATAATCACTGTATTGTCTGAACATGCACGTTTATTTTGGGTGGGGGCTTCAACAGCCATTGTGACTGTAACAAGTCTTGTTGTTAAATATTTTCTGGATTGTCTCTCTTTTAGTCTTCCCCTCAATGAGCATCTAGGTCCATGCACTCAACTGGACATTGCCTAGATTTATGGACATTGCCTAGATTTAGTAATTTTTCCATGATATGCAGTATACCTGGTACAGTCAAACTATGAGATGTACCTTTGTCTGATCACAAAATTGCGTCTCTGAATTGTACTCGTCCCAGTTCAACATACATTCCAAGGAAATATCAGACTAGGAATCTTAGACTTTTAGACATTCATGCCTTTTCTGTATCCCTTGAGGCTGGACTGCTGGATACTACTGGCTTTTCTATAGTGGAGAGTCTTTCCTAGGGCCTATGATTTGATGCTGAAGTGACTCCTAGACATCACTTTGACTATGCTTACATAAACAGTCCTGGTATTCCTCTCAGCTTCAACGTCTTAAAGTAGGAGCACAGAACTTTAAGAAAGTGCTTGGTAGTCACATAAATCTGCTTTGGCATCTGACCACTACTCTGGTAAGTTAAAGAGCAACTCTGCACTTCAGCATGTACTTTCATAAATATGATTTTGCTATTGCAATTTACTAGAGAATACTTTTTCCCCATTTTTAACATCCTTTTCAGAGTATACAGTTAATCTTGGGAGTCTATCCAAAAAGTCTGTATCAAAAGAAATTGTTTCTTCTCAATTAATCTCACAGTGCTTTTCTTTATAACATCATACTGCTCACCATGACACCAGACTGTGATGTCATAAACATCAACTGTAAGGTCAGCAGAGGAGAGTCAGATGCATTTTGGAAGACTCTGTGAAATAAGTACATTATCTGCAATATTTAGTAGGCTACCAACAGGGACATTGAAAAAAAAAATAACTAGAAAACTCTAAAGTTATCACATAGCTGCTATAAATCTAGAGGTTTTAAGCTTGTTATTAGAGAACTGTCCTTTAAAGGTCCATAATACCCTGACACATGACACCAAGATGTCTTAATTCTCAGCCTTGGTTTCTTCAGATGCACATGTCCCTAAGAAGCTGTACACATCTTTGATTCCTTTTTTAATCATAAAACTGGTGTGTCTTCTCTCATTGGGCTGGCAGTATAGCTCAGATGTTAGAACAAGTTGTGAATGAAGGTGGTACATCTAGCAGACCTGGGTTTGCTTCCCACAACAGGTAGATAAAATGGGCAGACTAGGTGGTGCAAGCAGTCCTTATCTGCCATCAAATTCTGTTTCTACATTATCCAGCAGATCTGGGTTTAATTCCCACAGCCTCCACTTGCATACTGTGTGACGCCGAGCAACTCACTTAATCTTACTCTGCTCCCTGGACACACATAAAAAGTAGCTTTAGCTCAATGTGCCTTTCCTGGCCAAGTCTGCTATTCTTCTCGCCGTTTCTGAATCAGGCTGTAATTCATGTACTACCCCCCCAATCAGGAACCCGAACATTTAGTAGGGCACAAAGTGTAGCACAAATATTTGCACTGTGCTTTGCAATTGCCCAGGGGGGTCCCAGGATGGTACTACCTGACTGAATATAAGGCCATGTCAGTGCAGCACTAAGTCAGGTAGTGCTGCCCCAATACAGGTCCCAAAGTGAGCCTCAAGAGTTGATAGCGCCAGAGTGCTATCAGCAATTTTCAAAGGTACCCAGGCAAATGAGCCCATTGGGCATGCAAAGCACTAAGGGGCCAATTTTCAAAGATACTCATGAAAATGGGCCCAATGGGGATGCAAAACACCAAGTGGCCATTTGCATTCCCATTATGGGCCTAATTGCACGGGTAGTGGAGGCAGGTAGCATGGTGTCGTGCCTCCTCACCAGTCATGGCATCTCTGACCATCAACAGTGCTAGTGGTTCCTGCCACCTTCTGACCACCAGCTCCAACTGTAAAATAACCCCTGGTGCTAGTGGTCCTCCACCCTCCAATTGCCAGCCCTAACTGTAAAATAATAATCCCTGGTGCTAGTGGTCCCCTCCTTCCTCCCTCCAATTGTCAGCTTCTACTGTACAATAAAAAGAATCCCAGGCCCTGGGGGTAGTGGTCCCCCCACTCTCCAATCGCCAGCCCCAACTATACAACAATAATTCCTGGTGCTAGTGGTCCCCCCCACCCTCTAACTGCCAGCTCCAACTGTACAATAAAAAGAATACCTGGTGCTAGTGGTCCCCTTCCGCCATTCACCAGTTCCTAATGGCAAATACAGAATCCCGATGGTAGTGCCCCCGATCACCAGCCCTTACTGTACAATAAAAAGAATCCCTGGTGCTAGTGGTCCCCTTCCTCCATTCACCAGTCCCTCATGGCAAATACAGAATCCTGATGGTAGTGCCCCCCCACCCTTTTGACTGCCAGTCCCTACTGTACAATAAAAGAACTTCTGGTAGTTCCCACACTCTCTCCAATCGCCAGCCCCACCTATACGATAATAATCCCTAGTGCTAGTGGTCCCCCCACCTTCTGATTGCCAGCCCCAACTGTAAAATAATGATCCCTGGTGCTAGTGGTTCCCCCACCCTCCGACTGCTAGTCCCAACTATACAATAAAAAGAATCCATGGTGGTAGTGGTCCCACCTTCCAATCGCCAGCCCCTCACTGGGAAAAAAAAAAAATCCCTGGTGCTAGTGGTCCTCCCCCCAACCACCAGCCCAGAATAAAAAAAGCTTCCTGGCATCCAGCGGTCCCCTCACGGCACCGGGCACTCCCCACTCACCTTATCTGTATCTGCAGTGCTGTGAGTGCCTAGGACTACCAGCACAGCCCTCCTCTTTGGCCAGCCACTGTATGTCCAAGCAGGGAGCACACCTCGGGCCAGATATTCAAAAGGGTTGCGCCATGCGCAATAGGGTTGCGCATGTGCAAGTCCGAAAGTGCACCATTCTGCGATATTCAGCAGGAGGCAGTTGCGCCACTGAAAACAGGCTGAGCAACAGCGCAATGCAAATGAAGGCATGCGCAACCGAAGGGGGTGGATCCATGCATAAAGAGCGCAATGCGATATTCAAAGACTTGCGCAATGCGCAAGTGCGGAACAGCCGGAAGTTGCACCCCAGCTGAAATGAGCCAAAATAAAAAGGCTCAAGGAAGAGGCGCAAGAACGCGACAGGGAAGACACATGAGGCAGAGAGACAGAGAAGGCCAGAGCAACAAACAGTGCAGGCCAGGGAGTGCACAGGACAGAAGAGGGCAAGGGAAGGTGTATGGGGCCACAGAGTGCAGAGGCCAGTAGGTGTACCAGGTGCAGTGGAGGTAGCAGTCAGGACAGCGGGGTAACAGAGCAACATCAGCCAGGGGGTCACAAGCCAGGAAGATGGACAGTGCCAGCTTCCACATGGAAGCTGTAATGAGGGGGTGAGAATGCATGCTGCAGGGGACATGGCCGTGGAAGGGCCATGGTCGCCTCAACAGGCAGTACCGTGCCCGGTGATCAGCTTTGAGCTGTACACAGATGAGAGATCGTGGGCCGGGTACTGCCTGAACAGGGCAATACTGAGACGGCTCTGTGAGCTGTGCAGTGATGTGATGCAGGCACCCTCCACGGAGTCCACGCTCTGTTGGTGGAGACCAAGGTGACAGCCTGCATGTGCCTGCTTGCCTGAGGCAACTTCAGAGGCTGACAGGGACACCACAGGCATCACACAGTTAGCCACGTCACGCATCCTCACCCAATTCCTCAGCGTGCTGGTGCCACATGCTGTGGAGCATCCATTTCCCAGCACCGGGGCAGAGCATACAACAAACATGCAGGAGTTCAACAGGGTAGCCACGTATGCGCAAGTGCTGGGGCCACAGACTACCCATGTGGCCATACGCATGCCACCTGGCCCGATGGGCTGCATATAAGAACAGGAAGGGCTATTCCAGTGTCAACTGCCAGGTGTGTGTGATGCTACTGGGCGCATAATCAATGTCTGTGCCACACACCCTGGTGGAGCACATGATGCCTTTATATGGTATCAGTCCCCACTGTGCCATCGATTCGAGAGTGGGGACATCCCCACAGACCATCTAGTGGGTGAGTACGCATGTAGGAATTGCAAACGTGGGGCAAGGGTGGGAATGCCACAGGTGCCATGGCAGTGGCATACAGGGATATTGGCAATATGGACCTGAACATGATATTCATCTCCACCATCTCCACACAGGTGACAGCGGATACCCACTCCATCCCTGGCTGCTCACACCATACCGGCGCCCCATGACCCCATCGCAGCAACGCTATAATGAGGCGCATGCTGCAACACGCAACATCATCGAACGGGTGTTTGGGATGCTCAAGGCACGCTTCCGATGCCTAGACACCTCCGGTGGTGCCCTACAGTACAGCCCCTCAAAGGCCTGTGGGATATTCCTGGCCTGTTGTATCCTGCACAACATGGCCAAAGACTGTGGGATAGCCATTCAGGTCGAGGAGGGGGACAGCGATGGGGATGCCAGCGGCGCCGGTGATGATGGTGATGAGCAGCCCCCCTTGGACGGCGGGACCCCCGACTGATCCGGCAGGCCCAGCTGCACCGGGACACCATCACAGAGGAGCATTATGCACGACACAGGTAAGTCAAGGGGCCATGTGAAACCAACACTGTCCTGCCGCAGAACCCACAGGCACACAGAGTAACACACCAGGGTGTATGACGGCAAGGGAGTGGAAGGGACCAGGCACACAAACACACCATCAGGAGGGGCGAACAGTCACATGGACACACACACACACACACACACACACACACACACACACACACACAGGCACAAAGCGCATATGGGCAGGTGCACAGCAGAGCAGGAACAGACATGGCAAACACACAGATCCACAGACCACACCCACCACCTGTACTGTCAAGATGCGATGCGTCAGATGCTGGGCACCTTGCACCTTGGTGTACAGTACAATGCAGGCATCATCATGCACATGCACCTGTGGACAGCAGTCGGATGGTGTGCAGGTGGTCCGTATGTCGGTGTGATGTGCAGGGCACCCACCAGTGCACTGCCCACCATGACGCACAGTGCACACAGGGCAGCACCAGACAGGGCCCGCAATGGGAAACAGGTCAGTCATGTTGCACCATTCCACGGCCACCGCGGATGCGTGGGCGGCCCGCCGTGACCCAACAGCACTGGCAGGCTGAGCAGGGGCCACATGGGGTGGCACCGATGGACCACCAGGGGTCCCACTGCGCGATCGCGACCTTGTCCGCAGTGGGGTCTGTAGTATGCCAAACATACCTGCACCAGGGGTGCTCGGGATGCCCACAGCAGAACCCGGCATCGACAGGCTTGGTGTCGCACGACACCGGGAACGGGGAGTGGAGAGCGTACGGTGTGGGGTGCGCGGTACAGGAGCACCTGCTTGTGTGCCCAAAGTAGCCACGACAGCGACCAATGCCTGGGTCTGCCTGTCAATGGCGGGCGGTCACATCCATCCGCATATGGACCATCTCTGCAGGTCCAGAGCACAGTCCCTGCTGTGCCGCTCCACAGCCACACACAGTGCCTCCACGGACATTGCAACCCGCCTTTGCTGCTGTACTGATTCCCGCAGCAGGCGGGTGTGCTCTTCAAATGGGTACTCTGCCACAACGGCATCCTGTCCCCCAGGGTATGGAAGGTCCTGATGCTCAACACCCCTTGAGGGTGGGCGCTGTTCACCAGGACCAGGAATGGGCATATCAAAGGGCGGTGGGCATGTGCCACCGCTGGACACTGTACCCCCAGACCTGGTGGGTGACTGCTGCTGCTGCCCCTCCAACCGCTATGCCCCAGGGACCACTCGTGCACTGCTGTGGCCACAACAGTGCCAGACACCTGCACAGCCACCGGTGCTGCCCCACCGTGCTGACAGGCACAGCCTGGGACTGTGCCGACATGCTGGCACACACGTTGGAACCAGCTAGGCCCAGGGGCAGCGTGTTGGCCTGCTGTGTGTCCGCCATGGGACACACACATGTCACTGCCCATTGCAGTCCTTGCATCATCAATGGTGCAGGTACGCGTTAAGCCACAGTCGCAGCGTGCTGGCATGCTTGCATGCCAGACTGCTGAGACACAGGCTGTGCACCCCCCACACCCGACTCACCGACACCAGAGTTGGCAGCCCGGCGTGCATGCTGGTGCAGTGCATGCTGGCTGGTGACAGAGGTGGATGGACCCTCCTCCATGTCCATCAGGTCTTCCTCACTGCCTGGACCCACCACCACTGTCCCCTGAAGACAAACAGGATCTGTAACAGAAAGAGAGGACATGTGAGTGCATGTGAACAACCTCCCCCAATACCACCACCATGTCATACCGTGCAGTGATGGGCTTCCACCTGTCTGGAATCCACCTCCTGGTACGCCCTCAGTAGCACTCCGCTGCATTGATGCAGCCAGTCGGTCCTCAGCCGGGGTCAGCTCCACCACCGCTGGCTGGCCCCCGCCAGTGCCAGGACGTGCCGCCCTGAGGACTGCCACCTTCTCCTTCACCCTCCTGCGGTCTGTCCCCATCTTCTTTTTGCATTCCTGCACGGAGCGCTGGTGGCTTCCGTGCAGGTTCACTGCCCGAGCTACCACCTCCCATGCAGCCACACGGGCCTGAGGGGTGCCCCGCCGTCCACTCAGTAGTGGCTCCTCCTCCAGGTAGGCCTGGAAGAGGGCCTCTGTCTCCGCTGTGGTGAAGTTGGGCCTCCTCCTCTGCCCACCATCCTCACCCTCACCTTGGCTCTGCTCGGTCATGGCGATCTGTATGGGTGGAAGTGGACACCTGTCACTGTGCAGTCTACAGCGTTATCCCATGACCATTGTCCAGAACATCACACAGCATGCAACCCACCTCTCACCTGCAGTAACCGAATCTGGCCAGCGCAGCCCAATGTCGCACATTTATAGCACAATGCATGCAAATTAGGAGTGGAGCAACTGTAATGAGATGCAAATCGCGCCACTGCGCCTTTGAATGGCTGATCAGATGATCTGCATGTGTCGGCTGAATATCGCGCCGTTGCGCTTTGCGCAATACGGTTGAGCCGGCTGAGCCAATGGAGCAGATCTGTGACTGTGTGGTACACTGTATTGCGCATGCCCAGGTAGCTTACGCAGGCGTCTGCCACGCTGATGACGTGCTGTGCGCGATCGGCAATTCAGGCCATGGCCACCATTGTGTCAGTGGCGCTACAGCACTGGGCACCATATGGCGCTGTGGTACTACTGCGCAATAGTCCACTGTGGCACTGGCACGCAGGTGATCGGTCGTGCAGGATGCGTAGACGTCAGATGGAGCTGTGCGTGGCCTTGCGTCACAGACCCCTGACCTGGTGTCCGACCTTTGCCCCCTGGCGCTGTTCGGCTGCCATGTGTACGGCTCTGTTGCGCTGTTTGGTGACAGCGTTATGTGAACCGATGGCGCTATACGAACAGCGCGATTGGAACCTATGGTGGTCTATTGCGCAACATTTCCACGTGGGTGCCGCGCTGTGGGGCGCCATATTGCCTGCTGTATGACCGCAATTATGGCACGCAGGAGAGCTCCCCAGTGGAGTCAGGTGGAGGTGGCCAACCTGGTGGCTCTGGTTGAGCCCACTTTGGGGCACTGTTTGGTGATCAGCCCTCACCATGGCCCGCACCCATGTGTGGCTGCAGGTGGCCACTGACCTGGTGAGGGTCACAGGGCGGTGCTGGTCTGCGGAGCAGTGCAGGCACAGATTTAGTGACCTCCGCAGGAGGGAGCCGGACGTGCTGCAATGCCTCAGGTCACGTGCCAGGAGGGGCGTTGTGCCTAGGCCAGGTGGGTGTACCATCTATGCACCTGTATTCTCCGTAGGGGTGTGACTGTGTTTTGGTGGCAGTGCATGGGGGATGGCTCTGCCATGGCTGGCTGTGTCAGTGTGTGCAAGTGTGAGATGCATGGTTCTGGCTGTGTGGGCAGGCACACTCACTGGGGCAGGGGGCAGTCTGCTTTGGGGTCACACTGATGTTTTTCTCAACATTTGTCACCCACAGGCCTGGCGGAGAGGATGCAGGCCCAGGCTGAGGAGGGCCGTGGCAGGGCCCAGGTGGCGGCCGGAGGAGGCGTGAGGGGGGGCCAGCGCGCAGCAGCAGCAGCAGCAGCCACAGCTGCTTGATGAGTGTGAGTGTCATTACATCATGGATGCTATTGCATGCTGGAGGGGGTGGGCATGACCACCAGCTATGGACAACACAACCATGCACGACACAGGCGACAGTCATCAATGTCCAGTGTCACTGCACGTCTGTGTGTGCGTCACTGGTGGTCCATGCATGCACTGGGCACATGGCTATGGAACTGGTATCCCACCACATTGCCACGTCACTTGACAGCCTTGTTTGTGCTGTGATGGACATGGGCAGTGTGTGTGTGCAGTGGTGCACATAGCTGGTGCTGCCTGGTTAGGCATGTCATGTGCATGGTCACTGTGGGTGGGTGCATACCATCACAGGTGCGGGGCACTAGGCTATATGCCTTGCAGGTTGGATGGTGTTCAGGGTTGTGGACAGTCACAGCCATTGACTGTGTTCCCTTTTCCTAGGTCTCAGCATCCTATGCCGGATGGACCGTGCCCTCCAGCGGCTGACGAGGGTGTCAGTCACGACACATGACCTCCTCAGGGACATGCAGCGCCATGGGGTCAGGCGATGCCGGAGGAGACGGGAACAGCAACAGGCAGCAGGAGACCAGCCTGCCAGCCGCTGAATGTGCTTCCCCTTCCCACTTCACCCATCCCTCCCACCCTGCCTTCCCTCTCCCAGTTGTTCACCCCTACCCTTACCCACCCCTACCTTGTACCCCACCCCCTTGTCTTGTACATATCTGTATATGTTGTGTTATTGATCTTGGTGTTGTACATATCTTTTCCAATATATATATATATATATGTATACACATACACACACATATATATATATTTTGTTATGAATACTGTGGTGGTCTCTGATTTGCAGCTGGCTATGGTTGCTCAGTTGCAGTGGTGTGCATGCCATCTGGGGTGGTATGGTCCTGGGTGTGTGTGTGTGTGTGTGTGTGTGTGTGTGTGTGTGTGCATGGGGAGGTGTCTCCGGTGTGGGAGTGACTTTCAGTCGGTCTTGCCATCTGCTGCCGCCCACTGCTGGGTGCCCAGGGTGGGTCTGGCTTGTATGGTTCTGTGCTACACGAGGTTGCAGTGTGCCGGGGGGGGATGCATGGTGTTTGCTGCAGTGACAGTCACTGCAGATGGGCGGTGTCATGGGGTCACGGTGCAGGGTATGCTGTGCAGAAGGGGGGGCTGATGTGCACTGTGGTTGTCGACCCCCTGTGTGTGGCAGTCTCAGCCTGCCAGTGGTTGTGCTGGGGCGTCATGGCCCTGCTGTGCTTTGTTGGCTTGTCCCCATGGGCCAGTGGATCATCCATCCCTCCCCCAGTGATACTGTGCTTGGGGTGTGCGCGTGTATTGTTGGTTCTGCAGTGTGTTCCTGTGCCCATGTGTGGCATGGCTGGTGGTGGGCCCCAGCCTGCCTCCCTGGTTGTGCAGTTCCATTGCTCTGCTGGGGGCTCTGCTTGCGCTATGGCACCTCTGGACTGCTCAGCTGGGCTAGCCTTGTTGCACTATGGCGCATCATTTCTGCTCAGCTTCCCCTTCCTGGTTGCGCTATAGGCGCGGTTGTTGATATTCAGACGTTGGCTGCTTGCGCAGTTTGTCTTGCTCCATGTTTGAATATTGCGTCTGTTGCGCATATGCGCAATTGACTTGTGTTTGCTCCTGCTGTTGCGCACTTTTTGGGCGCAGTTTGAATATCCGGCCCCTCGTATTTATAAGACAGGGTGATTCATTCTGTGAATGTGATTATCGGACTACCTGACTGCTTACCTTCAGTACTTCTGAAAATAATTTCACCTAGTTATCCCTGTTGTATACCTAGACTATGGAGGGACTCCTCCCTTGATTGCTTAATCAAAAATTCAGTCCGATTCTGTGGTTACCATTCATTTCCAAAATCTTGCAGTGAGTCATTGCAATCGAATTTCTTGAGCATTTGGAATCTCAGTCACTTCATAACCTGCAACTTCTGGTTTCTAGAAGGCCCATTCAACCAAAACATTCCTCCTGAAAATTAATAATGATACTCTTCTTGCTAACAGCCAAGGCCTTTTCACTACTCTGATTTTGTTGGAGTTAATGTCTGCGTTAAACACTCAGCCATATGGTTTTATGTGATCAGTAGGTTTTTGACGTGGGGGGTGTCTCACATGGCTTTATTTTAGTTCAAGTACTATCTGTCAAATTTATTTCAAAGTTTCTTTGGGACTGTTACCCAAGTCTCATCCACCTTCCTCTGATGTCTGTGCTTGACCCCCTTTTTTTTTTTTTTAAATACTGGCCCAATTGGCCTCTTGAGTAACCAGCTCTGTTAACTTTTCCTTTTCATCATTATGGGGATCACACCCAGATACACATTTATTTTCCATATTTTTCTACTGTCATTACTGACAGCCTTAATAAATGATTAACTGCAATTTCATTCTGGTGCTTCCAAAATGTCAAGATTTACCAAGATAAAACTCAAGACCTTCTTACTCCCCCTTTGTCAGCCACAATACATGCCTACTAAGACATGTGTACAGACCTTAAAATGCTGTTTCCTCTAAGCTTCCCCCTATGAGCACTATTAAGAACCTGACAACACTGATTAGGATTTTTCATAAAGTTCACAAATGTCAGACATTTCTAAATCCTGCTGGTTTCATTTAATATAATGCTTATTTGGAACCATAAGACTCTTTATACAAAATAATTGTGCATCATCTGGTTATTTTCAGGCTTGATTACCGCAACAGTTTGTTAATTAGTTTACCTACAGTATTTCAAAATTGGCCCCTTAGCAGCACAATCATAATCCAGCTCCCAGACGGACATTTAGTGCTTTTATGCCATGCACACATTACTCCCCTTTTTAAATCTTTCCGCTGGTTTCCACATCATCTCAGGGCTCTATTCAAAGTTCTTGCATCTATTTGTTATGACTCCCCATACTAGGCAGCTGGTTTATCTTGCTTTCTGCCTTCGATGGTATGTACTCTCCCACTCACTTTTTTCTCATCAGTAGCAGCTCCAGCCACTACTACCAGGGCACGGGGGAACAACAGCTGGCAGCCTGGGCACCAATACAAACTGAACATATAGTTCCTGTGGGGGTAGCTCCACATGACATGGGGCACCAACTGAGGCACTGCATTTTTTTTTTTTTAAACCAGGGCATATGCCCTATTGTGCCCTCGTGTACTGTAGAGCTGTTTCTGATGCAAGTTTATTACTGATCCCAAAATGATGTTGGATTCAACTGGGTGCATCTTCACAGGTTGTACCAAATCGATGGAATTCTCCATCCTTCCATGTTTGTAAATCTTCCAGTATTTAGAACTCTTACAGTGCTCTTTAAACTATTAATGTGTATTTTGTTTCGGTTTGTAACTTTTTACTCGTATTGCCGATTCACTTCTGGGAATTTTACATGATAAACAAAAAATCAACAATACTACAAAATTAAAGTGTTAGACAATTAACATAAACATTCAACAATGTAATTATCTTCAAAAGGTGAGCCTATGTGAAAACTGCATCCGTGCACTTATAGGCAAATGTGAATTCCAAGGTCTGAGAGAACTGGGCCTGCAGTACTGAAACAAAATGACTTCTAACTCTGAAATGCTTTTCTGGTATGAGGATGACTCAGAGATGGATGCAAGTGCCAGGGTTCAGTGACAGCCCACGTGTTAAGAAGTGAATAATGGTAAAAAGCCCTTTTCAGAATCTTTACCTGCTACAGAACAGAAGGCTCTTTTGGCAGTGTTGTTAATAATGGCTAAATTTCAATCCTTGGGGAGAATTTTTATTTCCGAGTTGCAAAACTGACTGAATTGTAAACTTTTACAGCCAATGACTAAACGTTTTTATTTATTTAATAAACTGGTGTCATCTACTTTTGCAAAACCAGATATGGTACAAGAGTACTGTACTGTACAGTATAAAAAGCCAAGAACAAGCTTATCTTGTACACACTGGGAAACAACTGGAGATCTATATGTACGATTGTTTTTCTTCATGTAGTTTGATACAAAGTACAGTCTTGATTCTCATCCATATTATAAATCACTATGCGATTTTAGTCAATTAGAGCACAGGGATGCTGTTCCTCTTATTCTGCACACAGTGGTTTCTTATGCTGGAAAGCTAAAAATGGAGCATTCCAGGTCACAGAAAGGGGGACGGCAGCTCCACTTACCTTTTGAAATTAAAAAAAGGAAAAATACTTACAACTTATTATAAATCACTCAGACTAACTTGTATGACTTATAATGCTAATAGGGTCTCTATGGAGAGTCTCTTATTGTATAAGAGACTCCTGTCATGAAGTCTGGTTGGCCAAAACTGCTCGACTTCACTTTGCAGTCATCTTGTCTAATTCATGCTTGGAGGACCTCATATTCCGATGAGGTCATTTGTGCTTTGCAAACCATAGCACTAAGCATGAAATAGCATGTGGCCATTAGTGAGACATATTTAGATAAACACCAAGCCCTGGCCAGCACTCTGTCTGTATGAATACAAGACCTTGGTAGCACCATGCAAAGTGCATATGAGCAGCACACAACAGCCATCTATTAGCAATAGATACTAAGAAGCAAACAGGGGGAAGCAGGGCTTCCCAAATGGGTTAGTGCCTTGCTCTCGGGTGTCATATTCAGAGGCTGGGATGCTAAATACAACATATGGCATGCAAAGAGCTTTGGGGGCCATTAGCATGCCACTATGTGGCCATTACCAGCTCCATGCAATGCCTCTGCACATCTGTATTTGTGGAGGCATTGTGCCAAGCTTCGTCCATAGCCCCCACCATCACCCAATCATTAAAAGAGGAATTCCTGGCAACCTAGCAGTTTCCCCTCCTGCACCAATCCCAGATGTAGACCAAAATATCCCGGCACTGTAGATATATCCCCTTCCACCCTGATACCCTATGTAGATTAAACTACTCTATCAGTCAGCCATACCCCCTCCTGCCCCAATACCCAATGCAGAATGAAATACCCATGTCTATCTAGTGGTACCACCCCCACCCCAGTCCCCAATGTAGAATGAAATACTCTAGCAGACTGGTGGCACCCCTATCCTGTCTAAATCACCGAAGTAGAGTGAAATACAATTGCAGTCCAGTGGCACCCCCTCTTCCTGCTCCAATCCCTGATGTAGACAGAAACACCCTATTAGTCTTGCAATACTTCCCCTCCCACCCCAATTAGTGCTGCAATTGGAAACTTACCCTGGTAGTTTAGCGGTACTTCCCTTGCACCCCGATTCCCTATTAAGGCTTAAATTCCTTAATCTAGTGGTATCCTGCTCTCTCCTAATTCCCAGTGAAGAAGGAAGTCTAGCTGTACCCCTTCCTGCCCAAATCCCCAGTGTATACTGAAATACTTTGGCAATCTAGTGGTACCCATCCTCTCACCCCCAATCCCCACTAAATATCGGTAAGGTTACCCTGGTAGTCTAATGGTACCCCACTTCTTCCCTGATCCCACTGTAAGTTGTCTGATAGTCTAGTGGAACCCCTCCTGTCCCGATCCCTACTGTAATGTGTATAGTTACTTTGGTAGTCTAGTGATACCCTCCTCCAGCCTTGATCCCCGATGTAATGGATATAGCTACCTTGACAGTCTGATGTACTCCCTTCTTGCCCTGATCCCCTGTGTAGACTGAGATTAGCAGTCTAGTGGTACACTCATCCCACCCGATTCCCAATGTAGAATAAAATACCCTGGCAGTCTACCAGTACTCAGCACCCCCTCCCACCCCAACCCCAGAAGTAGACTATAAATACAATGGCACTCAAGTCCCTCTCACCCTGATTTTGTTGGCATGGGTAAAGTTTCCCTGGTAGTCTAGTGGTACCCCCTCCCACCCCAATCCCATGTACTGGTACTCCACCCCTCCCACTGTGATCCTTGCTTTACAAAATATTAACCCCTCTGCAGCCTGCTAAGTCAGCACCAACTCACCCCCCCCTTACTCCATCCAAGACAATGAACAGAGTGTTAGGTGGTGGCCAGCAAAGACATGCCATTCGCTACCTCAGCTGGCCACCATCAGAATAATTGGAACTAAGCATGCATGTACTACAGAAACATCTGTTTCTACATTATGCGGATGCTCAACCCCTGCGATTCGGATGGCAGCAACCTGAAGTGGTGAAAAGGGGTTTATATTGGTCGACATCTTATGCTCTGCCCATAGTCCTGGACAGGCTATTTTAGAGTGAGAATGGTGCCAGCTGGGGTGGCTTATGATGTTGTAAAACATGAGCGGGGTGTTGCACTTCTGAGGTGCCGTCTTTCGGATGAGACGTTAAACCGAGATCCCATCTGCCTGGATTGGTGGTTGTTCAGGTGGATGTTAAAGATCCCATGGCACTTATTGAAAAGAGTAGGGGTGATTTTATTTACAATAGTGCATGAATAAAATAACACAGAAAAAACCAAAATATAGTACATAAAATATTGCACAAGCAAAGAGAGAGAAAAAAAGGAAACTAAACAAGAAAACTCTGCAACACCAAGGAATAACCTACGTTTCTTAAAACATTATCTATTTATATTTGATAATATGAAAACAACCCCTCCACCACATTTTAACTTTCTCTACATTATAACGTTGCTTATCTTTTAAATATACTTTCTGTAATTCATTCATTACATATTGGCAAAATCCTTCATATGTAACTTTCTTTTGATAAATTACCCATTGGCATCTCACCTGCCATAAATAAAAACGTAAACATGCAAAAAATACCATCAGTGTTCTATAATCACAAGTACTAAAACTAGGTTGAAGTATTTCAACGACTAAAATATCACAATTCATCCTAGGTAGCCATTGCAAATTCCATTTTTTTGCTGCATAGTTCCATAAAGGTTTGACAAAAGAACAATACAGAAAGAAGTGTTCCATGGTTTCTGTTTGATTTATGCAATCTCGATATAGACAGTTTCTTTCTTACTTTGCCTTATATTTAGCTGTACCCCTTATATTTAACCAACTATACATAACGAGCCACTGTAATTCCCACATATAATCTGGAAGTCTAGGATTGTTAAATTGATCTAATATTCTACTATTCATAGCTGTGGGACAGTTTTTGAAACTGGGATTTGTGGGATAAATTTGAGACATAATGGACCTAGAGTGATTTTGTGGTTATTAGCACTAATTTGTAGTTTTGTAACCTGCAATTTATATAATTTCTGTACAGCTGGTCTGAAGTATGATGGTATGTGAATATGCGGATTAATTTTTGGTGCACTAATAAGCCAGGCTGTCATGTATCACCCTATAGCGTTCCCAATCCATAACCCATCGTTACTCTCAGGATCTATTAATCTTCGTTTTATTGTGTAGGTAAAAAAAAGTACATGACAGAAAATGATAAGATCTATCATTCCTAACCCACCTTTTTCTTTTGCTAAATATGTGTAGCATCTCTTAACTGGGTTTAATCTATTCCCCCATAGCATTTGGAAACAACAACTATAAAGTCTCGTCTCATACTGAGAAGATAAAGGGAAAATAAGAGCCACATATTGTAAGCATGGCATGATAAATTGCTTTAGAATTAGTTTACGTTTTCAAAACAAAAAAGAATTCTGTTTCCATCAAACCACTTTTGATTCAACCTTTTTTTAACGCTTGGTCCCAGTTAACTTCCGGGAGATTTTGAGGCCCAAACTGAATACCCATGATGGAAAGAGATTCTTCAGATATTTTAATGTTATTATAACTGATAAGTGATTGATTTCTACTCCCCATCATTAACCCTCTAGATTTGGATTTATTTAATTTGGTATTAGCAAGTACTGAAAATAGCTTGAACTCTTTAAAAAATTCTTCCATTTGCTCATGATTATTAAAAAAATACACAAACATCATCTACATAGGCTTGTACAATCAAATGAATATTGGACTGTGGCATTTTAAACCCTTCCCATTTTGGTGATATGGCTTATGGCTAAAGCTCTTATTAGGGGTTCCAGAGAAAAAATATACAACAAGGGGCTTAGAGGACAACCTTGGCGTACACCTGTTCTTATTACAATACCTTTAGATACTGTTCTCTTTATTACTGGGAAAGCTTTAGCAGAGTCATATAATGATTTTATAATCTTAATTATTGGACTAGAGATCCCAAAGAATTCTAATACTGTAAACAAACACAAGTGGTTTATCCTATCAAACACTTTCTCTAAATCTATTGAAAGTAGACAACCTGCTCTACCGTCTAAAGATAAGGACTCAATCAAATTACTTATAATTGTTAAGGCCAATTGAATTTGCGTATTTGGAAGCCCACAGTATTGGAAATGCATAATCGCTTTATTAGCTATATTTTTTAGTCTATTGTTTAATAATGTAGTGAAGATTTTATAATCACTTTAAAATTGTGATAGGTCTCCAGTTTCTAATATCACCTCTTTCTCCTGATTTAAAAATATATATCAAAAGTCCTTCTACAAATGTAATAGGAATTTTCCTGCCATAAAAAATTGGAACACTATATTTAAACAAGAAATGGTTTCTGAACTAAAGGTTTTATAAAATAAATTGGATAGGCCATCCAAGCCAGGAGTAATGTTATCTTTTAAATTATGGATGACTGTTTCAATTTCCTTATCAGAAAATGGTACCATCATGTCATTAACATCTTGAGGATCTAAAAACTGGCGGGTGGAACCCAAGTATTGTCTTATTTCCTTTGCAGATGGATACTTCACTAGTTGCAGTAAATTAAAATGAGATTCAATAATAGAATTAATAGAAATGTCATATTCTACTCTAGTCTTATTCTGTTCTAAATATTCCATAGTTGAAGACTCTTTAATTGTTTTACACAGTTCAAACGGGTCTCCAATTGCCGATCTTTAAATGATTAGTTATAAGTGCCTGCAGGGTTCTGGTTATATTGTATTGAAGCTCTTTCATCTGTGATTTAATAGTGTCAATTTGATTTGAGAAATCTATTCTAAATGAATTAGCAATTGTGATTAAATGCTGTAACTGTGTTCTAAGTTTCAAATAGGAAAAAAAATTAGAATTTCTCTGTCGAATCACTGTATTTTTTAAAACCAGTTCCTACAATCGTTTTTAGTTTCCATCCGCCAGGTACCTAAATCAGAGTATAAAAATGCCACAGACAATTTAGCTTTCAGGATAAGTACTACTGAATTTTCACTAGGGCCTCTCTAAGAATGGAAGTGTTCAGTTTCCATCTATTTGTCTGATATAACTTTACAGGTGTATTCCTAATTTCAACCTGTACCAGCAAATGATCAGAAAATTCCACTTGAATAGTTTTAAACTTGCCCATTGTGATTTCTTTAGAAGTGAATAAATAATCTATTGTTGAACAATTTTTCCCTTTAAAAAAGGTACAACTAGGGCCAGCAGTTAAAAAATGATTGCAATTAACCAAGTCTGCTATTTTTATGATAGCTTCAAAACAGTTTGTATCACAATAGATTTGTTCCTTAGGCGTTCCTTTAGAATGTAGACTGCAATTAAAATCCCCTCCCCAGAAAATATTTGGAGAGGTAACCAAATAAGGTTGTATAGCCTTAATACATTCAATTCTTAGTGTCTTTGTTTGAGAATTATAAATGTTAATGAATCTACAATTACCATCTATGATTAAGAGTCTGCCTGGAACTAGGTCTATTAATTTATGTAAGACAAAGCTGGAAAGAAATAAAATCCTGATTCCGTCTGCACAGTCTCTACCCAATGACCAAAAAGAAGGTCCTCAGGGCCAATCCCTTTTAAAAGAGGCTATTTGTTCCCATGTAAACATCCATGTTTTTTGCACAAAACTTACAGAAATGTTTTTATCATGCAAAAATTGAAAAACAGCTTGTCTCTTTACAGTATTTAAAATACTATGCGTATTTAATGAACCCCATATGGTTACTGTCATTAAACTGTTTTATGTAATGTATATACTATTTCCCTTCTTTTTTTTTTCTTTTTCTTTATAATCCTCAATTGACGCTCCTAAGTTCTCCTGGGTAGATTTTTTAAAGTCAGAATCACCAACCTCCATTTCGGAGTCACCCCAAGTGGTGAATAAGGCAACATAGGAATTTGGGGATTCTACTGACTCGTTATTAGGTACAGCTGATGGTTTCATGTTCCTACTAGATCCTCTAGGGGGTAAGGGAGACTGAGAAGTATGTTCTACACCTGCCACTGCTGTATCCTCTGGGTCTTTGTAACAAACCGGCTCAAACTGCTCCGCGTCCCTTTCTATTTTCACTGTTCCTCCGAGTTTTGCTTGTGGACTTGGGGAGGCAAGGAGGAGGGACTGCATTCTCCACCACTATGATTTCTAAGTCTTGAGGGGGAGTTTTTATCAGCTTCTTTACTGTTGTTTCTGTCTGTTTAGCCATGGCATCTTGAGCTTGCAGTATTAATAAGTCAGTACTTCCACAAGAGGGCTTGTTTATTGCTACCCAAGAACACTCTTTGAAAGCATGCCCACATTCCTTACAAAAGTCACATTTGGTATGGTTGGCACATTGCATGGTCACATGACCCACCTCCCCACAGTTATCACACCTGGGTTGATCACAAGTACTAGAAAGGTGAGTTTTTGGCCCACACTTATATCAAGTTCTAGGCTGCCCACTATAAAAGCATACCCCTCTGTCCCTGCCATACAGGAAAGCATTGGGGATGTGCTCAATCCCTTTGTCAGATTGTCTTAACTTAACTTTATATCTCCAACCTCCTGTCCAAAATTGTTTTCAATCCAAAATTGGTTCGGGATCACTTTGTATCTCACACTTTTGGGACAACCAATATGTTATGTCCTCCACATGTATCCCCTCACTCCTAAACATTACTGTAACATTTTGTATTAGTGGCTTGGTTAGGTGAATTACTAAGAAAAGGGTCTATGTGGGGGAAAATTTAACTTGCCCATATCTCTCCCAAAAGCGGTCTAACACATGAGCAGTATGAAAACTTATATCAAAATTATCTTCCCTCGAGATGTTAATGAATGCAAAAACATCTCTGGGAGAAAAATGCAAAGAATCCTTTACAAGACATTTCCCTACATAATGTCTGTCAGGCCTTTCTTCCAGACCTCCCTTGTAACGAATGCGCACTGCATTCCGCCTAGGCGCTGCTTCCCATTTGGCATAAGAAAAAAGTTTGTACATTAAAGGTTTGGCTGAAAAATGTTGTTCGTCCATATTAACTTCTTTATCAATAGTAAGGACAGTTAGTTTGTAATGCCTGTTGAGTTGTAGAAGACTGTACAGGTGTGTTTACTAAAATGCTTTCTGTTTCTCCTACCGAGGTTGCCTCAACCTTATTTTCCCCCATAAGATGATATGGAGAAAGCCCATGTTTCCACTCAGGGGAAATTGATTGTAAATTGAAAGAAGTGTCCCATGCAGAATCAGGAGTCCAAACCCCCATGACAGATTTTTCCCAACCTGCTTCTAAGAGCGCCTTTTGAGGCAACCAGTTCTTGTCATGCTCTTTGAGGAGTTCAGAGGCCTGAGTTTGGTTAGTAGCTACTGCTATAGCATTTTTACTGGGTGCTTTACTCTCTCGAACCGCTGTTTTAGCGCTTTCTGCGGTTATAGATAGAGACTGTGGAGCCAGCAGTCGCCGAAAACTGAATTCAGTCACCCCTTCTTGTTGGTTTGCCTCTGTTTGGTATTTAATTTGAGTAGGCATACCAGAATCAGCTCCCCGTTTAACCTGGTGTTTAAAAACAAATCCCGCTTCCTTAGATAAATGCACTGAAAATGGCAAGCTTTGAAACCGACAGCCAGAAGTCGGGTTAGCCTTGTTATGCGCTAGCGGGGGGACAATTTTTCTTTCACCACTCGTATTTTTCCCTAGCGTTACCTCAGGCTTTAGGCACTCACTAGATTTAGTGATATCTCTGCCAGCCCTAACACAGTCTTTTCTAAGTCAGGAGAAATGTTTGCAGACATCCACTCACCCTCAGATGGGAGAAATTTCTTTGAAGTTACTTCCTCATTACTGCTGTCAGGTTGTTTGCTCAGCCCGTCAGAAGAGTCAGCTGCAGCCTCAATTAACACAGCACAGTTGTTTGAGCGAGACGTACTCTTAGTGCCCGAATGATCCTCTGCTTGATCAGCTGTAAAGAACTCACTCTGTCATCCTTCGTAGTTGAAACGTTTTCAGAACATAAATTATCTGACATAGAACTTGCTTCATGAAAGATTTCTTCTCCATCAGTTTCCTGATTATAATCCATTAAATCAAACGTTTGTTGCTCAGCTAGCAGTGAGGCCTCCCCCACCACTACACAAACGTCCTTCTCCTCCAGAGTCTCTCCCACAGTGGCCATCTCTCAGCAAGACGACCCATCCACCTACAGGAGAGTAGTGGAATTTCCCTGGTGTCCTGGCCAAATTTCCATCATTCACTAAAAAAAAAAAAAAAAAAAAAACACACCAACAGTTCAAGGTCAGCTGGCATTCATCTGTATCCCTCCGGTCATGCCTGAAAATAGGCAGGATTTGTCTAGTGCACTTAACCAGGCAACAAAAACAAAATAAATAAAACAGGGATCAGAGTGGGAAGGGGGAACCACTAGACTACTAGAGTAAATTTATTGAACACAAATAGGATCGGGGGTAGGGGAGTGCTGCTAGACTTCCAGGATAGTTCAGTCTTCCATCTAGGATTAGGAGTGGGGGAATGTTGTCTCTGTCAGTACAAGGTACCAGTGCTGCTGGAGTGGGTAAGGGGGGAGTCACGAACTACTGTACGTGTTAGGGTTAAGAAAGAGGTAAACAGCACTGCCTCTACAGCATTTTAGCACTTTCACATTTCTTTTAGAGGGGATCTAAACACTGCAGGGGCCACTCAACTTCTGAAAGCCCATGAAAAGATCTTTCAGACAAAGTATTGGTCTTTCTTATAGGTGTCGGGACTGGAAGTCCTGAAATATGCATATTTAAATCATCTATACATGTAAATCAAGATAGAAGCCATTTCATGAAATCTTGAAACAGAAAGTGATGTCACTGAGGGGCAAGCTGTATGTTGTTAACTATAGTCTGCCCTCAGTGACATCCCTGTCCGTCTCAAGAGTCCATGAAATGGCTGCTGTCTTGATTTAATTTATCGATAATTTAGATATTTATATTTTAGAAGAAGACCTAACACCTTTAAGTAAACCCAGTACCTGGTCTGAAATATAATTTCATGGTGGACTTTCATCAGCTGAGTGACACCTGCAATGGTCACTTATCGTTTAATATACCACTGCCCCCTGTATGCAGAGGTTTCCTTTATTTGCATGGGTTCAGTGGTGTATTTTGCACCATCCACGTTGTGCCATGTTACTGGGCGCTATGAATATGACCCCACTCTATTTCAGATGTGCAGTGTGGCACTATTTCTGTTAGAACCATGCTAACCTTCTGAATAGGAGTCTGGAGTCTTGTATACAACAAGATACATCCTGCAGAAGTCCTATTAACGTAAATTTTTTTTTCTATTTTTATCCCCGGCCCAACCCAGCACTGTCACCCAACTGCCTTACCTTGGCCGCTTCTTCCTGCTAGGGACTCCCCCAGTGGAGCCCTGGCTAACCCCCCAGGCAGAGACATGGTGGGAAGCACCCCAAAACCACCAGAGTGATCAAATCATCATCAGGATCCAGGGCAGTACTGGAGCTGCTGACAGGTGAGGACCCACTATCAGGCCTCTGCGTCGGTGTCATGCTGGGAGAGGCATTTTTCTATGTATGCCCTCCCAGAGCGTGATGTGCCATGATGCCAAGGCTTACACCTGCATCCATCATGCTCTCTCCTCTTAGTGGGCATCAGGGCTGTGATACTTCAAGGCACCCCGAGCCAGTGTACCCCCCTTCCCCAGAGGAGCTGAGCAGTCCATTGGATGCTCAGACATCCTTCCCCCGGCCGGCCCTCTGACTCCCGGGTCCACTCCAGAAGCCAGGTCGCTAGCGTCGCAAGTGGAAATCCACCGCTGCGCCATTCGGCTGGCTCATAGCTTACATTTTTGAACATTAGTAACAGTAGTAGTAATTTAAGCACCCAATCCTGGAGGCTCTGAGCACTGTACATCATGAAACAATTTAAAAATCAGGCAAGTAAGACACATATACAGATATATTTAAAAAAAAAAAAAAAAAGATTTAAAAATGTATGATTTAAAACAGAACAAATCGAAGCCAGCCTGGTGGCACTGAAGGTTGAGGCACTGGATGCCACACTGGCAACCTGGGTTCGGGAGTGAACTCAGGCCACTGTGGGTTGGCAGGGGAGGGAAGAGGATCGAGCGTCCGATGACAGCTCTCCTCTCCCAGGGATGGGTGGGTACATCATCCTGCTCCTTGGCTGCCTCCTGGTGAAGGATAGGGGCAGAACCAGATCCCGGAAGACTTGGAAGCATAGCTTCGTGAAGTGCATGCGTGTTCACAGTCACGAGGGGAGGGACGGCAAAAACGTCTGCAGGTTCTATGAAGCCCCTCCAGGACGCCGGCACCACTCAGGCACAACCTGAAACTGCCCGCTCCAGATATGTGTATCGGGGTGGGGTGGACGGCCCCCCTCCCACCCCACCACAGGGAGTAATCCGTTGGGGAATATAGGGTTCGGGATGCCTAACAGGAGCAGAGGCCAGGTGACTGGAGGAGGAGGTGGATGCTTGCCTACAGGCTGTGGAGAATAAATAATTCACGGAAAAAAAAAGGAAAAAGAACAAATAATTAAAAAGAGCCAGTGAGGATGTGCTCTGAATTAACAGAAATATATTAGACTCGCTATATCTGTTGTAATCAGTATCACAGCTTTTATTCCTTGATTAACCACACACACACACACACACACACACACACACACACACACACACACACATAATTTAGAAACTTCCATTCACAACTCATCATTAAAATATGACAAATGGCCAGAATGCATACCACATTTTTTGATTTAAGAATAGTATGAACCATATGTTTGGGGTTAAGTATTATTTCCATCTTATCAGTTTAATTCTTCAATAGATACATCCAGAAATAGCTCTAACATTAAGAGGAACATTGGCAATCTTTGCAGACATCTTGATACAAGTGTTATGCTTACCCTTGTATGAACTAGTCAAAACATAAATTACTATTTTTAAAATGCATCAAGTTGATAGGCTTGACCATTGTTAAACTGAGTTACTGAGTCGCCAATTGCCTTGTTATTACATGGTACAAAATATTGCATTGCACCACTGTATTCAAAATATGATACACTGAAATTGTAGCAGTCTACTAAAAACTTGAGTGTTTTTAACCTAAAACTGCAAGTGCCCATGAAGCTAAAATCTAAACAGTTATGCTATGAAGCTCAGAGTAAAATGATAAAAGAACTCAACACTGGAGTAATGTGTTGGTAGTTTGTTCATCGATTTAATTAATTTATTTTTAGAAGGTTTAGTGCCAGAACGTACAGTACTTTATTAAACCACATGTGCAAACTCACTGTTCAAAGTTATTGTTCTATACCACTGATGATAGCTGTCATCTACTTCCACAATCTAGCTGCTTCCTTGCTAATAAATGCTTTTCACCTGTTTTGATTTTTTTCAACTGATGATGGCGCAGTAAGCTTTGATTTGCTTATGTCATATTGGGTATGACAGAAGAGCCAGCAGTCCATTCTCACAACCACTATTTGTATATCTATTGTTTAGAAAACAATAGAATATAAGGGATAAAAGATTATATTGTGGCTTGAGTGCTCAATGGGCAACAAATCCGTGCTATAATATAATTCTGCTCAAGCATCCTTAATGGATTGTTGCTTTTTTTGCTGCAGGACATTCCTGCTGTCTTCTTTACCTCATGTGCCACTCCTGCCTTGGTGCCTGGTGGTCCTGTGGTTCTGCAGACACTGCCTCCCTGCTCCTCTAGACTCCCAACCCTTTGAACTCTTGGGACTTTAATTCAATCCTAAAAACAGTTCTTCAGATTCTAGATGACTGCACCACTATCTGGCCACCTCTGATGTTCATGCTAGCTATGTGTTTTATTAATGCATGACCACAATTTTCTCCAGATCTTCACTTGTCCCCATATCTGGGCCTTCCACCCTATCATCCTAATTTACCCTGCCTGTGTAGCATGCTTCCAGCCCTGCAGCTCCATATCACTCCTCACCCTTAGTGTATTCCACAGGGATTTTCTTCTTGGCTTGTGCTGGACCCATGCTACTGCCCTCTAGTGGCACATGTGAACTGCTAACTGCTTTTCAGAACTCTGTTTTCAGAGTGCATTTAATATTACCATTTTGTTCTTACCATGTGTTCATGTTTCTGCCTTCCCTAGTGGGTGTTGCTCTGTTTATGTACATGTCTACTCATTTTTATGTTGTCTTGCGCACGCATAAGCAACATTTTGTGGTAGCTTAGAATAGCAGGTTTTAAAGGTGCAGTCCTCTGCTTCTGGGGGATAGTCTCTGTGACACCGGCAAATGCACACACTGTCTATGACAGCAGTTGAAAACCATGCCACCAACTTGAAATAATTTCACAGCTGCAATGAGGGAGCAACCCCTCACTGCAGGGCGTGCCTTCCCTGGTGTAACATTTCAATAAACATGGCAGCAGCTGTCACCATCTGCCTCTCACAGTCCCCACAGAAGCGGGCGTCGGGGGTGCCCAATCCTCCTGTCGGCATGCCCCACCCCCCAGTTCATTTGCCGACAGGGAGAGCCCAATCCCCATCAGCATAATGTCCCCCATGCAAGTTGTTTGCCGAGGGAGGTGCCCATTCCCTCAGCATCATGTCTTCCCCGCTAACACAGACCCTTTTTATTTGCCGTTGGGTGCCCAATCCGTCAGCTCCAGTCACTCCCCAAAAAAAAAAAAAAAAAAAAAAAGACACGCAGGTGGCACACTGGAAGCCCACCCCAGCATGCCAATATACTTAAAAAAAAAAAAAACCTCCGCGATGTTTAATTTTTTTTTTTACCTGTAAAGTAGCAACAGTCCTCGCTGTTGGTGGCCCTCCCCAACCCGCACCCACCCTCTGCGCACCCCGCCTCCCCACACCCCTTCACTCCATATTTACCTCCGGAGCCCAGTGCAATGATCTTCGGTGGAGCGGGAACTCATCTGCATTCTTCAAAGCCGACCTGAAGAAATGCCAGTAAGCTGTATAATGGCATCAATTGTATTTTTTCTACTTAGGTGGATTGCTCAGCCATTTTTGTGAATGCTGGCACCACATTTTCAACTTGGGGTTCTTGGGACCCCACCTCATGAACTCAATCACTGTCATTTTGTTATTGGGTCCCAAAAAGTGATTTTGCAGTCATTGTGCGGAATCTTCTTTCAGGACCTATTAATGAAACAACAGTGTCACAGTTCATAAGGTAGGCTCCTAAAAAGCCTCTGTTTCAAATTTGGTGAAAAAATTCCCAAAAATGACTGTGTTATGAGCATGCATTGTGCACTTCCCACACACGCTCGAACTTTGAGCATTTTTAATATTTTCACTCCAGATTTTCAACATTGCCATTTTTCTACACCTCCTTATGAGCAGTACAGCTGTTTTTCACATCTGGCCCAAAATGTGTTTTTGCACATGTGGCACACAATGGCAAGGTCGCTGTGTGAAATCAATGTTCAGGACAGATTAAGAAAATCACAGTGACAGTGTTCACAAGGAGAGGTCCCAAAAAGCCCATGCTGCAAATATGGTGAAAAAAATTCCTCAAAATAACTGCGTTACCAGCATGCGCTGCATAGCTTCTATGCACACTTGTAACTTTGCCAATTTTTTTTTTTAATTTTACTCCAGATTTTCAAAATTGTCATTTTTGCACACTGCCTGATGAACAGTACAGCTATCATTTTTCACATCCTGCCCGAAACAGTTTTCGCACCTGTGGCACACAACGGGCCTGGTCACTATGTGAAATCACCGTTTGGAACAGATTAAGAAAATCATAGTGCCACTGTTCATGAGGGGAGGTCCCAAAATGCTTATGTTGAAAATCTGGTGTAAAAAAATTCCCCAAATAATTGCAATACAGGTGTACGTTGCGCAGTTTCTACACATGCTCGTGACTTTACCAATTTTGTTATATTTTCACTCCACATTTTCAAAATTACCATTTTTTACATCTCCTCATGAACAGCACAGCTGTCATTTTTCACATCCTGTTCCAAATATGTTTTCGCACCTGTGGTGCCAAATGGCATAGTCGTTGTGCAAAATCACCTTTCTCGGCTAACGAACTGATATTGTCACTGTTCATGCAGTGGGGTCACAAAAAGCCCATGTTGAAAACTTGGGAGTGAAAATACCAAGAAACGCCCTTTCTGACCATAACACCCTACCCTGTAGGGACTGACAGGCGTCAGGGGTGTGACTTGGGATTGTCGACAGTAATGCTCACGCCACTCCACCCCCACCCTGCAGCCAGTGACAGGCATTGAGGTGTGCCTTGGACTCTTTGGCCTTAAAGTTCACCCCATTCTCCTATACTGCACCCATTTCAGCATATTTCCTTATGGAATGCGGAGAGTGTAAAGCCCGAACACCACAAGGCACACCTTGACACTTGTCGGTGTCTGCAGGGTAGGGTGAGTTGAAATGGCGTAACCGTTATAGCCAATGACCCAAAGGCAAACCCCAATGCCTATCAATCTCTGCAGGGTGGGGTTGACGATGGTTTCTTACTTCACTGCTATTCATATTATGCATCTCTTAACTCCTGCACTACCAATGCCAACGCCAGCAAGACAACATTCGGCATTGACAAATGCTTGTTTGCCATGTGGCTTGTGCTCCACTTTTGCCATTTCAAGATAGCTTTGCTTTCTCTTCAGTTCCTCCATCTGCTGCCTTGATTCTGCCTCATTCAACTCTAAACACCATCCTGCAAATCAGAGTATTTCTGTCTCTCTCGTTCATGGGCTTGGTGCTGCATTACCATCACAGGCACTGTGTCCCTCGAGCATCACACTCTGTACCTCACAAACATCAATACACATGGAACCTCACTAATATCAAGACTCCATGACCCTATATCACCAAAGGCTCCAGCTCTTCAAACACCAACGGTTCTGCGCCCCACAAAGATCACATTTCTGAGCCATGACGAGAGTTTTCTTCTGCTTAATTGCTACTTTAACAAAGTCTCATTTACTCTAATAACGTACTACTGACAGCTATTCCATCTTTTTCCACAGTGGCAGGAATTTGATCCAGTCCCACAATGGTCTTTTAGCTTGGGCCAAGTCTCTTATTCACTTGAGGGTGGAGCTCCAGCCAAGCTCTGCAGAACCTTAGGCAGGGTGGTAGTTCTAAAGACAGATGCCAAGCCATTCTTGTAGACTTTTCTCTCTCTCTCCCTCCCTAGGACTAGTTCATATTCCTCAATGCTTGTTTACTTATTTGGGAAAAGTCTTTTTGACAGTTCCAAGGGTAGAGCCCTCATCAAGATGGAATTCCTTTGGTTACATGGCCAAACAATGACACAGTACCCTCCAATGGGTGACTGTCTTCAGCAAAAAGACCATTTTATCACACTCTGCTAACTATTCAAAGCAGTTCATCATCTGTATTATTCGTTCAAGCTCCACTCTGCCTTCAGCATCATCTGTTTGGGGGGGGGGATTTGTTGTTCTACATGATAAATTAATAATGGCCCGAAGGAACAGTGACCTACAGTACTTTGCATTCCCCCAAGGTTCCTTCTATGGGGGGTTGGGGGGGGTCCTGTCTTCCATGCTGAAGATCATAAAATTACCATCCTGACTTGGGATTGGATGGTGATCAGTCAGTTGATCATTGGTGCTGCCATTCCGTCGCTCTTTTCTCCCCCCACCACTAAGAGAATCTCATTAAATACTGTACATTCCCTCTATATTCCGCTATCATTAAGACGGAGTCCTTCAGTCACTTGCAGGGGTAGAACTCTCACAGGGTTGGGGATTCCTCTACTCAGACCTCCAAACTCTATGGCTCCTTTGTGAAGGTTGTAGTCTCACTCGTGAGTGTGTAAAGCCATAACCAGTGTTGTTCAAGCACTCAAACATATTCATAACTTCCCAGTGACCCCATGAATTTAAGCGAATACAAAGATTACCCCACAGTTCTAGAGGGAAGCAGGTTACTCATAACCCGCCCCCAAAATTCTTATAAAATGCTTAGCTCTAGCATCAATAGTAGATGCTTGTTTATTTGCCCCTTCATCCTCATCTTGACTCCTACTATGATGGCTTTCTCCCCAGAGGACTCTCATCCAACACATTCTCCCAAGGTTCCTTTAGAGGGCTGAATCCATGCACCAGGTTGAGGGGCTCCTGAGGTCACCTACCATGCTCAATGGGACCTCCATGAAGTTGGTAGTCTCCATCATGAGACAGAATGTGAAAAGTTTGCTGAATAAAAAGTAGCCAAATACAAATTACTAAGGTCCCAGAGCAGTTGCTCGTTAAACAGGAAGTTAGTGTCACCTCTAGCTAAAATACTGAAACCAAGGTGTCACAAGCTACAAATCCGGCAGAAATTAGAATATTTTACTATCATAATCTGGTTTAAAATGATAGTCAAGTTTCCTGCTAAGCAATAACAGTTAGCATTGGCAGGACTCAAGCACCTTAACATTCCCCATAACAGAATGACCACAAATGGTATTTGCATGAAAATCAACTCTTTTTACCTTGGACTTCACCTGTTCCCACTCCTTTTCCTGCCTAAAGTCATAACAACTTCTTGTGACATCAGCATAATTTTCATGACAACAGCTTCTGGTGTCACAAGCAGAGGATTATGACTTCACAGCAGGAATAAGTGATGAAACAAATGAAGTCCAAGGGAAAAAATATATTGTTTTAATTAATATATCTTCAATAATTAAAATCAAAGTACCAACTGTACAAAATGCACCAAAGAAGATCTGTATGAAATCATTATGTTGCCAGAAAAAAGACAGACAGGCTCCCCCAGCAATAAAACAGGAAATGGCTTGTGGGATGGGGCCAAGACATAGCATCAATCAATTTTAGTGAGAAAGGAAAAAAAAAATTCCACTCTGGGGAGTGAATGTAGGCCCCCCTACCCTCTACTGCTTGATAGCCTGTAGCACTACTACTATATGAAGCTTCCTAGAAAAGAAATGCATGTTCTGGCAAAGGACATCTACCACTGAGTGCAGCACTCCCCAAACTCACACACACAGCTGCAGTGACTCTTCATAATGAACTGTCTGGCTATTTGCAGTAATGTTTCCTAAACTGCATTTCAACCTCAAAGTCTGAACTGGAAATTTTCAATTTAGCAGCAATATAGAATGGCAAACCATACTGAAAGTCTATCATTAAAATCAGAAATGGCAGCTAACAATTCCTCTCATACTACATATATTGTAGTCAGAAAGAAATGATCCACTTTGGGGGTCAAAGCCAAGCACTCTTCTCTCAATTGTTTGGTAGCCTGTAGCGCTCTCATTGTACTAAGCTTCCTAGACAGAAGATGCAAACTGTTTCAAGGGAAATCTAGCACTGAGTGGAGACCCCACATACACATAGCTGCAGTGAATTTTCATATTGAACAGTATGTCTGTTTGAAATAATGTTTTTTATACTGCATTTAAACCATAAAGTCTGATCTGGAACTTTCAAGTTATCAGCAATACAGAACTTCAAACCTTGCTGAAAGTCTAGCACTATCATCAGCAATGATATCTAATAATTTCTCTCATTTAATAGAAACTGTAACAAGAAAGAAAATAACTATTTCCCTCTAGCGATCAAACCCAGGTCCCCTACCTTCTACTGCTTGACAGCCTGTTACTCTACCACTGTAACAAGCCTCCTATACAGGAAATGCATGCTGTGACAAAGGACATCAAGCAATTTATTTAGCTTTTGTTGACCAGGTAAGTACATTAGGCAAAACATATGCCTATTTTCAGGTATGACCCGGGAGAGCACAGTAGTTATAATTACATATAGAGTACAATATGACACAAGCAAGGCAGGTACACTGACATCAGGAGAAGCATGACAGTCACAGTAAGATAAATTAGGATTACCTGATGGCAAAATCAAATATAGAATAAATACAGAAACACTAAAACAATATTCTAAGCATTATATACAAGTATCTATTAATACAGATATCAACAGTACAGGACTCCCAGCAGTATCAACATCAGGACAAATGCAGGCACCAGCAAGTGGAGAAATTAACACATTTTACGCAAGGCCACACTCAGACGGGCAGGCTACCACGGCAGGACCTAAGTCAAAGTAAAGGAGGTGGTATCAATGACTGCAGTGCAGGGGACCAAGGTGATCAGGGAGGTTTAAGACAGTCACGTGCTGAGGAGAGCTTCAGGTGTTTCCACAGAGAGGTCTGTAGACACGCATGGGAGGGAGAGGAGCAGACCTGTACAGGAAAGGAATTCCATGGTCTAGAAGCAGAGGAGGCAAAGTCCCTGTCTCCCATTTGAGTATGCATGGCAGGAACTTTAAGGATAGCTGAGCCCAGAGACCTGAGGGAGTAGGTGGAGGGGGCAGCAGGCACCACGAGCTCTGCCAATCCGGGGTGCCCATGCTCAAAACCTTACCCGTGAAGCAGCCCAGAACAAAATTTAGGTAGTTGAGCAGAGAAAGCCAGTTAAGCTTACTATACAAGTCACAATGGTGAGTGAGGCAAGGGGCTGCAAGAGCAAAACAACAAATATTAGTGTATGCCACGGTCCACCTGGCAAGGTGGACTCTGGAGGTATGGGCAAACAGCAGGAGCCCATAGCATAGGGATGGTAGAAACACCCCTCTGGCCAATGCTAGGCGAGCAGCTGAGGTAAGGTTATTTTTCACCCTGTAAGCCAGACCCAATTTCCAGTTAACAGCCAGACACACATTATGGATGTGGTGACCAAGGTCAAGCTGAGGGTCGCGTGTCATCCCCAGGTATTTGACAGTCAGTGACAAGCATGGGAGCTCCATCAATACCCGAGATACACAGAGGGACAGGGGAGGCTTTAAGCTTGGCCAGGGATCCAAACAGCATGGCCTGAGTCTTTTTAAGGTTTAGAACCAGCTTGTGGGACGATAACCAGGACTGGATACCCCTGAAGTCCTCACTCAATTGGTGATTAATGACCTCAATGTCCCTGGAATGAGTGAGGATGACCAGGTCATCAGCATACAGGATGGACCTGCAGGAGGCCGCAGTGGAGGGAAGATCAATGAGTGCAGATGATGGAGTTCAATATAGAGAGAGAGGCTAGAGGGAGGACTCCAATGGCTCAGTTGAAGTTGTGCATCTGCCATATTAGAAGAGTAATGAGGTGCCGGCAGATAACAAGAACCCTTCTGGAAACTTAAAACAGCAGCACCGGCATGCTGTTTTGACAGAAATCTGCTGATCTGGTTGGATAATAAGCACCACTGACAGCAGGGAAGTGATGCAGCAGACGCACATTGTGGTGACAAAAACAGGGTTTGTTCATTTGTTCTTTGTTATATAAGCAATGTGTTACTCGATTTTTGTCAAAACAGTGTGCCAGTGCCGATATCTTAAGTTTCCAGAAGGGTTCCTGTTATCTGCGGGCACCTCAACCCTCCTCTAATATGGTGGGCACACAGCTTCAATTGAGCCACTGGAGTCTGCCCTCTAGCCTCTCTCTCTATATGGAAGTCCATGATGCAGAACACACACACACACACACACACACATATAGCTGCAGTGGATGTTCATAATTAACAGTCTCTATCTGAAATGTTGTTTAACAAGTTGCATTTAAACCCCAAAGTTGGAGCTGGAACTTTTCAAGTTATCAGAAATACAGAATGTCAATCCTTGCTGAACCTCTCATCATTAAAATCAGGAATGGCATCTAACAATTTATTTTATACTACATACAGTGTAGTGAAAAATAGAAACAAATGATCCACTCTGGGGGTGAACACATGTGCTCTACCCTCTACTGCTTGGCAGCCTTTAGCAGCTGTACCAAGCTTCCTAAAAAGAATATGCGTATTGTGGCAAAGGACATCCAGTACTTAGTGCAGACCTTGCCACATAGAGGCAGTGATTTTCTTTTATAACAGACTATTTGAAGTAATGTTTTCCAAGTTGCATTTAAATGTCAAAGTCTAAGCTGAATCTTTTCAAGTTGTCAGAATGTCAAACCATGCTAAAAATCTATTACTGTCATCAGCATTGACATCTAGTAATTTCTCTCATAATACCTGAAATGTAGTGAGAAAGAAAAATATAAAACTCTGGGACTCAAACCTAGGTTCCCTTCCCTTTATTACCTGGTAGCCTGTTGTTTTACTGCTGTACCAAGCTTCCTATACAAGAGAAGCATGCTGTGGCGAAGAACATCCAGCAGTGAGTGCAGACCTCCCATACACAGCTGCAGTGAATGTTCATCCTCAACAGTCTACTGAAGCAGTGTTTACCATACAGAATGTCAAATCTCACTGAAAGATATGCCACTAACATCAGCAATAACATCAAGCAATTTCACTCATACTACAGTGAGAAAGAAAAAAAAATGTTCTACATTGGGGACCGAACCTAGGCTTGTGTGGGTTTGAAACCCTACCCCAAAATCTAAAAGCCTCATCACTGACACCTTTAATGACATCAAGTAGCCAAATTACACTGAATGCATCTCTGAACTTGACTAAATGAACAAAAGAGCACACGTGACCACAATGGGCACTTACAGCTATGCTGCTGGCACCTAATGAAAAGAAAAAAAAAAAAAAAAAAGAAAGCTCTTCAACTGTGGGGAATTTTGTGAAACCGAGTTCTACTGATGCCAGCTATGGAAGAGACTGCATACTCTTTACGAAGACTTGCACTGAATCTGGTGATCTTGTCACTCCTTCCACCTGCCAACCACCCTGGTCATGAGAATTTCCAAAACCGCTGTTGATATCTTTTGCAGAATAGGCCATGGGGGGACAGGAGGACTCTATACTAGTCAACTTGGTTAAAGGGATATTGCAGCAGTTAATGCTGCTCTCCCTACTGGTACCACTCTCCTTCCTTCCTTGCTATGCCAACCATAAAAGTACTTGGCACAGGGTGGGAAGAGTGCTATGGGTTGCAAGGGCAGTGGTAAATGCTGCATTATACAATGGCAAGAAGGAATCCTGGCTTCCGATTGGTCAGTTGGCCATCACAGCAGCGATGTTATCCTGGCATAACATCCTTACTGATTGTTTGGATTAGTTATTTGTATTTACCTTTCTTTGCATATTCTCTTAAGAAACAAAAAATATTTTTCCAGACTAACAAAAACATCCTTTAAAATATTTTTTATTCTACATAAAATAACAAGCCATTGTATAACAGGAATAATGCCCTCCAGGGTGGGTGTTATGCTGGGATAACATCCCTTCTCGGATGTTGGACGCCCTTGGCCGGTAGCCTCGGGGCCCAACCACCAGAGGTGGATGTTATCCCAGCATAACACCCACCCTAGAGGGCATTATTCCTTTAGTACCTTCATCCTCAAGCTGGCGGTCATATAGTAAGCTCACTGTAACTGGTTCCATCACGAACATCAGCTGGCTGGGACAGGCTCAACCAGATTAAACCAAGTTTTATAAACAATAACATTAAAGCTGCATCTCATTTTTGCCAGTTTTGTAGCTCAGAACCTCATGTTCCTAGTATTTTAACTAAGAATAAAGTTACCTTTCACTTTAATGCCAAGGCAAGGCAACTGATCAAAAAAATGGCAACTAGTTTAGAGTGATAACCAAGAAGACACTAGAATTTTTTGTTTTTAACCCCTAAAATACCCAACAGTCTGCTAGCTGAAGCTCTTTCTGTAATTGCCACATCCCCCTTTTAAGAAGCTGATACATACAATTTTATATAAACAGGTTTCAATTATGTTCATTTGTTGTTGCTGTTAATTTTGCCAGTCAGTAGATGGTCAACAGGCATTATAAAGCTGCCTGTGGCTTAAACTGCACGAGATTGTTGCTGAAGAAACGGAAAGAACAACTCTTATTTGGTTTGCAGCATCAAAGGACAGCAGACGTGTAAGGCACTGAGCTGTCGGAAGACTTAGAACGCATAGATTTTTAGGACAAGATATGTCGGCGGCAGCCTAAACCTGCTTCTGATCGCAAAACGGTAGAAAACAAGTTGAAAACTTTAGGTCAAAATTATAACAGGCTTTACCACGAATCCGGGAGTTGCGTATTATTTCAGATATATACTGTACAGCTGAAAACTGCAACTCCACATTCGGTTTTTGCACGGTCACTTTGCGTTAACAAAATCGCATTTTAAGCAACGGAAATATCGGATTACACAATTTCCTTTTCCGGATAGTATCTATTTTTCCCGTTACCCAAATAAATAGCTGTTCTAAAACAAAATACCAGAACTCCTCGTGTTTAACAGATTAAGAATCAGTCATTTTAAAACATTATCTAGCAGAGGCGTATGTAAATACATCACAGATTTACCTCAGCTGCTACTAGTTGCAGTGAAGATAAATTTCATCCAACCCGCCTTTAACCAGCCAGGTCTAATCCCACTTTTCGACTGCTCTGTATGGAGCAGCGGGAGTTTCTACCAGCAGAGCCGCTGTTTCACTGCACCACTTTCTTGTCTTCCAGTTTCATGGTATTTAAAAAAAAAAAAATCACAGGCTGAGTGTCACTTGACAGACGGCGGGCCCCTCCCCTGGATCCTTCCCAACCGTGCCACTCCCCGGAGACGAAAGATCCCTGGGCTGGGTGTCCGTGCCACGCCGGCTCGTGTTTCATTTACCTCTGTGCTGTACTATCTCGCTATATTTACTCTTACTTCAATTGCCTAATAACCATCCACAGTGCAAATAGGGCGTCGTTTAGTTTTTCTGTTTTCTTAGCAAGTTCATTTACGTCATTCATTTTGTCGAGTAGACAGGCTTTCTTCGTCGTTTCACTAGAAAATACCGGGCATTCCAGATGTAGCCACGTGACATAAAACTTTAAAACTCAAACGAGTAGGGTTTTCTCTTTTTGCAGCAAACCATAGCTAGCAGCGTCATTTTTTCCATAATGAAAGGGATTGTGCTTAGTTGTCCCTGCCACCAAATGTTAAATGCATTCTGGGGCACCTCGTTTTACTGGCTCCTATGTGCTGCAGTGTACATCACAGGCTTGCGATGAATTGATAAAATAATAGCCGCACAACCCCTAGTTACCCCGAAGGAACTGCCAAATCCAGAAGGTGTTAAGACACGTCATGAAGGTTTCAGGAATTTTTAGGCGATTGACTTGACTGTCTTTTTTTTTGTTGTTGTTGTTGTTAACTGTGTGCCCGGTATGATGGTACATCAGTTTTCATATATGTAAAAGAATCTTGTATGGGGTGTTGTGATTTGTTTGCACATGACAGGTGTGGGATAGCCCATAACCCACAAGTACAAAGCACAATTTTTTGTCCAGATATCCACACTGAGGGTGTCAACACCCCATAGTTAATGGTATATAACTACTGGATTTGTGACTGCAGGGGGGAAAAGAAAGGGAAACAGGTGACTACTGAGAGACAGTGAAATTAAAAGTCCATGCAACCTTACCCTGGCCAAGAGCAGCGTCTGGCACCTGGGACCCCTCTAAACTTGTGCCACAAGCTAGCATAAACAGTAGGTATCACCCTTAGTGCCGGGACAAATACCTGGCTTGGCAGTCTCAGAGGTCGGGGGGTTAGGGTTGTAACCCCCCTGCAAATGGGGGTTCCCAAAAGTCTTCCAGGAGCTTGCCTAAGTGCTCCAAGTCTGGGTGGTGTTCACAAGAAGCTGCTGTAAACGACACTGTAGTGCGGTTTTGGAGCTTCCACGTACTATCTTTAAGAGCTACCTGCTCGTGAAGCATAATTAGTTTGAATGGGGACTGTGTGTGTTAAGCCTGAGTCCCGCCCTGGCTTCTACCTAAGCGCTCCGCTTCTGCCGTCACTACAAGCGCAGATAGCACTATTGAAAGCTGTAACAGTTTGTGGGGGAAAATTCAGAGTATTCATGATAATGTAGTTTGTCTAACCTGCTTCTTTTGCAGCATGAACTGTTTCTGATCTGCTTCACCATTTTGGTTCCGGATCGCTGAGTTGGACCTATCAGTATGTGAGGACTCTAAAATGGAGCAGGCTATGGGCCAATCAGTACTGGGACTCTCAAATGGAGCCTACTGAAATGGGGCTAAGTGGATTGAGACTCCGGGTAATGTAGTTTGGGATCCTTGGCACCTTTTTATACCTATAGAGGGAGCCCTGCTGTGATTGACAACTGAACCAGCCAACCGAACTCTTGTGGATCTAAAGGAAATGCCCTGAACTGTTGCTGGCAAGGCAGATCCAAGTTAGAGAGTGAAGAGTGAAGGAGCTCAGCTCTGCTCTGTTCGAGCAGCGTGGTAGTTCACGCAGAAGGCGTGAATCTTGGCCTGCTTGCCGTTGTGAGAGGAGGAGAAGGAAAGAGAAAAAGGTGTTTTCGGCCTGAATCCAAAATTGTGAGGAAAAAGCAAGCTGCTGCTGTTGGGACTAGGCTCACCCTGTAGAAGACCAAAGATTTTGCTGAAAGTGATTGGCCTGTCAGGACTGTAGCTACCATAGTGTTCCTGTGTAATTGCAGTGTTTTTGGTTTTTTTTTGCAATCGGGACCGAGGAAACACCTGCCTGGTACAGTAACCTTTCTTTTACATATAAATGTGCTATGTGCTGGAGGGGGATCACGAGCTGGTTTCCCCATTTGCTGTAAACTGTGTGTTATGCTGGAAGTAGTTTTCCCAGCCAAAATCGGACTGAATCTGCCTGGCACAGATAGTCCCTGCAATGAGGGTCCTGCCTCACTACCTTGCTACACAGAAAGGTCCATCATTGAGGGACCAAGCTTCCTCTGGCAATCCAGAGAGTTCATCCATCAGCCCTCCTGAGTTTAGCCTGGGTCTCTTGAGTAATTATCAGGGTAACTCCCTGCAACTTTTGTCTAATCAAAGTGTGTCATCTGGTTGTTCGTGCGTCTCTTTCCATGAATTGAGCCATCCGGCCCTGGATTGCAAATTGTGTGTGCGTGTTCTTTTTTCCATCACAGGGCCCCAACCAGCTGCAAAGGACCTGACTAGCCCCTTTTTACCATCCTGGGTACCCAGAGAGTGTGACTATTGGGACTCTAAGTGCATGCACAGTACTGTGATTATTACTGTGTTTAAACCAATTAACCTGATTTTCCCCCCCTCCTTGTTACAGCTCCCCTGAATAAATCAGATCTGTTGTTTCTGCAAATTCACATTGACTGTGGTGTCAGTTTATGCTAAAGATACTGCATTGTTGCTATTGTACTGCATCACCTTATTTTACAGGGGGTCTCCAGAGTCAAGCTGAAGGAACCAGTCCTGGGGGTAAGTGCCAAGCACAAGTGTATGTGGTTTGCATATCAGGGGTATTTGGAAGGTTACTGTTGTGTATGGTGTGGGCCACTAGTGGGAATCAAGAGAGGGGGTCACAGTGTCTCAGAGGGCTGTGATCTGGTTAGCGTAACCCAAACCAACCCAGACCTTTGGGTGGAGGCACCCATTTTAGAACGTAGGCCCCTTAACCTATTAGTAGCCAAGCAGGCAGGGGTAGTAGCCCTTGGGATAGCGCCACCTAGGGGTTACAGGGTACAAAATAACATAATTACTCCGTGTTCTGGGAGAAAGGTGCTAGGGCTATGCTAGATCTAACTTCTGAGGGGGACCAATAACAAGTTCACACTGGAAGCATGGATTGATTGTCCGCTACTGAAGATGGGATTGTGCAGTATGGCTTTGCTCTGACAACAGATGGAAAACACAGAATGGGGTGGTCCCCCAGGTTGAAACTGACTTTTCAGGACAACACACTTTTCTTTATAGAAACAACATTTGTCTTGGGCATTTAGTACATTCTTTCCCACACATAACTATCAAACTGTCCTTCCCTCTGGACTAGGGCTCTCTAGACATTTACTTCCCAAAGTGTATATCGTGTGTGTGTGTGTGGGGGGGGGTTCAACACACTTAAATTCAAAGTTTCTCTTTTTTTTTCCCTAAGTGTCTATTATGTGGGGGTTGCCACACACTTTAAAAACATTTCAAATTCTTTCCTCCTGATGCGATGAACTTTGCTAACATGCTCAGGGTAACCTAGTGCCCTTCCATGAACCAGTTAGCCCTGACTGAAGTTTTAGATGGGGGGTATGTTCACCCTGGCTCCAACCAGTCTTTGCCATTCCTTCTGGGTTATACCAAATGAGCCTTGAATTGCTAAAGGACTCCCTACTTTAAAACTTCACATTCAGCACATTTTTATGGTGATACAGGGGCCCTGACAGATGTATTCTAGCCTTATCTCTGGGTACATACACCTTAGAAACGGTCCCATGTAACTGTACTCGTGGTTTTGTTTGTCCCTTTGATACAGGCATGGATGCTGGAAGAAACAGCTCTTCCCTTCACTAATAGCTTGTCATGGCTTGACACAGATCGCTGTTTCTTTCTGGGCAGTTGACACTCTTCAAGACCTTCAGGGACTTGCCCCTTGGATCCACAGAAACTAAAGTCCGAACCACTTCTTTGTGGAATGACCCACTGGGGTCCTGCTGGCAACAGTCTCCACCACTTTCTTTGGCACTGCTGGATCTTATACACTAGGGTGAGAAACTACCAGAGGTCCTTACCCAGTTTCAAAACAGACTGGCAGGCACCTCCACACTCTGAGCACTGCTGCTCATGTAGAGCTCCACACTGAACTACTACTGACTCAAAACTCCCATCTGAACATTCTAAACTGCCCCAGAGCACTGATTTTAAAGTGGCTTATGCTGCTGCGAGAATTCTAAATGACATAATCCATTCGCTACTCAGGCTAGCTGAGTAAACAATGATACCATGTTGTAAGGAGCTTTTAACAACTCCTACAGACTGCCCAGGAACCTTTCTAGGCTAGTAACCCCAGGAGACTGGGTGGTTGCATCCACATACAACTAGACTTTCTGATATGGTGGTTCAGCAAGTATGTGACGATTGTATGTTTACAGTTTATTTATTTATTTTGTTCAGAAAGACACCTGAAGACTCCAAAAGAAGGGTACTGAGGGTAGGGGTGATGTACAGTCCACCAGCTAAGGAGGATGACCTGTATAGAGAGTTGGCAGAGCAGATTAGAAGGGTCTGTAAGAAGGGGAACACGGTAGTGGTGGGGGACTTCAGCCTCCCTTGGGTGGACTGGAACACCCCAACCACCATGAGGGCAAGGGAGCAGGTATTACTAGAGACATTTCAGGACAGCTTCCTGGTGCAATTGGTCCGCGAGCCAACAAGGGAGGGAAGGACTCTGGATCTGGTACTAACAAACAGGGAGACTGTAAGGGTTCTGGGGGTGGAGGACCCCCTGGCAGGGAGTGAACATCACTCAGTGTGGTTCACACTCATTATGGGCAGAGAAACAGGAGGTGCGGGTACCAGGCTGATAGATTTTAAGGGGGAGGACTTTAAAAGGATGGGGGAAATTTTGGTGACAACTGGAGGGAATTCAATCATGCATGGATGCTAACCAAAAATGGGGTATTATTAAAAAGGGACTAGCTGACATTGCTGAGACTTGTACCAGGACATGGAGCAAGAAAGATAGGGCAAAGAAGCCAAGCTGGCTGACTTGGGAGGTCATGGAAGGGGTGAGGGCCAAGAGAAATGCATTTCAGAGACTCAAGAAATCAGGAGGGCAAGGGGACAAGAAAGAGTACCTGAAGAAGTCCAAGGAGGTTTCCAGGCTAGTTAGGGCAGCCAGGGCAGCCAGGGAGCTGAGACTGGTACAAGGAATTAAGGACATAGAAACAGAATGTGACGGCAGATAAGGACCGCTTGGCCCACCCAGTCTGCCCCTTTCCCTACCTGATGGATAAGTCGCAGATTCTAGTTAATTAAACAGCTTACATCCTCCTACCCCCCACTAGAATTGCCTTATGTCTGTCCCATGCAATCTTGAAGTCTCCCACTGTTCCTGATTCCACAACCTCCTCAGAAAGGCTGTTCCAAACATCCACAACTCTCCCTGTGAAAAAATACTTTCTAACATTACCTCTGCGCCATCCCCATCTATCTTCAAATTGTACCCCCTTGTTCTTGCACATCTCTTTTTCTGAAAGATACTACCCTCTTGTACTTTGTTAATTCCCTTGAGATACTTGAAAGTTTCTATCATGTCCCCCCCTCTCCCTCCTTTCCTCAAGGGTATACATATTAAGCTGCTTTAGTCTCTCCTCATATGTCTTCTGGTGCACACCCTAACCATTTTGGTTGCCCTCCTCTGAACAGCCTCCACTCTGTCTATGTCTTTGTGGAGATGGGGTCTCCAGAATTGCACACAGTACTCTAGATGGGGTCTCACCAACTGTCTGTACAGACTGATAACAATTTCCTGCTTTCTACTGTTGATGCCTCTCCATATGCAACCCAGTATCCCTCCAGCCCTACTTACTGCCTTCTCACATTGCTTGCCCACCTTTAGGTCATCTGATATAATTGCTCCTAGGTCTTTTTCGATGTTTTGTTGTTGTTATTATCTCACCCCCCCCAATTGTGTACTCTTCCCCTGAGTTTTTGTTTCCCAGATACATTACCTTGCTCTTCTTTGCAGTGAATCTGAGCTGCCATATATTTGACCATTCCTCCAACCTTGCCAAGTCCCTTTTCATCCTTTCCACCCCACCTTGTGTATCAATCCTGTTGCAAATATTTGTGTCATCTGTAAAGAGACATACTTTTCCTTCCAGGTGCTCTCCAATGTCACCTATAAAGACATTAAAGAGGACTGATCCCAGTACTGAACCCTGCGGTACCCCGCTAGTTACCATCCTTTCTTCACTGTGGACTCCGTCTACTATTACCCATTGCATCCTGTGTCCAGACAGTTTTTTATCCAGGCTACCACCTTGGGACCCACTCCAAGGCTGGCTAACTTGTATATTAATTTTTGTCTGAGACTGTGTCAAATGCCTTGCTAAAATCTAGGTAGGCCATATCCACAACCCCTTCCTGGTCTACTACTTTGGTCATCCAGTCAAAGAAATCTATTAGGTTTGTCTGACATGCCCTTGCTTCCTTGGGTACTGTGCCCCACTGGCCTCTAGGTACTCCACAGTTCTTTCCTTCAGAAGTGATTCCATCATTTTCCCTACCACTGAGGTCAAACTAACTGGTCTATGGTTTCCTGCCTCTGCCCTGCTCCCACTTATGTGAAGTGGAATCACATCTGCCCTCCTCCAGTCCTCAGGTACCACCCCATCCTCCCATAATTTGTTAGAGAGTAGTCAGTGGTGTTCCTAATTCTACCCTTAGTTCTTTTAGAATTCTGGGGTGAATCCCATCAGGCCCCATTGCTGTTCCATCTTCAGTTTCAAGAGTTCTTTCAAAACCCTTTCTTCTGTGAATGGACTGGTATCGACTCCCCTTCCCCCATTTAGAGTGTTTCATTTGTTTGGTTTAGGTACCTCCGCCTTCTCTTCTGTTGTGAATACTGAACAGAAATATTTCTTCAGTATCCCTGCTTTTTCACTGTCACCCTCTGCCCACATTCCCTCCTCTTTATTAAGTCTCTGTGTCTCTCCCTTGGTCTTTCTTCGCTCCCTAATGTACCTATAAAAGGTTTTATCCCCCCTCTTAATAGAGTTGGCTATCTTTTCCTCAGTTTGTGCCTTTGCTATTCTGACTGCCTTCCCTGCCTCCTTCTGCTTTAACTGATAGTTCTCTGTCCTGCTCCTTCTGTGTTTCCTTATTTCCTGAATGCTGTCCTTTTCTCCTTAACATTTCCTTCCACCACTTTTGAGAACCATAGTGTTTTTTCCTTCATTTTCTTTTATTTGCTTCACACAGAGGTTTGTTGCCTCTGTAATGGCTGTTTTGATTATTCCCCATTGTTCCTCCATCCCTCCTTCTTGCCCGTTTGCTAGTGCTTTTCTGAGGCACTCTCTCATTTTCCCAAGGTAGCCCTCCTAAAATCCAATACTCTTGTTTTTGTATGGCTTAACTCTATGGCTGTGTTTATTGAGAACCACACTGTTTGGTGGTCACTTGTTCCCAGATGGCTACCCACTTCTAAATCTGAGATCCTTTCTCCTTCCCCATTTGAGAGTACCAGGTCTAAGACTGCTCCCTCCTGCATGGGTTCCAACACTGTCTGAGGCATACCCCCATAGGGCATCAAAAATGATCCTGCTCTTGGATGTGCCTGCAGCAAAAGTACTTCAGTTAACATCTGGCATATTCAGGTCCCCCATCAACAATATCTCCCCTTTTTCTGCCATTTTAAGGATGCCTTCTATCATTTCCTTGTCCATTTCCTCCCCCTGAGATGGGGGGTCTGTACACAACCCCCACGTGGATTGTGATGCCATTTCGTGTCTCTAGGGTGACCCATAGTGACTCATTGTTATAGGGTGGGTTTACAGGCAGACAAATAATGTACACAGAAGCAGCAGTTTAGGTGCAACCCACTGTTTGTTTGGTGGGATGTTTATTACTTCATAAACAATTTACAGCACCACAACATAAAAATAAATACAGAAAACGAAACAAAATAATAAACAATCAATGGTAATTCCAAAGACTTCTCTTCACTTACAGACTGAAACTTCCCTCCAGCTAGGTCAGGAAGAACTGACCCTATCTAACTTGCCATCTGGACAGGTAGGGTTTATATACCCGCCTCCTTGGTCAGGTGACCCAGTATTCTGTTGGAACAAGGTAAAATCAATGAATAACCTTTCAAAATAGTGTTCATTAGCATAACCTTGTTTTATACATCAATACAAACTTTCATTTGAACTTTTTATACAATAAAAACTCTGTATAAAGGATTTGATACAAACAACAGTCACCTAACATTTGATTGACAATTTGCCCTATTTAAATATAGACCACTAGGGGCCGCTCACTCCCTATAGTGGCTCTCATTCTGCTGTAGAGCTGCTAGCAAGCAAGCCTCCTCTTAGCTTCCAAGGAGCAGCTCAGCAACAGCATTCTGGTAACTTCCTTGTCTAAGTGTTTCAGTTCTTTCTAGGTTTGCAGTAACAAAACCTTCTTTGGTTTACCAGGACACAGAAATGTTTAAAACACAGTAAACCTGTAACCATTTCTTCCTTTTTCAGGTGGTTTGCAGCACAGGAGTTAGTTGGCTTCAATTGTGGTTTGAAACCTCCAAACATATTTTTAGGGGCAGAACAACTGGCTGCAGCTCTGCTCTGTGTTTCCTTAAACAGAAACAGCTTTTTATCAACAGAAGTTAAGCAAACTAACTTCGCTATTCCTTTTGTTTTTAAGAGTACAGAGACTTTTAAGCAGGAGCACTGCTGGGGGGTATCTACTAAATAAAGGCTTTTCTTCAGCCTATCTTTATAATACAACTACCTGCAGTTTATAAATGCCTTTTAAGTGTTGCTTGTGTAATAGATTTTCTTTTACTTAGGAACTCTGGGCAGCATGAATAGACAAGGGACCAGGAAATGAAGAGAAAATTTAAACAGCGGGGATAAGAAAGGGGAGAGGGGAGTTTTGTAAGGAGGTGGCCTGCTTCCATACAGAAAAATAGGGACAGCATAAAGAGAAACAGGAAAGTGGTTGCAATAAGAGGTTTAAGAAGAGAAAAAGGTCCCAAGTCTCAGTGGCAGGGACAGGCCCTGTCACACTTACCCCCCTTCATAAGAGGAAAGACGTATTACCATAACCCCCCCCCTTTAGAACCTGGGAACCTGGGAGGGGGGTGGAACTCCCACCCTCAGGAGTTCTGTCCCAGGGTCCCTTACGAACAGAAAACAACAATTTATGTTCTGGTTCATACCAGAACCTTACACACCCTGGAACTATGACATTCAATAACATCATTCCTATTGTTATAATAACCTGTACAGTTTAACCATAACCGGAACAGTCCAGCCTCTTACTTTCCTAAAGGGTTGGAAGAGCTCTGGCCCACCAACTCCATGAAGCTCCATCCCAGGGTCCCATTACACATTTTCTATCTAAAAGAACTTTTACACAGTAAACATTACTAACTTTACCCTGGGATCTGTATTTACATTTTTTCGAACCTGTTAGGTACCTGTTATTATTTACACTGATACCTTTTTGTCTGCATCTAGTATCTCAAGGTCTGGACCAAAATGAGACAGAAAATCTGCATTCACATTTTCACTCCCTTTGCGGTATATCACTGTAAATTGGTAGGGCTGTAAAGCCAAATACCACCTCATTATTTGAGGGTTCTTTTCTCTCATTTGTTGAATCCAACATAAGAGATTGTGATCTGTCATTATTTTAAATTCTGCTCCCCACAAGTAATATTTAAATGATTCAATGGCCCACTTGAGGGCGAAACACACTTTCTTTACGGTAGAATATCTACATTCCCTCTCATGCAATTTTCTGCTTATGTATATAACAGGGTGTTCTTCCCCTTGTATGAACTGTGTTAAGACTGCTCCTATCCCTACCCCTGAGGCATCAGTTTGTACCACAAATGGTTCATCAAAATTGGGGCTTCTAAGGGCAGGACATGCACACAGTGCTGCTTTGATTTTTCTAAAGGCAAGGTCACGTTCTGGGGTCCATTCTACCTTGTTTGCATATATCTCTTTTTTGTTAGATCAGTGAGGGGGGCCTGCTATATCAGAGAAATTCTGAATAAAGTGCCGGTAGTATCCGGCCAGTCCCAAAAATGCACGTACCTGCTTTTTTGTTTTGGGTATGGCACAATCAGACACAGCGGACACTTTATTTAACTCAGGTTTTATTGTCCCATTCCCTATTATGAACCCTAGATACCTGGTTTCTGTCTGCCCTAGATAACATTTTTTTTTTGATTAATGGTTACCCCTGCCTTTTTAATCACCGCAAATACCTGCTCTAGATGTCTTCCAATCAGGGCTGAATATTACCACATTGTCCAGGTATGCGGCATAGAAATCAGAATAGGGCCTCAACATATGATCCATAAAGCGTTGGAATGTTGCAGGCGCTCCATGGAGACCAAATGACATGGTAACGAATTCGAACAATCCAATTGGTGTAATAAAAGCAGTTTTCTCTCTTGATTGAGGGGTAAGAGGGATCTGCCAATAACCTTTGGTAAGGTCCAGGGTGGAAATGTATGCTGCGCTTCCCAAACGGTCTATAATGTCATCTATTCTGGGCATTGAGTATCTATCCAGAACAGAGGCAGCATTCACCTTGCGAAAGTCAAGGCAGAGGCAAATACCCTCCTCTTTCTTGTTCACGACTACAATAGGTGATGCCCATGCACTACATGAGGGTGTGATAATGCCCATCTGCTCCATCTTTTGTACGTCTTTTATCACTTCCTCTCTGATGTGGATAGGAAGTCTATAAGGCTTCTGATATATGGGGGTAGCTTGGGTAATTCTGATGTCATGCTCTACCCCAGCTGCCCTACCTGGGCTGGTAATGCTGGGTTAACAACAACTTCTTGGATGTGTCCTCTCTGTTCCAACCTACTACACGCTATATCCAGTTCTGAGGTATCAGTCTCAGTCTGGATGTAGCAGCTTAGCTTGGGTTCCTCCTGCCACTCATGCCATAGTTTTAACAAGTTAGCATGATAAATTTGCTTATTACTTCTTCTTGTGGGCATCTGTATCTCGTAGGTGACTGGTCCTACCTGCCTGAGTACAGTATATGGCCATGCCACTTCATTAGCAGCTTGTTGTCAGTGGCTGGTAAAAGTAATACCTTGTCACCTGAAAATTGCTTCTTCCCTACCCCCTTATCATACTCTATTTTCTGCTGCACTTGTTTCTCCAACAATGAGTGATGGGCTAGGGTCACATATTTCAAGAGGCGCTTTCTTAAGGTAGACATATACTCCAGTATCCCTTGCTTCCCTACCTGGAGGTTTTCCTCCCAATGTTCCTTGATTACATCCAACGGTACTCTAGGATTTCTCCCATACAGAATTGAAAGTGGGGAAAATCCAGTAGAGACTTTGGGTAATTCACGGTATGAAAACAAAAGGTATGGTAGAAAGGTGCCCCAGTTCCGTCCCTCTTCGTTCACAAATGTTTGCAACATCTGCTTTAGTGTCTGGTTAAACCTTTCTACCAAACCATCCATTTGCAGATGATAGGGTGAGGTTCTTACTGCATGAATCCCTAGTAACCTATACAATTCAGTTAGCATAACTGACATGAAATTGGTACCTCTATCTGTCAGTATCTCTTTTGGAATACTCATCCTACTGAAGATTTTTGCCAATTCCTCAGCCACCCTGGATGCTGTTACAGTACGCATGGATGTGGCATAATCGCAAACCACCAGAATGAACCTATTCCCCTTGGAGCTAGTTTGCAGGGGTCCTTCTACATCCATGACGATGCGTTCAAAAGGTTGGCTAACTAATGGTATGTTCTGTAGGGGTACCAACTCTTTCTTTCCTGTCCGGGCAACCTTCTGACATACAGGACAGCTCTGGATATACTCTGCTATCTGTTCATGTACACCAGGCCAGAAAAATCTATGCAACAGTCTGCTCAGAGTAGTATCCCTCCCTGAATGTCCTGCTAGGGGTATATCATCACCTTTTTTTGATATTTAAGGGGGACAATCAATTGAGTGGCCAGGTTTCCATTTCTGGGGTTTACACATTCCCTATACAGTATGTCGTTTACTATCACATATCTTGGAAACCCTTCCCCTGGTTGTTTTCCCACCTGCGAAACAAAATTGATTAGTGTACCATCTTGCTTTTGTTCATAAGCCAATGTCTCTGGTTTTATGTCCATAGGGCCCATAATATGTTTATTCTGCCAGTCTCTCTTCTCTTGTTTTCTGACAGTCTTCCTCTTCTGATCTTTCCCTGGGGTCTCATATAGTTCAGAGAATGGAAATGGTCCCCCCAGTTTGCTCTGCCGCTTTGCTTGTGACCGAGTGGTAACCGCTACAAGAGATGAACAGTTCTGTTTCACCAGTAAAGTGGGAAAATCAGGATAGTCTTGCCCAGTAATCACTGGGACAGGTAAATGGGGAACAGTTCCGACTGCCAACTCCTGTGATGTCCCATTTACTGTCAGTTCCAAAGGGGTGGTGGCATAAAAATGAGTATACCCGTGTATACAAGTTACCATGGTGCCTCTCCCAGTTCATTTTAGACCCTCAACAAGATCTGCATGGACCAAAGTCTGTCAACTTCCCGAGTCCAGCAAGCCCAGAACATTATGTGCCCCCACTTCTACTGTTGCCACATATGGTGCCCAATTGGCTAGGGCAAGATGTCATGAATCTCTTTTAATTATTGGGCAATTTCTTATTAAATATCCCTTCTTCTGGCAACCATGACATACTATCTTTGATAGGGGTAGTCTCCCTCTCCTAGCTCTTCTTACATCGGGCTGTGATCTAGTATTTACAAAAGAATAAGGAGGTCTTACCAGGTTGTTGGAGGGGGCTGTTGTACTTCCCCCTTGGTTCCATCCTGTTGTAGGTCGAGTGGCCAGGAAGTCCTCAACCAATGCGATGATTTTCTCTGCATCTTCCGGTTTATGCTCACGCACCCATAGTTGTACATCTTGAGGCAGAACCTTTATAAACTGCTCAATGGTTATTGCCTCCATGATTTGGTGCACAGTCTTCCTACTGGGTTGTATCCATTTGTCACTTAGATCTTTAAGGCGGGCATAGACATCTCTGGGGGCATCCGAGGCTCGCATTTTCAGGTACCAAAACCACTGTCTGTAAGTCTCAGGACTGATATCATATCTCCTTAGGATCTCCTGCTTCACATGATCATAGTCATTGGCCAGTTGAATATCCAGTCTGCTGTAAATGACTTGGGCTTGTCCAGTCATTTGGGGGCAAGATGCACCACCCATTGGTCTTTGGGCCAACAACATGCCTGTGCTACCCTTTCAAAAGTGGAAAGGTAGGCTTTGATGTCATCCAAGTCCTGTAATCTGGCCAACTTAATGTCTCTCGGGCTTTATGGACGTTCCGCATGCTCTGTCCATATAGCTTGGAGCACCCTCATTATATCTGCCCACTTAGCATCTTGATGTCTGCAGTCAATCTCCCTCTCACGTTCCAGCTGCACCTGTCATACACATAACCACTTCAATAGTTTTCCCACATCTTCCATGGGAGCTTGTTCCAAGTAGGAGGTGTCCACTTCTTTTTCCTGGACCCTTAGTCTCCAGGAGCTGTTCCAGGGGTATCTGTTCTCCATGCTCACTGGGATCCCCTTCAGAAGACCTCTCAGAAGGCATCCCTTTCACTTTTGGATGCACATCCAGTAAACCGGATAGTAGCTGAGCCCCTGTTTGTGCTGCCATATTTCTGGTGAGGATGCCTTGTGCCAGGCCACCCTCCGCCATGTCTACCTTGGGCACCAGGAAGTACCCGCCGTAACACCTCCCTTCCCTGGCAAGGTGTTACAGGCAGTAGAATCCCACTTCTAACACCAAAATGTTATAGGGTGGGTTTACAGGCAGACAAATAACGTACACAGAAGCAGCAGTTTAGGTGCAACCCACTGTTTGTTTGGTGGGATGTTTATTACTTCTTAGAAAATGGGCTTTTTATTTCCTGACATCTGATTGGCTAGTACCCTTGCCAGAGGGGTACATTAACTTTCAATAGATGCCCAGGAAACAAAAAATACCAGTCTACAATGCCCCTTCACCTAGGATGTCTCGTGGTGCTCACCCTGCTTCCTAATTGGCTGCAACACCTCATTAAAAATTTAAAAATGCCGCCATTTTCTTCCCTCACTTAGCGAGAGAGCCCCCACCAGCTATCAGTCCTTAGCCCAAACATAGTATACCCAGCACTATAGGAATGGAACTTCCAACAGCAACACTGTCAATGTCATTTAAAACAAAATCGTTACCTCTGTTATTGTTGTACTTTTCCCGGTTTAGCCATAATGCCTCAGTTCAGATGGTAAAGCTGAGTGATGGAAAAAAAGCGAAAGATACCGACCGACTGTCACTGAAACGACCACAATCACACTAACTGTATGCCACATTTAAGACTCTTGCTCCACCCTCCACCCACTCTTACCACACAAGGAACATAGTTATTATTTTCACAACTGCAGCCTGAGGCAAGGTCACGCACCTAACAGCGCGTCTTCTATTTTAAGCCTTCTTACTTGTTTGAAGCCGTGTTTGTCTACACTGGTGCGCGTGTGGGGGGTGTTACTATGACAACCAAACTGGCAGTACTTCCCAGTTGTCTCGCTGAGCGCCACTGCTAATTAGCCCACTTCTCGCCGCTGATCTTTCTGTCGCACACATCACCCACTCTGTAATACAGAGTTACTTTTCCATTCACATCAGTGTACTTTTACAAATAAACAAAAAACGATGCCATACTGAGTTCATCTGTTCTTCTGCAATGTGTCCTGGGGGGGGGGATAACTTCAAGAGAATGGCTCTCACGGAGGGGGGAGCAACACATGAATCAACAGCATAAGAAATCAGAGGGACTACTTTACCAACAACACTTTTTATATTAATTTTAAACTACTTTCCTCTGTTATTTTACTTTTTTAATTAAACTTGGCACAGATGCCCATTTTCTAAGTGCAATAATGCCCTCCAGGGTGGGCGGTATGGGCCTGTGGTGTCGGGCCTCATTACGCCTCTGGCTGGTCTGGTATTGCCCAATACCGCCCACCCTGTCGGGCATTATTACTTACATAAACAATTTATAGCACCAAAAAATAAACATAAATACAGACAACAAAAGAAACAAAATAATAAGCAGTCAATGGTAATTCCAAAGACTTCTCTTCACTCACAGACTGAAAATTCCCTCCAACTAGGTCAGGAAGAACTGACCCTATCTAACTTGCATTTGGAGAGGTGGGATTTATATACCCGCCTCCTTGGTCAGGTGACCCAGTATTCTTTTGGAACAAGGTAAAATCAATGAATAACCTTTCAAATTAGTGTTCATTAGCATAACCTTGTTTTATACAGCAATACAAACTTTCATTTGAACTTTTTATACAATACAAACTCTGTATAAAGGATTTGATGCAAACAACAGTCACCTAACATTTGATGGACAGTTTGCCCTCTTTAAATATAGACCACTAGGGGCCACTCACTCCCTATAGTGGCTGTCATTCTGCTGTAGAGTTCAACAGCGTTCTGGTAACTTTCCTTATTTGTTTAAGTGTTTCAGTTCTCTCTAGGTTTGCAGTAACAAAACCTTCTTTGGTTTACCAGGACACAGAAATGTTTAAAACACAGTAAACCTGTAACCATTTCTTCCTTTTCAGGTGGTTTGCAGCACAGGAGTTAGTTGGCTTCAATTGTGGTTTGAAATCTGCAAACATATTTTTAGGGGCAAAACAAATGGCTGCAGCTCTGCTCTGTGTTTCCTTAAACAGAAACAGCTTTTTATCAACAGAAGTTAAGCAAACTAACTTCGCTATTCCTTTTGTTTTTAAAAGTACAGAGACTTTTAAGCAGGAGCACTGCTGGGGGTTATCTACTAAATAAAGGCTTTTCTTGAGGTTATCTTTATAATACAACTACCTGCAGTTTATAAATGCCTTTTAAATCATAATGTGCTGCTTGTGTAAAAGAGTTTATTTTACTTAGGAGCTCAGGATAACATGAATAGACAAGGGACCAGGAAATGAGAACATTTAAACAGCAGGGATAAGAAAGGGGAGAGGGGAGTTTTGTAAGGAGGTAGTCTGCCTCCATACAGAAAAATAGGGACAGCATAAAGAGAAACAGGAAAGTGGTTGCAACGAGAGGTTTAAGAAGAGAAAAAGGTCCCAAGTCTTAGTAGCAGGGACAGGCCCTGTCACACTCATCAACTTCCTGTTTACTCGTTAGTTCTGTTGCTTTAATCCCTTCCCTTATATTGAGAGCTACTCCTCCTCCTCTTTTACCCACCCTATCCCTCCTGTAGATTGTGTATCCTGGTATGTTAACATCCCAGTTATGGTTCCCTGTGTACCATGTTTCAGTGACTGCCACAATATCCAGGCGTGCCTCCTCCATCAAGGCCACTAGTACAGAGAGCTTGTTACACAGACTGCAGGCATTGGTACTCATCGCTTTCCATTTTTTGATGGCCTTACCCCTTTTAGCCCTATCCCTGTCCTTACTGCCTTTTTCTGCATTTACCCTTGTCCTGCTCCCTACTGACTTCTCCACCTTGGTGTTTACCTCTTTTAATTGTTGTGTTTTGTGAGGGGAAGATGGGATTTCTCTGCTCCTTTTCAGTGCCTCCCCCTTTGGCTAGTTTAAATGCTTGCCAATGAAGCATTTAAACCTATCACCTAGGATCCTGGTTCTCCCCCTGGACAGATTCAGACCATCGCACCAGTATAGGCCTGCATCCCTCCAGGTGGCTCCCCAGTCCCCAGTGAAGCTAAAACCCTGAGCTCCACATCAGTTTTTCAACCATCCATGATGTGGAATACCCTAGCATCATCCTTGCCATAGACAGGCAGCACCTCCGAGAAGGTTACCGTACATGCTACTTGTCTAAGGTCCCTCCCCAACTCTACAAACTCCTCTTGCACTGCTCTGATCCCATTCACAGCAAGGTCATTTGTCATTAGGTGAACAATGACATCCAGCTCCCTCCCTTGTGCAGCTGCTCCCATGATCCTGAGGATTTGCTTCCTGTACCTCCAAACCGTGGCACCTGGCAGGTACCTTATCTCCCTATCCCCTTCCTCCCCCACTTCTACCCCCCTAATGATTGAGTCCCTCACCATGAGTTGTTTCCTTCCCCTGTGGGGTCTCATGCCACCCTCCTGTGGGTCTCCTTTGTGGAGGTTCCCCGCATCCTCCTTGGTGTCTACTGCAGGTGCCTCCATAGAGGAACCACTCTTCTTCAGAACAGCATATGAATTGTGGAGAGGTAAAACTGGAGGGATGCACCTCTGTTCCACCACCTTCTCCCTCCCTAAGCCCACCTTGGTCCAACCACTCCTCTTTCTTGGCAACCCCTGAGGTAGCAGTGGTAGCCCTGGTAGTCCCTGGGTGGAGAAGAGGTTTCACGAATCCTAGCCAGGTCAGCCTGGAGATGGGCAACCTTCTCCCTCAGTCCAGAGAGGTGCCTGCAAACAGGGAAGCATCACAGCCTCCAGAATGTCTCCTGGAACACTGCTGCACCACAGCCATTGCACTGCATCACTCCCATCTTGACTTATTTTGTGTCCCCTGTCCTGTTGCTTTGTATGCTTACTGTCTCCTCCCTCTATGTATTTTTACACCTATTTTCCTACTGCCTAGGTGCCGTTACAACTCTCGCCTTTCCTGTTCTGGGACAGGAACATCCTGTTGTCTTCAGTAGTCTCCTTCTTCTGTGCTTGGATTCAGACCTCCAGCAGCCAGTGGGGAGAAAGAGCTATTTTTTAGGTTCCTTCAAGGTTGATGGAACTAATGTGTCTCAGTGATCCTTCCCTTCCTACTGCCAAACAGGAAGTTCCTGTTGTCAGTCAAATCCAGTGGCTATAAAAGTAGAACTGACTTAGGGTGGAGGGGTGGGAAGAAGGGCAATTAGAAAACTGTAGTTCTAGACTGCTACTTGCTCTGAAAGCAAATTCTCCTCTGTCAAAAACTACAGCAGACGGACGGACGGACAGAAGGATGGGGAAAAGGACTTCTTCAGATATATTGGTGAGAGAAGGAGAACCAAAGACCATATTGTGAGGATTAAGAAGGATGGGGGTGGGTGGAGAAGGGGGGGTGGGACCAGGCAGAGACACTGATTGATTAAAGAAAGCATATGCTGTTCTAAGCATATGCTTTCTGTTATTAACACATCTAACAAAATTATGTGGTCTGTCTTGAGCAATATTAAATCTCGAGATCAGGAAGTGTTGTTACCCTTATTTAGATCCTATGTTCGACCCCATCTTGAATATGCCTCACAATTATGGTGTCCTTTCAAAAAATCAGAAAATTATTCTCTTGAAAGGGTCCAACGTAAATACACACAAAAAATTTCTGGACTGGAACTTTTATTGTATGAGTCTAAGTTGGATACATTAAAATTAATACCACTCACTGTTAGGAGTATTTGAGGAGATCTTCTACTTTTATATGACATCATTCAGGACCCATATATCATGTCTGAATTAGGTTTTTCTTTAAAAAAAAAAATCAGTACATAATACTATAGGTCATATTCTTCAGTTAACTGGAAAATCTTTTAAACATAACAATCGTAAGTATTTTTTCACTGTAAGGATTATTGGGCCTTGGAATCGGCTTCCATCAGATGTAGTTACTAGTAATGCTAAAGAGGTTTTCAAACATCGTCTCGACAATTTAATTATGTCAGGGTATGACCTATCATTCTATTCTATGGCCTAGTATAGGAGCATTATGGGCCTTCGGCCTACTAGCTCCTTCATCCTACCTTAGTATGATTACTTCTGCTCTGTGTTCACAGAGGAAAAAGGGTGGTAGATACCACATGGGAGAGGTGGAGTGGGTGGGTGGGGGTGACTGACATCAGGATTACAGAGGACAGGGTTCTGAAAGGACTAAGGGTGCTGAAGGTAGACAGGGTGCCGGGACCAGAAAGCATTCACTCTAGGGTGCTTAGGGAGTTAGTGGAGATCCTGGTGGGACCACTGGTGGACCTGTTCAGGATATCACTGGACAGAGGATGTGTGCCACAAGATTGGAGGAAGGCCCATGTGGTGTCCATTCATAAAAGTGGCCCAAAGGATGAACCAGGCAACTACAGACCAGTGAGCCTCACTTCAGTCATGGGGAAGCTTATGGAGACAGACAATCCTAATAGAGAGGCTGGTGACCTTTTTGGAAGACAATGGTCTCCAAGACAGTCATCAACACAGGTTTGTCTCAGGCAGATCCTGCCAGATGAACCTAGCTGAGTTCTACGACTGGATGACCAGGGAGCTGGACAAGGGCCATGCAGTGCAAATCCTGTATTCGGACTTCAGTAAGGCCTTTGATTCAGTGCCACATTGGAGGCTGGGGGGGGAAGCTGGAATACATTGGGGTGGGGACAAAAATGGTCAGTTGGATTACCAACTGGCTGAGGGGTAGGCAGCAAAGGGTAGTGGAGGGGAAGGAGCTCTCAACACTGAGGGATGTCATGAGTGGGTGCTGCAGGGTTCTGTACTGGGACCAGTACTGTTTGGGATATTCATAACTGATATCTCACATGGGGGAAGGAGTAAGATGTCTGTTTGCAGATGATACCAAGATAGGAGCTGTGGTAGATGACATGGAGGGGTGCAGAGGACTGCAGGAGGACCTGACCAAACTACAGGAGTGGTCAGAAACATGGCAGATGGGGTTCAACACCAGGAAGTGCAAGGTCCTGCACTTCTGAGCTAGGAACCAGGGGAGGAAATATCAGCTGGGAGGTGCAGAGTTGGAATGCACCATGGAGGAAAAGGATCTAGGGGTGGTTATTATAGGGAGTATGACCCGCTCAGTTCAGTGCAGGAAGGCGGCTGCAAATGCAAACAAGATGCTGGGGTGCATAGCGAGGGAAATCTCCTTCAGGAACAGGGAGGTGATCCTTCCCTTGTACAGATCGCTGGTTAGACTGCACCTAAAATACTGCATATGGCACTGGTGTCCATTCCTAAGAAGAGAGGATGCACTGTAGTGCAACGAAGATGATCCAGGGACTGGAGGGAAAATCCTATGAAGAGAGGATGGAGGAGCTGAACATGTCTCCCCATTCCTCCTCTCCTCCAAGGAGTACATGATTGAAACCTTTAAATACTTAAAGGGAATAACAAGACTACTACAGAAGAGATTTTCTGGATTAAAAGGGGGAGGGACACGAGTGGGCATCAGCTGAGATTGGAGGGGGGAAGATTCAGAAGGTAAATCAGGAGACACGTTTTCACAGAAAGGGTGGTAGGCAAGTGGAATACTCTACCCGAGGAAGTGGTTCCTGGTAGAATGGTGGGTGAATTTAGGAAGGGGTGGGACAGAGTGAGGGGGGTTGTTGTGAGGAGGGGAGGGAAAGGTGGGGCAGCTGCAGGTTGAGGGGCTAGCTGCACAAATGAGCAGACGCGATAACTGAGGACTGTTTCTGCTGGCATTTTTTATGTTCATATGTTCTATATAGCATTTAAGTGAGAGAACCTCATGATTTGTTTATGTGACTTTGGGGCACATGAAGAAACAGTGTTATTTATTTATTTTGCAGAAAATCAGAATAACGCCTTTGAGCTAAAAGCTTGTTTACAAAGGTTCCTCGTCAGACAGAAGGTGGCAGAGGGGTAATGAACTAACAACAGTTACTAGAAGGGAGGAAGCAGTTGCAGGTAACAAGCATTGTCTGGTAAACTCCAAGTTGTGCAATATGTAGATACATTCATAGCTCACAATAGGCACACAGGCTAAATACAGAACACCTACAGTTATGTCAGATACTCTCTCGGGCAGTATGTGAGTACACTCTTGGTTGATAGTAGGCACTCAATTGACCTTACAGGGAAGGTAGGTACAAGCGGTAGAATATGTTTGAGTGATAGCAGTGCAGTAATAACTGGCCATATACTATGGCAAAAATCAGTTTTTACGGCATGTAAAAGTGGTGGCAACCCAGTTATGTAAATACACTAAACTGTAATTATAAAATGTTATAGGTATAATGATAGACTCAACCTTTTTGTGGCCCAAATGAGGGGTTCTGTGTGTGGAAACAGATAAACATTGAAACATAGAATTTAATGGCAGATAAGGACCGCTTGTCCCACCTAATCTGCCCATTTCCCTACCTAATGGATAAGCTGTAGATCCTAGTTAACCAACAGCCTACCTCCTCCTACCCCCCCACTAGAATTGCCTTATCTCTCTCCCATGCATTCTTGAATTCCTCCACTGTTTTTGACCCCACGACCACCTTACAAAGGCTGTTTTATGAATCCACAACCCAGTCTGTGAAAAAAAATGCTTCCTCACATTACCACTAAGCTGTCCCCCCTCTATCTTCAAATTGTGCCCCCTTGTTCTTGCACATCTCTTTTTCTGAAAGATGCTACCCTCTTGGACTTTGTTGATTCCTTTGAAGTACTCGAACGCTTCTATCATGTCCCCCCTCTCCCTCCTTTGCTCAAGGATATACATATTAAGCTCCTTTAGTCTCTCTTCATATGTCTTCTGGTGGTGACCCTGTACCATTTTGGTTGCCTTCTTCTGAACAGCCTCCACCCTGTCTATGTCTTTGCGGAGATGGGGTCTCCAGAACTGTCCGCTGTACTCCAGATGGTGCCTTACCAACTGTCTGTTCAGAGGGATAACAACTTCCTGTTTTCTACTGGTGATGCCTCCCCGTGCATCCCAGTATCCCCCAGCCCTCCTTAATGCCATTCACATTGATTGCCCACCTTTAGGTCATTTGATATAACTACCCACAGGTCCCTTTCCATTTTTTTGTCATCAGTATCTCACCCCCCCCATTGTCTACCCTTCCCCTAGGGTTTTTTTTTCCACGTGCATTACTTTGCACTTCTTTGTGTTGAATCTAAGCTGCCATACATTTCACCATTCCTCCAACCTTAACATGTCCCTTCTCATACTTTCCACCCCACCCTGTGTATCAACCATTGCAGATCTTTGTGCTGTCTGCAAAGAGACATACTTTTCCTTCCAGTCCCTCTGCAATGTCACTTATAAAGACATTAAAAAGGACTGGACCCAGTACTGAACCCTATGGTACCCCACTAGTAACCCCCCCCCTTCTTCACTGTGGACTCCGTTTACTATTCCCTTCTGGGTCCTGTTGTCCAGCCAATGTTTTACCCAGGCTACCACTCTGGGACCCACTCCCAGGCTGGATAATTTGTTTATTAATCTTTTATGTGGGACTGTGTCAATAGCCTTGCTAAAGTTTAGGTTGGCTAAGTCCACAGCCCCTCCCTCATCTACTACTTTGGTCATCCAGTCAAAGAAATCGATTAGATTTGTCTGACATGACCTTCCCGCTGTGAATCCATGCTGCTTTGGGTCCTGTGCCCCACTGGCCTCTAAGTACTCAACAATTCATTCCTTCAGAAGTGATTCCATCATTTTCCCTATAACTGAGATCAAACTGACAGGTCTGTAGTTTCCTGCCTCTGTCTTGCTTCCAGTTTTGTGAAGGGGAAATCACATCTGCCCTCCTCCAGTCATCAGGTACCGTACCATCCTCCCATGATTTGTTAAAAAGGGTAGTCAGTGGTGTTACTCTTTCTCCCCTTAGTTCTTTTAGAATTCTGGGGTGAATGCCATCAGGCCCCATTGCTTTGTCCACCTTCAGTTTTAGGAGTTCTTTCAGAACTCTTTCTTCTGTTAAATGACTGATATCACCCCCCCCCCACCTAGAGTGCTTCTATTGACTGGATTAGGTACCTCCCCCTCCTCTTCTTTTGTGAATACTGAGCAGAATTATTTGTTCAATAGCCCTGCTTTTTCACTGTCCCTCTCTGCCCACCCACCTCCTCTTTATTCTGCCTCAGTATCCCTCCCTCCCTCCCTTTGTCTTTCTTCACTTCCTAATGTACCTATAAAAGGTTTTACCCCCTTCTTAACCGAATTGGCTATCTTTTTCTTGGTTTGGGCCTTTGCTATTCTGACTGCTTTCCCCTCTTCCTTCGGCTTAAATGGGTACAGTTCTCTGTCCTGCTCCTTCTGTGTTTCATTATACTTCCTGAATGCTATCTTTTTCTCCCTAACTTTCCTCGCCAACTCTTTTGAGAACCATAGTCATTTTTTCTTTCATTTTGATTTATTTGCTTCACACAAAGGCTTGTAGGACACATTGCCGTATCACAGAAAGAATGTCTCAGAACCTTTGAAATGAACATTTTCATGTTCATATTGTACATGATGTTGTTGCTTGACAAACAAGTACTTATGCGTATTTCTTCTTTAAAATCACCTCAAGTGCAATATGAACACAAAACAGCTCCTTCTTCATTTGGGATAGGGCTTCTGTGTGATGAAATGAGGGATGCCCTTCCTGCGAGCCTGAGAGGTATGTGGGTACTCACTGCAGTAAAATGTTTGGGTGGGTGTGTTGCAGAACATATTTACAGGGCATTGAATGATTCTCCCATGAGAAAGCCCACTGTGCATGAGCTGAGGTCCACTCCCTTGGAATGACTCACCATTTGTGATGCTAGAGATGAAACCAAGTGAGGGTGCATATCACCTATGGAGTTGCACACAGTCAGCAGGTTCTGGACTTGTATTATTAAGAATTACTTAGAAGTACTATACTAGGTTTACCCACTCCTCATTACTCACAGCTTCTGCTACTAGGGGAAGCATCCTGTCTTCGAATTCTCACATTTTTTGTGGCAGTCAAAGTTTGATTGTTAGGAGAATGTCTGATGGCCAAACATCTAGAAATGGAGGAAAGACCACTTGCCCTCCCTTAATTGTTTACATGTGTACTGTAATCTGGTTCAAGCAGTAAAAATATGGGGTTAAAAAAAAAATCACAGTTTACAGAAACATATAAACCTGTTTGGTATGCTAACCAGGTTGATTTTGAAACCATGTTGAAGGTATATGGTTCATAGGACTTGATGCCTATAGAACTAGAGTGTGCTCCACAAGTAAAAGCATTAGTTACCTGATTGTTCCTGGATGCATGCGCTTTCGATCAGTCCTCCCTTGGCAACTTGCAACAGAAACTGTGCATCCATTACTGGTATTCTAGAGATGTACCTGTAAACTTAATTGTGTCTCTGGACCTAGAATCTGCTGTTCATGTATACTGAGCAGTATTATAGTGTATAGTAGAGCATTATTCTGTGTAGAATTCCATCCCTTTCAAAATGCTGTTGTACCACAGTTCAAAGGTCATGGAGTGTGATTGTACTCTTCTGTGGTACAACAACATTCTGAAACCTCTAGCGACTGCACAAGTCAGTTTTGTTCTGGAAGTGAAAGAACCACCATACACGCATATCACATAATATTATACACTATAAAAAATACAGGATGAGCAACTTTATGCACAACCAGTGTGTTCTGCCACCTCGGGGCTCTGATTCTCAGAGACTTCTCAAGCTTCACTGTCAAGGTCAGAAGTAATCATAACCCCTCTGTGACAGAACACACTGGCTATACATAGTTTCCCATCCAGTATTCTCTATATGGCTGGAACTGCCAGCACAAATTCCCCATTTCTTAATTGTATCACACATGTCAACATAGTAGTTGAATGGCACCAAGGTCTCACCCAGTTGCCCAGCTTCACTGGTCACCCTGCCTCTAACCAGAAGGATGAAAACAGTGTGAAATGGGAGACCAGCAGAACCTCCACTCATATCTAGTGCTTCTCCCATGTGCACTGAGGAGTCCCCTCTCCTAGAGATAGCATGCCCATATGCTTTGGTAACACCAGCATGACATAGTGCTCTGCCAAATGTGTATCTTCTAATGCACTGCAGACTGTTGGATAAGCTAATTCTTAGTTTTTATTTTATTGCACTGCAACTCAACTGTGTTGTACATAACAGTGATTTTATGGCTGCAGTACTAATTGTTAGTGTCAGTTGCTCAGCAGGTTGCACATTACCTCTAAAGCTGGAAGACTGGAGGGTTGTGGGTTCAAGTCCTGCACCAAGAACTTGGGGTAATATCCCAATACTGATGCTGTAGTGTAGCATGGGGGGGGTGCTGCACTTCTGAGGTGCCATCTTTAGATGAGACCTTAAACTGTGGTCCCAGCTGCCTGATCTGGTGATTGTTCAGGTAGATGTTAAAGGCCTCGTGGCACTTCTTGAAAAGAGTAGGGGAATTTTTTATTGAAGGATTCAAAACAAAATACGCAAAAATCATAACAAATCAACAAAAAAACTATTTCATATTTACATGCTTATATTCCTTCTGGGAAAATGTACCATATTTATATCTTAAAATAAAGGAAAATCCTTTCCACCACAATTTAATTTTATGTAATGGATGAAAATTCACATCTTTCTCATATACATCCTATCTAGTGCTAAAGAGTGTGTGTGGCTGTAAGGAAATTCCTCAGACACTTTGACCAGTGAGCCTGTAGCTTAATGGTTAGAGTGCTGGAATGGCATACCAGAGATCTGAGGTTGAAATCCCAGTAGGCCATACTTTTCCTTTCTCATTTCCATCCTTGATTTAAAAATATGTATACCTTGCAGGGGTTAAACTGCACTGAGAGAAGTGGTATTTCTAACATTGGTTCCTAGTTGCATAATTGCGCAACACTAGAGAAAGGACTGTGTGTGTGGCTGTAAGGAATTCCTCAGACGCTTTGACCAGTAAGCCTGTAGCTTAATGGTTAGAGTGCTGGAACGGCATACCAGAGATCTGAAGTTCAAATCCCAGTAGGCCACACGTTTCCTTTCTCAGTTCCATCCTTGATTTAAAAATATGTATACCTTGCAGGGGTTAAACTGCACTGATGGAAGTGGTATTTCTCATATACATCCTGTAATGCAGTTTCGCATAACTGTTGAAAAACATGATAAGGCATATATTGCTGTCTTAATACCCATTGTACTCAGGCTTGCCAGAGATAATATTTTAAGACGGTTAAGAAAAATGATAAGGTTCCCTTGTAATTTTTACGAAAGAAATGAGGGTGTTGACCTAAGATTAACACTTCATAAGTTCAATTCTGTAACCATAATAACTTCCAGAACTGCACCAACAATTTCCATAAATTATGAGAGTAAGTACAAGTCAAAGCAAAGTGCTCCATTGTTTCTTCTGGGGCTAGGCAGTCCATATAGAGGCAAGATCTTTCGTCCATTGTTTTATGCTTATTATTTCCTCTTATGTTAAGTCTAGCATAACAACTTAACCACAGATTTTCCCACATAAAAGGTTGCACCGTGGGTTCATTTAACAAACATGACACACCCTGTCTTTTAGCTGGTATACAACATTTGAACTCTGGTTCTGTGGGGTATGTTTCTTGAAGACTCTGTTTATATAGAGTTTGGTGACTTGCAGTTCTTAATCTAACTTTAGAAATATGCCTTTTAAAGGGGAACTGTCATCAGCAGAGTTTCTTAATGTCTAAAATCACATCTTTATTTATCCAGGCGAACACCATTGAGCAGGCTCATTTACAAGGTGGACCTGCGTTACACAAGGTCAAGAATAACACTTTTATGTACAGATAATAAATAGACATAATTATACAGAAATAGAAAAAAAATACTCAGAGCAATAACAAGTATTTCAGGTGTAGAGTTAACAAGGTTAGGGAGAATGGTATGAGAAGGGGAATTAAAACATTCTGAAACAGCCAGCATATTAAAACAATTTCAAACAGCATGGCATATCATTGGTCAGGACATATACAAACTTAAGGGGCAGATATGGAGGGGAGGGATACAGGACTGCAGCTGTTCTAGGAGGGGTGCTACGGTAGATGGGCTGGGGACATATATGTTAGGAGTCTGAGGGTAAGAAAGGTAGTGGATTAGCAGAAAAAAAGGAGGGGTATAGGTGGAGACAATCAAGGGGCCGGGTTAGGTGGAGATGTAGTGGGCAGGTAAGCAGTAGGCACCCTAGGATGCTAAGTGTGCTGGAAACAGCTGCATAGCTCCTTAACAGCCTTGGCATACAAGGTCTTGAAGGTGCTAAGAGTAACAGGGAAACTTAGTTTCATAGATTTCTGTAGTTTGTTCCAGAGTGAGGGCAACACAAAGCCTATGGCTGCTTTCCCAAAGCATGTATTGGGCCTAGGTACTTTCAGTAGAAGCAGAGAATAGCCTCTCAGTGCATAGTTGCCTACCACATATAAAGGCAAACAGTTGGAAATGTATCGGGGTAATTTGTTGGTAATTGCCCTGTAAGTCCAGAGAGCTACATTTCTATTCCTTTTGTACTGAAGGGAAGTCCACCTCACAGCTGCATATAAGGAGCAGTTGTGGGTGGTGATAGGTAGGCCATTTATGAATCTCAAGGCTCTGTGGTATAAGGTGTCCAGTTTAGTAAGACAGGAGGCACTACACTGACTATAAATGAAATTGGAATAATCAGTTAGGGATAGAAACATAGACTGAACTAACTGCATCTTGGCATCTTTGGTCAGGAGGCGGTTTATTCTAAAGAAGAGACCAAGCCTCTGCCTCAGCTTTTTCAGCAGATCCTCGACATGTTCCATGAAGGAGAGTCTGTGGTCTAGCCAGACCCCTAGGTACTTGAATTTCATAACAAATTCCAACTTCTCTCCTAGTAAAGTGTTTATGGGAGGTAAGGAGAAAGAGATAGCAGGGTTCGCCAAATGAGTAGCCAGACAGAACAGCATAGCTTTATTTTTTTTTGGCATTAAGAGTTTTTTATTCGGGAGCTGATTCTGCAACAAGTAGAATTCTGTTTGTAATTCTCCACAGGCGGCTTCCAGAGTTGGGCGCCTTACGTACAACACCGTATCATCAGTGAAAAGATGAATATTGGCCTCCTTGATGCCAACATCAATATTGTTTATATAAATGGCAAATAATAGAGGCCCCAGGATGGATCCCTGTGGAACTGGTTTGAGTGGAGAGAACTCCCCTTCGGCCTTGACCTGCTGAAGCCTATCTGTAAGGTAATTATTGAACCAGCACATAGAGGTTGGTTCCAGACCTATCACTTATAGGGTGGAAAGAAGCAGGCAGTGGTCGACAGTGTTGAAGGCCTTGCTAAGGTCCAGGAACATTGCACATACAGATTTTTTGTTTTCCAGCTCTTGTTGCAGTCATCAGTCACTTAGGCCAGAGCCGTAATGGTACTGTGCTTGGCTCTGAAACCAGACTGCATAGGGTTTAGAAGGTTCTTGTTATCTACGTAGATTCTCAACTGAGCATTCACAATTTTTTCCAGCAGGCTAAACAATATTGATAGGAGAGATATCACCCTGTAATTATTAAGGTCGCAGGGGTCTCCGGATTTAAACAGAGGAATGATGTGGGCAATTTTCCATAGGTATGGAAGAGTCCCCTGGGACAAGGACAAGTTAAATAGGTGTGTGATTGGTACAACTAGGATGTGGTATGCAATCTTTAAGAAGCAGGGGTCGAGAGAGTCAGACCAGTGCTTTTCTTGGTGTCCAACTGTAGAAGAAGGTCTTCAACCTCTTTCAATGAATCAGGAAGGATAGAGAAGACTGCATTAGTGGTGCTAGGTTCAGTAATCTGTGCACTAACCTGAGAACGTAACGTGGATGCTGGTGAATTGTTGAATGCTAGGCCTGCGGTAGCAAAGTGGTTGTTGAAGGCCTGGAGAATCTCCTTGCTATCATTGATAGTAACATGTCAGAGATGATTTTCGAGGGAAGTACATTTCCAGCTGTATGACCAGACAGCTCTTTGATTGTGGACCAAAATTTAACTGGGCACCTTGTGGCAGAGTCAAACTCAGAATGGTAGAAGTTGGCCTTAGCCTCTCTAATCAATTTGTGCAGGAGTTCCTAGCCTTTCTGAAGTGGCACCAAACCTCTGTAGTTTTTGATTTGTGGACTTTTTTCCAGAGTTTATCTCTCGCTAGTAATGCAGCCTTGAGTTCAGCAGAGAACCAATAGCAAGTTCTTGTTTTTACGTGGACTTTTACCAAGGGACCATGATTATTTATGGCACAAGACACTATGTTGCGAAAAATGTCATATGCCATACTGACCGATTTCGCTACGTAAAAGTTCTGCCAGTGTACAGATCATTTTAGCTCATCAATGTAGGCAAATGAGTCAAAGTTATGTCTGGATGTTCTGGTGGAGAACTTAGATGTGGAGGGGAGATTAGAGTCTGATCTTACACCAGCGATGAAGCAGTGATCGCTGACACCCGAGAAAAATATTCCAGCATAGGAAAAGGACTGTGGCTTGCTTTTAAGAAAAACATCCAATAGGGTGCTATTCCTGGGTTTTTTCTTGTTAGGACGTGTAGGTTCTTCAGTGAGTTGTGTGAGCCCAAGAGAGTCACAGAAGGATCTGAGGAGTAAGGAAGCCTTGGATAACCAGTCATAATTGAGATCCCATAGAATAATAGTTTTGAAGGTCTCATGTCCCATAATAGTCGATAGGTGAGACAGGAGCTAGGACCCAGCAGATGGAGGCCTGTAACACCCTATAACCCTGATAGCCATTGAGTGGGATGTTTCAACCTTAAAGAACAGACATTAGAAGCCATTTGTGATAGAGGAGTCAATGGTAGTGACTGTATATTTGTCCTTGACATAAATGGCTACCCCACCACCCCTAGTCTGCCTGTCGGCTCTGAACAGCCAATAGTTAGGGATGTGAACCTCTCTGTCAGGGGTAGAAGATCTGAGCCAGGATTCCAAAACTACCAGCACATCTGGTTCAGTATGAATGACCCAGGTCTGGATCGATGTGAGCTTTTTTTAAGAGACTGCAAACATTAACGTGCATAAAGCTCATTCCTCTAAGCCTTGTAAGGTTGGACGGAGATGACAAGGTTTCTGTAGGACCAGGGTTAAGTTCAACACTGCCTGAGCACAATAGGAGGAGAGAAACAATTTTCTTTAGGGCAGACAGATAATTTGAAAGCTCTAATTCTTTCATGACTGCTTGGAATGACAGAACGAGAGTGCTGGGCCCTGCTATTTATGCAGTGCTGTCCTAAGGATGCAGCTACTAAAACCCTTGCCATGTAGCACCAAGTGGCATTATTACTGCAGATATGGGGGGCATACCCTGTATGGGGAGGGAGGTGCAGGTCCCACCCCCAGAAGCTACCTCAGACTGATGCAAGTATGGGAGTGCAGGGGTGCAACAAAAGCTATGAGATGAGTTGCTGTACAAATAGCACTGTGACAGAGGGTCTGACTCCCCCTGTGAGTTATTTCTGCCTAGGTTATACACTACGAAAGCACCAGTCATAGGAAGATGAAGAGAGGGAGCCAGGTATCAGCCCTCATGTTGACGCCTTATAGTGACAAATAGTAAGCTATGACTACGGCAAAGTGTTTTTATCTGTAGATGGCATAGCCATAGCTAAAAGACCATAAAAAGCTGATTTGAGTGAACCATTGTGTTTATCTGTGAGTCTTTGCAGTCCAGAGTTATTCATACGTAAATCAGCCTGTAATTAAGGGCTGGGGGCAGCCATATGTTTTAGGCTCCTGGCAGGAAATTATGTCACAGAGGATCTTGGTCCTCCATTGATTGTAGGTTAAATAAGAAATTGTCTGTTTTATTAAGTGTGTTTTTAATGTGTTATTACAACACTTTCTACATTTATAATAATTGTTTTGAATGTGCATTGAAACTAGTGAGTTATCACCCTTACATTTCAAACTGTTAGTAGAAATAATCCATCTTTAGGATTGCTTTAACCTCTAGGCTATACTGCCAGCTGATCATCAAAAACTACACATTTCAAGGCTAGCTCTGTGGTGCCAACAGGCATTGGGGCCCCATATCAGGATTTCTAAACCCTGGCTGTGTTCATGTCGGAATAAATTTCCAGGGCTGCCACAGCACCAACTTCTGTCTTTTTCCATTCCCTCTCTTACAATCTTTTCTCTTACAATTTCAGGTGTGAACTCCGGTCTACAAGATGCAAATGTGGCTATGTACCTACTAGCCTGGCATTATGAGGCCAGACTTGAAATGTGAAGTTTTTGATTAACAGCTGGCAGTACAGCCTAGATGTTAAAGCAAAGAGCTGTGAACAAGATTTGTTCATTTGGCAGAATAGGTTTTGATTCCATCATACTCTGCTTGTACATTGTGTGACCAGAGCAAGTCATTTAACCTCCCTGTGCTCCCAAAACACACCCAGGAACAAGCTGTAGCTGTGTGTCTTTCCTGGACAAAGACAGTAAGAACAATCTGAGCATGTGTTATGATTCTGAAAATATGCTCTTTCTATCCAGATTTGACTTGAAAAGTAAAAGTAGGACACCAATACGTGTTTATTAATTGCAAAAACACATAGATGGACAACACAGTTAAAACATGTATAACCTGAAATGCATTATTAAAAGAGTATTTTACTTCTTTTGATGAAGTTAAAAGTATAACAGTTTCTTACTAAAATACTTTGGATGGAATGGGGTTTTCTACCGTAAAGGAAAAAACTCAATCTGGTTGATCCTGCCGCCCATTCCCTTTGAGCGTGTCTTACACTCTGCAGCTATGCTGACAGACCACAACTTTCCAGAATGCCATTCCCACTGTAATGTAAAAAAAGAAAAACAACACAATGAAACACAAAGGGAGAGACCGTGGGCTGGATATTCAAAAGGGTTGCGCCTGCGCAAGTCCGAAATACCATTCTGCCATATTCAGCAGGGGCAGTTGTGCCCCGAGTCAGCTGAGCAACAGCACAATGCAAATGAATGCATGCTGAACTGGAGGGGGAGGTACCATGCATAAACTGCACAGCCCGATATTCAGTGGGCTGTGCAGAGTTGTGCAGGCGCAACCCCCAACCTGCACCTGCACAACGTTGAGCCAAAAAAAGGAGTAAGTCGAGGGCCACCCACAGGTGAGCTGCCACATTGCAGGGGACAACACAGCAGCTGCCACCTGTTGGTGGCCCTCAACTCTCCTGTGCCCCCTCAGCCCAATCGCGGGCATGTAACTCCCCTCCCCGACTGGCCCGGTCGCGGGCATATGTCAACCCTCCCCCGACTGGTCTGATCGCGGCATATGTAAAACAGCCCCCACCTCTGACTGGTCTGATCAAGGGCAAATTGAAAAATAAACCCCCACCAGCCCGATCGTGGCACCAAAGTGTCCAACCCTGCCAAGACCATACCCCTGGTGGTCCAGTGGACCGCAAAGCCTGATCATGGGCTGCAAAATGTTCCAACACCCCCAAAAACATATCCCTGGTGATCTAGTGGTCCCCCACCCCCCCACCCAAAGGCTCGGTTCTTCTCAGACAGGGCGCAGTCCTCGGATCGGCGCACCTGCATGCTAATGGCATGCAAATGGGGCCATAAATAGATGCAAATGGCCCCCACGCCTTGCATGAATTATGGCCCTATTTGCATGTCACCTTTTGAATATGGGAAATTTAGCGATGGCGCAATGGTATGGCCACCTCAACTTGAATGCTCCACTCTGACCACTTGCAGTGGCGCAAGTTCCACTCGCCATGCACAGTGGCTGTGGCCAGAGGGTGATATTCAAAGGAATTGCTCAATAGCGCAACTCCTTTGAATATTGCCCCGGCCACACCCCTGCGTAACTATTTTTTGCAGCGCAAGGGCTTGCACCACAAAATAGCACAGTTTGAATATCCAGCCCTGTGTGTGTGTGTGTGTGTGTGTGTGTCTGACAGAAATGCTGCACTAACTGAACTGTGCAGAAAGGAAAAATAATTATCACCATTAATTAAATAAAATAATATGTGGGTTGGAGTAAAAAAACAGAATTTTGCACACACCCACTGTGTGGGATACTTTTATATACCACTCAGACTTTGCCATCGAGGTTAATGTGGAATCCCACACCTCAGGTGTGTGTTAAATTTTGGTTTTACACACACACACACACACACACACACACACACACACACACACACCCATACTGTATATTCTATATTTTAATAAAGCAGTTCAGATTATGCTTTTTTTAAACAATGTTGTCCATCCATGTATTTTTGCAGTTAATAAACAGTTAATGGTGTCCTATTTCTTTTTCTTTTCAAGTCAAATCTGGTTAGAAAGAGCATAATATTTTCAGAATCATAACACATGTTCAGATTGTTTTTACTGTCTTTGCCCAGGAATGGCACACAGCTACAACTTGTTTCTGGGTGTATTTTGGGAGCACAAGGAGGTTAAGTGACTTACTCTGCTCACACAATATACAAGAAGAGCATGTTGGAATCAAACCTTATTCTGCTGGATGAATCAAGCTTGTTCATAGCTCTTTGCTTTAACCTCAAGGTTGTACTGCCAGCTGTTAATCATAAGCTACATATTTCAAGGTTGGCCCCATGATGCCAGGCCAGTAGGTATATTGCCATATTTGCATCTTGTAAATCTGAGTTCGCACCCAAAATTGTAAGAGAAAAGGCTGTAAGAGAGGGAATGGAGTAAGACTTTGCTTCACAACCATTCAGGGTATGTTCCCAATTAATTTTTGCAATGTCCGGTGTTCCAAACCAAATCCCTCACAGTTTAATAGGACCTGTGACCACTTGAAAATGGCCTATCTCTTGCTGTTGAGGATTTTCTGAACCTATTAAGGGCCAGATATTCAAAACTTTGCCTGGGGCTAAATTAGCACTGCCCGGTGTGCTAAATTAGCCTGGACCCAATAGCCTGCTATATTCAAAAAGGATAGCCCCGGTGCTAAACCTGCTGAATATAGCATGTTAAGGAAACTGGGCAAACTGGGCTAGGAGTGCAGTGTGAACATAGTCTGGGAATAAGACAGCTCTGAATATAGCAACCAGGAAGTGCACACCACAACAGCAGCCAAGTTCATAGTGATGTGAAGGATGGCAGAGGTGGACTATGTGGCCTGTGTGTGTGCCAGCAAAGGTGTGGACTCAGTAAAGCTGCAAGCAGAAGTGCATGTGAAACTACATTGTGCAAAAATGTACAAAACTTCTGAAATGTTTGCACAGCGCTAACACATTTGAACAGGTTTAGCTCAGTGCTAAGCAGTTTGCCCAGTACAATCACATTTGCCCAGGGCTAAACTTTGCTGTCTTTAAAAGTGACATGCAAATGCACCTGCTTAGGTAGTGTCTGGGCAAACAACCAGATTAGCATCTCATTATGCCCTGATTTGCATGCAGTTTGCCCAGCATTATTGTAGGGTCCCATAGCTCCACCTTTAGGTCAGTCTGGAAGTATAGAGGCTGGCTGGGTCTGCCCACAGCTCCACCTGTAGGCCATTCTGGGAGTGCATGGTGGTAGCTGCATGCTACATATATACAGTACAGCATAGCATATTGAGCCCCAGGGGACTACACAGCATAGGCACAGGTGGTGGTACTGCATACAACTGTCAAACTGTAGTTCATGCTACAGTGCACAGCAGGCACTACAGTAGCAAAGGGGCCAGTAATGTAAGGGACACAGCAATGCCTATGGTGTGTAGAGCAGTGATGACCACTGCACTGTACACAGTGACAGGCCCAACATGCAGGTGTTTACTGACAGTGGACATTGCTGTTATGCTGTTGTGTGACCCACAGATGCTGCACCACTGGCATGGAAAGCTCTCAGTGACATATACATGGTGGCTGTGTGTGCTGTGGTGTCTGCACAGATGTGCGGTATGTGGCTGGGGGGGGCATTCTTCATTGTATTAATAAACACATAAAAAGTAATAGCAGTAAGGTCCTGCTTCCCTTGTATTCCTCACTCGTTAGGCTGCACCTGGAGTACTGTGTCCAGTTTTGGGCACCAGGAGATAGGGGTGCTATAAATGCCCTAGAGCGAATCCAGAGAAGGGCAACTAAAAAAATGGATGAAGTACGGGGCTTAGAGTATAAAGATAGACTCACTAAACTTGGACTTTATTGTCTGGAATATTGCAGATTGAGGGGAGATCTATGTTTGGTGTATCGTGCCCTACAAGACAATAGTTTATGGGATACCTTGGGATTAGTGTTTAGAGAGGTGGTTTATGAAACCAGGGCTCATCCATTACAATTAATGGTAGAACGCTGTAGAACAAAACAGAGAAATTCATGGTTCTCAGAGTGTCTAGAATATGGAATGCCCTGCCACTTTTAGTGGTGGCCAGTGAAAGTATGCATTTATTCAAAAATCGATTGGATACCTTCTTGTGCACAAATTTAATTAAAGGGTACAATTAATAAATTGGCGAGCAATATGGACCATGGTCTTTTTGGCTGTGTTTTACCTATGAAACCTATGATATGATTAGACAGGCACACTGGTGTTGGGGTATTCCCAACATTGGCTCATGTGCACTGTGTGATATGTCCCAGCCTTGTGGCCACACCCAGTCTGTGGTGCAGCCTGGCCACTTGTACACCCTCCCCTCAACACCCTCCATGCCCACAGTGCTGTATGTATAAGCTGGCATCTGTTGGTTTCCACAGAAGGGTGGTCTGTAGGTGTGTGCTGTATGGCCGCACTGCCATGGTGTCCACTGGGAGCCGGGTCACCACATACTACCTGGCATGACTGAGACTGGTGGCAGATGATGGCATCATAGTGATACCATTAGTGACCAGCAGGTTTCCTCTATGTCTGACTTATTTCTATGTGTCATACTTATTGGTTAGGGTCACACAAAGCCACGCAAAAGCCACGCAAAGCCACAAAATCATGCAAAGCTGGTTTGCCCAGAATTAAGACTACCTTTTCCTGGGGGTTAATTTGTACCACGCAAAGTGTTCCGCTAACATCATGCAAAATCACTTTGCACAGTGCTATTTGATGAATATAGCATTGAGCTGACACGCCCCCTCAGTTTGCCCCATGCATACATTATTATTTTGCCAAGTGCAAATGCAGCTTGAGTGCACTATTTGACCTTTTGAATATAGCAGACCCACGCTAACCTGGCGCTAAACCTGCGCAAATGGTTTGGCCCAGCACAAAGTTTTGAATATCTGGCCCTAAGTTTTGAATTTGATACTTTCTCAAATTTTGTCAACTCATCTTGTGCTGCTTCAATACTCTCTGTGTCCCTGAACAATAAACAGGTGTCATTAGCATAGGATAATTGTTTAACTTCATCCTCTAAGGAGAGACCAGTTAATACCATAATATTTATTATTAAGATATATTTTTTCTATTAGAGGATTCAGGGAAAAATGTAGAGCAATGGGCTCAGGGGGCAACCTTGCCTAACCCCACCCCAAAACTTGATATCAGATCCTTCGTTACCTAAAATAATTGGCTACATTGTTGCAATACTCAATAATATTTTGAGCCACTGTATAAATTCTTCAGTTATCCCATACATTCTTAATATCTGAAACAGAAACCTATGATCCACATGATCGAATACTTTCTGTTGGTCCAAAGAAAGAAAAAAACTGTATTATTTTGTTTTTCATAGAATTCCCATAATTCTCATAGAATAGTTAAAGGATACTGAATATGTCTATTTGAAAGTCCGCAAAACTGCACTGAGTGAATTAATGAAATTGCAATTTTCCTAAGCCTTAAATGAAAAATCTGGGACAGAATTTTGAAGTCAGTATTTAATTAAATTATAGGTCTCCAATTATGTATATTTGTTCTATCTCAATTATGAGACCTGTTTTGAAGTAATCAGGAACTTCCTTCTTTTGTATAAGAAAGAAGGTAAATACCTTCTGCAGGCAAGCAGATATTTCAGTTACAAAAGCTTTGTAAAATTCTGCTGGTAGTCCATCTTCCCCTGGAGTTCATGAATTTTTAAGATTTTAATGTAACATCCCACCACCAGCCCCGCCTTGTTCAACTAGCAGGGCTGCTCTTCTCACACATGGTGCCAATGAGAGGGGTGGTGGTTGCCACTACAACAGTTCAGTTTACTAGTACATCTGAGCCTGCCATCCTCAGACAGGCAACCAAAGTGTGGCAGCTACCTGGGGGGATTTGGCTTCCTGACTCTCACTTGGGGGGAATTGGCTTAATTGGGGACTGGGGGTCCACCTGGAGGGATGTCCAGGAAGGGAACCTGAATCCTAGGTGATAGGTTTAAATGCATCATTGGCAAGTATTTAGGGGGTAGGGGGGTTGACACCAGTGCATTTACAGAAGAAAGAGTCCTGAAAGAACTCCTAAAACTCAACGTGGCAAAGCAATGGGGCCTGACGGGATTCATCCCAGAATCCTAAAAGAACTAAGGGGGGGACCTAGTGACACCACTGACCACACTTTTTAACAAATCATGAGAGGATGGGGTGGTACCTGAGGACTGGAGGAGGGTAGATGTGATTCCCCTTCACAAAAGTGGGAGCAAGGCAGAAGCAGGAAACTACAAACCTGTTAGTTTGACCTCAGTGGTAGGGAAAATGATGGAATCACTTCTGAAAGAAAGAACTGTTGAGTACCTAGAGGTCAGCAGGGCACAGGACCCAAAGCAGCATGGATTCACAGCAGGAAGGTCATGTCAGACAAATCTAATTGATTTCTTTGACTGGGTGACCAAAGTAATAGACCAGTGAGGGGCTGTGGATATGGCCTACCTAGACTTTAGCAAGGCATTAACACAGTACTTTACAAATGATTAATAATCAAGTTAGCCAGCCTGGGAGTGGGTCCCAGGGTGGTAGCGTGAGTAGCAAACTGAAGAAAGGGGATTTACTAGTGGAGTACCTCAGGGCTCAGTACTGGGTCCAGTCCTCTTTAATGTCTTTATAGGTGACATTGCAGAGGGTCTGGAAGGAAAGGTATGCCTCTTTGCAGATGACACAAAGATCTGTAACAGAGTTGATACACAAGGTGAGGTAGAAAGGATGAGAAGGGACTTGGTAAAGTTGGAGGAATGGTCAGATGTATGGCAACTTAGATTCAATGCAAAGAAGTGCAAAGTAATGCACCTGGGAAACAAAGACCCAGGAGAAAAGTACACAATGGCAGGGGAGGTACTAGCAACAACAATAATGGAAAGGGACCTGGGGGTAATCATTTCAGATGACCTAAAGGTGGGTAAGCAATGAGAAAAGTCAGTAAGGAGAGCTGGGGGGATACTGGGATGCATAGGGAGGGGCATCACAAGTAGAAAACGGGAAGTGGTTATCCTTCTGTACAGACAGTTGGTGAGACCCCATCTGGAGTACTGCGTGCAGTTTTGGAAACCCCATCTACACAAGGACATAGACAGGATGGAAGCAGTCCAGAGGAGGGCAACTAAAATGGTGCAGGGTCTGCACCAGAAACCATATGAAGAGAGACTAAGAGAGCTTAATATGTATACCCTTGATGAAAGGAGGGACAGGGGGGACATGATACAAACTTTCAAGTACCTCAAGGGAATCAACAAAGTCCAGGAGGGTAGCATCTTTCAGAAAAATAGATGTGCAAGAACAAGGGGACACAATTTGAAGATAGAGGGGGGATGAATCAGGAGTAATGTGAGGAAATTCTTTTTCATGAAGAGAGTGGTGGACTCATGGAACCGCCTTCCTGGGGAGGTTGTGGGGTCTAAAACAGTGGGGGAATTCAAAATGCATGGGACAGACATAAGGCAATTATAGTGGGGGCTTGCAGGAAGTAGGCTGTTGGTTAACTAGAACCTGCAGCTTATCTAATAGGTAGGGAAATGGGCAGACTGGGTGGGCCAAGTGGTCCTTATCTGCCGTCAAAGTCTATGTTTCTATGTTTCTATTCAGGGGAGGCACTGGAGAGGGCAGAAATCTAGCTCCCCAAAAAAATCAGGGTACTAAGTGAGGTGACTTCCCAACATAGAGATGTTGATAGGGAGAAGTCTGAGGGTAAATGGAGAAAATGACAAATGCAATAAGGATAGGGATGGGGAAAAAGGGGTAAGCCATCAAGAAATGGAGGGTAATGAGTACCAATGCCCATAGTCTGGGCAACAAGCTCCCTGAACTAGTGGCCTTAATGGAAGAGGGATGCCTGGATATCATAGCAGTCACAGAAATATGGTACACAGAGAACCATGAATGGGATGTTAACATACCAGGGTACACAACCTATAGAACAAACAGGGAAGGAAGAAGAGGGGGCGGAGTAGCTCTCTATGTAAGGGAAGGGATACAAGCAACTGAACACAAGAGTAAGCAGGGAGGAGAGGAGGCATTGTGGGTCACCTTAGAGACTGGAAATGGCACCACAATCCGCACAGGGGTTATATACAGACCCGCATGTCAGGGGGAAGGAATGGACAAGAACATGATAGAAGGCATACTTAGGATGGCAGAGAAAAGGGAGATACTGTTAATGGGGGACCTGAATATGCCAGATGTTAACTGGAGCAGCTTTGCTGCAGTCACATCCAAAAGCAGGGCCATTCTCGATGCCCTTCAGGTGACATGCCTCAGACAGCTAGTTTTGGAACCTACTCATGAGGGAGCAATTTTTAGACTGCATACTCTCAAATGGGGACCATGAGAGGATCTCAGATCTAGAAGTGGGTAGCCATTTGGGAACAAGTGACCACCAAACAGTTTGGTTCATGATAAACTCGGCTACAGAGTCAAGCCATACAAAAGTGAGGGTTCTGGACTTCAGGAGGGATGGCTTTGGCAAGATGGAAGAGTGCCTGAGAAAGTACTAGCAAACAGGCTAGAAGGTGGGGTGGAGCAACAATGGGGAGATATCAAAACTGCCATCACAGAGGCAACAAGCCTTTGTGTAAAGTAAATAAACAAATCAAAATGAAAGAAAAAGCCACTATGGTTCTCAAAAGAGGTGGTGGTGAAGGTTAGGGAGAAAAATATAGCATTTAGGAAGTATAAGAAAACACAGAAGGAGCAGAACAGAGAACTGTACCAGTTAAGGCACAAGGAAGCAGGGAGGTTAGTCAGAATAGCAAAGGCCCAAACTGAGGAAAAGATGGCCAACTCAGTTAAGAAGGAGGATAAAACCTTTTATAGGTACATCAGGGAGCGTAGCAAGACAAAGGGTGGGATAGTGAGGCTGAATAGAATGGACGGTGGGTGGGCAGAGAGGGACAGTGAAAAAGCAGGGATACTGAATTCTTCTGTTCAGTATTCACAAAAGAGGAGGTGGGGGAGGTGCCTAATACAATTAACAGAAGCACTCTGGAGAGGGAGTCAATCCCAGTCCTTTCACAGAAGAAAGGGTTCTGAAAGAACTCCTAAAACTGAAGGTGGGCAAAGCAATGGAGCCAGATGGAATTCACCCCAGAATTCTAAAAAGAATTAAGCAGAACTAGCGACACCACTGACTACCCTTTTAACAAATCATGGGAGGTGGGGTGGTACCTGAGGACTAGAGAGGCAGATGTGATTCCCCATCACAAAGTGGGACCAAGACAGAGGCAGGAAACTACAGACCTGTCAGTTTGACCTCTGTGGTAGGGAAAGTGATGGAATCACTTCTGAAGGAAAGAATTGTTGAGTACCTAGAGGCCAGTGGGGCACAGGACCCAAGGCAGCATGGGTTCACAGCGGGAAGATCATGTCAGATGAATCTAATTGATTTCTTTGACTGGGTGACCAAAGTAGTAGACCAGGTAGGGGCTGTGGACATGGCCTACCTAGACTTTAGCAATGCATTTGACACAGTCCTACACAAAAGATTAATAGTTAAATTAACCAGCCTGGGAGTGGGTCCCAGGGTGGTAGCCTGGGTAAAACATTGGCTGGACAACAGGACGCAGAAGGTAATTGTAAATGGAGTCCACTCTGAAGAAAGAGGAGTTACTAGTGGGGTACTGCAGTGTTCGGTACTGGGTCCAGTCCTTTTTAATGTCTTTATAAGTGACATTGCAGAGGGACTAGAAGTTAAAGTATGCCTTTTTGCAGATGACACAAAGATCTGCAACAGGGTTGATACACAAGGGGATGTGGAAAGGATGAGAAGGGATTTGGCAAGGTTGGAGGAATGGTCAGAAGTATGGCAGCTTGGATTCAATGCAAAGGAGTGCAAAATAATACACCTGGGAAACAAAAACCCAGGGAAAGATTACACAATGGGGGGTGGATATTATAACAACAACAAAAAAAATGGAAAGGGACCTGGGGGTAATCATATCAGATGACCTTAATGTTGGCAAGCAATGTGAGAAGGCAGTAGGGAGGGCTGGGGGTATATTGGGATGTATAGGGAGAGGCATCACCAGCAGAAAACAGGAAGTTGTTGGCCCTCTGTACAGACAGGTGGTAAGAACACATTTGGAGTACTGCGTCCAGTTCTGGAGACCCCATCTCCACAAGGACATAGACAGGATGGAGGCAGTTCAGAGGAGGGCAACTAAAATGGTGCAGGGTCTGCAAGAGAAGCCATATGAGGAGAGACTAAAGGAGTTTAATATGTATACCCTTCAGGAAAGGAGGGAGAGGGGGGACATGATAGAAACATTTAAGTACCTCGGTGGAATCAACAAAGTCCAAGAGGGTAGCATCTTTCAGAAAAAGAGATGTGCAAGAACAAGGAGACACAATTTAAAGCTAGAGGGGGGACGCCTCAGGGGCAATGTTAGGAAGTATTTTTTCACAGAGAGGGTGGTGGACACATGGAATAGCCTTCCTGAGGAGGTTGTGGGGTCTAAAACTGTGGGAGAATTCAAGAATGAATGGAACAGACATAAGGCAATTTTTTGTGGGGAGTAGGAAGAAATAGGCTGTTGGTTAAATAGGATCTGCAGCTTATCCTCTTGGTAGGGAAATGGGCAGACTAGGTGGGCCAAGCGGTCCTTATCTGCTGTCAAAGTCTATGTTTCTATGACCATTTACCATGGCCATCAACCTGGGTCTCTGGGAGAAAACGTTTTCTCATAATTATGATAGGTTTGTACTTCTGGTCAGGGGCACCCAAGTAAATCCAGACACAGTGGAAGCAATAACAGTACTGTCCAAACCAGGTTGGGATTCTAGAGTGTGGCTTTTATTCACATACACAGAGAATAATCGCAAAGCGAAGATGGACCCCCATAGGGCTACTCCCACTGGTAATGCAGATTACTGAGGTACAGAGCACACACACAGTGAACCCTCAGGTTCTGAATGGAAATTGGCACACATGGTCAGATATGGTACACTTCCCTTGACTAGGCACCCTCAGACAGTACTAGAAGACTCTCCCATATTTCATGAGGAATTACTGGTGGCACCCACGACCACCACTGAGCACATACATGCTCACAGAAAATCCAAACGCACATCTTGGTAAACTATTTTCTTCAGGCACTGGACAAATGTACTGAGAGAAAACAAACGTGCCCAAACTGAACCCATAGAGGTAAACTTGGTTACTCCAGATGGGGGGTCTCCCACCTTTTGCTTCCAAATTTATACTCAGCCATTCATCTGGTTAATAACACCCTACTCAGAAGACTTGTAGATGCTATTTTGAAATGTCTTTCACCTTTAAAATACTACTTTACACACCTCTGAGGTGTCCTGAAGTTAAAAGTTCTGTAATTGGCAATGTCTCTTCACTAGACCCCCACTTTAGCAGACACTTTTGAATCAGACATGAACTAAAAGTTCTGTACATGGCAAGTCTCTCTCCAGACCCCATAGCAGGCGGACATTTTTAAACAGAAAAGTCTTGGTGACAGAGTCCCTTTATCAGAGAAAAACTCACCACAGGAATGCAGGTGCCCCAGGGCTTTTTCCACACAAAAGTCTCAGGTACTCACAGAGCAGACAAATCTCAGGCAGCTTCAACACAGTCCAGACATGAACCAGGATTTGCTCCTGAATCCTGGGATTCCCCCCTCCATTCCTCCAGGGATGGGGCACTGAAAAACCCTCTAGGAATGGTCTCTACCGCTTCACTCTCTGGTCTTCTATGTTCTTCTTCTAGGGTGAGAAAAAACTACCCAAACTACGGAGGTAGCTCTCTGTCAGAGCTAAAACTGAGGAGCTGCCCATTTCCTCCTCACTCACCACTCTACAGACTACTGAACTCTAACTCAACATTCTGTAGCTAACTCCCCAGCTAGCATTCCAATGTGGCTTATGCTGCTGTGACAATTCTAAAGTGACGGGACTTAGGGAGAGGCCAGACGTGTTTAGTTCCTGTTACCAGGGTTCCCGCCAGACTGAGTGGGCAGGCAGCCAGAGGGGCTGCACTGTCCACCAGTCCCCTGAGGGCGGTGCTTTGCAATGACAGATTGGTCAGAAAAAAGACTGCAGTTATAGCAGACTTGGTTTCTGGCTTGCATTATGGAGACCTGGATCGGTGATGATGCTGGCCCGCTTTTAGAGGCTGCCATCCTGTCCGGGTATACCTTAGTGCACTGCTCCAGAGTGGAATGAAGGGGCAGGGGAGTAGCCATCTGTTTTAGGTCTGAGCTGGGCTTCACCGTGCACCCAGCGAGAGCACCACATTCATTTGAATGTGTGGCCATTCGTGGGGGTCCGGGCACAGGCTGCTTGATTCTCCTGATCTACCAACCTTCTAGGGCGGTGGGAGATTTCTTGCAGGAGGTGGCTGATGTCATCATGGGGAAACATTGGAGGCCCCCAGATGTTTAGTGCTGGGAAACTTCAATGTTTGGGCCAAGGATGAATCCTCTCGGCTTGGTTACAGCTTCCTCCAGATGATGTCATCTCTGGGCTTTGCGCAAGGAGCTTCTTCCATGACCCATCAGGGTGGCCACATGTTGGATTTGGTGTTCTCACTGGGGCTTGAGATAAATAGTCTCAGCATTGATAGGGTCATTTGGTCCAATCATTGCATGGTGAAGTTCTGATTCAGGGCCCCCCTGGTAGCCCTCCATCTGCAGAGATAGTCAGCTATCGCCTTTGAGGGGGTTGACTCCTGAGGGTTTTTTGGTGGTGGCTGACCTATCTAGTGTGGACAGTGCATGCGTTGGGGGTGTGTGTGTGGCAGTGGATGCCTATACCAAGGTGCTTTCTGGTGCGCTCGACTCCCTCGCACCAACCTGTGTATGACCCAAGTCTTCTCACATGAGGTCCCCTTGGTATGATGGGGAGCTCAAGGTGATGGAGGCTTTGGGTCAGAGATTAGAGCGCTACTGGCAGAAGTCTGGCCTGGAGGTAGACAAACTGGCCCTACGTGTGCATTACAGTGCATACCAGGGGGCAATCAGCCGTAAGAAGGCAGAATTCCTATCCAGGGAGATTGCTGCTGGGAGTAACTGACCAACTGTGCCCTTTTGGACTATGGACAGGCTTCTCCATCCTTCCTGTCTACAGCCAAAGGTAGCCTTTTTGAACGTATTGTGCAAGGAGTTTACTCGGTTCTTCTCAGACAGGGTGTCTGCCATCAGGCAGCGGGTTCCGCCAGTGGACCAGAATCTGGCCGACAGTGGTCGACATGGGCGACTGGAGAGCACTCTGCCTGGTTGGGGTGAATTTAGACTGGTGGAGGTGGTTGAGGTCAGTGAGATTGCCTCCAAGCTTCGGCACACCTTTTGTGAACTGGACCCAGTGCCAATTCGTTTCTTAATGAGATGTGTTGACTCCATCAGCCCAGTGTTTGCCCTCATTGTCCGGTGTTCCCTGTCAGATGGGGGTTTTCCTGATGTCTTGAAGGAGGCATTGGTGAGACCCCTTCTGAAAAAAACCATTGTTGGACCCTGATGTCAAGGCAAATTACTGTCCTACCTTCAATCTTCCATTTTTGGGTAAGATTGTGGAGAAGGTGGTGGTGCTTCAGCTTGAGGAGCATCTCGTGGCCCATGATCTGTATGAGCCACTCCAGTCTGGGTTTCATGCAAGGCATAGCACAGAAACTGCGCTAGTTCAGGTGCACAATGACCCCCTTAGGGCTAGAGATCGAGGGAAGGGGACAATTCTTGTTCTCCTCGATCTCTCTTCAGCATTTGATATGGTGGACCATCGAGTCTTACTTGACTGCCTAAGGGAATTCTGCGAACTCGCCAGCACTGTCATCTGCTGGTTTGAGTCTTTCTTATCTAACAGGAGGCAGAGGGCAGTAATGGGGGAAATTCTCCTCCTCCTCTGACCACCTGTCATGTGGAGTTCCCCAGGGTTCAGTCTTGTCACCTATGTTGTTTGCCATGTACATGTTACCCCTGGGAGAGCTCATTAGGAAGTACAGTCTGGGTTTTCACTGCTTTGCTGATGATACCCAGCTGTAGCTTTCCTTTGCCCCTGGAACATCTTGTTCAGTGGAAGTGCTTAACAGCTGCCTTGCTGATGTCAATGACTGGATGGCCTCCAGCTTGTTGCGACTGAACCCCAGTAAGACGGAGGTACTGGTGGTGGAATCGAACAGAGGGGTGTGATAGGTTGGCCTCTGGTGCAGAGACAGGACTTTGTCTTGGCTCTGTACCATTGAAGGCCTCCTCTAGGGTGCGCGATCTGGGTGTTATTCTCGACAGCGGTTTGACACTTGAGTTTCAGGTGGTGTCCATTGTCTGTACCAGCTTTTATCATCGGAGGAATATCGCCAAGATAAAGCCCCTAGTTCCGTCACTGGACCTCCCCACTTTGGTACATGCCTTCGTGACATCCAGGCTTGGCTACTGTAATGCACTCTATCTTGGGGTCTCTGGGGCTACCCTGCACTGACTGCAGCTGGTGCAGAACGTGCCAACAAGGCTATTGACAGGATAGCCTAAATATTGTCATATTATTCCAGTGCTGCATCAACTACACTGGCTGCTGGTTAGGTGGAGGGTCCTCTATAAGGTGGGTTTGCTCACCTTTAAGGCCATACACAGCCTGGGCCCTGGCTACCTGAAGGACCTTCTTGCACCTGCTGTCTCGGTCCATTCCTCTGGGGCCTCCTCGTGATTCCCAGGATGAGGTTAAGAACTGCTGGTGACGGAGCATTTAGTGTTGCCACTCCCGTCATGTGGAATTTGCTTCCTTTAGTCGTTAGGGTGGCCCTGTATGTTGAGGTATTTTAGGCCCACCTCAAGGCCTTCTTGTATAATCCGGCCTTCCTAGACTATGTTTTATAGTCCCTACCTGTCTTTAAAAAAAAAAAAAAAAAAAAAATTATGTTTAATTCAGTTTTAGTGATTCTAAATGTAGCTGAAGTTGAGGGTAGTAAATTTTGTTTTAACTGTTTGGAATATTTTATATAATTGATTATTACTGTGTTGTTTTGTATTTATTTGATTGATGTATGGTGCCCAGAGCCTCCGGGATGGGCGTCTTTTTTTTTAAATAAAACTTGCCTTGCATTGCCTTACCTGCCTTGCCATCATCACTCCAGCTCAGCTGAGACTGAAAATGAGTGGGACACTGTGAAATCCATTTAACTGGCATTTCACAAGCTGCCTCTCCCTGTCTTTCACTGATTCTAAGTGAGATTGTAGCAACTCCTGGGAACAAGGGGGTTACATTAATAACTTCTGTTATTTAATCTAATGAAACTGGGGAAAGTAGTGTTTGTGATTCCGCAGAACTTACTTCTGGCCTTTGTAGAGGGGTGAAATAGTGTAAAAGGTCTGCCTGTAAAGATGGATTATTATTAGTGGAATCTAAATATTTTTCTACTATTTCTGATATCTCTTTTGGTGATTTTAACAATTCTACTGTGTTATTTAGCAGTGAATGAAATGTGGTTGTATTTTTATTTTTTTTTATTTTTACACGCTTCACAAGGATCTATATGCGGAGTTTTGTTAGTTCCGTAAGTGAGTTCAGCACGTAAGGAACTGGCCTTATCATATTGCAGTTTTTGCATTTCATTTTTAATGGTCAAATCCTGAACAAATGGTTTGATACCTTTTATTGGACCAACAAGGATGTTACAAAAAGAACAAAGAGCTTTAGCTTTCAGACCAACAAGTCCTTCTTCAGAAACCTAATGTAATTTTTAATGGTCTGAATTTGAAAATCTATATTATGTTTTTGTTGTGGTATTAAAGACATTAGGTGCTGTAGTCGTGACCGTAGTTTTAAATATAAAAAAAATTGTGTTTGAGCTTTCTTTTTGCCTTGATGTTGGAAAAAATTCTGGAGGTCTTTTTCAATATCTAACCACCAATCTCCCATCTCATCATATAAATCAAAAACAGTAGCCCTTGCATGCAGCAATAATCTTACTTCCTGCTGAGTACAGAAATCTGTAAGCTGGTCTATATTTAATTTCCACTTAAAATGTTTATGTGGAATTTCTGAATTCCTACTTATGATTGTTTTAATCATCAGATGGTCTGAAAATTCTGCCGATATTATTTCTGTAGAATGAATAACCTAAGAGGAAGAAAAAAAAATGTAATCAATCAAGGTGACATAGCGTGCTCTCTGATATGTAAATCATGGGACTTTTTTGATATGATCAATACAGTTGAGGAGTTCAGCAGTAAGAATGCATTTGGAAAGGGCATAGAAATTGCAATAAATCTTTTTTTAGTGATTCTTGCTCTTTCGAGTTAGAGATAGTGCAAACAAAATCTCTACCAAAAATGATGAGTTTGGCCGTCACTAAAAAGGGTTGTATTTGTTCTAGTAACTATACCCTAGCTGCCTTGCTCTGAAGGTCAGAGATGTTAATAATTCTACAAGGTTCTTCATCCCAGTGTCCGTCAAGAATCAGAATCTGTCCCAGGCTTAAGTCAGTTAATTTGAAAAGGGAAAATCTATTACCGGGAAATAGTATTCTGATCCCGTTGGCTTTATCTGTTCCAAAGGACCAATATGATGGGCCCCAGGACCATTCTGACTGAAAGCTAACTTGTTGGGTGAGAGATCCCATCCAAGTTTCCTGAACTATGAGAGTGTTGATAAAAGAATCTTTAACCATTTGATAAACTGCCTATTGCTTTTTAATGTTCCCTAAACTGTGACAATTAATGAAAGCAATGACAGTGCAGTTCACTGATCAGGATTAATGTTTTTTTCCTGCGCTTCTGTTTTTCCTGTGTAAGTCTTCTCAGCTGGTTGTAAACTGTCTGATGCAATTGATTTTGAGTCCAAAACTACTTCTTCCATCACTGAGTCACCTCAAGAAGATGATGCCAATATGTCATCAGGGTTCTCAGTTCCAATATTATCCTGATGATCGGGTTGTGTATTAGCTCTAGTTACCCTCTTTCGGGTCTGGGGAGTCATCCACTGTTGTGGTGGTGGCATCTCTGCTTGGGTATCCTGAAAGTCATCCTCCTGTTGATCTGAGTAGCAAACTGGTGCTAGATGAACTGGATGGGAAGAAACTGTATACTGTGATGGTGGAGGACCTTCTTTGATATCCTGTGTATCTGAGGTTTGTTTTGCCTCTATAGTTAGATCAGTTACCAGAGCTGATGCCTGGGGCATGTTGGATGGACTCTTTAAATTAGCTCTAGCCTTGTCAATAAGTCTGTCAGTGTTAATAGTGCCCCGCTTATTGGATGCTGCCCATGGGCAGTCTTTATAAACATGTTCATGCTCTTCAGAGAGGCTGCATCTCATGTGGTTAATTGGAAACTGGTAGGTCCAATTTCATTGCATAAGCTGCAGTGCAATTTATCACATGAAATGAAAAGATTTGTCCGTGCCTCACATTGATAGCAGGCCTTCGACTGGTCTGCTTAAAAACAGACTCCTCTTTCACGTTCCAGAAAAAAATATTTTGGCAGATGGCAGATGCCCTCCTCTGTCTGCCATAGCTTAACTTTAAACTTCTATCCTCCGGTGCAGAATTGTTCACTGTAGTGAATGGCTTTTCTATTGTGTCTTTTTTTTTTTTTTCAGACATCACCTGTATTTTGGGGCTGGTTCCATGTCAGTACAGTGCATGTTATTAAGCACTAACAATCTGAGTGAATATTATAGAGCGTGGATCTATACAGAGACTGCATATCTCAGTGACTGCTCATTTTAACAACTTCAGTATCAGCTCAATATGCATATGAGTGAGTTTGCACCATATTATGCATGTATATGGATGTTATAGGCGACACCATGAAGATACTCCAGGTGGGGACGAGAGGAGTACTCGCCCACAAGCTGCACCATTTGCTCTGTGAGGCCGCAGTACCTTCTAGGCTTGACCCATCAGCTGCACCAGAAATGACCTGCTCCATCCTCACTACTGACATCCTCTCCTCTTCACCATAAACCAGCAGAGGCATTCCCCTCTGGCTCTGGATGAACTCCACCGACATCCTCAACACACACCCTGAGTTGGCCATACCTGAGGCGCACCTTTATTCACCCCACCCCACCAGTCCTCTCCTGTGTGCCCCCGAGCCCCCCTATCTAAAGGATTAATTTACCATAACATGTCGCAACTAGATCGTGGAGGTAGGGTATTGTCACATAAGGTAAGTAGAATTTATGTTCTGCAACCATCTGGTATTATATTCGCTCAGTCAGTACATGTGCTGAATTGCACTGCTTCCCTCTTGCCCCCTAGTAGCACCATCACCCTTATGGCACAGGTGCTGTCATTTCCATTTAGCCCTTTTTACATTTTGCTCCACAGACATGTTTGCTATAATTGTATGGGTGCTACAATAGTCATTCAAATGTACTCGCTATATTTGCTGCACTGATATGATGTGATACCTTTGGTGCCAATTCCATCTGCTTCAGGGGTGAGTCTTAGGTCAGGTAGCTCACTAACAGTAAATGCCATTCCTGACTCAGCCCCGTTGTACTGTTCCAAGACTTCTTAGTCTGCACCTCCGTGCCAGATTTTGCAGTCTCCAGTTTCACTTCAGCCTCTTTTTCATCTTGTGTTTGCTGTTTCCCTTGAGCCATGCCCTGTGTGCTATTCACTAAAGGTACAACACTTTCTTCTTTACCATTCTGCCCACACAGTTTAATTCACTCTCATTCTATCAGCAAAGCCTTACTATCAATTGGAAAGGGAGCTGCATTTACATTTGTATTCTGTGAAATGTTTAAACTCAGTGACATTAAAGGGTGTGACCAACTTCCCGATTTCCCAGAGGCAGAAAACATAAATACAGTAGTTTTAGACTGATCGTGTGGCTCAGTTTGAAAAATGATGTTGTTACCTGGTGCAGGTATATCTGTGACTGCATCTCCAAGCATGTTTTGATCAGACTCGAAAGAGTTTTTGGGTTTGGTTATAAGCTCTCCCACAGGAAAAGTGTTTTTCACTGAGACAGTTGCTGGTCGAATTTCCCCCATTGCCTTGGTTATTTCCATTTGCCATTCCATGGATCTTTGCTACTCTTCCATCATTAAAGTTTGTAGCGCTTCATATGTTGCTGTTTGCACTGCAGCATCTGCAGGAATATTCACTATATTTGGTGTAGAAAATGCCATTTTTTCCTGTGTCATACTTTAAGTAACTTCCATTTCTGTGATATCCAAAGGCTCAGCTGCATCAAAATAATCTTCAGCCTCCATAGAAATTAAAGCCGGTGAGGGGACCTGCTCCCTGGCCCCTTCTGCATCCATCCTCTCCGGTTCCATCTCACAAACTAACCATTACGATGACAGACAGCAGCTCCCCCTACATTTGAGTAGGGGTATTTAGTTTTTATTGTAAATCATATAGAATAAACAAAACAACATATTGATACACACATAAGTACATAAAGCATACAAATGAACATAAAGAAAACAAAGAAAAGGAAGGAAAAAAAAGAACTTATGAAAACTCATCAAGTAATCTGGATGCACCTTATCAAAATAGTTACCATATCCTTGGTAAAATTCCCCTTAACATTCTATATACAATGATCAAGAAAAAAAAGAAAATATAAGCAAACAGTTATCCTTAAGTAATGGGTGCATCCGAGTCAGTGATCCATGGGAGATTTCTCCAAGAGTGACATACTGCAGTTTGTACTCTTTATTTCAGTTCTTTACAATAAATTAATTTCAACTCCCAGGTAATTTTTTCTATCAACTCTATAAGAGTTACATTCTTCTGTTGTAAAGCAAACCAGCAATGTGAGTTCCAAATATACCACTTCACAACTGTGAAGATTACTTGTAATGTAACGGTGTCCCATGCACCCCAAGCTTTATCAAAATGACCATACAATATTGTATCCAAATGCACAGTCTGAAATATAGGCATATTCCATTTTTGTGCTAATAAAATCCAAAATGGTGAAATGTATGAACAGGAAAAAAAAATATGAGATATGGTTTCTAACTGCTGTAAACATTGGGGTCTAGAGCACAATCTTTCTGGTACCTTCTTATGCCTCTGGTTGGCCTTTACATTAAGTCTGTTATGGCAATGCAACCAGTGTACGTCCCACATTTTGTCCAGTATTCTTGGTATATTTAACTAATCCAATAATGTTGGAAGCAACGCTTCAGGGCAGCTAGGAAAGGTAACCTATTCACAAAACTTTCCCTGTATAATTTGCTTATAGAGAAACTTCCTGTGTAGAGTCAGGACCATATTAGTTGTAATTTGCCAACTTTTAATTTTAACAAAAATATCTCGCAAATATGGTGGACTTATGTTTGTGTGTTTTATTTGCTTCAAAGAAGCAGTGGACCATTGAGTGAACCATGTACTGCAAGAAATATCATATAAAGGTTTCCAGGTCAAAGTTATTCATGTTAGTAGCGGTCTCAAATTTGCTATGATATATATGCACCATCCCTATACCTCCTCTATTCCTAGGAAGATATAATATAGTTCTTTTTTTTTTTGCTGTATTATTTCTTTCCGAGCTCCCAGCTTCTACCATCAGTTGTCCCCCAATGCGCCCGCCCCTGAAGGTTAGAGCCCCTCCCTTGTGCACCCCACTACTTACCCTTCATGGCAGGGTGGTGGGGAGTAACTCAACCCACCCCAAATGGATCCATGCCAGGGAGGTGCCTTCTCAGAGGGGGTGCGCTGAGGGGACCACATCATCCAACTGGAGCTTTTTTCCACTTTTCACCCCTTGTGAGGAGATAGGGTGTGCAATGACACCTGCGGTGAGAGTGCGCATGCTAATGCACATGCTCTTACCAAGCGTCTGCCTGTCTCCTCCCCTTCAGCTGTAGCATCCGTGCTGTCCCCAGCAGCTGCTAGGGGCCAGTGGAGTACCGACAGCTAGTGTTCCCCACCCCAGAGAAGGAGAGCAGTCCAACGGATGCTCGATCCTTCTCCTCCCTGCCAACCCCCAATGACCCTGCTTGTTCCTGAACACGGGTCACTGGTGCGGCTTGAGGTAAGGCATCCCATGCCTCAGCCCTCAACACCACCTGGCCGGCCTAATATAGTTCTTTTTAGTGGGTTTAATCTACTTCCCCATACAGTTTGGAAAAAAATACTGTATAAATTAGCTTCCATTGTTTTTGGAGGGGGAAATAAAATGCTAATATGTAAAAAAAAAAAAAAATAGGGTAGTAAGAAAGTTTTCACCAGGTGCACCCTCTTTTTCTTGCTCATCTGACACTTATTCCAGTTCTGGACCATGCCCTGTGCCTGGCAAATCTTAGGTTCCCAATTGAGAATATCCAGCTGCCCAGATCCAAAAAGAATCCCTAATATTTTTATGGGTTCCTGGGTGAAGGTAATACCAGCTAAGGATGGTACTAAAGAATCAGGCTTACTTAATTGTCTCCCTATACTTTTCTCTAGGTTTAAAGTAGTTCCTGATAACGCTCCGAACTTATGACATATATCTATCACCTGTTCCACAGAGGCCTTAGTTTTTGTCAAAATGGTAATGTTATCTGCATATGCTAGTGCTATGTATGGCAAAGTATATGTATCTAGTTGTATAAGTGTAAGTAGTGGGGTAGAGTTAAGCACTCTAAGAAGAGTGTCAATGCTAAAAACATATAGCAGGGGACTAAGTGGACAGCCCTGTCTTACTCCTCTCCTTATATGAATCATTGGTCCCATCCATCCATTTATATTGGGTGTGACTGTTGCTGTATTTTATAAAGCTTTGAGCCATTGTATAAAGGAGGCTGGTATCCCATAATAAGCAAGCATTTTCCATAAGTATTGGTGCTCTACTGTATCAAATGCTTGCTTTTGGTCTAGAGAAAGAAGAACTCCTTTTATTCCTGTACTATTGTCCCTCTCTGTTAATTCCCTTAATAATAGGAGATGCAGAAACAAATGATTTGATATCTTTTATTGGACCAACATGGATGTTACAGAAAAGAACAAAGTGCTCTAGCTTTCGAACCTACCCGGTCCTTCTTCAGAAGCTTTATGGCAGTTAGTTTGAAAATCCCATACTATTAACACCAGATTATGTTGCAAAAACAGAAATAATTCTCATTGGTTTAACATATACATTTAAAACAAAACAGAAGATTATGTCAGAGAAGCTAATTAACACTAGTATGCTTTTAACTGAGGAGCCTCAGAAGGGCAAAGGTTATCAAGAATTCTCAACAACCAGTACATCAAGTAACATGGTCTATTTTATCCAATGCAAGAAATGTCCTCGCACAGGTTATGTGGGGGAGACAAGCCAACAACTCCACACTAGAATGAATTCACACAGACATTCTATTGATCACAAGAAGACTGAGAAACTAGTAGCCCAACACTTCTCCCAGGATGGCCACTCAATCTCAGATATGTCTGTGATGGTCTTAAATGGACATTTCAACAGTACACAACAGAGACGGGCATCTGAAATTAGACTTATTTTACTTCTCAATATGGTGGCGGATGGATTGAACATTGATGTTGGTTATATGACACATTATCATTATTCCACTTAAACTTGCACAGACTTTTACTTTAAAAGATGGACATAAATACTTTAGTTCTTCAACAGGCCTTTGATTTTGTAAGCTAATGGTTATCTACATTTTGACTTCTCACCTTAACACTGTGGTGAGTGTGTGTGTATTGATGTATGTATGTATGTATGTATGTGTGTGTTTGTGTGTGTTTTGCATGTGTTGTGTTTTTGTGTATTGTGGGTATGGTGTGTGTGTGTGTGTGTGTTTTGTTTGTGTGTGCACAGTGTGGTGTGGTATGTGTGGGTTGTGTTTGTTATATTTGTTGTGCGTTGTGGTTGTGTGGGGTGTGCAGGTGTGTGTGTGTGTGTGTGTGTGTGTGTGTGTGTGTGTGTGTGGTGTGGTGTATGTACACATGTCTGTGTGGGGGGAGCATGGCATGGGACAATTGTTATGTGGCTAGGACACTTAGTTTTCACATATAGTGTACATTTACTTCCTTCTACTAGTTGTCAGTGGTTGGATTACACACTTGTCACATTTTTAAATCTGCTCATATTAAGATGCATATTTCATTTACTTGGGGGTTCATAAAAGGTGTAATTCCTTTGGGCAATGATTAATATTGGTGTGAATGATGCTGTATTATGACTCTTGTACATACAGTATATCTCATTCCTACTAGTTATAGTATATTTCCCAAGGGGAGAGAGAGAGAGAGAGAGAGAGAGAGAAAAGGGGGGAAAAAAAGGAGGGAACCTGGAGGATTTCATCCTTGGAAGTTTTCATTTAGATTCCTTAGACTGATTCTGTGCATTTTTGTTATACACTGACTCTGTGGTGAAATCTGCACTTATCAGGCTCATGGTCTCATTTTCGTGGGGGTCTTTGACAAGTATTTTTATTTGGCACTTACACTTACAAGTGATACTATCATGCATCATGTATATATGTATATGTTTAATTTGGGGCTCTTTTTCAACTTGCAGTTATACCTAATTTCAGGATTTTGTCTCTCATTATCTGTTCTTTAATACACTAGGACACTTGGAATGTAAGTTGTAACTTCATCTTACATGTATTAGAGAGAATGCTATCCCATGGTTTTTTTTATCACTAGAATGCTTTCTTAGCATACTGAGACATTTTAAAATGTATGTGAGAAAAACTCTCTAGTTGTTGAGAAGTCTTGATAACCTTTGCCCTTCTGAGGCTCCTCAGTTAAAAGCATACTGGTGTTAATTAGCTTCTCTGACATAATCGTCTGTTATGTTTTAAATGTATATGTTAAACCAATGAGAATTATTTCTGTTTTTTCAACATAATCTGGTGTTAATAGTATGGGATTTTCAAAATAACTGCCATAAAGCTTCTGAAGAAGGACCGGGTAGGTTCGAAAGCTAGAGCACTTTGTTCTTTTCTGTAACATCCATGTTGGTCCAATAAAAGGTATCAAATCATTTATTTCTGGATCTGTTCTTTAAAGGACCAATACGGCACCTACAACATTTTTTTGTGTAATAGGAGATGGTCACTCATTTACTGTTCTGGAATAGAACAGGATTGTGAAGGTGAAATAAGGTAAGCAGCAGCTTGTAACAACCTGGTGTGTAATATTTTTGATAACATTTTAAAATCAGTATTGAGGAGACTGATAGGTCTCCAATTCGACATATCAGCTCTATTCTCTTTCTTAAATAAATAAAAAAATTAACATTCCTTTTGCCATTTCTAATGGAATAACATCCCGCCTTAGCATATATGTAAAAGCAGCAGCTAGCTCTTTTGAAATAGAGGCTCCTAACATTTTGTATAATTCAGAAGTCAAGCCATCTGGCCTTGGTGATTTATTATTATGTAGTGTTTGAACTGCAGTCTCTACTTCTACAGCTGTAATATCTCTGTTGAGTTCCTCCAACACAAATGAGGGGCATATGATATGAGCTGTATTTAAAAAATCTTGCACTCTACCTATTAGAGGATATGTCTGAGTAAAAAGTTTCGTTGCATGCTGCGTAACCAGTCTTAATAAATCATCTTTGTTTGAAGAAAGTGTGCTGTCTGAATCCGTAAGGTGGTCTATCTGTTTCTACTTTATTCTATCCTTCACATGTATGTAGGGACATATGCTTTCTGCTTTCCCCGTACACAAAAATTCTGCTGGTATTGCAGGCTTTTTTGCTGTTTTAAATGAAAACCCTGCAATTCTTGCTTTAAAAGCTTAATTTGGGTTGAAAAATCATGTTTTGTACTTCTAGCTAAGGTTTGCAATTTTTTGAAGTTGCTGTCTCTGCTGCAGGTATTGTATATATACTATGTTTCTATTTTTTTTACTTTCAGATTTTAAAAACCATCTAAGTGCACTTTTTGTATCTTCACACCAGAGAGCAGGGTTGTCATGCATTTCTACAGTAGATTTCTTCATAGAAATGAAATAAGAATATTATGAGACATTCCCATGTTTTATAACAGGGAAGAGTTAAATTTCCAGATGCCAGGACCTTGAAACATGCTCGGTGGGGGCCCAATTCACAAATCAAGTATTTTATGATCTGAAAATTCTACTTCTATTATGTGGAAGGATGAAATAGCTAGATTAGCTGAGATAAAAAAGAAATATATTCTGGTGGCTAATTGCCCTTTTTGAAAGGTTGAGTGCATTCTATTATGAAAGGACATGTATGTATCTCGTAGACTGGAAGTGGCAATAATGTTTTTCAAAGTTGACATATCACAAAATATTTTGTTTGTTTTTGTATTTTTACCCCTATCATGCTTATCTAGTCCACAATTAAAATCTCCTCCTAATATGACTGCTTGGGAAGACACCAGGTATGGCTGTATGGGTTTAAACAGTGCAATCCTGTCTACTTTAGTTTACAGAGCATAGATGTTGATGAACCTGTAATACTGCCCTGAAATTGTTGTTTTAAGAATTAACACCCTGCCTGGGACTAAGTCTATTAGTTTTATCAATTGCACTTGAATACTGGATTTAAAAAGAAACCCTACTCCCGAACTGGTATCTGTGCCAATAGACCAGTAAGAGGGACCAATATGCCACATTTTAACATTTGTTTCAATTTCAGTTGTAGCATGGAGTCTTGTGTCCTGTAAGAATAAGATGTAAAAATGGCTTGATAGTAGATAGGACAAAACTATGCTTCTTTTCCTACTATTTACATTTCTAGAACCAATAGCCAAAGAAACAGGTGACATCTGAGAAATTAAGTAGTGTATTTAGGGAAAACTAAGAATAACAGGGATAAAAAACTCTCAAGGAGGTTTCTCTTTGATTCTTTTCAACTTCCTTTGTTTCCACCTTTGGTTTCTCCTGCTGTACCTCAGGCTCAGATAGATGGTCAACTTGTGAAGACCAAAGGGAGAAGTCTTCTGAATCTCCATCTGAAATTTCAAAGGTAGCTTAGAAAGCCTCATACCTATTGTGCAGTGGTAGTTCAGATGTTCTAGAAACCTTAGGGGCAGGTTGTTCTGAGGACAACGTCCTTCTGGTAGATCTTTTTGTCACTTGGGGGCGGCATTACTACTGAGTCTGTTGAAGTGGTTGCTACCTTTTCCATGGGGAGAACTTTATTACCTTTGTCATTCTGGCCTGGTGTAAGAGAGGTCACCTCAATTCCCTTGTGTGTGGAAACTCTGGGAGGGACTGGAAGAGGGATCTGAACCCTGGGGTTCGGTCCTTGACGTGGGGGGGGGGAGATTCCCTCTGAGCACTAGCAATCAATAAATGCTGCTCTTCACCATCAGTGGAGTCAGCTTTATTATGGGCTGCCCATGTACAGCTCTGATAAGTGTGGCCTAATGAATCACAGAGATTACATTTGGGTTTGTTAAGGCAATTTCCACTAGTGTGGCCTAGCTCCTCACATAGTGTGCATTTAACCTGGTCACATCAACTACTGAGGTGAGAGGTGGAACCACATTTGTAGCAGGCTTTGGGCTGGCCTGCATAAAAGAGCACTCCCCTATCCCTGCCTAAAAAAAACAGTTAGGGAGATGACTTAGACCAGCATCTGTAGAGTGCAACATGACTTTCACCCTCCATCCCCGTCCAAATGTGCTCGGAATCAAAAATGGCTTCTGGAGCTTCTAACACAGAACACCTCCGCTTAAGCCAGTATGTCAGGTCTGTGACATTTACTCCCTCATTCCGAAACAAAACCGTAATGGTTTTGTAAGCGGGCTTTGTCAAGGGTATGGCATCAAATGGGATCCATAGCGAAGTTTGCTTCAACACTTGATATTTTGACCAAAACCTCTGTAAAGCTGTATTCAATTTAAAACTAATATCCAATGTGGTCTCGCCTGAAACATGGATAAGTGCATGAATTTAATTTGCAAAAAATTTCAGCGACTCTTTTAACAAAGATCTAGCAACAAACACTCAGTCCAGTAATGAGTCCATTCCACCTTTATATAGTAGCCCCATGGCATTATGCCATTTTGCTAGAAAAATGGGTTTATGAAATAAAGAAGCAAATGGTCGGAATGAAGTTCTATTAATCTCTGGAAGTGGTGCTTCTGGGGGCCTTTCTAATGCAGCTGTTGCTGTAGACAAATTAGCAGTATCAGGTACAGAAGTAACATTAGCAGGTATTTGTAACACAGGATTATTAGTTAACTGCAGTTCCTATTTGAGTGTTAGAGAAGAGTTCAGTAAAATTTCTACAGTGTACCCATTCACTGCCTGTGCAGTAGAATTTACCTGCGTTTTTGGTCATGAGGTGATCGTGATGGGTGTCTGTCCAGACGTCCATTGTCCTGCTTCAGAACAAACCCAGCCCACTCCTTCCAGGGCATTGTTGACAGTCCAAGAGTCTGTTATGTCCATGGTAGCTGGGGGGCATCTTAGGCCAGACCCACTGCCTGTACTTGCCATTCCCGGCACACCCTCAGTCTCATGACTCATCACTTCGGTATTTGCACTACTTTCACTGACCTTACTGACAGCTTTAGGCATCATTGAGGGAACAGCTGTATTAGATGTGCCGCTTGCCTCCCAAGATCAAATCAAATCAATATTGATTTGTAGTGCGCTTTTCAAAGTACCAAAGCACAAATACATAACAAGAATAACATACATCAATAATAAATACAAATATAAAAACATTTTAAAAGGCAACAGGATAGACTAGATGTTATATTCAAAAAGCTAATTCAAATAAGTAGCTCTTCAATGAAGCTTTAAAAGACTCAGTAGACAGGCACTCTCTGATCCGACAAGGTAGAGAATTCCACAGGGTTGGGGCCATGAAAGAAAAAGCTCTGGCCCCAGATGACTGAAGACGAACCCTGGGAATCTCTAGCAATCCCTCGTTGGTGGAACGGAGTGGGCAGACAGGGTGGTAGGGCTGAAGGAGGTGTTGCAAGCAGTCCAGTCCAGTCCCTGTAGGGTCTTATAGGTCAGCAACACGACCTTGAAGGTGATCCTCCATCGCACTGGCAGCCAGTGCAGTTTGCGCAGCAGAGGTGTGATATGACAAGTTCTTGGTAACCCAGTCAACAGCCTGGCTGCAGCGTTCTGCACCAGCTGCAGGTGACAGAAATCCACCCATGGCAACCCTAGATATAGAGCATTGCAGTAGTCAAGACACGAAGAAACAAAAAGGCGTGAATGAACACAGGTAGGTCATCATGCAGAACAAGGTGTTTTATCCAGGCTATATTCCTCAGATGGTAAAAGGAGGACTTGACAACGGCTGACACCTGTGTCTTAAGCATCAGCTCACTGTCAAGTATTATGCCCAGATTCCGCACCTGTTCAGAAGGCCAGAGGGAGACTCAGGAGTCAACTTCTCTGCACGGTGACCCGGGTCCACCACCAACACCTCAGTCTTGTCCGGATTCAGTCTCAACCAGTTAGCACTTATCCAGTCCTGAATCTCAGCGAGGCAGTTGTTAAAGACCGATAATGCATCATTCCGTTCAGGTACAAAGGACTTGTAGAGCTGAGTGTCATCTGCATAGCAGTGAAAACTCAGCCCATAACGCCTTATAATGTCTCCCAATGGCAGCATATACACCATGGACAACATGGGGGAAAATACAGAACCCTGCGGCACCCCACAAGGCAGAGCAAAGGGAGCAGAGGAAAAAATTCCTGACACTACCCTCTGAGTTCTGCCCATGAGGAAAGAATGGAACCATCTGAGGACTGTCCCTGACAGTCCACAGAGTAGCCGCAGGTGTTCTAGCAACATCCCATGGTCCACGGTGTCAAATACTGCAGAGAGATCAAGGAGGACCAAGATCGAACGGCTCCTCCGATCTCTCGCTATTAGGAGATCATTCGTACTCAAACCAATGCCTCTGTACTGTGCCTCTTCCTGAAACTGGACTGGAGAGGATCATAGACTTCATGGGTGGTAAGAAAATCATCGAGCTTCAACACAACTACTTTCTCAATAACCCTGCCCAAAAAGGGCAGGTTAGAGATCAGTCTGTAGTTAGCGAGACAGTCTGGGTCAAGGGAAGGTTTCTTTAAAAGGGGTGTCACGATAGCCTCTATCAGAGACTTCAGGAACACCCCTTGGTCCAATGAGCACCAGACTATCTCAGCAAGGACTGGTCCGATCGCATCCATGCACCCCAAAAGGAGGCGCGTAGGACCAGGATCCAAACTACAGCAAGTCGGTCGCAAGCCCTGGACAATCTTCATGATAGCCATGATCGCTGGCTGGTCAAATTCTGTCCAGGCATACTGAGGGCCTGTGACCTTGCATCGATCACTGCCATGCTCATTTGAATGCGTTTTGCGGATCTCCGACCTGATCGATGACACCTTATCATCAAAGAACCAAGCAAACTCATCTCACTTTATTTGTGAAAAAGCTCTCCGACCCCGCAGGCAGGCTGGATTGCACAACCTGTCCACGGTCTGGAAGAGCAGAGCTGGTCGATTCCTTGATACAGCTATCTCCCTGGACAGGAACTCTGCCTTCTTAAGGGAAATTTCTGATTGATAGTCCATATAATGGGCAATCAATCTTAGCCTGTCCCCTTCCAGGCCAGATTTACTCCAGCAGCGTTCCAATCTTCGCCCTACTCTCCTCAACTCCCTCAATGCCCCATCAAACCAGGGGCACTGAGGGCGAAGGGAGAGGGGGCGAACACGGACGGGTGCTATGGAATTCAGAGCCTTCAGCACCATATTATTATAGTGCACTACTAAGACATCTTGTTCCATGCACTCCATAGGCCAACTCGATAGGTTCAGCACCGCCATCAGACCCTCAGGGGTTACACCCCTCAAAGAGCAGTACTGGACCATCTCCAAAGGGGTTGGTCTCATGGGGGGGCCGTGAAATTGAACCTTATAGAGTGATGGTCCGACCACCCAACTGGTTCCACCACCAGTTCCGTGATCTCCATCCCCAGGGTGAACACCAGATCCAGAGAGTGACCCTGAATATGGGTTGCAGTGGTAACAATCTGTGCATATCCCAACAAAATCATCAGTTGGACAAAGTTTTGACCAAAATGTGAGAGTTCATCGTTGACCCAGGCATTGATATCCCCCAGGACCAACTACCTGGAGGGTTCCAACACTATGTCGATAATGAAGTCTGCAACTTCCTGCAGAAAAACTTGCTCATCACTGGGTATACGGTAGATGAGTAAGATTCTGCTGCCCACACCTGCTCCCATGATACACTTGAAGGATCTAAGGGTCACCACTGGAACCTCTACAAGGTCCAATTCTGATTTAAAACAAATAGCAACCCCCCCCCCTCGATCCAGTCTCGGGCAATGTATCAGAGAGTACCCGGCTGGAACAGCTGACTCCAGTATGGGACCAGCATTATCATCCAGCCAGGTCTTGGTGATGCAAGCCAAGTCAGATGACTCAACAAAATCAGCAATAATTGCTGTCTTGTTCTTTGTAGACCTGGCATTGCATAACACCGCCCGAGTTGGATGAGAGGCCTTGGAGGAGCGGGCCACTTGTCCACTATCAGTGGAACCCTTGGGTATGGGAACCAGGTATCGCAAGCCCCTGTCCTGGACCCATTTCACCCCAGGGCATCTCCCTGACCTCACCACCCTTATCCGCCCACTCTGCTCCTCCCCCCCAGCTGAAGAAACCCCTTCCCCTCCTCCATGCAATCCCCAAGGCATGACAACGCCTATATACCTCGGGTTGCAATGGGGGGCTGTCGAAGGGGTGCAGATCCCTCAGCTTGGAGGAGGAGTAGCGCTTGCCCACCGAAACTCAGTCCCAACACATGTTGCCTATTTTAAAAACTACTGTCTATCAACAGATTTTAATTAGCACCATCAACACCACTACCCTATTTAAATAAACTTATATAACAATTAAAAAAAAATAAAAATAAAAAACAATAAATTAGACTATTTTAACTAAATTAAACCAAAGCCCCGCCCCCCCCAAACCTCTCATGTCGTGAGGGAGATCTTTAACAAAACCAAATAAAACAACTACCATTCCCCTTCAAACAGGTTTTTAGTTCAACAAGGATAGTTCAGAAGATTTGAACATACAACCCCAGTCAGTTTCCTGCTTGTATACCACTGTAGAAAACTTCCAGTCTCAAAACTGACATATCTTGTATAAGTCTTGAAATGATAGAAACCCTCAGAGCTCTCATCTCCGAAGATTTAACCAGTCAGTGGTTTCACCCCCAGGTTAGCTCTCACCTTAACCTTACATGAAACACTGTAAATATAAGCAGAAATTAAAAAGGTTCAGGCACTCTTACTGTCAGAGTCTAAATTCTCCGCAAGATGTTCCTTGAAGTGAAATAGCAAATAAAACTTCAACAGTTCAACAAGCATTCACAAACGTCAGAAAGAAGGAAGTTTTTTAGAGGGGACACCACAGAGTCCAGCCCATGCCTTCCCAGGGAAGTAATTCAACCGCCAGGGCAGGCCCACCACTACGGGTCCCAGGCATGGCTTGCCCTATGGCCAGCCACCTGGGAAGACCTAGGAAACAGCGCTGAACTGCACCCACCCTCCAGTAGGTCCCACACCAGTGTCTCCCACAGCAGGCTTGCCCCACAACAGTCACCTCCCAAACCAGCACAAGGTAGACCTTCTGGGGCTCCCCCTTACCTTCCCAAGGTCCAAAATCCACTGAAAAAACACCGGAAAAACTCCAGGAGCAAAGTATCCTCCTTCCAGGGGTCCACTAGCACTGGTACTTGTGCTAGTCTTTAAAAATTTGAACTTCCAAGGAGGGTATTTAACTATTCAAATCACAAGTCCTTCACCCCCAGAAAATTGAGCGAGCCACAAAGGAAAAAGAAATTTGTTCCCCCAGTCCACTCGCACTCACTCCGGCGCACAGCACCACGATGCACGGCAGAGCCAAAACACAGACTTCTTGAACTTGCAAAGCCCTGAATTCTTCACCCTCAATAATGAAAACGGGCTGCAGCGAAAAGAAAGGAATCCACTCCACAGTCCTCTCTCATTCATTCCAAAGCACAGCACCACACTGCACAGCAACACTTTGTTCCATAGTTCTCTCTCATTCAACTCCTCGAACCCCTCTAACACGGGCTCACAGGCAAACAACACAAAGCAAAACAAATTAACTAAATTTTTTTTTAAATAAAATGCAATTAAAAACTAGTAGAGTAGTAGCCGTATAAAATCAGACAACAACATTTTACAACTGATGGCTAGCTCAGCATGGCCACCATCTTGCATCCAAGAGATGGTTCTTTTGCCGAAAATACTGTTGCCGACTGACATGCAGGATTTTGTCTTGCATCATGCTCCGGTTGCTGTGCTAACAACAAAGCTTGTTTTAGGGCAAACTGTTTCAGGGCAAAACGTTCTTCTTCTTCTTGCATTAGTTTTGAATTTTTAATGCTGACATCGCAGCAGTCTGTGCAATATTCATAACATCTGCTGAGGTTTCTGCTATACTTTTAGAAACAGGTGTAAAAGGTACTACATTACCATTCAAGCTTTGCTCCTGTCTTTCCACATCTTGTTTTTCTGTCTCCATTAAAGGAGAAGACTCCTGTATATTTATGATTTGGATATGTCTGATGTATTTATTATACATTACATCAAGTTCTGTACATATGTCAATAAGAGATCAGCCATTTCCTCTGTTGCAGCACATATCTAGAGTTTGAGGCTCTGACACAAGGTAGTGAAATGTCAAGCAAGCCTCCATTTACATGCAAATGAGTCACTTGTAATACAGCCCCTCTCATTCCTTGATGTCACTGCAGCAACAGTGCAGAACAAAACATGAGGGTATCAATGCTGTCTATCCTGATTTTTTGTTTAAGTTTGCAATGGCTTAAGACAGTTCTGTCATGCAACTCACACAGGGAGTGGTACTTGTAGCCTTAATACTGCATGTGCAGAGCAAATAATACATCTAATAGTATTGCATTCACAGGAAACAAAAGCTGCTCCTGTGTACTGCTTGTTTCTCTCTGTGAGACAGTTGTAACATGTGGAAAGCAGTAGACTGAATCAGTTAGTCAACCAATCAATCAATCGAGCAGTCAATCAGTCACTCTGTAGTGAACCAGGTGAACTCCCTTGAGAGGATTCATTTACAAGGTAGGCTTGAGCAGTTTCCCAAAGGATCACACAAGACTGAATTCTTCCTTTGCACAAATTATACACTCCCCCTTTCAGCAGCCTGAAAGTGGAGAGCTAGATCACTTACTTTATAAAGTGTATTGTTTTACATTTCAAATGCTCCTTACATCTGGGTTCTGACTGGAAATACCAAGACACAGAATGCATATGACATGGGAGGAATGAGCTAAGCAAATACAGAGTACTACAAACACTGAGACTGATTAGTTTCTTTACCTACAACAGCTGAAGTGTAGCATCTGATTTGTGAGGGACATCCTACTTCAAATGCTGGCATTATGGGGGGGTTGGGGCTGCCACAGCTTGTTTTCAGTACCTTCAAAGTGTAGTGCTGTAGCTCTCACATCGCTACTGATGATTTATAATGGGAATGGTGGCACTGTTAAAGTCATGGACCTGAGGGGCCATCACAGTTCCCAAGGAGGTTAGGGGAACTTGTTAAGGGTTAGAGGGTAAGGGACTTTAGTAGGATTTGAACCAGAGTTTCCCAGTTCTTGTGCCTGTGCTTTAACCACTAGATTACTCTTCTTCCATATGCTGCAGCTGATGTCCTGGTAACCTATTCCTTGTTATAGCTGAACTCTTTATTGCCTTACATCAGCCATCCAATCACTGACTGCCTAGTTACAAAGGGAAAGGGGCATTTTTGCAAGATTGTGTCTCACTGCTGGTGTCAATCAAAGCAGAAAATGCTAACACACACAGAACATAATAAAACAGCTATATAATACCACTTAAGACTCTTGTTGTACCCAGAGTCATTTATTGGCTAAACTGTTTTTGCTAACAGAAACGTTAACACAACTCATACAGGCACTTCCTTATAGGCATACTGTATATACATGTCAAATCAGTGCTGAATTACACTTATATGGTCCTAGTCCCTATTAGGCCTGCACTTCAGGATGTGCACAGCACTTAAAGAGTTCCCCCCTTACTCAAGTGGGGGACCAAACATTGTGGGTTCTGTTTACTGGTGGAACAGCATTTAGTGTAGCACCATTATCTGTTGCTCTGATGACATCATCCTCCAGCAGCATTGATGGTAAAATGGAGGACAAACACATTGATAACTTCTGGCGGCTGTATATTTTTATTTATAATCTAGATTTGGACAGCAATAGGACTGCTGGCAACTAGAGGAGGAGGAACACAACAGTTACACATAAGGAGTTGGGAAAATATGGGTGTGAAACTATGGGAGACTTCCCCTTTAATTCTTCCATCTCTCCTGCCACATCAGCACTTCCTGCTCCTCCTGCTCTGTCCAGCTCCCAACTGGGCTCCTCCATTCTGCTTCCAGGAAGTCAAGCCCCCTGCTGGCAGAGTAGAGGAATTTCCCTAGTGCTCTGGCCAAATTTCCCCCATTCAGTAAAAATACTACTAACAGCTTAACCTGATTCAGCACGTCAGCTTACATCTGTTCCCCTTCTCCCCTGGGATAAGGCAGAAAATAGATCTAACCCTCCTTTCCTGGTCAAAAAAATATTCCCAGTCATTAATCATGTTCCCTTTTGTTGTGTCTCTAACAATGCTAGATGTAGATGTGTCACTTCTAACTCCAGAGGTCCTTACACTTTTCTACTCTGTTTTGGTTGGTTGGGTGGCTGACTGACATCTATTCTGATGCATGGTAACATCTAAACCAGAACTCTCAGGTATTGTATGCTTCCCTGCTTTACTCAGGATCGCATGATTTGGCACTGCATATTGTACATTGTGTTTTGCCATAATAAGTTATATACTGTTTGTATAACTGCACCTTGACTTTGTACTTGTCCATGTGCAGGTTCATTCTATGTTGAACCTCATGTTGCATGTTTGGAAGTGCTTCAGTAAAATTACTTATTTTAAAACAAAATTGAGGACTGTCACTTATGCTTTCAAAAAATTAGGAAGTGAGACAAATATTTTAACCAAATGCAGACTGTTACTGTGTTTTTTGTGTTCTAACTACTTTGATTCGGTTCACTATCCACACAGTCATCCATTGATTAGTTCTGCCACTGGACAGCATCATCAGGCTCAACTTCTCCTCCTACTGAATCAGTGCCGTCTGGCCCCAACCCCACAGTGCTTTCAGATCCACTGGAAATAACACATATTTTCCTTTACTGTTCCTGCTTGTGAGTAAGGATTTCTACACGTTTTCAGGCTTTTAAAAACTATTTCGGATTTATTTACATTTTCCTGTTGACCCATCATCTGCACCACATATATGACTCACTGCTCTGCTGAATGCAATGGATCAGAGAAAGAAACCAAGTTGTAAAAGGTGTATACTTTGCAGGTTCACCATGTCCATCACTGATGGTCATGATACCTGTGTATCGCTATTACTCCCTGCCTATTCCAACACTGTTACTAAAAAGCTATGAATGAGCTTGGTACATCTAGCAGACTTGGATTTGATTCCCACAACCTCCACTTGCATACTGTGTGACCTTGAGCAAGTCACTTAACCTCCCTAGTGCTCCCCTGTCACCCCTGAAAACAGGCATTGTTCCTAGTAGGCCTTACTGGATTACAAAAAAATAGAAAAAAATAATGTTCCACCTGCCCTTGAAGACCCTTCCTGTAAAGAGCGTTGGACTCCTGAGCCACTGCACATGCCCATGCAAGTGATTCGAGTCTAGTGTCTGACTACAGCCTGCCCCTCCCATCCCTTAAAAGAGGGGGGCAGGGTCCAGCACACTCAGCTGTTCCTGAGCTGAGCCTGGCACCACATCTGAGAGGAAGGCAGAAGCTGGCCTAGTTAGAGACAAAGAAAACAGCAGAGAGAGTAGCAACTTCACTAATTTGTGGCGATGATGATACATTAGGAGCCTGGGCCAATACCCATAGCCACATGGCTTCTCTGCAGAGAGGAAGTTGGTACCCTTATTTGTTGAAGTAGTTCATGACACAAAGGTTTCTAGCCTTGCCATTAGAGGATGGCCCTTAAAGCAATTGGAAAAGGCCTGCAAGCCAAGAAGAACAACCCTCATCTTGAGAATGTTGATGTGGAGAGAGTGATCTGAGGGGAACCACTTTCCTGTGATTTTCTGTGCACCCAGATGGGCCCCTTAACCCCTTCCAAGAAGCATCCATGCAGGGATAGATGGAGAAATGAGGATCCCTGAAGCAGATGGGGAATGGTCTTGCCATCAGAAAATGTAAAGGGCTAATGAATAGAACAGTGCAATCCATAGATTAGGTATCCTGGACCTATTGGACATGAAGCATCAGTGACATCTGCACTGAGACCCAGAAGCCAAAGCATGGATCTCACAGGGACCAGGTGCTGAAGGTGATCAATGTTACCTAGGCTATCAGAGTGTCCACATAAGATTCTAAAAGGAATGTCTGTGCATGAGCTGTGTCTAAGACAGTGCCAAAAAAAAAATGAAAGCATTGGCAAGGAAACAGAATGGATTTGGATTCTTTGACCTGGATACCCAATTTGTCAAACAGCTGGCAAGTCCAGTACACAGTCTGCATAGCTGATTCCCTAGAAGGCACTAGATTCCCTGAGAAACCAGTCATCCAGGTAAGGTGAGGGTCATCTAGTGTAAGGACTTGGCCACCACAGTGAAGCACTTTTTAAAGACCCATGACGTTGAAGTTATGAAGGGCACGATACAAAATTGATAGTGCCAATTCTCCAAAAGGAAGTGCAGTTACTGTTAATGGCTGCACCAAATACTGACTTGCAGATATATCTACTGCATGTCTAGAGTGCAGAACCAGTCCCCTGCAAGGTCAAAAAGAGTAGGGACTGAAGAGAGACCCTCTGAAACATGTTGTGCCCAATGTATGTGTTCAGGCCTGTGAGGTCCAACACATGATGTACATCACCCTTCTTCTCTGGGACTTGAAAATATATGGAATAAAAACATGTTTATTTCAGCCAGGAATACAGACTGAATTGCCCTCTTGTTCAAGAGAGTACATAATTTGGGCAACTGGACTGATAAGTGCTCTGGAGGGTAACGATAAAGGCTGGGAGGATGCACAGAAAGAAGCGCAAGTAATTCCACTGTAGGACTCTCCTGTATGATATCAGGGACCCACCTGTCAGATGTGATCTGCTGCCATTTTGCCAGAAACTCGGATATCCTTCTCCCTAACAGAACCCCAAGAGAGGGGTAGGGGTTATGGAAAAGAGTTTTAAGATTCCTAGCTCAACCCAAGTCCCAGACTCTTATAAAAAAAAAAAAAAAAGTCACAACATGTTAGATTACCCTTCCAGACAAACAGTAACAAACAATTAATTTTAAAACTGAATATTGTGAATCAACTTTCAAACAAGCATTTGTCTATGCCGAATGTTTGCTTGCTGGCATTGGCATTGGTAGTGTAGGAGTTAGAGAGCTGCATAATAGGAATGGCAGTGAAGTATTGAACTGAAGCCAACCCCACCACCACCCTGCAGAGACTGACAGGCATTGGGGTGTGTCTTTGGGTCGTCAGGCATAACGGCCACGCCATTTTACCACACCCTACCCTGCAGACACCGGCAAGTGTCACGGTGTGCCTTGGGGTCTTTGGCCTTATGCTCACCCCATTCCATCAGGAAATATGGTGAGATGGGCGCAGTATAGGAGAATGGGGTGAACTTTGGGGCCGAAGAGTCCAAGGCACACCTCGATGCCTCTCACTGGCTGCAGGCTGTGGGTGGGGGTGGAATGGTATGAGCATTACAGGCGACAATCCCAAGTCACACCCCTGATGCCTGTCAGTCTCTACAGGGTGGGGCGTTATGGTCGGAAACCCTACCGACTCAGGCTTTCGTTGGTATTTTCACTCCAAATTTTCAACATGGGTTTTTTGTGACCCCCACCTTATGAACAGTGGCAATATCAGTTTGTTAGCGAAGCTGATTTTGCACAGTGACTACGCCATTTGGCACCACAGGTGCAAAAACACATTTCGAACAGGATGTGAAAAATGACAGCTGTACTGCTCATGGGGAGGTGGAAAAAATGGCAATGTTGAAAATCTGCAGTGAAAATATTAAAAAAACTGATGAAGTCACGAGCGTGCATAGAAACTGCAGAATGCACACCCGTAATGTAATTAGTTTAGGGATTTTTTTACAGCAGATTGCCAATACAGGCATTCTGTGACCTCTGCTCATGAACAGTGTCACTGTGATTTTCTTAATCTGTCCCGAACAGTGATTTCCCACAGCGACCACACATTTCTGTGCTGGAAGTGCGAAAACACATTTTGCCCATGGTGTGAAAAATGACAGCTGTACTGTTCATAAGGAAGTGTGGAAAAATGCCAGTGGTGAAAATCTGGACTGAAAATATTACAAATTCATGAACTTACAAGGGTGTGTGGAAACTGCGCAATGCTCGCTCGTAACACAGTCATTTTATGGACTTTTGTCACCAAATTTTTAACATAGCCATTTTAAGACCTCTGCTCATGAACAGTGTCACTGTGATTTTCTTAATCTGTCCCGAACATTGATTTTGCACACCGACTGCACCATTGTGCGCTACATGCATGGAAACACATTTTGGGCGAGATGTGAAAAATGACAGATGTACTGCTCATAAGGAGGTGTGGTAAAATGGAAATGTTGAAAATCTGGAGTGAAAATATTCAAAATTTGCGAACTTATGAGCGTGCATAGGAACTGTGCAATGCACGCTCGTAAAACAGTCATTTTTGGGAATTTTTTCACCAAATTTTCAACATAGGGTTTTTTGGGGCCTACCTCATGAACTTTGACACTGTCATTTTGTAAGTTGGTCCCGAAAGGTGGTTCCGTGCAGTGACTGCAAAATCACCTTTCGGGACAGAATAACAAAATGACAGTGCCAGAATTCATGAGGTGGGGTCCCAAGAACCGCATGTTGAAAATTTGATGAAAATATTCCCCAAAATGCCTGAAATATGCACCAAAGTTGAAAAAAACCTATTTATTCCATTATACAGCTGACCGGCATTTCCTCAGGTCGTGGTCGGCTTTGAAGAGTGCAGACGTGTTCCTGGTCCACCGAAGATCGTCACGCTGGACTCTGGAGGTAAGTATGGGGTGAGATGGGGATGTGGGGAGGAAGGGTGTCATCAGAGGGTGGGCACGGGTGGGGGCAGGGGGTCAAAGCAGTCAGCGTAGGACCGCTTTTTTCTTACAGGGAATTTTTTAAAGACGACGTGACTTTGCCACGCTGGGTGGGCTCTCAGCATGGCAGCTGAAAGGCTGTTTGGGGGACAGTGGAGCCGATGGTGATTGGGCACCCCATCGGCCATATGGACTGTTGCCATGTGGGATGGGCCCCCAGCGTGGCACTTGGAACTCTGTTGGGGGAGCGCAGCGGAGCCGACGGGGATTGATCACCCTGTCAGCCATACAGTGTGGGGAGCTCATGAGCATGCTGGGGTGGGCTCCCAACATGCTACTTGTTGTGGGGATGGAGCTGTCTATGACAGCTGTTTCAGTGCAATGCCAAGCGTGTAGGCACTTTGCATACTGCGGACGACGGTATGCAAAGCTCACCTACTACCATGATTGCAGCGCTTTTTGCTTTCAACTGTACGCCGCTGCATCTGAACGGCTGTCATAGACAGCTCCTACATCCATTGGTGAGGTGCGGCCACACCTGCAAATGGCAGCAGGGCATTGGAAGTGGGGGAAGCACCTACAAATTCTCGTATGGTGGCACTATGTTTCTTGCACATGCGTGCAAACAAACAAAAATGGTTATTTAAATACAGACAAAAAAGAAAGATGTATCCAGCCATTAATTTCAAAAACAATTCTTATAAAGATCTCAGGAATTCTGAAATCTGATTGATTGTCAGCATTCCAAGAACCTTATGTTAATCTCCTAATTAACGTACTTGTGCAGCCTGATCACAAGAGTATTAATTTGCCCGGCAATAGTTTTTTGTAAAAATTCCATTATTAGAATTCAGAGCCACCATTATGTTAACCAATAGACCTGGTAGCAAGTTTAAATCAGAATATTGAATAAACGTAACAGTGAACTACATACAGTATTAAATGTTTTAAAGTGATCCATCTATTTTATTTGTGTTTCTGATTTTTTTTTTTTAATGGACTACTCACCACACAATGTCAGTTTTCTAGTTATCTCTCTCCGTGTCTGAGTGTCCAGTGAACTGCGGTCTTGGTATCCTACTTTAGGGATAAGCAGCAGCACTGGACAGACTTTTAATGCAGAGAGAAAGGGATGAGTGAGTGCTGGAGACAGGCTGCTGTGGGACATAAAAGAAAGTTAAAGGTAATAAAGGCGCATCTTGCTTTGCTAGCAATTGCAGGCTGACTGACTTTCTCACTCCTCCTTTGCCAGGAAATGTTAAAGTAAAGTGAGCAATTTTTGGTGCTTGTAGATTTAAAAAAAAAAAAATAGAAAGTCAGTTGCAGATTCTACTGTGTGTAATGAACTAGTAGAGGAATATGCCAGAGTCTACTTTGTATATAGATCGGATGATGGGGGTACAACTAAAGAAAGACATATGTGATGGAGCTGAATGAAAAAGATTCAGTGTGTGGAGCTTTAGATCCTGACAAGCTTAGCTCTTAATGAAAATACATGCAGTAGGAGTCCTGCGTCTAAAGCTCTGCACACTGAAGCTGTTTCAATCAGCTCCATCGTGGCTGTCATTCTCTCATTCTCCACCCCCTCTCGTCATACTATCTCTATACAAAGAGCACTCAGGCGTCTTCTTGGGCTACTTCAGTTTTCTCTCCTGGTCCTGATCATGCACTGTTGTTAAGTCAGTTACAGTACACAGTACACGCTCAGTGTTTGACTGTCACTGAGCACATACTGTATACAATATGCACCCCTTCAGAGCTCACTTGGTGTCTGGCCATGGTGGTGAATGGTGGGCTGTGCCAGTCACAAGCCCGTTCTGGGATGGGGGAGGGGTGGGGGGACACTGCCTACTGGGGTGGGGGGGCCGCTATACCACCAACTAGTACATACTGTGGTATAACGGGGAATCGGGGCTGGGGGAAGGGCACTAGATCACCAGAGACTTTGTATACAGTAAAACATCATGGGGATATCAGGAACTGAGGAGAGGGTCCACTAGACCACCAGGGAGGGGAGCTTTGAGTACATTTATATGGGGGTACTCAGGGATCAAGGATCCACTAGATCACCAGAGAAGTATACAACCCCCTTTTTCATGGGGATAAAAGGGAAGGGGAACTGCGGCACATTGCCGCTACCAGGTCAACTCTCCCGGTGGTGAAATTTCGAAGTACCCTTAGGTCAGCCCTGGCTGGTCTAACAGTATTTCAAAATTTCACCACTGGGGGAGTTTTTTGAATCCTAATTCAGGTTATTTGGCAGCCTGTGTCTGCCACAAACCTCCGGTGCCATGCCACAGACCAGTGTGTGGTGCAAGGGTGGCGCAAACCTCATTAGTTACAGGTGCATGCGGTAGGTGCAGACTGCCTTTGTGAATCATTCCTGAGGCACTGTTTGGCACAAGGTGCACTTTGCCCCATTCATTGGGACACAAACCCCTTGCACCACCCTGGGAGCTTTGAGAATCAGGCTCAATGTCTTGATTCAGTCCATTACATTTTAAGTGAAATTGTTTGATATATTAATCCTCCTGTGTGTTTTTGAAGTTTCCTCATAGTATTAGGACAGGCAGGTCTAGGTGAGGGCCTTATACTTCCTAGAACTGAGGGTATGCACCAACACCACACACCCAGAACTGTTTTACGGAGCTTATAACATGTGTTTGGCAACATCTGGAAGCATTTTTTTTTTAATTATTAAAGGTGATAGAAAATTATTTTTACATAGCTTTTTTTTTAAAACTCTATTTTTTCACCCCTGTCACCGAACTCTCTTCAGTGACCTCTGGAACTGCAGTCTCTACCTCCTTACGTGACTTGCCTAACCCATTAGCTTCTCTCCAGCACCGGGCATCCCCTGGGTCTACCCTCCGGGGAAGGGCCGCCCCTGCTCAGGGCGCTCTTTCTATTAGTCTTGAGACACCGGGCCCAAGAGGGAGGGCACAGCACAGAGAGCCAAATCCATTTCTGGGAGTGTGGGCTACAGAGGGAGGTGCCTTTGCCTAGTGGTAGAGTTTTTTTTTTTACATGTTTTTGCCCCTGTGGAGCCCGGTTGCCAAGGCGACACCATGGCTCCACCCCTGGCATATGCCATGGCGCACTTTGGCACCTCCAGCCTCCGCCAGAGGTCGCTCCTTGAGCGGTCATTTCCCCAACCCTCCCCAGGGAAGAGAGAGCAGTCCTCTGGATGCTCAATCTCTCCTCCCCTTTGACCCCCGGCTGCCTGGGTCTTCTCAAACCCAGGTCGCTGGTGTGGTGCAAGGTGTGGCATCCAGCACCTCAACCTTCTGTGCCACCGGGCTGACTATTTTTACATATTTAACTGCCTGCCAACCATTTTCCTTTCTATGCCAGTTACAGTGTGTATTCTGATATGCTTTGACCAGTTTTTATCAGTAAATAATCTAGCATTCAGGTGCCTTCAGTTCTACATAGAGTTCCACTGTCCTCAGCAGCTGCCGCTCTTCCTTTTCACATTATGACATTCCATGACATCAACTGCACCATTCTATGCTACCGATGTCACAGAGTGTTCAGCCACCAGGATGAAATGAGAGAACAACTGTTGAGGAGAGAGGGATTCCGTGTAGCAACAATGGCAACAAATTAGATTATTATTTTAACCAAAATGATCAAAACATATTGAAATGTTGGATAGATACTAAAAGGAAACAGGAGGGCATCTAGAGGTGTTAAAAACTCTTTCCCATCACTCTTAAACACAGCTGAATCCAGAGTACTGTAATATTTGGATACTAAATGCAAAATATTTGGGGGAAAAAGGTGTACTATTCACATGGCCGACATGATTTGATATTTGGGAAGGCTTGCTGTGCTTATATAGAGAGACATGCTATTATATGTGTTGCTACAAGATGAGTGGGCATGAGCACACAGTTTAGGAAAATGGGCAGGGATGATTCCCTGGAAGTGTGATAAGCCTGATTCCCTGGAAGTGTGATAAGCATGATTCCCTGGAAGTGTGATAAGCCTGGGCTGTGTACATCTGCAAATGAAGTCATATTACCTGCTTTCTGTTGATTTCAGTGGTATCTTGTATTTGTCATTGCCTCACTTGCTGTTTTTTAATTGATACCACCACTGTATCGCCCCCCCCATCTGAAACATAAGTATCTCTGCTTGCTTTCTTGAATTAAATAAATGGCAATAAAATACATAAACAATGAAAGTAAAAAATAAATAAAAATATTAAAGGGACACTGTCAACCTGTTTTTCATCATATTATTTCTAGTTAAAACCCTACATTTTATGATTGTTTACCTTCTCTAAAATTCATTGATGTTACTGTTTGTTTTGTCTGTCTCCTTGTTTAGTAGAACTGAAATGCATGCTAATGTATATTTATAAACAACCTTATTTTGTTTACAGTCCTGGATCTGTTCTTACTGCATACTTCCTGAGCATTAGAAACACCCCAAACAGTACAGTCACTCATGGGGCAGTAGCCACCTAACTCCCACTGCATCATGAGGGGCTAGACTGAGTTGTGGGTGTTCCCAAGTCCAGAAAAGATGCAGCTGGAGCTGATCAAGGAATGTAAACAAACCTTTGTTTGTTGGGTAACACCAGTATGGTGGGCAGTCTGTTTTTCACTTTTTTAAAGAAAAGAAAGAATCAGAATCAAACTACCAGGTACATCAACAATCTTTACAGAATGTTGGCAATCATAAATGTGTTTTTTAAACTAGGGACACTTTGAGACCTAGGGGGGGTTGACAGTGTCCCTTTAAATAATGACATAAAATGGCAGGAACATCAACATCTGAATTTCATGAAAAGTGGTGTTAGGAAAATGTTGCTTGTTTTAAATATTGGTATGACACAAGTCAATCACACAATTTATCATTGCTGGTCTGGATTTACTTTGATGTATGGGCGGGCTAACCATGCTCAAAGTGGCTTTCTGCATTCTCCTAATCAGTGATCAAAATCCAACGCACTGTTCTCCTCCACCTCCTCTATCACCACCTGTGTACGAGGTCTGCTATCCTCATAGTCATCATCTGTGAACCTTGATGTTAAACCTATCTTGTAGTCAGGTGGGATGAGCACATCATTAATTTTTATGAGTAACATATCCACATCTCTGCTTGACAGACGAGTTCAATGGTCTGTTTATTATTGCCCCTGCTGCACTGAACACTCTCTCAGAGCTGACACTAGTTAGTGGACAGTAGAGGTATTCAACAGCAACTGTTGTCCGTGAAGGCCACACATCAGATTTATGCTGCCAATATAAAAGGGGTTCTTCATTTAGCCCTAGCTGTTCTGGATCATCTGTATAGGCATGAAAAACTGAGGCTGCAGATATCTGGCTCTCTGGCTACGAAGGAACCACTATTTTAGTTAAGTGAGACCCCCACCTTAGGCAAAACAGCACAAAGAAGATTGACATCAGCAGTACCAGACTTATTAGTACTACCTGTTGGAGTGGATGAGGGGGATGTGTGTAATGTTTTTACAGCTGATAAGGACAACATGATCAAAGTCTTTGTGACAGGTTCTTTGTTGCCAGTGCTTTCCCTCCTTTACTGAACTGCCACTTTGCATTTGTGTACCAGCCCTGTCAGTGCATGAGTGTGCCTGTCCACCTCTGCTTTTCCCCCATCCAGAAGTGACACAATCCCATGTTTGTACCAGGGATCTAACAAGATCAAATTCACCACTGCATACTTTTGTTTCTCTATCATGCTGCAAAATTGTTAATCACAGGGTATGCATCTCCTCAATCACTTTGCTGCTTGCAATATCATCACTCCTTTCAAACTGCTCCTGGATGTTAAAGCAGCAGTGTATGATAGTGGAGAACATTTTGACCTATATTTTTTACTCTATTTCAGATTGCCACTTATCTTCAGACTTGGATTATTTATTTCAAACGTTTCACTGGGAAAGACATACTGAGCTGATAACATTTCATTTCCACATGTGTCCTGTGGGAGGGGGGAAGATGTCAATGAGAAATCAAGAACAAAAAAGTACAATAATTAAAAAGTATGTAATAATAGGATAGGAACTAAGCATCAAACATAGGCAGTTTATGTAAGGATGAGAACGTAAACTATGAAGAGAGGATTAGGATGGGAAAAAACACTGGCCTGGTGGCACAGCGGCAGGACGTCTGCTTGTGGTGCCAACATCTCGGGTTCAGTGACGGGCTCTGGAGACAGAGGGCTGGCCAGGGGGAGAAGGATTGAGCATCCTAGAGACTGCTCTCTTTCTCCGCAGGGAGGGGGGAAGAGTGTCCAGCACTTTACGGACCCTTACCAGAGGCCGGGGTACTGCTGTGGCTGGCACCATTATCTAGGGGGTGGGACAGACACTGGACTTCATTGCACATCCCTGCCTCCTGGGGACCCAGCCTTCATCCCCCCAAAAAAGCCGGCCCCTGGGCATGATGCCCTGCTCTGCCACCAACTCCATTGCCTCAGACATCTGCCGGGGGTCCAGATCCCATGGCTCCAACTTGGGGGGTTAAGCTAGGGCTTGCCTACAGTGTCCATAGGAGGGGAGCCCCCTCAGTGGCCCCACCCAGGGGGGTAAGCCTGGGCATAGGCGGATGGCAGGCAGAGCAGGGCTGACCTCTGAATGGAGGATCGAGGGGGGCAGGCAACAAACAAAAAAAAACAACAAAAGATGGGAAAAAATGGTGGTAGAAGGTGACATTCAAGAAGTACAGCTCAAAAGTGTTGAGGTGTTGAAGGATAACAGAAGGCTTTCATCAGTATTCTCAGATGTTTTTGCACACATTTTGCCCCATATGTTCAGGGAGTACTGCTTGCTGTACGCTGGTTCATTTCAGTCAAAACGGAAGTAATGTTAAACAATAGGTCTTAAAAAATGACAGAGAATAGTGATGAAAACCTGTTCTGAGCCATATCGAAATGTGTGCTCCTTTCATTATTTCAAATGTGAAAGAATGTGCTAAAGTAGACTCAAAATGAGGAAGGAAGGGTATTATACAAATCAAGATATAAGAAGCAAACAGAACAAAAAAGTATGGGTCAAAATTTTCTCCAATATCATGCACTGCTGCTTTAACAAGTGCATACCCAGGACATGAATCTGTAGACTGGTCTGGCTGATACATGCGTTTGCCACACTAACTGCTTGGGCAGCATGCTCAGCTGGAGTATCTGGATAAAGGTATACATCAGCCTCTAGTGATCAACACTGAGAAAAGAAAGAGAGTGGATGTGCCAGTCAGTGCTTTATACTGTTCACAGTCATTCTTACACGTATAATGTTGAATTCCACTCTGTGGCCACCTTTTGTCCCAGCTGGTGGTGTCGGAGCCTGTTTATGGACTGTAAATCATTCAGCTGGTTTCTGGCCTTTGTTGAATGACTAAATTGGCTACACAGATGATGGCAGTGTCAACAAGGTGTCTATTTCACCACTCTTTTTCATAAGATCCTGAACAATCAAATTAACACAGTGACCAAAACATGGCACATGGTGGAATGAACCATCTTCTGTAGCCTTCACACATTCCTGCCATTGTCACTGGCAGTGAATCCAGCCTTAAGATTTTGGGATGTTAGCCACTCCTCAGTTTATTCAACCCAGACTAAATATTCTGGACATTGTGCAAAATGGAATCCATGTATGTCATGTGAAGTGTCACCTGTGGATGCACACCAGTAAGAGCGGGTAGCTTGAGCACAGTGGGGAATTACTGGTCTTGGTACGCAAATGTTTTGCAAGTGTTCCCAATGTGCTGTTATGCACATGCATGATGAAGCTGCACCAGGCACACTATTCCACAAATTGGTTGTCAAGTGCGCCATGGGCACACCAGAATGGGAAAGGACATGTGATATGAAAGTTTTTAGGTCAAGGTGCATCCTGGAACAGCCCTAGTTGAAAAATATATATGCAGTGCTATGTTCCATTTCAAGGGCTGTCCTACTCATTAAGGCCCACATTTTCAAAGGAGATGCGCGGCCCAAAATGGAGATGCATGGCGCATCTCAGAAAATGCGCAGACGTGCGATATTCGAAAGGAAGAGATGCAATGTGCATTTCTGAATGTGCTATTGCGTAGAAATAATGTATGCAGTGCAAATAACATGATTCTAGATCTGATATTCACAAATAGTGATAGGGTTCTGGGTGTTGAAGTAGGGAACCACCTGGGCAACAGTGACCATAACACGATATGGTTCAGGGTAAAAAGGACTGAAGATTCCACACACTCCAAACTGAAGGTCCTTGACTTCAGGAGGGCAGGCTTCACAAAAATGAAGGGCTGTCTGAGGGACAACCTTAGTAACACAACAGAAGGGAGCACTGAGGAATGTTGGACAAGGTTGAAGGATGCAATAACCATGGTCACATCACAGTGTGCCTGTCAGCTTAGTGAGAACAAAAGGAGGAAAAACCACTATGGCTTTCCAAGGAGGTGGAACCATGGTGAAAGAGAAGCGTATAGCCTTCAGAAAGTACAAGGAGTCAGGGAACGAGGTGGACAAAACAGAACACAAACAGAAACTAAAAGAGACAGGAAAAGTGATAAATGCAAAGGCTCAGACAGAGGAGAGGATAGGATAGCTCTGGAAGTAAAAAAGGGTAACAAAACTGGATTTATGTGATGTGGGTGATTCCTCGAGAGCGAGTCCCCACTGAGTGACTACACAATTCCGCATGCAGGAACAGTGACTGTGGAACAACGGTGACCAGTGGAGAGAGTGGGTGCAGGAGGCACAGCCTGAAAGGATGTACAACAATGGGTGCCCGTGCCACAGGGTGTGCAGGCATGGGCATGCACAAGAGGGTGATGGGCACTGAGCATGCCCAATGAGGCTCATAGCGGAGGGCATGGTAGGCTAGGCCACAGGACAAGGGCAGGCAGCACAAGGCGACAGGCTGAGGAACACCTGTGGGGGTTGGAATCTGTGAGGAGGGTAGGGCAGGGGTGCAAGACACCATGGGAACACCACTGAGTAGCAATGCCATGACAGCGGCAGCATGCCATGGCAGGATGGTCGACAGATCTGCCATGGTCTTAGTGGGGATTCTGCAACTGTGGTGGTGGTGTGCTGATCGAGGAGGGCGTGAGCGGTCAGTGCCTGTTGTCCTTGTCCCCTCCACTCCTCCCCACCTTTGTGCCTTCCAGGGCCTCTGTCTCCTGAGGTGTCACCATGCCTGCTGCCTGGATCCGGTGCTCACTTCACTGCTACTCGGCCCTGTCAGACTCACTGAGCGGTATGTTGCTACTTGGGGTGTCGCCCTTGTGGAGATGCAGCACGGCTTGCCCTTTTACTGTCAGTCAGTTTCAATGTGCAGTCGCTCATTAGGATGCCGCACTTCCTACCTCACCCCCCACAGACCACGTCACTCTTTTGGTGCTGTACATGGCTGCTGCCACAAAACCTTCTACAGGTACACATGAGAAAAAAGGAAGACTAAAGCGGGCATTGTTAGAATCACAGAAAAAAAAGAGACAACCCACAGAGCAAGAAGGAGAGAAGGCAGATACACTCAGTGAGTACTTCTGCTCAGTCTTCATGCAAGAAGCAGATGGAAATGGACCAACAACAGGCAAAAGAAATGTCCAATTGAAGGACTAGACACAGATCCCTTCACAGTAGAAAGGGTCCTAGAGGAAATAGACACGTTAAAGGTAGATAAAGCTATGGGTCCAGATGGGATACACCCAAGAATACTTAAAGAACTTGGGAAAGAACGGGCATCCCCCTTAGCAGTGCTCTTCAACAAATCATTGAGGAGTGGGGAGGTGCTGGAGGATTGGAAGAGAGCAACAGTAGTACCACCCCCCAAGAGTGGAAGCAAGGAACAGCCAGGAAACTACCATCCGGTTAGTCTAAAGTCAGTCAGAAAACTGATGGAGTCCCTGCTGAAGGAAAGAATTGTAGCTTTTTCTGGAGCAAACTGATCAGCTTAACAAAAATCAACGTGGTTTCATGGCAGAGAAGTCCTGCCAGACAAACCTGGTTGATTTTTTCAATTGGGTCAGCAAAACAGCGGATCTGGGTGGGGCAGTGGATGTGGTTTACATGGACTTCAGCAAAGCTTTTGACTCTGTTCTGCACAGGAGACTAGTCAAAAAACTGGAGAACATGGGAGTTGGGCCTGAGGTAACAAACTGGGTCAGAAACTGGTTGCATGGGAGAACTTAGAGAGTATTAATGAATGGCACTCTGTCAGAAGAGGGGAAGAGTGACTAGCGTGGTCCCACAGAGCTCGGTTCTAGGGCCGATCTTCTTCAACATATTCATCAGCGACATTGCAGATGGACTGAAGGGAAAGGTGTGCCTGTTTGCAGATGACACCAAAATTGCAACAGGGTGGACACACCAGAGTAACAGCATAACCTGTAAGCTGATCTCCAAAAACTGGAGGAGTGGTCCAGGATCTGGCAATTGAAATTCAATGGCCAAAAATGCAAGGTCATGCACCTGGGAACATGTAACCCAGGGAAGCTGTACTCAATGGGAGAAGAGCAGCCTGTGGCTACTAGGCAGTAGTGAAACCTGGGGGTGATCATATCACATGACCTCAAGGTCAGTAAACAATATGAAAAGGCAGCACTAAAAGCTAGTGGCATCCTGGGATACATAGGAAGGGGCATCACAAGCAGAAGGCATGAAGTAATCATGCCCCCTCTATCTGTCTCTGGAAAGGCCTCACCTGGAGTACTGTGTCTAGTTCTGGAGGCCACACCTCAGGAAGGACATAGATAGGCTGGAGACGGTACAGAGAAGAGCAACAAAGATGGTGCAGGGCTTGCATCAGAAACCGTACAAGGTAAGACTAGATGATCTCAAATTATACTCTCTAGAGCAATGCAGGAATCGTTGGGACATGATCGAAACATTTAAATACCTTAAAGGCAACAACAGGCTGTACATACAGAACCTCTTTCAGTTAAAAGACTACGACAGGACTAGAGGGCATGACCTCAGACTTAAGGGAGGAAAGTTCACGAGCAATTTGAGGAAATTCTTCACAGAGCGCATTGTGGAACCGTGCAGTAATCTGCTGGATGGGGTGGTGGGAGCCAAGACGGTGGGGGAATTCAATTGAGCATGGGACAGACAATGTGGGATACTTGAGCAAGCAGCTAAGTAAGGGGAGGTTGGAAACCAAGGGCAGACCTGATGGATCATACGGTCCCCATCTGCCAACAGATTCTATGTTTCTGTTTCAAATGGGGGGGGGGGTCCATGAATATGTGGCGCATCACGATATTCAGCCAAAATGTGCAGTGCATTTACTGTGCATCTCAGAAATGAACTGCCCAAAGATAGGCAAACAAAAGGATGGCCTAAATTGGCCAGTCACCCACAGGCAGGCTGCAGAACTTCAGACAAGCCATTCTGAGACAGCCCTCAGAGGTACACCAGAACATGCTAATCTTAACTTTGTTTCTCTCAGCAACAAGGGCCATGTTACCAGGCCCCCTCCCAAGTACTTCACCTTGTGCAAGCCTCTACCCATTCTGGCTTCTTACAATCTAATTCTCACATATACTCATAATGGGTGCCATTCATAAATGGTGGGGGGATACGCACAATTCGCACGGATCCCCCCATGATCAGCTCTGCACCCGCTGGAGTTCTGCGCGGAGACTGCAGTTACAAATTGTGGTCCCTGCCTAACTCCATTATGTGACCCCACCCCCCCGGCGCACAGCTACATGGTGGGGGTCTGGTGCGGGGCTGCATACCCAGCTGCACAGCCAATTGGCTGCCTGGACCGGGACCTCCAGTGGATCACTTGTGCCCATTGTTTGCTATGTTACCAATGGGCATGAAGGCAAACAGTGGACCGAAGTGTGGGGGACCCCAGCAGCACATCCTCCACCCTGCCAAATGTTCCCCAACAGCCAGGAGCAGACACATTGAGGGGTTCGTTGACCCCAGCAATCCCCGCCAATCACAGTGGCGTCATCCGGGGGAGGTGCGTAATGGTTACGGTTCCTCCAGAAGGCGTAGCTGTCTCCCCCTTGCGCATTGCACCTGCACCATTGTGAATGGTGTGGAGTGCTACCACTGCCCTGCGCCTGTCCCCGGTCTGCTCCCATGCGGAGCTGCAAGTTCGGCTGGTGTGCCGGGCACATGGGGGAGGTGTACCGAGAACATGCATGGCGTTCAGGGGGCATATTGCGCGCGGCCAGGTGCGGGTGGGCTATGTGCCAGGTTTACGTGGTGCGTAACCCATCTGCACCATTTGTGAATAGGGCCCACTATCCTTATCCCCCGGTCCCTTACTTCTCCCATCCCTCCCTCCTCCTCTCCAGGCCCCTACCCCCTCCTTTCTCCTTTCCTGTACATCCTTCCCCCTCTCTCAAGTGAGTTTTCCTTTACATCAACATCCTGTTGCAAGCCATCTCTTATAACTGTTTTGGAGTATTACAATACAATTAATAGTAGAACTCATAAGAGTTCTGATTGCTTACTCCTCATCGCACAAAATCCTAGTGTCATGGTTCTGTATTTATATTGTAAGTATATTTCTGTATTTATACTGCATTTATCTTGTGAATATCCCCCTCATTTTTTGTAGTAACCATATTAGTAGGTCCTCATGTACTGTAATGTTTTTAGTGTATTTCTTTTGATTCTGTTTACCTATGTTTGTATGATCTGCATTGTACTACTGTCCAGGCCTACTTCATAAATGAGGTTTTCACAATGGTGTTCCACTTGGTTAAATAAAGATTATTGATTAATTTATTGATGCTCCAGGCTCCCACACAGAGCAGTCATGCCAGGTTGGACGTATCCAGAGCCACAGGTGCCATGTCACCACCGGTACTGTACAGAGGGCAACCCCCCACACTGCACCCTGGACGTAGACACCCAGCAGCCACATGCCAGTGCTGTTGGGTGCCCTCAGGGCACACCAGCGGAGTGGACAGCCACACTGCAGTACATGTACCAGGGGCCATGATCTGCACCCGTGTGACCTGCAGGGTGCCACCCGGTGGTGGCATGCACCCAGGGTGATGTCTGTGGCAACGGTGCTCAGGTAGCCTGGTGGTACTAGTGGCTGCATGGCATGGGCCAGGGACTGACCCTTGGCACACACCTTAGGTGGTACATCATAGGTGCACACAGGTGGGACCCACCCACCAGGGTACCTGGTCACTTTCTGCATACTGTCATCCCTTGCAGTTCTCACCATGTTCCTCTCATATGGGGGGGATGTGGGGCACTGCAGGTGACTGTATGCAGCATATGGGGCTGGTGTATTACATGCATGTGGTATACCAATCAGACTGTGTCACCCTGTGCCCTTCCCTGTTGCTTGTTCAGGTGGGCCCCTGTGGCCACTGTCCAGGTGGCCGCCCTGTACCACAGTCTGACACTGTACATGGTTATGGATAATAGCACTGCACCCAGTCCAATGCGGTCCACCCACCCACACACAAACATTCCATCACACCTGCCTGCTAGGCTTCAGTACCTCCTGTTCACCTTTGTGGGGTGGAGGGGCAGCCCTGTAAAGCTGGATCTGAGCATACCCAGGGTATACAAAGGGCCACAATACATTACAGTAATGAGCTGCACATGTGGGGAATGGACTTGGAATGTGCAATGAGTCCATTTGCATATTCCAGATGAATATTGCAATTTTGTGCACTGCAACGAGTAGCTTTGCATCGTGCATTTCCCTATGCTCTGCATAGAACTCAGGTCACCTGCCACACATCTCCCACTGCGTGATTGAGCATGTTCAGAATATGTAGCCAGACTTGCATGATTGCATCTCACGGCGCATCTTCTGAACATATCATTGTTTTGTGCAGGCAGATCTCAGTTGTGCAACGTAGGCACTTGCGCAATGTGGCCTGGGGCTTTTGAATATGGGTCTCGGTGTGTCTGAAACCAGAATTTTCAACAAATTAGTAGGGCATCTTATCTACTGCTAGCATTTGTGCTAAGCACACATTCAGTTCTCTTGTCACTGTGTGGTTACAGTGATATTTGCTGCACTTAGACAGTGTCTGTTGTGTAGTTGGTTGTACTAGATGCACAGGTGCAGATGATGTGCTTTTGGACTGGGGCATACTTTTAATGGCAGTGCTAGGTCTCTTAAATGGTTGTACTTTGGGGAAAATAGCTAGATATTGACTTCACAGCTTTACTGGAAAGAGTGCATGTTGCTACATGAACAGAAGACGTGTTGTCCTAGGTAGCGTTAGCGCTGATATCCTCCATGTCACCCACTCCTTCTTCCCCTTCAGTCCCTCCACCATGGCAAATAACACAGCTTAAACCAAACTGTGCCTCCCTTTCATGCTGCTGCCACATTATAAGGAATATTTTTTAAGGGACTGCACTGCCCTTCCAGTCCCAAGATGGGAACCAGCTTTGCCATGGGTTTCTCTGTCTTTGCAAAGTTGATGTATGGCAAAGCTCTCATTATTAAGCTCTACTACAAAAAAGTCCTAGACTAGTGATGTGTGGGATGCTGCTACCTCCACTGACTTCCTTAATTGTTGCCCATGTTGGGTGATGGGGCCTGTCACCCACTGTATCTATATCACCATAACCACCACCAGCACCAGACTCTCCACTACTACCTTCACTACCTCTATGCTTGCCATCTGCCCTGACCTTGCCCTTTGCACTACCCTTGCCAAGTACACTGCCTTGCCCTTTGTTTTACACAAGTTTCTTGCATATGGGTCTAAAACTGTCACCCTCCTCTTCCACCTCTGACTCCTGCACAACTTTGGTGTCAGACGATGGAGAAGGCAGTTTACGTACTGTACTCAAAACAGTGGAAGTCACTTACAACAATTGGCTAGGTTTATATCACGTTGTGACTGTAGGACTCACTAATGTATAATGTATGAAAAATTGGGTTGATTAACACTGGCAAATTGAAGGTAATTGATTTGGACAGGTCTGATAAACACCATGTTGAATCAAAATAAACCAACAATACTGGTTAAGCGATTGCAAAAATTTGAACACAAATACAACTTAAGGTGTAATAAAACTAGGGAATACATCAAACCCATACCTAAGAATAGATATGGGGAAATGACATTTACACAAACAGCAGCACATCTTCAGAATAACATCAATCCAAAAATCAAGAAAATGGTTTCTAAATCAGGGTTATTTTTGACAGCGATGAAACAAGAATTGAGTACACAGTGCACTTGTATAATATGAAATACAAATAATCTTTTTTGTATGCTAGAATATATCATATTGCATTTATATTATGTTATATGTTAAATGTTATATTATGTTATGTTTATATTTTTGGAGGCAGTATAGCGCAGTGGTTTAAGGCTCTGAGCTGCAAACCTGGTGACCTGGGTTTGAATCCCATAGCCCCCACTTGCATACTGTGTGACCCTGAGCAAGTCACTAAACTTTCTTGTGCTCCCAGGTTGCACCTATAAACAAGATTTCAGCTTACTGTATCTCTCCTGGTTAAAAACACAAAAACAAAACTATATTGTTGCAATGCCTATACTGTATGTTATGCAATACTGCTATTTGTACAAATATGAAACTTTGAACAAACAGGACCACCTTGTAAATAGAGCTTTTTTTTGCCCTAGTGGTGTTTTGTACCAAAATGTTTTTACCTGTATAAAAATAAATTTACTACTACTACATTTTGATGGGTTTTAATAGTATTTTGCTCTGGCTCCCAGTCAGCATCTAGCAGTGGATCAAGATCAGAACACAGTTTATTGCTGCCCAGCTCAGTGTCACACTGCTCCTTTCAAGCTCGCTTACTTTTACTTACCATGTCCTCATGTGGCTGGCTCACATTCTTTACCTCCTCTGCCATCACCTCAGTGATCAGTTTCTGTGAACACGACGCCTCCTCTTCTTTCATGACTCCCTCATTGACCTCTTCCTGTGTCTCCTCCTTCACCTCCTCTAAACTATTTTGCTGGTCCTGAATCTGATGGTCACTGACAATAGCCTGCTGTGTCTCAGACTCTAGTTCCTCTTCCACCAAAGATGACCCATCCTATGACTGTGATATCTGCATAAATACTGCTGCCACATCTGACACAGTTTTTCTCGCTGGACGACTAAGCTGCATGCTAACATGCCTGCCACTAGAACCCAAATCACCATTCTTTTCACTTCTCTTTCACTCCCAGTCCCAAGCCCACGTCCTCTGCCACTGCCGCTCTTCTTCAGATTTAAAAGTTACATTGTTTCATTAATGCAAAAGGATTCTGAAAAAAAAAAATAGGCACACAGCACACTGTACTGCTGTGCTTCATAAGTTGTACAGTTCACACTCAGTGACTGGCTAGCTGCATTTCACTGAGAAACTCCTTCTAATATTTACTCACGATTCATCTCCAATTCCTTCTAATATACCTCCATCAAGCAATATAAATTATATGGTGTTACAGGACGATATTTATAAATTATTATTAGCTTTAAAAAAATTCACAAGTCCTGACCCTGATGATATCAGCTCTAAATTTCTCTTGGGAGTTAAAGATACTATTACTCTACCACTTACCATCATTTTTAATAAATCTCTCCAAGAATCGAAGGTTCCCTCTGATTGGCTAACGGCAATAGTAACCTCCATTTTTAAACAGGATTCCCATTCAAAAGTTGACAATTATCGTCCAATCAGTTTAACTTCAATTCCTTGTAAATTACTGGAAAAAGTAATCAAAATACTTCTTGATATAGAAATAGAATCATTAAACATAACTGACATAACCCAGCATGGATTTAGTACTGGTTTATCTTGCACCACAAACCTGCTGTCCTTCTATAATTCCATGAGCAAGAATCTCGACTTAAATGTTCCCACTGATGTCATCTTATTAGATTACAGCAAAGCCTTCGACAAAGTGTCACATACTATTTTGATTAATAAACTCATTCTCTTAGGATTTTCGACATCATTAGTCCTATGGATAAAAAGCTGGCTGACTAATTGATCCCAGATGGTTAGGGTCAATGGCACCATGTCAGATTTGGGTCGAGTGACTAGTGGTGTTCTGCAGGGCTCAGTCTTGGGACCCACCCTGTTTAATATTTTCATCAGCGATATGAAAATATCTTCTTCTGACATCCTTATGAAGTTTGCAGATGATACCAAACTGGGAGGCGCTGTGAACAGTGTTGCTAATTTACAGTCAATACTAACTGATCTTGCATCAGTTGAACATTGGGCTCTTATCAATAAAATGTTTTTTAATGTATAAAAATGTGCCGTTCTGCACATGGGGAAAAATAATCCTAAACAGGTTTACACACTGAACAATATAAATGTTAAGGTTTCCTGCATCGAAAAAGATCTGGGGATCCTAGTAAACAATAAACTCACCCCATTTTCTCATTGTAATAAAATTGCCAATTAAACGAATGTTCTTCTCCGAAGGATAAACAGTACATTTGTTTCCAAAACTGTACAGTGTATTATTACTTTGTGTAGGTCACACATTAGGCCCTATCTTGATTATGGCTTCCCCTTTTGGAGTCCATACCTCATTAAGGATATAGATAGAATTGAAAGGATCCAGAAAAGAACTACAAAAATTATTCCTCACTTAGCACATCTTGATTATGAGACCAGACTACAGAAGACAGGTTTACATTATCTTAAACTGAGAAGAACAAGAGGTGATTTACTACAACTTTTCAAGATTGTTAAGTCACCTATTTTGATGAAGCAATGTGGTATAACACTATCTTCCAGAAAAATTGCACCTAGATTACATAATAAACAACTTGATATTGATAAATGTAATACTAATAAAAGACAAAACTTTTTCTCCATAAGAACTCCCAGATTATGGAATACCCTCCCACAAGATATTATTGATTCAACTACTGTTACGACATTTAAAATCAAACTTGACAATTGGTTATCCAGATAGGAACAAAATAATGATCCACATATGTGGAAGACAGTCTCGATGGGCCTACGGCTTTCTTTTGTCCTTCTAACCAAGTAAACCAAGTAAACTAAACACAAAAGGAAAAAAAAAAACACACACTACTTTAATAACAAAAAGGAAAAAATCTATCTCTCTATATGCCTTCTCAAGTGTGTGACACTGTTGCATTATCTTATAAAGTAGAAAAACAACAAGTAAATGAAACATCTCCAGCAGACTACAAAAGCAGCAACCAAAGCTGTCTCACAGACTAGCTGGAGCCTGCCCTGCAGCACTTTTATCCATTTCCCCCTTCAATCAAGTAAGCATTAATCCATGACAAAGGAGGGCTTTACCAGGGAATTAATGCCTAGTTGGGGGGGGGGGTTGCCGAGTGCCTCCAACCACCAACCAGGCATTAATTCCCTAGCAGAGTCCGACTCTGGAGTGGGTTAATGTGCTTGTAACATGGCAAGCACAAATTCAGTAATGTTACAAGTGAATGCCATGTGGGACATAAGTGAACAGCAAGTTACAACATTTTTTAATACAATATTAACTGTTGTTCAACTGTGTACTTCTGAATAGATGTCCATGTCCGATGGGCACATGCACGTTCACAATTCACTGTCTATTTATATTATGCTGGCTGTTTTATGTACATTTGCAACTGATGTTTAAAAACACCTTTGCGAGACATCTGATGGATTAGTCATTTCTTTTGGTATCTACACGGCTGGTTTCACTTGTTCCCTTCCTTTGTATTTCTGCTTAACTACTGCATTCTGGTGACATAATGAATATTTGCATATCTGGCATTTTACTTCATTGTGGATGCCAAGGTATGCAAATCCTTGTAATATCCCCCACAATGCATTCTTGATTACGAAGGAATAACCAGCAGCACTGATCGACATTAGCAGAGACAAAGAGCACTCATAGAAACATAGAGGTTGACGACAGATAAGGACTGCAAGGCCCATCCAGTCTGCCCATTTCTTTTTTCTACCTTATAAATGTGCCATCGGCCTTTGCTCTGTCAGTGGCCTATCTATTCATACTCATCTGTATTACTCCATTATGCCTATCCCATGCCTGTTCGAAGCCCTGTACTGTATTCATAGCCACCACTTCCTGAGGTAGGCCGTTCCATGCATCCACCACTCTTTCTGTGAAAAAGAATTTTCTCACATTCTCCCTTATCGACCTCCCTCTAATATAATGCTGTGTCCTCTTGTCCTGCTATTTTTCTTATATTTAAACATGTTAGACTCTTTCACCTTGTTAATGCCCTTAAGGTGTTTGAATGTTTCGATCATATCACCTCTCTCTCCCTCCTTTGCTCAAGGGTATACATATTGAGCTCCGTTGGCATGCTTTTTCAGCTCCCTTTACTTCAAGGACTCTATCGGGTAAGTGAGATGCCTCACAATTCAGTGCACACCACAAAATGCTCATCATCGTGCAGAAACCTCCCTCTCCACTGCGGTGCCCATGGGTTTGATCAGGTCGGCCGCCAAGCATGTTCAAGATTTCTGCAGTGCGTACACGGCACCAACAGTGCTCTAATTCTTCCTGTTGCTTGCTCCCGTTATGGCTGCAAACACTGCTACATTCTGAAGTGGGCATTACTAGGGAATTAATCCCCATTTCAGATTGTACCATGTGTTGTGTTTGCGCCAATGTACTTGCTGGATTCACGTATGAGATGTCTTGCCATGTCACAACTCCATTTCAGAACCTGCTTCAGCTAAGAACAGAGTAAAACCACAAAAAATAAACTGCAGCTAAAACGCTCACGCTACTCTAACACTCTTACTATAGTCCTACAGTACAACTTTTTCAAAAACAAATGTTTTCTACTGTTTTAAACATAGTTTAGGAACTGTGGGCCCAATTCATGAAGCTGAATCGGTGACACAAAGTGCCTTCAGCATACGGAATTGATACAAAGGGCCCCTTGTGTCAACAACTGCACCAACTGTGATTCAGGTACACAGGCTGCGGCAACCATGGGACCCCCTGCAGCGAACATGTCCTGCACCAGCCCTGCCCAATCAGAGGGTGCACCATGGCACTAGGGGGCTTATGGTGAATGCAGACTGCAGTATCCCTTACACTGGGATTCTGGAATCCCTTCCCACAGGGCGCTGGGTCTCTGACAGTTAGACCAGCCTGGGTGTGGTCTAATGGCCCTGGTGCCACCTGTGGAGCCAACAGGTGTGCAGAAACCTTTACTCCCTGGTAACACCACTTGCCTGGGTATCCCACATCCCCACGGCACCTGGAGACATCATTGCTGTGGTGCCTGCAGGGTCTCCCCCATGGTGCCAGACATGTGGTGGCTGCTCCCCCAAGGACCACAAAGGCATGGCACTGGCCATGAGCTGTTGCCAGCCCCCTCCACCCATCTTTACCCTACCTATTCTTCTCATCCCATGCCCCATCCCTCATGACCCTGCCAGCCTCCAGGCAGATCTCCATCAATGGGCACTGATGCCATCTGACCACCCTGCAGTTTGTAGCGAACCTCTCCCATGCACCTTGACTTTGATGCAGGGCAGCATTTTCTGCAAGCTGTGGGGGTTTGTCGCTTTGACCCCTACCGATAGTAAATCGGGTACAGGGTCCTTGGCACATCAGGGATTGAAGCAAGCTGTGGTTTGCCACAGCTTGTGTCAGTCTACAAGGGCCTTTTTGAATCAGGCCATGGATATCCAGAACAGATGCTTTCCTTACAATGGCAAGTTCTGCAGCAAGCAGAGGGAGTCACATAATACAAATCCCTGTGGAGTGCAGCACCATGTGATCTTAAGAAGTTCCTTGGAACTGAAATCTGCAGTTAGGACCCTGGATGGACATTAGGTCCTGGGGTTAGATAGGGAACCACAGGCAAACTGGATGTATCACTGGTCTTTTTCTACCATCATGGTCTATGTTTCTATGAACAGTGTACGTTCCATGATAAGCAGAAAATATCTGGCAAAATATAAGGAAATTGAAAAAATAAAAAATTTAGAAATCACTAACCGAAAAAATGACCATAGCAGGAGGAAATCACTAAATGGATGCACACATGACTTAATTTGACCATCTAATTCCATGCAAGGAATATAAAATGGTCACAGAATGCAACCACAAAATAATATTCCACCAATATGGGAATGCATAACACTGTGGAGTGCATTCTATGGAATTACATTCTACCTAGGGGCAGAACAACAGATTCCGCAGAACACAATGCAGTAATCACTACAGAATTTCACAGTTCTGCTACCAATGGAATTCCATGGAATGTAGTTAGAATTTTTTGAAATTCTGTGGAATTACATTCTTTGAAAATTCCACACAGCCCTACTGTGGACTAATACAACCTCACACACTGCCTTCATCATGGATGAAGGCCTGTGTCCAGACCTCTTTTAGATGCAGGCATCACCTGCTCTCACCACTGATCTGGCCCAGTGAACTGCCCTTCCCACCACTATAGCCATGCATTTACTTGTGGCAGCCTTTCCCATGGGCACTGGTTGAAGTAAATCAACCTTTTTTTTTAACAAAACAAGTGTTTAACCAGTAGTCCAGCATCATATATATGTGTGTGTGTGTTTTTTTTATGGTGACAAGGGCTGTCACAACATCTAGAAATCCATCAGTTTATTTGTCAATTCCTGTGCTCAGTGCAGTACAGGGATTCATTCTGGGGTATCTGGTTACCCAACACCTAATTCTAACACAAAGGTATTACAGTAGTAGTGCAGTTTGATTTGGGCCCACTGATTAACACCACATTCTGGAAACATTCCTTATCATCCCTGGGAGTTTAGGCACCCAACTCATCCACTAGTAATGAGACAAGAGCTTTTCAAAATCTGAAATGCAGTGGGGGCAAGAAAACTGACAGGACATCCACTTGTTTGTTTGCTCCACAGTGTGAGTTTGCTTTCCTTAAAAAAAAAAAAAAAAATGCACACATATATATATATATATATATATATATTTATTTAGATTTTGTTAACCAGGTAAACCCACTGAGACCAGGGGTCCCTTTTTCAGAGGCGACCGGGTGAGTACACCACCAACTTTACATTAGGTACAGTATACAGCTTCAAAATACATATACAGTTTGTAGCAGGAGGTTGGGTAATGCAAGGCAGAGACAGAGAGCACGCAGCAAGTAAATAGATTCAGAGAAATTGCATTGACAGTGGGGTACATTAAGTCCATGAGTCATTCAAAAACATGACACAGTTTGTACAGAGGTAACAGTCAATAGAGGGATTGGTTAGTACACACAGGGGAGCAAAGGATTTTGTCGGTAGCCAAATTTCACGTTAAGGAGAGGTAGGAGCTTTTATCTAGTGGTTGCAGAAGCAGTGGCTCAGTTCAAGGAGGTAGACTTTAAGACCGGCCTTAAACGAGGAGGGAGGGTTGTCAAGCAGGAAGAGGAGAGCGAGTTCCAGAAATGAGGGGCAGTGAACTGGAAGAAGCATTTTCCTTGATTGGTACAGATGCGGGGTATGTTCAGAAGTTGACTGGAAGTAGACCGGAGGTTGTGGAGGGGGACTTTATGGGTAAGCAAGTCGCTAAGGTGAGGTGGGTGGTGGATGGAGAGGAGTTTGTAGGAAAGGCATGCAGGGGAAAAGGATAGTTTATGCCTGAGTGTCGGCCAGTGAAGATCCTTAAGAGCTTCGCAGTGATGCCTCCTAGGGGAGGAGTGGGTTGCGAAGGGAGCAATGCGGTGGTAGAGGGTGGAGAGCTTGGTTAGCTTGGTCTCTCTGAGGGACTGTAATAGTGGAGAGCCGTATAGTAAAGAGGGGAGGAGGTTGCAGTTGGCAATGGTTCTACGTGCTTCTCCAGAGAGGGAGTTCCCAAGGTGGTATAGCAAGACCAGTCTCTGGTGGATAGATTTTGTTAGGACATCTATGTGGGGTTTGAAGGTTAGCTCCTGGTCAAGGGTAACCCCAAGATACTTAAACTGGTCAGCGACCTCAACACACATTCCTCGAGCTGATGTTATCCGAAGAAGACTGCTACAGTCTTTACCCAGTCGCCGGGTCCCGAAGAGGACAGCTTTTGTTTTATCCTTGTTTAGCTTTAGGTGGTTGGCAGTGAACCATGTTTCAAGTTTTGCCAGGTAAGCTTGAAGTTCAGTTGCAATGATGGAGGATTTGGGGTCGCTGTGGTAGATTACAGTGTAATCAGCGTAGAGTATTAGGTTGCAGGGTGCACACACCTCTTCTATGTCATTCACAAACAGGGAGAATAGCAGGGGACCTAGGTTGGAGCCCTGGGGTACCCCAGCGATCACAGGCTTGGGGGTTGATTGGATGCCCTGCCAGCGGACTGTCAGTTCTGTTTGTCAGGTAGCTTGTGGGCCAGGAGAGAGAGAGAGCTGATCCATGCTAAGCCTTTGAAACTTTGAAAGGAGCAGTTTATGACTGACCATGTCAAAGGCCTTGGAGAGGTCGATGAATAGCGCCCCCGTTGGGGTGCCTTGGTCCATGGCGTTGAGTATATCGGATGTCAATCTGACTAGGGTAGTGTCCGTGCCATGCCCTTTCCGAAAGCCATGCTGGACCTTGGAGAGGAGTAAGTGTTGTTCCAGGTAGCCTTGCAGCCGATTGTAGACTAATCTTTCCAGGATTTTTCCCAGAGGGCAGAGGAGGGAGATGGGTCTGTAGTTCTCCACCCTGTCCCGGGTTCCTTTTTTATGGACTGGAACTATGGTGGCACCTTTCCATTTACTGGGGACTGTCCCTTCAAGAAGGGATCGGTTAATGAGTAGGGCTACGGGGTAGGCAATGGCTAGAGCCGCAGCCCTCAGTAGGCGAGGCTCTAGCTGATCATTCCCAGTAGATGATTCAGGGTTAATTTTGCAGAGTAGTGGTAGTACCATGCCGGGGTCCACTAGTTTCAGGTGGAATAATGGTCGAGAGAGCACTGTGTCAGGGTGGGTGAGAGGAGGAGGTCCAGGCACGGAAGGAGAGCAACCTGGGGATATGAAAAGGATGTACTGAATGCTTCAGCCACCTTAGAGGGGTCAGCAGTAGGTGAGTTCCCGGCTATGACCGTAACACATTGTTCCTGCATGCGACCCTTGAGGAGGGAGTTTATATGGCCCCAGAACTTCTTTGGGTCTCTTAGGCTGCCCACTTGGAGGTCTCTGAGGTATTTTGATTTGGCCTGTTTTGTGGCTTGTTTACACTTGTTGCGCAGGCGCTGATAATTCTCCCAGTCAGAAATTGTGCCAGAGGATTTGTAGAGCCCCCATGCCTTGTCCCGGAGCCGCATGGTGTGTTTTAGCTCTGGGTATAGCCATTTATGGCACTTTCCCTGAACCCTTAGTTTTTTCCAGGGGACATGTCGGTTTGCTATGCCCAGGAATGCCTGGGAAAAATATTCAAGGGCCGCATCTATAGTGGGAAGGGAGACAATAGGACCCCATTCCACCTTTAGGAGGTCAGCGCAGAGGCCTGCCGGTTCGAATCTGCTGTAATTTCTTGCAACGATCAGTCTGGCAGCTGGCCTAGGGGGTTTATTGGACCAGATGCAGTAGATAGGGCAGTGGTCACTCAAGGAGTCTGACATGATCCCAGCAGTCAGTATCCAAGCGGGGTTGGAGGTAAGTGCCCAGTCAAGAAGCGAATGGTTGCCGGTTTTAGCATTGTGCCTGGTTGGCATGGCAATCACTTGGGTGAGGGATGCATCAAGTAACAGGTTCTTAGTTCGGGAGGAGTAGGGCAAGCCAGTTGAGGTTGAAGTCCCCTAGGAGGATTTTCTCCCTGGGGAGTTGGAGGATGGCATTGGTAAGAGATTCAAGGGAAGGGTAGCGGATTGAGGTGGGAGACAGGCACATCCAATATAGAGAGGCTTTGTACCTCCAAGGATAAGTTTAAAAAATAATACCTCAGCCTGAGTTCCGTCCAATGCTTGGAGATTGATCAGGGTGGCATTCAAGGGGGACTCCCCCCCTCTTTTTTTACAAGTCTGTCCTTTCGTATGGCTTGATATCCTGTTAGTTCGACTTCATGAGGGAGGATGTCAGGCTTTAGCCACGTCTCAGTCACAGCTAAGATGTCCGGCTTGTAGAGTAGGGTCCAGGCCTCGAGGTCGGCCACCTTGCATCGCAGGCTCCCAATGTTCATGTGTACCAGTCTGAGCCCCCGGAGTTAACCCAGGAGGGGGTGGTAGGGTCACTGAGCATGCAGTTTGGAGAGAAAGGGCCAGGGTTGGATTCAGTATCTCCCCCGTGTAGCAGTAGAGTGCTGGGCAGAGGGCCCTCATGACTGGGGGGGGGGAATTATGGCAGATGAGGGCTTGAGGGTGGGCCAACAGCATTGTTGGGAGGAGCATCTTAGCCCTCCTAGGGCTGGGCCTTTCTGAAGGAATTATTACAATGAGCAGGGTATCCCGAGAGACAGAGGGATGTTTTGTAGAGATTTTTGCAGAGTTGCAGAGCACAGGGGAGTGAGGAGGATGGGAGTAGAGGTTGCTACAGCTAGCAGCACGCAGTAGTGTTGCTTTAAATTTGCAGAAACAGGTTAGAGGGAATAGGATAATGAGAGCGGCCTCTAGTGGGTATAGGTGAACATCTGCAGATGGAAAAGTGATCTACAGCTCACGTGACTTCTCCTATAAATGCAGATGCTCACCAAGGGCGGTAGTGGGGGTGGTGGGGAGCCGGCGCGGAGCGCCGGCGGAGCCTCACCATTGTAAAAGATAGCAGGCATGAGATGCAGTCCACCCAGGCACAAGAGCCTGGCGCCTGTAGAAAAAGGTACCTTGTTAGCCGAGTGGCGTGGGTCAGCGCCGTTCAGTCCGACCGTGGGGAAAACCACAGTTCCTTGGGGGAGGGTCTCAGCCCTCACGACCTCCATTGCTCCGCGTATGCGGGGGAGGGGCCCAGTGAAGCAATCCGCAGCAGGAGAGCTGCGCTTCCAGCGCCTCACGACCTCCCTGGAGATTCCAGCAGTGCCTAAAGAAGTAAAGGAGAGAGGGTGAGTTTAAGTAGGGCACAGGAATAGATGTTTAAGTTGACTTTGATATCGGGTTGCAAGACGGATCCTGCCGGTCGCATAGGGATTGGCTGTGTGGTGTAGGTGTGTGAGCAGTGCTACCAATCGGGGAGTTTACCATGCCAAAAATCCTAGGAGCAATACAGGGCTGGGTACATTCAAATTTTCAGAGTGCCGGCCATAAGCTTCCTCGGTCCCAAATTACCGTTTGCTATGCAGACCAGCTGTAGGACCGACCGCTCGCTAGTACTCCTGGCAACAGGCAGAGCATTCCCCGATGGACCCGAAAAGGGATTCAGCTGGGTTGCGGCAGGTATGATTTGGAAATGCCACCAGACTCACGCAGCCCCAGTCACGGTCTTATTATTTTTCTACAATGCAAGGCAGACTATGATAAGTATACTATCTGCTCACCAGTGACCACAGCACAGCTTACTGTATTCGACAGAAGTAATAACCAAGGGTGGACAATTAAAAAAGGCAATCTCTAGGTTCTGACTTTTTTTTTTTCTGTTAAGCCCTAGTCTGATGTTAGCAAAACCGTACAACAATAAGAGAAACCAAGGTTAGACAGTTTAAAAGTCGATCATTAGGTTCAGTTATTTTTTATTTATTTTTTTTCTTTCTTAAGGTAACAGTCTAATATGAGCTAAAACACAAGGGTTTTCCAGGGAGATGTTAAGGCAACAGTCACAAAGGAGCAAAAAGGTAGGCTTGGGCAGAAAAAGTGAAGATCAAGAGACTATCTCCACTACTACGCCGATTTTCAAAAAAGGTGCCAAATTAGTCTCAGTCCTTTGTTCTCACCATTGTAAAAGGTAGCAGGCATGAGATGCAGTCCATCCAGGCACAAGAGCCTGGTGCCTGTGAAAAAGGTACCTTGATGGCAGTGGCGTGGGTCAGCGTTCAGTCTGGCAAACGAGGAAAGCACAGTTCTTTGGGGGAGGTCTCAGCCCTCACGACCTCCGCTGCTCGGTATGCGGGTGAGGGCCCGTGAAGTGGTCCGTGGAGGAGAGCTGCGCCCAGTGCCTCACGACCTCCTGGAGATTCCAACAGTGCCTTGTTAGCTGAGTGGGCGGGTCAGCAACGCTATATATATATATATATATATATATATATATATATATATATACACACACATTCAAATTTTCAGAGTGCCCGGCTATAGCTGCCTCGGTCCCAAATTACCGTTTGCTCTGCGAACCAACTGTAGGACGACCTTCGCTGAATACTCTCTGGCAACAGGCAGAGCATTCCCGGTGGACTCGAAAAGGGATTCAGCTAGGTTGCGGCAGGTATGATTTGGAAATGCCACCAGACTCCTGCAACCCCAGTCACGGTCTTATTATTTTTCTACAATGCAAGGCGGACTATGATAAGTATACTATCTGCTCACCAGTGACCACAGCACAGCTTACTGTATTCGACAGAAGTAATAACCAAGGGTGGACAATTAAAAAAGGCAATCTCTAGGTTCTGACTTTTTTTTTTTTCTGTTAAGCCCTAGTCTGATGTTAGCAAAACCGTACAACAATAAGAGAAACCAAGGGCAGACAGTTTAAAAGTCGATCATTAGGTTCAGTTATTTTTTTTTTTCTTTCTTAAGGTAACAGTCTAATATGAGCTAAAACACAAGGGTTTTCCAGGGAGATGTTAAGGCAACAGTCACAAAGGAGCAAAAAGGTAGGCTTGGGCAGAAAAAGTGAAGATCAAGAGACTATCTCCACTACTACGCCGATTTTCAAAAAAGGTGCCAAATTAGTCTCAGTCCTTTGTTCTCACCATTGTAAAAGATAGCAGGCATGAGATGCAGTCCATCCAGGCACAAGAGCCTGGCGCCTGTAGAAAAAGGTACCTTGTTAGCCGAGGGGCGTGGGTCAGCGCCGTTCAGTCCAACCATGGGGAAAAGCACAGTTCCTTGGGGGAGGGTCTCAGCCCTCATGACCTCCGTTGCTCCGGGTATGCGGGGGAGGGGCCCGGTGAAGCGATCCGCGGAGGGAGAGCTGCGCTTCCAGCGCCTCACGACCTCCTGGAGATTCCAGCAGTGCCTTTTGTTAGCTGGAGTGGCGTAAGTCACGCTGCTATATATATATATATATATATATATATACACACACACACACACGCATATATTGTAGTGGTAGGGTTGTACCTTTATAGTTAGGATTAAGTAGCCTGTTTAATGTTAAACCTCAAATTTTGCACTTTAATAACTTTGCAACCAATCAATGGATTTGCGCAAAATTTGGTATACCCTGTCTTGTGGGGTAGATCTCTTGATGTGACAAGTTTCTTTCCGATTGAATATATGGATTCTGAGATCTGGATAGAGCTAAAACCTTAAAAGTCACCATTTCTTGCAGTTTTTTCCTCATTGCCTTGCATCCAGGTGGTGTAGAATTTTGGTGTAAGTTTTATGGCTGTGGGCAGAGCCTACAGCCATTTTGCTATCTGTAGTTTGAAAATGGAGTTTCATGGAACACATGTTTTGGACATTTCTATGTATCCTTCCATGCCAACTGAAATAAAATATAACTCCAGGCTGCTTCTCAGATGCCATTAGAAAACTGAAATAGCTTCTTAAATATTTGTTAAATATTGGTTGCCTATGAAACTGGAGATTTGCACATTTAAATACTAAGCATTTAAACAGCTTCTTGATAATAGTTTAACTTGGGAATGTATTGTGTTTCAAGGAGTCATACTTCATAAAAGTCACCCTTTCCCCGAGCAAATCCATGATTTACACTGTTTTTTTGACCTCTACAGACACTGTCTGATGAGCAGTCTCACACATATGCCAGCTCTTCAGTGAACTGCTTACACTAAATATGTATCAGTAAGAAGTAATTTTTTTTTTTAATACTCCCACATCCCACCAACTCTGACCCTTCGGGGAGGCCAAGGAGTCATCCTCCTGCCCCCTGCTCTACCCAAGCCAGCCTCGCAGACCCCATGGAGCTGCAGCTTAGCCCCCTGAGCAGGGACGATGTGGGAAGGCATACACCACGTAAATCAACTTGCATCAGTCAGGAGGTGGCTGGGAGAGTGGGGGCACATTGGAGACACACTCCAGGCCACCCATCTTCCAAGAATCGGTGCACATTTTCCCATTTGCTCCACCTGCCGCAGTGTAGCCCCTGATGTCAGGCACTATGCGCTGACATCCACTGCATGACTGGGCCGCCCATCCCCATGTCATGGGGCTTGCACTTTGTTTCACTCACTCAGGGTCAGGTGTTGCGGGCTATGGCCCCCACCTCCCCCAGAGAAGGTGAGCTGTCGTGGGACTCTCAAGCCGCTCTCCCTAACTGGCTCCTCCAGTGACCCGAGTTCTCTCCTGAACCCGGGTCGCCAGCGTCGCAAGCAGAAATCCAACTGCTGAGCCGACGGGCTAGCTTAAGAAGCCATTTTTTACTATCTTTTTAGGGAAAAAAATATATTGAGCTACAGCAACGTGCACGCGCGCACACACACACACACACACACACACACACACACACACACACACGTGTGCGCAATCTCTCTCTCTATATATACAGCATATACACCATCTCCTGGCCACAACATTCAAAATAAATACTGCATTCTAATATGTTATATAAAAAAAACTGTATATGTCAGTGAACACAGTGAAGTTCAGTTTAGAGTAGATTTTCTTTAAGTATTTCTTATCTTATATTTTGTACACACAGACACACACTACACACCATCCTCATGGCCACAATACTGCCAGGCAGCCTGGGTTCAAGTCCCAGATGAGGCACTTATTCTTTCTCACCTCTGCTTGTGCATTTGAAAAAGATTAATGTGCTCGAGGATGGCCCAGGTTCCAGTTGTCTCAGTGGCGCAGCTGGTTGGTGCAATTAGAACGGTATTCTGGGCAGTCTGGGTTCAAGTCCCAGCTGAGGCACTTATTCATTCTCACCTCTGTTTGTATGTGTTCCATAAAATATACACACCACACTCCTGTGTGATTGTTTCAAATAAATATTTGTGTTGCCATTGGGTTGTGCAATTGAGAAAGAGTAATATGCTCGGGGATGGCCCAGGTTCCAGTTGTCTCAGTGGTGCAGCTGGTTAGCGCAGTCAGAATGGTATTCCGGGCAGCCAGGGTTCTAGTCCCAGCTGAGGCAGATAGTCTTTCCCATCTCTGTTTGTATGTGTCCCATAAAATATGCACACCAGACTCCTGTGTGACTGTTACAATAAAGAAACTGTTTGTTTATATCAGTGACCACAGTGAAATTCAGTTTAGAATAGATTTCCTTTAAGTATTTCTTATCCTATATTTTGTATCCTGGATCACGCAGGGCAGCTGCTACATCTCATTGTCATAGGGATCGTCATTGACAGATTTCTGCACTGTATTTACTCAGGCTGTCCCAGATTAGATGCAATATCTTGTTTTTAGTGGGGTCATGAGTTTTCCATATGGGGGTAACTTAGTCCAGAGCCCCCATATTCAAAGGAGACGTGCAGTGCATCCTGGTGGAAATGTGAGATGTGCCACACAACTCCAACAATGCACCAGAGCATGATATTCAAATGTGCGGGATGCACCTGACGCAAGGGAATGGGCCAGCGTGCACACAAATAGTATGCAGTGCAAGTCAAGGGTGTGTCCCCATGCATATACCATGCTGCAGCATACTCAGTGGGAAATTCACCCCTCACAGCCCAGAGCAGCATGACCCACAGCTAGGCAATGAATAGCTGATCTAAGCCGGCCGGCCACCCACTGGTGGGCTCTGGAAGTGCACCCAGGTGCACAGCAGCCTTGTAGCCCTGGTGGACTAAAGGTACCCCATCCAATCCCAGATTGATCCAACTCCATCCCTGAAGAGCTCCATAGTGTAAGGCCCCACCAGACCCAATCACACCAGAGGAAACTACGGTCCATATCCATAGCATAGAGGACTCCCACTCACTGCCTTGGTACATAGACAACCCCGCTCCCCCCATACCAGAACTGTTGCAGAGACTAGCACTGCCCTCCATGCCCTGCCTCAGCCAGCCGCTGACTGCACTGGACCTGGGCTGGGGACCTTCACTCCAGAATGTCCCAAGTGGCTATACCATACATTGGGGCACTACACAAGTTGCGGATCCACCAGTGTATGCAGTTGTGTGTATGTCCCTGGCAAACCACAAGAGAAAATTGACATACCTCCAATGCATGCCTTATTGATGCTGTATCATCCTGCTTTCATACACTCTTCCCCATTCCCCTGTGTAATATGCCACCCTCTGGACTGCTGAGGTATCCTGGATGCCAAGGGGTGCGGTATCCTGCAATGGCATTTGTAGTGTACAATCCAGGCTATGGATAGTGCATTTGTGGTTCCCCAATTGTACAAACAAATAGGTTGGCTGTAACATGCCTGTTCCGGGACCTGTGTGAGTGAGTACAGCATTGGCTTTCACACACACTGAGTAATGCAATGGCACCGGGACGATGGATCCACATGCAAGTGCCTGAGGTGTATGCACCCGCACACATCTTTTACCTATGTATGACGTATTCCAGTGTCTTACTGCTAGTGCTTCAACACCCGAAAATAAGATGCCATTTCTTCTGTGAACCATCCATGCTAAATATATAGCAATCAGCAGGCATATTCTAGGAAAATACATTGTAAAAATGTGTAAAAGGAAGCCCACATTGAAACTTCCTCTCAGCAGATCTGCATTGTGCAAATTCATATATTCTTCATAGTAGGAAAGTCCATAGGCCTTAACCGCCTCACAAAATTCTGCAACTCCGCTCCTTCAGCTCCTTAGACCTTAATCCCCATCTTAATAAACTGGCCAGCTCTGATTGGTCCCCTATTGCCTTTGCCCTTCCATTGACCAAGCCCTCGCTTATTTTAAAGATAAATTTCTAACTACATGGAACTCCTACTCTCTATTCAAATGCACTAGCATTCATGGCAACCATCATCTCTGGGTCTCCCCTGAATTACTAACCTATGGGTTACTAAATGGAGCCAGCCATCTACACAGGTGTGGTCTATAGACCACCAGCCCAGGAGGAAGAAACAGATAGGGAGCTGATGCTAGCCATCCAAAGGATGGCAGACAAGGGTGAGTAGTACTGGTTGGAGACTTCAATATTACAGGCGTGGACTGGAGCATTCCAGTAGCAGCATCAACTAGGAGCAGATTTATCCTGGACTCCCTTCAGGGTGCCTTTCTCAAGCTACTGGTCATGGAACCAACTCGGCAGAAAGCAATACTGGACCTTGTGCTCACAAACAGGGACAGTGTGATGGGGGTAACAGTGGGGAAGCACCTGGGGAACAGTGACCACCAGTCACTGTGGTTTGAAATCACAGAAAGAGCAGAACCAAATGACACAAAAACACATATCCTGGATTTTAGGGGGGCAGACTTTGGGAAAATGGGGAGATACTTGAAAGAGGCATTAAGGGAAATGGGGCAAGAATCAGGGGTTGAGGAACAGTGGGCTGTATTTAAAATGGGGATTACAAGAGCAACAGAATTATGCATTAAGCAGGTTAGCAAGAGGAAAAGGAAGAGGAGACCATTATGGTTTTCCAAAGAGGTAGCAAAGAAAGAGAGTCAAAAGATTGCATTCAGGCAATACAAAAGACACAGGCAGAAGGGGATAGGAGAAGTACCAGGAGAAGCAAAGGGGCAGGAGGTCAGTAAGGAAGCCAAAGCTCAGACAGAAGAACACATTGCAAAATCAGTGGGTAGAGGGACAAACCTTTACAGGTACATAAGTGAAAAAGAAAGGCAAAGGAGGGATAGTGAGACTGAAGGGGAGGATGGGGACCGCACAGAGGATGACAACAGTAAAGCTGACATATTGAACAGGTATTTCTGCTCAGTCTTTACTGAGGAAGAGGAGGGTAATGGGTCTGAAGGGAGTACAAGGGGTGAGAATGGTGCAGAAATGGACACAAGTCCCTTTACGAGGAGAAAGGGTCCTGAAGGAACTGAAAGTAATAAGATGTGATTAAGCAATGGGGCCAGATGGGGTGCACCCCGGGGTCCTTAAAGAACTAAGAGAGGTGGTGGCTGAACATCTGGCTATCCTGTGTAGCTGATCACTGGAAACAGGGGAGGTACCCAAAGACTGGAGGACAGCAGATGCAGTCCCCTTATACAAAAGTGGTAACAAAGAGGAAGCGGGGAACTACAGACCAGTCAGCCTCACCTCGGTAGTGGGGAAGACCATGGAAGCACTACTGAAGGAGAGATTGGTGGAACATCTGGTTGTCAATGGACTACAGGACTCAAGGCAGCATGGTTTCACCAGGGGGAGGTCATGTCAGACCAACCTCGTTGAATTTTTTGACTGGGTGACTAGGGAGGTAGATCAGGGGAGGGCAGTGGACATGGCCTATCTGGACTTCAGCAAGGCCTTTGACACTGTGCCACATAGAAGACGATTACACAAACTAGGGAATATGGGTGGGCAGGACAGTAGTGTGGTGGGTAGGTAACTGGCTGGGCGGCAGGACACAGAGGGTGGTGGTAAATGGCTGTCACTCCACAGAGGGAAGAGTGACCAGTGGGGAATTTACAGGATCAGTGCTGGGACCGGTCCTATTCAACATCTTCATCAGTGACATTGCACAGGACCCAGAAGGCAGAATTTCACTGTTCGCTGATGACACAAAGCTCTGTAACAGAGTAGACACACCAGAGGGTGTAGACAGAATGAGATGGACCTGCAGAAACTTGAAGAATGGTCAGGAGTTTGGCAGTTGAAATTCAATGCAAAGAAGTGCAAGATAATGCATATGGGGCACAAACACCCTGGCACAATATACAGTATCAGTTGGGGGGTGAGGATATAGCATGCACCAAGCAGGAAAGGGATCTTGGGGTTATCATCTCTGATGACCTAAAGGTAGGGAAACAGTGTGACAAGGCAACAGACAAAGCAAATAGGATGCTGGGATGCATAGGCAGGGGCATCACCAGCAGGAAAAGGGAGGTCATAATTCCACTATACAAGACACTAGTGAGGCCCCACCTGGAGTACAGTGTACAGTTCTAGAGACCTTACCTATGTAAGGACATAGACAGGGTAGAGAAGGTTCAGAGGAGGGCACCAAAGATGGTGAATGGATTGCATCACAAGTCCTATGAGGACAGGTTGAAGGAACTGAACATGTACTCCCTGGAGGAGAGGAGAGGAGGGAGAGAGAGGATATGATAGGGACATACAAGTATCTTACAGGGAGGAACAGGGTGCAGGAATACACTATTTTTAAGCAAAAAGATGTTCCAGGACTAGAGGGCATGGGATGAAGTTGGAGGGAGGACGATTCAGAGGAAACATGAGGAAGAATTTCTTCACAGAATGGGTGGTGGACAAGTGGAACACCCTGCCAGAGGAAGTGCTGGGGGCTGAAACAATCATGGGATTTAAGAATGCATGGGATAGACATAAAGGAATTCTGGAGGTCAGGGGGTAAGGGGCAACAGACTTCTAGGAAAACATAAACTGAACTTACAAGCTCAAATGGGCAGACTGGGTGGGCCATAGACCCTTATCTGCTGACACTGTCTATGTATCTATGTATCTATGTATCTCAGGGAATGGGACAAAGCTTGGAGGAAACATAAGGCCTCCCAGCTACCCCTAGACCATGCCAAGTATCGCATGTTAAGAAATGCCTGCACAAAAGCTACCAGACTTGCCAAGTCTGAATATTTTAAATCATCTTTTCTCAAAAACATCAATTTCCCCTCCAAATTCTGTAAAGTGGTCTATGCCCTATTCTCCCCCCTTCACATCCGCCTCCCCCCAGTGCTTAAAATAAACAACTCATTGGTCTCTGAACCATGTGCAGTGGCTCAAGAGTTTAACTCCTACATACCTCCTGTGCCACGACACTTCTAAAGTCACTCCCCTCTAACCTACCCCCTCGTCATCCTCCCACACCCAGCACTCGACCCCTCCATGCCCATCCTTCCTTCTCCTTTTCTGTGGTCTCCCCAGAAGAAACACTAATGGCCCTTCTCTCTCTTAATCCTTCCAAAGGCTCATCACCCGATGACCTTGACCCTAAACTCCTCTACCTTTCAGCTTCTATTATAGTTTGCCCTCTCTCCTTGATCTTAAATCTTTCCTTCTCATCCTCATCTGTTCCTTCATCCTGGAAACATGCAGTGGTCCTCCCTCCCTCTCCCAAAGGGTGGTGACCCCTCCTCCCCTTCAAATTTCACTCAATCTCCCTACTCCCTGCCCTTGCTAAACTCCAAGAACACCTGGTCCTCTCTCAGCTAATCTCCTTCCTCAATGACTCTTCCTTTTCTACCCCATTCCAGTCTGGTTTTCAGAAGAACCACTCCACTACCACCTCCCTACTTCTGCCCAGAACTGGTTTGGAGCTTACCTCTCAGGCAGAACACAATCAGTCAAGATCCAGGATACAATCCCCCCCCTCTCTTTTTCCACTGGAGTCCCACAGGGCTCGGTGCTTGGACCCATTCTCTTTTCCATCTTCCTAAATGACTTGCCCTCAGTATGCTCCCCCTCTACCTCTGTCCATATGTATGCCAACAACACTGTCCTGCTCTCATCTGGCAAATGCCCTGCTGATGTTGCAACCATCCTTCAGCTTGATTTCCACCATGTTCAGTTATGGTTTGCCTCACATAAACTATTCCTAAATGCCAAAAAGACCATCTCCATGATCTTTGGCACTAGGCAGAAACTCTCTAGGCTCCACCTTTCACCATCTTTCCATACCCTTGATGGGACAATATTAGAGGACACCTCCTCATTCAGATACCTTGGGGTTTGGTTGGACCAGCACCTCAACTTCTCTGGCCACATTGACACCAACCTGAAAAAAGTGCGCCCCAAGCTTGGTGCCTTATTCAGGAACCGTAGTTGCATCCCTCCTACAGCATGGTATGAACTAGTCCAGAAGATGATCCTCCCCATTTTTGACTATAGTGATGTAGTCTATGGTGATGCTCCCAAATCCTCCCTAACCAGAGTGGGCACTCTATTTAACTCCTTCTGTCGATTTGCCATCACACACTCATCACTGTGACCTCTACCACACCATTTCCCTTCCCCCGCTTGCCTGCAGGCGCCTCACTCAGTGTGCCAAACTCACTTCTAAATTTTGGTTAGGAGAACTTCCCTCCTACCTCTCATGCTTGCTCTCTTCCCCACCTCCCCCTCTCTCACTCCCTCAGATCCTCTGACACTCACACTTTGTTTGTCCCCTGTCGTACCACTCTCATTGGTGAGTCAGGCTCTACCCATTTTTCCCACAAATATGGACCTCCCCCCAAATACGGCACTTCTCCTCCCACTCCCTTGCCTCTGCCTTACATAATTTTCTCTCATCTAACTGCTCTTGCTTTAACCCTCCTTAACTGTCCTGCTATGCCTCTGCTCCTCTTCATGACTCACATCACTTATTAAACCTTCCACCCCCAAGCCTGCATCTCAGCACACTGTCCTCTCCCTTCTCCAGGTATGATATATTTAATTGTAAGTTATGTTGCAAATGCAATTGTATGATTATTTATAATATTTTTTAACTGTATGTCTTGTTACAAATGTCATTGAATGTTTAATTTCTTGTATATTTTAAATGTTGAACTGTATGTCTAATTCTTCATCCAATTGTACCCCCCCCCCCAGTCATACCAGGAGATGAGCAGCTTGTTGTTCAGTGTGCCTTCCTGGTGAAACATTTCAATAAATAAATAAATAAAAGAAATAATGGATAAAGGCATCCCAAAAGCTCTCTACAGCCATATCGGCTCTGACCAGAGACTGTTTTTTTATGGTAGAACCAGCTTGAGTCACAGAACTGCCATACTTTGTTTGGTGAAAAAAATATTAATCTATTGCAGTTATTCAGTTTTTAAGTTCCCATTGATTTCAATGAAATTTCTCCTGTCTAAATTAGAGGGATAAAGTTCGGCCAGGGATTGACCTCACAAAAAAGTATTCACTCTTGCAAGATCCATTCCTTTTTCATGAGGGAAAATTTATTTTTCATGAGCCGCCATCTTGTTTTCTGTTTTTTTCTTAAATTAAAAAAAAAAAATTACATCCTGGAGTGACACCACCACACCTAGCTGGCTGATCTGGACCCAGTTAGGTGCAATCTGCACTTCAAAGTTATAAATATGCCCTTGAAAAGTGTTTTTGTTAATATAATGAAGACTTTTTTGTGGCTGGGTGATACGAAAAAAGAATCCTTTTTCATATCACGAGTCGCGAAAAAGGATCCTTTTTATCACTTTCGAGTTCTTGCTTGTCCCTCCAATTGCCTTCTACAGTACTCAACTGTTTTTCCCTGGTGTCTAGTACCCTGCCACCCTCCAGTACTCCTTCTCCTTCATTTTCCTGGTGTCTAGTAGCTCCCCACCCTCCAGTTGCCCTGCCCCTTCATTTCCCTGGTGTCTAGTGGCACCCCCCCACCCTCCAATTGCTGTCCATGTAATAAATATAATTTCCCTGGTGTCTACTGGTACCCCACTCTCTGATCGCTGTGCCCATAATTCAACTAATTTCTCTGGTGTCTAGTGGCAAACCCCCCACTCTCCGATTGCTGTCCCTGATGTTTCCTGGTGTCTAATGGACCCCACTCTCCGCAATGTCCTCATTTTTATATTTATTAATATAAATCCAACACTGGGATGCCCACCCCGTGTCAGATGCCCCCCACAGCCTATTGTTTTATTTATTGACTGCATATAGAGCCCCTCCCTCCAGCAGTGTGGGACACTGGGGAGCTCACTCCCAGTGTACCAAAATATTTTATTCATGAGTTCCTAGAAAAAGAAAACAATCCCCCAATGTCTTTTTTAGAAAAAAACCTGAAAAAAAGGAAACGGTCCCTCGTTGTCCCCGCCATCCCCCTCCCTCATTCCAACCCTCCCACTGAGCATCCACCACCCAACCCCCCTTACCCTTTACTTACCACCAGAGGTCATAGGCTGTCATCTTCTGTGGACTGAGATACGTCTGCACTTTTCAAAGCCGAACCTTAAAGTGAGGAATCAAGGTAAGTGCCGTATAATGTATTTCAATGGAAATTTGAACTTATGTTAATAACTTTGCCATTGTTTTTAAATTTTTCACCAAATTTTCAACATTGCCTTTTTGAAACCCCACCTCATGAACACTGGTACTGCTGTTTCATTATTTGAGCCCAAAAGCTGATTTCATGGTTGCTGTGTGCAGTCACCTTTCAGGACTGAATAACAAAATGTTGCCCTCAGTGTTCATGAGGCGGGGTCCCAAAAAGGCCATGTTTAAAATCTGGTGAAAACATTCCTTAAAATGGGCATGTTATGAGCGTTCATTGGAATTGTTCTATGCACATGTGTAACTTTGGTAATTTTCAATATTTTGAGTCCAGATTTTCAGTATAGCCAATGTTTTACACCACCTCATGAGCAGTACAGCTGTAATGTTTGACATGCTGTCTGAAACATGTTTTTTGCACTTGTGGCACAGAATGGTGTTTTAGAATGGACAAAGTTATGAACATTCATTGCAATTTCGCTATACATGCTCGTAACACGGGTACATGAGGTGGGGTAATAAGAAGGCTACACTGACAATTTGGTCACTGTCATCTTATAAAGAGGACCCTGTGCTTCCATAGCTACATTTATGAATTCCTGTAGAAAGAAAATCCCCCAATGTCTTTTTAAAAAAAAAAATCTGAATGTATTTGTGGCTGTGGAAGTGCAGGGTCCTCTTTACAGGACAACAGTGACCCAACTGTCAGCATAGACTTCTTATTATCCCATCTCATGTACCTGTTACAGAAAATTTTCAAATCCCCGTAAAAACATAATTCTGCACAACTGAAACACCATTCTGTGCCACAGGTACAAAAACACATTTGGGCCAGGGTTTGAAAAATGACATCTGTGACATACATGATGTGGGGTATAAAGAAGGCTATGTTGAAAATCTGGGGTCAAAATATTTAAAAGTTCAAAAGTTACGAATGGGCATAGCAAAATTGCAACAAATGTTCATAACTTTGTCATTGTTTCATATTTTGACGTCAAATTTTCAACATAGTCTTCTTATGACCCTGCCTCATAAACCCCTTTAGGTGAAAATGTTCAACTCCATGCCAAAACAGCATTCCACACCACAGGTGCAAAAATACATTTCAGACAGGATGTAAAAAATTACAGCTGTACTGTTCATGAGGTGATGTAAAATAATGGCTATGCTGAATATTTGTACTCAAAATATTGAAAATTACCAAAGATATGCACGTGTGTAGAAAAATTCCAGTGAATACTCAAAACTCTGCCATTTTTAGGAATTTTTTCATCAACTTTTAACATGGCCTCAAGAAGAGAGTCATTCTGAGGCAGTGCTCCACAGAACTAAACAAAAGATTTTGTCTTAAAAAAAATACAACAAATACAACAGGATTCAAATAATAGAAACATAAATGAAGAATACAGAAATAGGCACAAAGACACATCTAACTAAACTGCTTTCCGTGACTGAAACACAAGAATGTATATAAGAGAAAGTATGAATACTTGTTTCTACCTATGAGAAACAGTACATGAATAATCAAATAATGTCAAGTAACTAAATTGTGCATTCCCTGAAGGAGTGCTTACTCCGAAATGTGGGAATTTTATGCACAACAGTTTTACTTTGACATAAGAATAAAAACATATTATTAGTTATCTATTTGGGTGAGTTGGCCCATTTGTTCCAGTCTGCTAATCTGCTGTTAGTTTTGGCTTGATTGGATGGTGGCTGCTCTCTAATTATTACATATCTTTACTCCGAGGTGGCTGAGCTGGATGTTCCCCTTTCCTGCCTCATAAACCCCATAGGTGAAAATGTTCAAATCCATGCCAAGAAGCCATTCTGCGCCAAAGGTGAAAAGCAGGATGTGAAAAATTACAGCTGTACTATTCATGAGATGGTGTAAAAATAATGGCTATGCCAAAAATTTGGACTTAAAATATTGAAAATTACCAAAGTTGTGCACGTGCATAGAACAATTCTAATGAACACTCATAATTAGGCCATTTTTAGGAATTTGTTCACCAGATTTTCAACATGGCCTTTTTGGGACCCCACCTCATGAACATTTGGGGTAAAATTTTGTTATTCAGTTCTGAAAGGTGTTTTCATGCAGCGACCACAAAATCACCTTCCGGGCCCGATTAATGAAATGACAGTGCCAGTGTTCATGAGGTGGTGTTTCAAAAAGGCAATGTTGAAAATCTGGTGAAGAAATAAAAAAAAAAATGGCAAAGTTATCAAGTTCAAAACGCCATTGAAATACATTATACAGCACTTACCTTTAATTCCTCAGTTCGTGGTTCAACTTCAAGAGTGCAGACGCTATATGTATGTATATATATATATATATATATATATATATATATATATATATATATGTATACACACATCTATGGAGGAATGGGAGTGAGGGTCCGAAAGACCCTACGCTCCCACAGTAAAATAAGAATACTATTATACTAGCTCAAAAAGTAAGAAAATAAGTTACAAAAAACTCCCATAAATGCTCCAGTTAGGGTCAAAGCAACAAAAGCTGGGAAATGAGGTGAACACCTCATCCTCCCAAACCAGGCAGGAGAGCAGGTGTGGGGTGTGCCTAGGGCTTCTCAAGACTAACGCTCACCCCATTCTCATAAGGTCTACACATCTGACCTTATTTACAGATGGAATAGGGTGAGTGTTAGGCTTGAGAAGCCCAGGGCACACCCCACACCTGCTCTGTTGCCTGGTTTGGGAGGGTAGGGTGTTAGGGTCACCCTAATGCCTCATTTCCCAACTTTTGTCGCTTTGACCCTAACTGGAGCATTAACAAAGTTTTTTGCAACTTATATATACATCTTTTTCACAGTAAAAACTACAGTACTGTTCATGACAGATGAACGCAAAACATTCTTATATACCTCATCTGAAGAGTTTGTTTCGCCTTGTGTTAGACTGATAGAAAAATCCTTTAAGACTGCTACTAGCCTGGGGAGCAGAGGAAGAGCTGGGATATCACCTAGCCTATGGGTAGTGCAACTATCCATCAGGTACAGGTGTCTCCTGCCTTACCTGCTGAATTGAGTGATAAGTCTCAAGTTGGAGCCCTGGAGCTCTGCCAGTGAATAAGCCTGCAAAGATCAGTATATTCTGAGAGTCTGAGGCTGAAATCAAGTTACAAGTAAGCACTAACCCACGACAGAGTGTGGTTCTACTAGACTATTAATCCACACCTGCGGGGACTAGCCTCCAACCACCCCAGACATGGATTAATTCTCTAGTAGAACCATGCTCTGGAGTGGGTTAATCGTTGTAACATGGCTAACAAAAGGGTTCAGCACTGTGCTAACCGTGTTTTTCAGAAATATATATTAGAAGCTAATTGCTGCCAAGATCACAGAGAGAAACCAGGACAAGGAACATTTGGTGCTGCACAAACACTGACACACACACACTGGCACACTTCACTGGTGAGACGTGCAAGCTGCCTGTGTCTCTCTATCTCTCTCTCTCACTCGCACTCTCTCTCCTGTCACTCCATCCAATCTGCACCTTCGTGGAAAGACTCTGTATTCCTGTAACTGGTGAGTATGGTCTTATTGCTGGCAGGGACACTATGCACAGAGTCCTCAGAGGTTTTCGAGGCGGGTGGGTCTGAAGGGACACAGTGACGAGGGGAAAATAATTCCCCATTATTGTGAGGCTGCACTGCTCCCTGCATCTCTGTGTGACTCTTGGTGCTCTCCTTACACAATTCAGAATCTCAGAACCAGCAGTGCAGTTTTGACATGAATCTGATAAGGGATTGGGTCTAAATGAACATTCTACAAAGCCCCAAGTTCCACAACTGCTGTGTGCCAACTGTTAAATCCCTCTCACTGTGTGGCCGTACTGCTCACTGTGTTTCTGTTTATTTCTCAGGTGTGCAGCTCCCCCTCTCTCACTCTCTGTAACACTGCTGCTTTCGGTGTCGAATCACAACTGCTTTTTACACAGGGAGCAAGATGTACAAATGTGCACAGTACAACAATGAAGGACTGTCCAAGGAATCTGTTTATGTAGGTACGTGACTGTGATTTGCAGCTTGAACCCTGGGAGAGCAGCTGTTGTCTAATGTTTCACATTTTATATTTGGCTTCCCTCCCAACTCAATTTGTATTCTGCTGCACCTTTCAGTGGTAGAAAGTTTTGGGTCAGGTGCAGTGTTGCTCACTTTTGTCACGGGGGTGCTGCTTGTGGAAGAATAGCTTCACTGGCTAGTCGGGTTTGGGAATGAGCTGCTAGGATGGAGCCCTATGTACTGTGCTTCGCTACTGAGCGTGCTCCCCCAACATACAGGAGCACTCTAGAGGGAAAACATGGATTAATTGAGACTTAATCCATGGTCACATGATGTCTTCTGCCCAATAAAAGGTGGACATTGTTCTTTGCCATGTTACAATTAGATTTAACTGTTATTGTAAAGCTAACAGGACCAACAGCCAAAATGAGTGAGTCACTTTTTAAAGAAAGTCAACCTTACTGTAATCTTTGCCAATTAATAGCAAGCACACATTGAAATCTTTAGGTGAATCCATGGAAAAACATTGATCAGAAGGCTACTATAATTATTTACTTTGCCTTTGAGTCTGATCTTTGACTTAATAATGAAACTTGCTAGATTCAAAGGACAGATGATTTATCGAGGGAACTGATTTTATATCTACCCAAACTTTTACTTTGCAACGCAATAATGGGGCTGGTGGCTTCTCACTTGCCATTAGGAAATCTGGGAGTTATGGGCTCATTTCCAATTCTTATACACAGCTGAAGTTTCATATTTGGTTTCATACTTGGTTTGATAGACAGGCAGAAGGCCATAGGTCCATAAAGTCAGTCTCCCACATTATTGGGCATTTGTTCCCTCTTCATTGTAAGAGGTGTTTGTCTTGTTTTGATTTAAAAGCCATGAATGTGTTAGCATCCATAATCTCCTTGGGCAATTCATTCCAGAGGGGTATAATCCTCTGTGTATAGAAATAACTTCTCAAGTTCCTTTTAGGAAATGTGAGTTTAAGCTGTTAGTTATGACTTCTCAGAAAGGTGCTTCTTTCTGCCAAAGTTATTCCTAGGCTATCCATAAAGGAGCTATCCCTGATTAGTATGTAAATTAGTGGGAGATCCCCCCTGTATGCCTCAGTTCCAGTGGGTATAGTCCAAGTATTTTTAGTCTTGACTCGAGTGTTTCATCCCTTATGCCATCAGTCATTTTGGTTAGCCTCCTCTGGTCCCTCTCAAACCCGTCACATCCCTCCTTAAGTATGGGCTCCACTGAGGGTGCAGTAATACAGATGTGGCCTAACCAATTATCTAAACGGAGAAACTATGCATAATCTGTTTCTAGACATAAAGGCTTTTTTAATACATCCAATGATTCGACTGCTGTTGTTTATAACCTCATTACAATGTGCACTGAATGTTAGATCATTGGAGATTAATATCCCCAAATCTCTCTCTGTGTTGTCTTCAATAATACCTAATTTAATCAATAGTTACTTAAATTGTTGTTTTTATCAAGGTACATGACTGCACTTGTTGATGTTAAAAAAACATGCCAGTGTTCTGGACCAATCTCTCCAGTTTCAGCAGATCTTGCTGTAGTTGATGGACACCATGCAGGTCCCCAACTTCTGTCACTAATTTGGTATCATCTGCGAACTTAATACATGTACTGTTTACTCCTGTATGCATATCTGCAACAAATAATGAAAACAATGCTGGCCCCAGCACCGATCCCTGGGGAACCCCATTTGCCACACGTCCTTCATCTGACACATGTCCTCTTATTCATACCTTCTGTGACCTATCAAACATGCATTTGTCCATCTAACCAGTGTCCCAATTAGTCCTAACTTGTACATTTTTGTTGATAGTATGTCATTCGGTACCTTATCAAAATCTTTTTCAATATCAAGATATATATAACATCAACTGGTATTTGGTTATCCAAACAATTACTGACTTTTTCATAGAAAATTATGTTACTCATGAGGCAAGACCTGTTTCTCCTGAACCCATGCTGTGTCTCATCCCTTAAGTTTTTACTCTCAATTTCTCCCTCTATATCCTCCGCGTACCCAGAAGCTTGTCTTTAATCATGGATTCCATTAACTTGCATATTATGGCCATTAGACTTACAGGTCTGTAGTTACTTGTTGCAGTCTTATCTCCTTTTTTGAAGATTGGAACCACTAATGCAGTCTTCCAGTCTCTTGGCACTTCACTTGATTTGATAGACAAGTTGAATAATTTGTGTAGTGGGTTGACAAGCCATGAGTTAACTTCTTTTAGAAGTCTAGGATGGAGGTTGTCTGGACCTACTGATTTTGATGGGTCTAATCCTCCTAGTTTCCCAACTATTTCTTCCTTTGTTATACTTATGGGTATACTGTTGTCCTGATTAGATACAGTGTTAGCATTGTGCTTTCTGTTTATAACTTTCAGTGTACTTTGTTCATAAACAGAACAAAAGTATTTATTAAGGATCGAGGCCTGTTCCTTTGGGTCTGAATATTCGATGTTTTGGGAGACAATGGGTCCTATAGTTCTGTCTGGTACATTGTTATTCATGTAAGCAAAAAAGGATTTGCCGTTATCTTTAGTTACAGCCAATCTAAGATCAGCATTACATTTTTCCTGTTTAATGTATTTTTTGCTTAATTTTAGATGTTGTCTATATATGTGAATGTTATAGGGCTTATTATCCCGTTTCATGGCATGGTAAGCCTGTCTCCTTTTTTGTAATTGTACTCTAACTTTGTAGGTATACCAGACTGGAACTTTCCCTTTTCGATTGTGTAGGGCTTTATCAGGAATACATTTACTCTCTAGTTTGAATAATTGGCCTTTTATTTTTAACCATAATTCCTCTGTTGACAATATATTGTCCTCCCACTTCCAGTCTGCCAGTTCTTGTCTGATAGCTTCAAAGTCGGCTTTATTATAATTTTTTATTGTTGTACACCCTTGATTTTTTTAGGCTTAGTAATAACTTTGAATAGGATTGTGTTATGGTCCCTGTTTATTAGACATTCATGAATTTCAAGATCTTTTATGGCTGCTGGTATATCTGTGAGCACTAAATCCAGAATATTATCATTTCTAGTAGGTTTATCTACCATCTGATTTAGTCCTAGTTCCTGACAGACATCCACCAATAGTTTTTTCCCCTCCAGATTAAAGCAGTCAGTAAAAAGGTTAATCAAAAGCTGGGATGCTTTATAAGTTTAGGAAATATTTTTCTTCTGATAGCCGTAGAGCAATTGCAATTGGGACACTCCTCCCACATTTGGATTATGTTGCAAGCTTTTATTTTAGGCTCTCAGATAAAGAAATCAAGATATTGGCAGTCCCTTATAACAAAGTTTGCCGTTATGTTTTGAATCTTCATAGCGTCTTTATCATTTTTGTTTATATGCTAATTTGGGATGGCTGTCTCCATATTCTAAAATTGTGTACTTCTTTGGCTGTCAGGTGTTTAAATACTACTTATCTGCTTAAGGATTTGGTCAATATTAGAACTCCTATTAGTTCCTTTTGTTCATCAAATGCTGTTCTTCAAACTATTTCACATCACTCCAAAATTGGTTCTCGATTGTTTTCAGTTGCTGCCCCCATGTTTTGGAATTCATTACCAGCTGATCTTCGCTCCTCTTGTTCATTGAAACAATTCAAGCAAAATTTCAAGTCATATTTATTATCATATAATGCCACCCCACCACCCTTTTTATTCACCCTGTCTTTGTGGACTGCTGTGAATACACATAAGGAGCCAGAAGAACTGTGGGTCACCTTGGAAACAGGAAATGGGACAGCCATACAAATTGGGGTTGTGTACAGGCCTCCAGACCAGGGGGAGGACATAGACATGTTACTGTTAGATGATATACAAAACATGATAGCTAAAGGGGAGGTGTTGATAATGGGAGACTTCAACATGCCAGATACAGATCGGTCAATACCAGCAGGGACATCTGCCAGAACTAGACACATGGTGGATTCTCTGCAGGGGGAGAGTCTCAAACAACTGGTACAACAACCCACAAGATACAGGGCTATCCTAGATCTAGTACTGACTAACAGGGAAAGGATCACAGATCTCCAGGTAGAAGGTCACCTGGGGACCAATGATCATCACATGGTATGGTTCAATTTGGCCACTAGAACAAAATCATCCCATTCCAAGGCAAACATATGGGACTTCAGAGGAGTGGACTTTGATAAGATGGCCAACAGAGTTAAGCTAGCCGTGGCAAAAAGAAATACAGGTGAGGGGGTACAGGCAAAGTGGGCAAGCATTAAAGATGCAATACTTGAAGCAACATCCCATTGTGTTAGTGAGAAAAGGAAGTGCAAAAGAAGAAGGAAATCACTTTGGTTCTCAAACACAGCAGCAGAAAAGGTCAGTGCCAAAAGGCTGGCCTTCAGGAAATATAAGGGAACACTGCAGGATGAAGATAGGGAGGCATACCAAACTTCCCTAAGGGAAGCAGGGAAGGCAGTAAGGCAGGCAAAGGTCCAAACTGAGAAAACACTAGCACTAACAGTAAAAGAAGGTGACAAGACTTTCTATAGATACATTAGTGAAAGGAGAAAGTCCAGAGGGGGTATTGCTAAGATCAAAGGGGATAAGGTTGTGTGTGAGGAGGAGGACCATGTAAAAGCATCTATCCTAAATAGATACTTCTGCTCAGTATTTACTGAAGAGAAGGTAGGGCAGGGCCCACAGCTCTGCACCATGGACACAGGGGGGAGGGAGAGAGGTGTGCACTAGTCCCTTCACAAAAGAAAGGGTCCTACAAGAGCTCAATAAGCTCAGGGTGGACAAGGCAATGGGACCTGATGGCATACCTCCCAGGGTACTAAAGGAACTAAGGGTGGAACTAGCAGAGCCATTATCAGAACTGTTTAGTAAGTCTCTGAGCACAGGAGAGGTCCCAGAAGACTGGAGAAGGGCTCATGTGATCCCACTCCACAAGAGTGGTAGCAGGGAGGAGGCAGGGAACTAGAAACCAGTCAGTCTTACCTCAGTAGTGGGCAAGATTATGGAGACACTCCTTAAGGAAAGGATAATGCAACACCTGGAATTCATAGGAGCACAAGATCCAATACAGCATGGGTTTACAAAAGGAAGGTCCTGTCAAACTAATCTCATAGAGTTCTTTGACTGGGTAACCAGAGTGGTGGACCAAGGGGGAACATTTGATGTTGCCTACCTTGACTTCAGCAAAGCTTTCGATACTGTTCCACATAGAATATTGATTAATAAGCTGGGTAGGCTCGGGTGGGTCAGACGTTGGTCAACTGGGTGGCAAACTGGTTGACGGGCAGAAAACAGAGAGTGGTGGTAAATGGTATACAGTCAGAAGAGATGCAAGTCACAAGTGGGGTGCCTCAGGGATCAGTCCTGGGGCCAATCCTCTTCAATATCTTAATCAGTGACATTGCAGATGGACTAGAGGGTAAGGTTTGTCTGTTTGCAGATGACACCAAGATCTGCAACAAAGGAGATGATACAGATGGTGTGGACAGAATGAGACGTGATCTGGATGAACTAGCAAAATGGTTGGAATAGTGGCAACTGGGGTTTAATGCAAAGAAGTGCAAGATCATGCACATAGGGAAGAGAAACCCTGAAGCCACCTATAGGCTGGGAGGGGAGTGGCTGTCAGTCACGGGGAAAAAAGAGACTTGGGCATCATCATCACCGATGACCTGAAATCATCCAAGCAGACATCTAAAGCAATAGGTAAGGCTAGAGGGATGTTGGGGTGTATTAATAGGGGTATCACAAGTCGGAAGAGGGAGGTGATAATTCCTCTTTACAAGACACTGGTTAGGCCCCATCTGGAGTACTGCATGCAGTACTGGAGGCCACACCTTCACAAGGACATTAACCAAATTCAGACAGTCCAGAGAAGGGCAACCAAAATGGTGCATGGACTGAATCAGAAAACATATGAAGACAGATTAACTGAACTCAATGTGTATACCCTAGAGCAAAGGAGGAAGAGAGGTGATATGATTGAAACATTCAAACACCTTAAGGGCATTAACAAGGTGAAAGAGTCTAACATGTTTCAGTATAAGCAAAATAGCAGGACAAGAGGACACAGCATGAGATTAGAGGGAGGCTGATTAAGGGGTAATGTGAGGTAGTTCTTTTTCACAGAAAGGGTGGAGGATGCATGGAACGGCCTACCTCAGGAAGTGGTGGATATGAATACAGTGCAGGGCTTCAAACAGGCATGGGATAGACATAAGGGAGCAATACAGATGAATATGAATAGATAGGCCATTGACAGAACGAAGGCCTATGGCACATTCTTAAGGTAGAAAAAGAAATGGGCAGACTGGATGGGCCTTGAGGTCCTTATTTGCCGTCAGCTGCTATGTATGTTTCATTAGATGTTTGTAATTACTTTGCTTAAAAATGTTCTGTTTAATATTGTTTATGTGCCATTGTAACTGTCTTGTCATTTGTTTGTCCTTATTGTCGTGTTGAACCTGAAAATGAACTGATTCCAGTGTTCTTACCTGGTTAACAACATTTTAAATAAAAAAAAATAAAAAATAAACAGTTGTTCCTGTCGATGTGATATTGCTTCAGTGGACCATTTTATTCCTGGCATATTCAAGTATCCCAATAATATAACATCCTTATTTTTACAGTGCCTTTTATCTCTTCTAATAGACTAATGTGATTGTTTAGGTCAGTATCAGGTGGCCTGTAGCATACTCCCATCAGAAGATTTTTCCTGTTTGTCATTTTAATTTCCATCTATGTAGTTCATGACTGTTGTCCATTTGGTGTCCCCTGTTAATTTGTGTACACTGGATTTCATCCTTAACATATAATGCCACACCACCACCCTTTTTATTCACCCTGTCTTTGTGGAATGCTGTGTACCCTGGGATGGTCTTTCTCCATGCTGTGGTGTCTGACCACCAAGTTTCAGTAATGGTGGCCACATCAAATTCTCTTTGTTTCATAATTAATTCTAGATCATCTTTTTTAATGCTGTTGAGACTTCTCGCATTTGCCAGTAGTATGTTCAATTCTTGCTTATTTTGGCTAGGTTCATTTTAGAGTAAGTTTTAGATGTTGTTATGTTTGTTGTAACTACCCTACACCCCTTGGTACCTAGTTTTTTCAACAATCAACTTAATTATTTACTTTGTTATGAAAAATGTTTCCTAATAAACATACACCTTTTTTATTTAAGTGGAGACCATCATAACTATATAGGTCAATCCTGGAATCAAACATTTCCCATGTTCTGACACATTTAATCTTATTGGAGAGACACCACAATCTTAATCAGATATTGTATGCTTTTATGCATTTAGTTCTTTCATACCCTGCCCTAGGGAGGGAAAATATTTCTGAAAATATAATTTTTGTGTCAGCTTGTTTTACCACATTATACATTGTTTCCGCATCCTTTACTAGATCATCATAAGCTCTGTGCACCAAATCATTGGTCCTGCATGGATTAGGACCGTCTTTGGTACATTTGCTTCTTTCAGGATATTTGGAAGCATCTCAGTGATTTCTGCTAGCATTGCTCCCCTATAACTACAGCTAGTTGTATTTAGTATTTAGATTATTGCTGTATATTGAATACAGATCTGTATATTTGATCATTGAGTCCCCAAGGATGAATATTTGTTCAACTGGTGTATCTTGTTGATTTTTTCCAAGAGGTTCATTTTCTAGACTTGATACTGATTTCGGTTTGTCCTGCCCTGCCTCACTAGACTGGTTTTGTCCAGTAGGGGTTTCTCCCCTAGTTATATCCATGACTTTCTGTGTTTGTGATTCAGTACTGTCAATTAGGTTAGCTAGTGGCATATACATATTGTTCAAGTCGACTGTACCTAATGCCCTTCTGCCTTTCTTGTTCTTCTGTCTTGTTGTTATAGTAGTCCAGTCCACCATACTTATCCCCCCTTCTTCTTCCTTCACTGCCTCTCCATCTCTAAGTCTGTTGAGGCTTGTACCTTCACTAATCACAGATTTGTTTATGATATTCTTCTTTATTTCCTCTAGCTGCTTGCTGTGTGCCAACACATCATTATCTTTGTGTAAGAGTTGAAGTTTTAGATCCTTTATTTCTTTACACAGTTTGCAAGTATAGATTTCAAAAACCACTTCTTGTTTTGTTGTAAACATATCACGGGATACACACTTTATTCCCATTGCTCCTGTATTCAGCATGACTGTATTAAGATCCATGCTCTATATTTAATACTTATTATATGAAGTGGTTCGTGCCCTGAAAGGGGTTAGATGCAATTCAAGTATGGCATACTCATTTGATGCTTTGCTCAGAGAATGGAACAAGCTGTCATTAAAGAATGGACTTCTTGTCAGACTGACTCAGGATAGGCCTGCCAGCCAGCACAGAGGCAGGGTGTTCGTCTGAGATGCCAACAGACTTGGGACATTGGAGGGCCAGTTCAGGGGGAGGATTGAGCATCCTAGGGACTGCTGTCTTTTTCCAGGGGGAGGAGGTAGAGTGTCCGGCACACTAGGGACCTCTGGCGGAGGCTGGGGGTTCCTTGTGCCGGTGCCGGTACTTGCAGGGGCAGGGAGAATGCAGGATGTCATTGCATGTCCCTGCCCCCAGGGATCTACAATAGAAAATGTGGCTGCCACATATGATGCCTCGCACCCAGTGCTGATCGCCCACTGACACTGTCTCATGGCTGACCTATCCCATCTCCGCTGATCCAGCTTGAACTCATGCCCCGTCCTGGGGGCAATCCAGGGAGGCAAGACTTGTGGGTGCTCCTACCAGCATCCTTCTCCCATCTCCATGTGGGTTGTGCTGGAGAGGTGGCCACACCCTGGGGGGCAAGCCAGTGGGTATCGCTCCATGAAGAGGAGTCCCAGAGAGGTGAGGAGGGAAAAACAACCAGGTGAGCAGGGGCTGGAGCAGTACAGGCAGGCATCCACACACAAAACAAACAAAAAAAAGACTGACTGAGGACATCATACCTTTTCACTGCAAACAGTTCTTTGGAAGTACTGGAAGGCCAAAATGAAGTCTATGAATTACAGTGCTCCATCGCTATAGTAAACCTCACTTTATCAGATTCCTATATATAACAAACGTGGGTTGTAGCTCCTGAGAACTCATGATGTTTAAAATTATACCACCAATTGCTTGTGACTGCTCCTAATTGTCAGGTTTCACTGGGCTGTGACTGCTGTCAATAAATGTTTCAGATGCACACCTGATCTGTCGATTTCAAATACTGTAGCAACTAACATCAAGTGTTGTATCGTACTGCACTATTCTACATGTAACCGCATCTGGGGGAATGTCTAGGGGTGATGTCTGGGGAATAAGTGAGCAACAGTTCAGCTCCATGGAGCCAGGATACCTACAAGAAGCTCCATTTAGTTCCCCACAGCTCCTTCTTTCTGCTGCCAAGTGAACCAGTCTCCAGGTACAGAAACAGTGTTCAACTCTTGGTTCTTGGCTTTTGGCATCCAGCATCCCACGTAGGTCACCGCAATGCAGTTCAATCACAGCCAGCCATATCAGGAATACTCAGGATTAAAATGCCATCACTTTCAAATTCACAGCTCCACTAGGTCTGGAACAAATCCAGGTAGTCATCCCCTGTCTCCACTCTGGAGGGAGAAGAAAGAGAAGGAAGAGAACAGAGCTTCCCAGATTTTGAGACAATACAAAAAACAAAAAGCTCCAATATGACTAAGTTCATTGTGTCTCCGCTAGCAAATAATGCTAAACCTAAGTGGATCATAGATACAGCTTCCCTTGATATAACAAACACGCCGATATAACGAATGCAGATTATGGCTCCTAGAGTGTTCCTTATAGCGTGGGAGGGTCATCTTGGGATTCAATGCACGCTGCACTTCATGCATGCCTGCTTCTGTTGGCCCTAGATTGGCTTGTTGTTTCCAGTGAAAAACTTAACCAGCAGGGCAGCTCTCTTAGGTAAACATCACCACCAGTGGAACATTAGAGCTTGTGTGTATGGACTTTCTTGTACTGGAGCCTAGTGATAAGACTGTACCAACATCTTAGTCATTACAGACCAACACTTTTGTTTCTCACAGACATATCCAACCAAAATAAAAAAAGCTACTACTATGATTAAAATCTTATAACAGTTATCTACCACTGGTGTACCCTACTGGATCCATTATAGTCAAGGAAGGGACTTGGAGAGTTGTCTTGTGAAAGAATTGCTGGTCTTAAAGCAACAGTGCATGAAAGCAGTGAACATTTTGACCAATACTTTTTTTAATTTTATTTTAGATTGCCCCTACCTCCTGACTTGTATGATACACTTTTGCTCTCATTTTTGAGTTGGCTTTTTATTTACAACTGAAATAATAAAAGGACAGCTCCTTTTAATGTGCCTTGAGCTAGTTGTTCATCAGTATTCTCTGTTGTTGTTGAACACTCATGGTTTAAGATCACTTTTTGCATGACTATAATGAAGTAACATACTGCAGACACTGCTCCCTGAACCTATGGGACAAGTGTGCAAAAACAGCTGCGAATACTGATGAAAATCTGTTCCGTTCCTTTTATTATTTTAAATGTGGAAAAAGTACTAAAGCAGACACAAAATGGAGAAATAAGGCTATACTACAAGTCAAGAGATAAGAGGTAATCTAAATTGAAGGAAAATGCATACGTCAAAAGTTTCATTGCTATCATGCACTGCATTTTTTTTAAATTAAGGACTACCACATACCCGCCACAGGGTGAACTTTAATCTCAGTTTTTTGCAAGGCCATGCTGGATGTGCTAGGCAGACTCCAACCAGTTCAGAAAAACAAAAGGAACCACAAGGTAAGTAGTTCTTATCCTGGCATATAATTGCACCAGAAATGACACCACATGTTTCTTACCTTTTTTTTTGATGTTATAAATGTATGCATTGAAGATGAAGCATTGCAGGAGACAATTTATAGTATATTAGGCACTTGCAAAAACAGTTACAAGAAACATATCAACTAGCTTCAGAAGCAACCACCGAAAACAGTCTTGCCAACAAGAAATGGTATGATCAGTGTGCACATCACCATCTTTTACAGGAGTGAAACCTGGTGCTTCTGAGAAATCTTGGACTCATAAGGAAGCAGTAATTGCAGACTGCCAGGCTGCTTAAGTCCTAAGTAGCAGTGGAAAAATTGCTAGACCTACCTGTCTACTCATTCAAAGAAGACAGGAGCAAGGTAGGTACCTGGTAAAAATTGTTCAGTGTAAATACCTCTTACACATTGAAGAGTTGGTCCTAGAGAGGGAGGTAGAGACTCCCAGTTATTTAAAAAGAAGATGTCCAGTAACAGCTCAATGACTCACCTTGGCTGTTTCTGGGGCCCTCGGGCCTCACCTGGACACATCTCTGAGAGGACCGGCCTAGGTTCCCCAGTGGACAGGAGCAGAAATGGTGCTCTGCCTCCACCTAGGGTAGTGACATGAGATACCTGTGGATAAACTGCAGGTTACCACCCCCCAGTAAAATGCACTAACTGCCCCCTACAGTACCTTCCCCACACAGTAAATGCACACACTTTGCTATAACCAGTAATACTGAATTGTAACATAAACTAGTTTCACTTTTATTTTGGGGAGGGGTAAAAAAGGCAAAATAACAGACAACAGTGAATTGCAACAACAAATGGTACCCCGCACTGTCACCACACCTCCACCCATGGGTGCACCTGGCTTTCCCAAATAGCAGTCATGTAACACAATAAGTCCATAGTGGTGGGTACCACCCTGGGGCGGGGGGTGACCTGGGAGGATAGCAGTCTGGTGGCTCCAGCTAGGGTACTTGCGCTGGAGCCCAATACCTTTAAGCATACAACTTGTACTTTTCTGCCTAGGTTTGTCTTGGCGAGTCAGCCGTCTTGCCCAGGACTTAACCCCCTTCTTGCCTAACTAGCTAGCTAAAGTGTCAAAGACTCATCAGAGCTGCAGCTCAGGAGTACTTACAGTTTGGCAATTCAGTGGGTTTGAAGGCAACTGATTTCAATGGTACCATTCTGCTATCAGCAATTATTTGGTGGAGCACCACAGCAACAGGATGCAGGAATGCAGAATGCTAGCATCATCTGTCAGGCCTTTCAGATCTTTGCCTCTAAGGTCTTTATATGCAGTGTTTGGCTGACAGGCCTCTCAACATCTTCTTCTCTGTAGGATACTTGCGGTTCTGAAGACAAGGCAGGCTGGTCTTCTTCTGGGCTTTCCACTGGCACACGGTTTTGCTAGAGCAAACTTTTGGTTGGGGTCTGGTACAGTCTTGAGCCTTTCACTGCACTTCTGTTGGACTAACAACAGTTCAGCAGTCCTCGGTACTTATCCCTCCAGGGGGAACACTGGTTTCACAGTCTCTATGCTTTAGGCTGCAAGTTACAACTCACAAAGCAGGATCAAATTCACTCTGTGAAATCAGCAGACAGATCAATTGTTTCTTCTGCTGGCACAATAGCTTTTAGGCTCTATCCCTCCCTCAAGAACACTGGGTTAGGGAAGCTGTTGGGCTCACAGAACTGTTCCTAGGGCTGAGTAGCCCACCAGCAGTCTCTACTGTACCATCTCTCTCAGGAAGAGCCCCCTTTAGTGGGGTTTCACTGGCTTTTATAGCCTCCCCGAACTTCCCAGCTCACTGGCTGCCTCTTTCACGGGCATATCTGGTGCCCAGTCATCTTTTCCCAGTATCCCCCTCTGCCTAGAAACCCATGGGGGCTGCCATGTTTGTTTATTTTTAAGCTGCCCTGCTTTGGCAACCACCCAGTTCAATTTTAAGCCCTTTCAGGGACTAACATCATTATGTCCTGTCCCGCTTTCCCCACTGGGGCCAGAAACTTTTTTTATTTATTTGAGGTGAGCCCTCTTTTTGCCACCGGGGCTCCAGAAACACACACAGTACCCATTTTCATGCCCTTTCCTCCTTCACTGAACTGGAGTCACGACTCCTTTAAGAGTTAGGGCTGTGCATGCACAGCCGTCACATGGTGGCTGTGTTTTTTATTTACATTTTCAGTCTGCTTCTTCATGGCATCTCCCTTGACCAACAACTCTCTCCCCCAAGTGCCCGGAGGCATAGAACATCTCCTGGACCTCAGCCCCCTTCTTCTGTGGGGCTGAGGACACAAACCTCTGGTGCCCTGGGCTGGCCTGGTGGTTCTGGAGGTTGAGACGCTGAACGACACACCTCAAGCCACGTCGCTGACCCGGATTTGAGAATGAGTTTGGGCTTTTGGGGGTCAGCAGGTGCGAGAGAGGATTGAGTGTCCAGAGGACTGCTCTCCTCTCTTCGGGAGGGAGGGTCTGTCATTCCGCCTATTGGTCGCCCTCTAGTGGGAGCTTGGAGGTGATGCAGGCTGTGAGGCAGACAGCCAGCGTGCGTGGCATGCGTGTGCCCTCACATGTGCGCAATCATGCTGTATGTCAGGAGGGAGGGGTCACCAGAAAAAAATGGAAAATTGGTATCCGGGGGCTCCATGAAGCCTTGCCCCATCCCACTGGCCGTCTGCCTCCACCTCCCAGGATTTGGATTGTGCTCTGAGAGGAGTAGAAGCTCCCTCACAGGCTCTGTCATGGGGGGTCTTGGGCTGGTCGGGGGGGGGGTCAGGTTCATGGGTGGGTAGGTCTAGGATGGAGTTTCTGCCCCCGGTGCACCCAGGAGGGAAAAATGCTGATTAAAAAAATTAAAACTCTGGTGCCTGTAGCTGGGGGAGGGGGAGGCTTACACACTTACCTTGCCAAATGCTTGGCGTCCCCACAAGCCATTAAAAGTTACCTAACCTTATGTACAAGTAAACATGTCAATAAGCACAGTGCTAGTTATACACCTGGTTCCTGTCTATTCAACTTTTTACTGGTACAGTCACAGGAACATCATCATATCAGCATTGACTATCTAGACAATAGGTAGATGTCTTGTAAAAGTTGGTATTGGTACGCACATGCACTTTCCCACCCTAGCCATTGTGCAACACATTGGGGGGTATATGACAAGGTTAACACTTTTATGAATTACATGGAGGGGGGTATCTGAGGAGGCACCAAGTGTATCATAGATAAGTTTAATAATGGGCTTGGGTTCTCTTCCAGTCCTTCTAGGCAATGCTGGAGTTTTCTCAGGAACAGGGTGTGCACTTCCTTCTTCCAATTCTGTGGCCAGCACAGGGGTGTTTTCAGGAATGGCAGCACTTTCTTCAACTTGCTCACCACAGGCCAAGTCTATTACATTGTCCAACACAGGCTCTGGCACTTTTATAATGGGCCTTTTCTCAGGCATGAAGGGTACAGCTTCTGGGCTCAGTTGCTATACAGGCTCAAGGGGGGCACTACTTGTGGAGGGCCTTGAATTTCTACAGTCCATTTGCATCAGGGTCAAATTTTGATTTGTCTCTGGCACATAGTTGCAATATGAAATCTCTTCCTACTCGCTGTCATCAGACTGGTTTGATACTGTACATACTCTGGTTCAGGTGCTGTAGCCAGGGTACTGGACTCTGGTTGTGCCATTTAAGGTTGCATGCAAGCAGTTTGACTTCTAGTCTTGGATCATATTGCCACTGGTCCTTCCTTTTCTAGCTCTGGATCAGGCAGTTTCCCTGATCGGCGACAAGTGGTTTCTGTGCACAGTCTTTTCAAGGCCTCTACCATGTTGTTGCCAAATTTTATAAACAGGCAGGTCTGGCAATTGCTCCACTGCAATATAAGGTTCTGGCGCCCAGTGATCTTGAATTTTGTGTTTTCCTTGCAGGCCTAGATTTCTAAGCAGGACAAGATCTCCCATTTGTAGCACTTGATATCTGACATATAATGGGTTTTGTTTGTCCAGTTGGTTTTGGCGGCAGCTTCTGATGCCAGTTTATAAGCCTTCTGCATCTGTTCTCTCAACCTTTTGGTGTAGTTGAGATAAATTTCTTTGGAAGTGCCGTCTGCAGACACCCCAAAATACGGGTCAACTGGCAATCTGGCCTTAAGTCTAAACATTAAATAGAATGGAGATCTCTGGGTTGCATAATTTTTTTGTGTGCATTTGTAGGCAGGTACCAGATAGCTCACTTTTTGGCTCCAGTTGGGCTTATCTTCAGGATCCAGGGTACCCAACATATCAAAAAGGGTTCTGTTGAAATGTTTAGGCTGAGGGTCATTTTGAGGATGATACGGGGTGGAGCATGACTTCTTGATTCCATATGCAGCCACAAACTCCTTGACCAGTCTTCTCTCAAAATCTCTGCCTTGGTCAGAATGTATTCATTGTGGAATGCCATAGTGGTTCACAAACTGCTGCAACACTTTTACCACAGTACTAGCTTTTTGATATTTCCCGTGGTATGCCTGGGCATAATGGGTGCAGTGGTCAGTTATTACAAGGATGTTGACCTTGTTTTTCCTTTGTGGTTCTAGTGAGACGAAATCCATACACATGAACTCCAGAAGGCCACTCGTTTTAATGCAGTATTCACAAAAGGTGCAGCTCTTTGGGGTAGAGTCTTTCTCTTGATACACCTGAGTCAAATTTTTCAGCACTTTTCAATGTCTTTCACCCAGTCTTTCATCATTCTGGGCCAGTAAAATCGTGTTCTTGCTAGGTCTAGAGTGTGTTCATAGCCCAAATTTACCATTTCAATGTGCAGTAGAATAATGACTGCCTTGTGGTATTTCCATGACAAGACTGATTGTTGCCTTGGGCTCTTGGAATTGTCACTATTTTGACTTTGTTATACCAAAAGTCCATCTTTTAATTGCAAATTGCTCCATTCCCTCAGTTATAGTTTCACATCGGGATGATTATTGCACACTTTATCTGCACCGTGTCCCTTCTCTAGGGCTTTGATTACTTCCCTTAACACATGATTTTCCCTTTGCACACACTGCAGTTCCAGCTTACTTAGTTGTGGCAAAGAGGACCGGTCAAACCTGGTGAAGTTCAAATAGGTATCAGAAATGATGTCTGGCGAGGCTCGCAACATGTCTAGAACCCTGTGGGGATTCTCTATGGCAATTTCTCCTTTTAGCTCGAACTGCACATTTGAGTCAGTCAGTTCAGTATGCAGGCACCTTGACAAGACATCAGCATCAATGATGCTCCTTCCACTCCTGTATTCCAAACTTTAATCATAGGCCAAGAGGACAGACAGCCATCGGTGCCCGGCAGCATCTGACTTGATGGTAGTGTTCACACAGGTGAGGGGGTTGTTATCTCTCCGGACTGTGAAGTGAACAGGTTGTCATGGAATTTCTTATTCACTGCCCATTTGAGCCAAAAATTCAAGCTTATGCACCAGATAATGCTTTTCTGAAGGGGACAGGCTGTTGCTGGCAAATGCTACAGGGCAAAGCTCCCTGGGATGTTCTTGGTACAACACTGCTCCAAATCCATTCAGGCTGGCATCGGTGTGCAGGATATGTAGCTTGGTGGGGTCAGCAAATGCCAATACATGTGCCTTACTCAGTCTGTTAATTATCTCTTGGAAAGCTGTTTCACACTCATCCATCCAATGGTCACCAAAAGGCTCATTCACTCTCAGGTACTCTTTTGAAGAACTGTCTCTCTTGGATTGGGCTCCCTTTTTGTTTGTTGATGAATAGCCCTGTGTGAGGTCATTCAGTGAGTGCACCACCATGGAGTAGTATTTCATGAACCATCTATAATACACACATGAGCTGAAAAAGGACTACAGAGATTTGAGATTTTGTGGCCTGGGTAAGGTGGTGAGGGCCTCTACTTTGGCTGGGTTAGTCTGTACTCCATTGGCTGAAACAATGTGGCCAATGCACTTCACTGAGGGCTGGCAAAACTGGCACTTGTCAATAGATACCTTTAGGCCGAACTCTTCTAGGTGGTTCAACATTTTCATGAGGTGAGCCTCATGCTCCTCCAATGTCCTTCCAAACAAAGGTTATCTAGGGACACAATAACCTTCAACAGGTTCATGTCTCCCACTACCAACTCCATTAATCTCTGAAATATGACAGGGGCCCCCTATATTTCCTGGGGCATCTGTTCAAACTGGTAGAAGCCCAGAGGGCAGATGAAGGCCTTCTTCTCCTCATCCGACTCCACCATGGGGATCTGGTAGTAACCACTGTGCAGATCTAGCACGGAGAACCATTGGCTCCCTGACAAGCTAGCCGAGGCATCTTCAACCCGAGGTATAGTATACTGGTCTGGCACAGTCTTCTTGTTCAAAGTCCAGTAATCAATGCGCATATGGACAGCCCTATTCTTCTTTCATGCCACTACGATTGGGTGAGGCATAGGGGTTCTGTGACTCCTTTATTATTCCAACTGACAGAAGCTCTGAAGATGGTGCCAGACATCCGTAATGTCCCCAGGGGCCAGTTTCTGGGACCTGTCATGGAAATGATGTTCATCTTTCAATCTAATATAATAATAATAATAATAAATTTATTTATAAAGCGCCTTATCTAGTGGCAAGGCACCAAACAATATAAAAACATATCAAGATCATACAAACATCAAATCAGTTAAAATCACATAACAATAAATCAGAAAACAAAACATTCAATTAGCTGAGAAGGCTTGGTGCCACAAAAAGGTTTTTAAGCCCTGCTTAAATCCCTCCATAGTTGTGCACTCCCGTAACTGACGGGATAGAGAATTCCAAAGGATGGGGGCTGCATACACAAAGGCTCTTGCACCAGATTATTTCAAATTCACCCTTGGGATCTCTAGCAACCCCTCGTCAGCCGAGCGGAGTGATCAGCCAGGGCAGTAGGAGACCAGGAGCGGTTTCAGATAGTTCGGGCACTGTCCATGTAGGGCTTTAAAAGTCAGTAAACCAACTTTAAAGGTGATCCACCACTGTACTGGCAGCCAGTGCAGTTCATGCAGCACCAGTGAAATATGACAGGATCAAGCAGACCCTGTCAAAAACTGGGCCGCCGCATTCTGCACCAGCTGCAAGTGACAGATTTCTACCCCAGAAAGTCCTAGGTAGAGGAAGTTGCAATAATCCAAGCACAAGGACACAAAGGCGTGGACCAGAGTAGGAAGGTCATCAGACAGAACCAGATGCCTAATCCTGGCGATATTCCTAAGATGATAAAAGGACATTTTGATGACAGCTGACACCTGAGAATGCAGGATCAGTCCATCATCAAAAATTACCCCCAGGTTACGCACCGTTCAAAGGTTGGGAGTGAGACACTGCCAAGAAAAATTCCATAGGGCACACCAACTCCTGACCCCCCTATCTGATGACCTGTGTCCACAACCAATACCTCAGTTTTTTCTGAGTTCAACTTCAGCCAGCTGGCATCCATCCACTCCTGGATTTCTTTCAGACAGTTATTAAAGACCGAGAGAGCTCCATCCTGGTCGGGTGCAAAAGAAAGGTAGAGCTGGGTATCATCTCAATAGCAGTGAAACCTCAGCCCATACCTTCTTACAATGTCTCCGAGGGGTAGCATATACACCGCGAACAACATGGGTGACAGCACTGAACACTGAGGCACCCCACATGACAGAGGAATTGGGCCTGAAGAATAAACCTCAGACACCACTCTCTGTGTTCTACTCATGAGAAAAGATGTAAACCATCTGAGGAATGTTCCCGTCAGTCCACAGATATGCATCAGGCATCCTATCAACACCCCATGGTCCGTGGTGTCAAAAGCTGAAGAGAGATCCAGAAGGACCAAGATGGTACGGTTCTTCCGATCTCTCGCCATCAGGAGATCATTAAGCACCCGAACCAGCGCTGTCTCGGTACTATGTCTCTTACGAAAACCGGACTGGAGCGGTTCATAGATGTCATGGATGGTCAAATGGTTTTCCAGTTGAGCTGCCACTACTTTCTAAATCACCTTCCCTAAAAAGGGAAGGTTAGAGATAGGTCTGTAGTTTGCATGGCAGTCAGGGTCCAAGGTAGCTTTCTTCAACAGTGGTGTCACCATCGCCTCTTTCAGGGAGCTAGAAAACTATCCAAATTCCAGGGAGCACCAGACTATCCACACAAGAACCGGACCGATGACATCAATGCAACCCAAAATTAGGGAAGTTGGTCCAGGGTCCAAACTACAGCACATAGGGCGCACACTCTGGATAATCCACATGACATCCATGAACTCTAGTCGACTGAAGGTACTCCAGGAAGGCCGAGGTGCAGTGACCCCGTACTGATCAAAAGCAACACCCATAGAGTTTGCTGGCTGGAGTACTGCCCTGATGACAGCCACCTTATTTGTAAAGAATCAAGCAAGCTCCTCACACTCTAATTGCGAAAAAGCTTTCCGAACATGTAGACAGGCTGGGTTGCACAGTCTGTCCACAGTTTGGAAAAGCTGAGCTGGTTGATTCTGAGCAGCCGCAAACTCCCCAGACAGGAATTCTGCCTTCTTACGGGTGATTGCAGATTGATAGACTTGATAATGGTCCATCAATCTAGGGTGGTCAGCATCAAGGGTGGACTTGCACCAGCAATGCTCTAACCTTTGTCCTAGTCTCTGCATCTCCCTCAAAGTCCAATCAAACCAGGGGGACCTGGGGTGAAGAGAGAGAGAGAGGGCAAACATGGACTGGAGCAGTGGAATCCAGAGCCACCGAGATGGCTAAATTATAAGCTGTCATGAGGGTCTTCGGGTTATTGCTTGCCAACGAGAGGGATGAGAGATCAAGTGCCGCCGCTAGGCTATGAGAACTTATATCCGGTAAAGGGCGGTACCTAACCATCTCCACAGGGGTAGGCCTATGAGCGGGGGTACTAAAAGTAAACCCCACGGTGTAATGATCAGACCACCCAGCTGGTTCCACCCCCAAGTCAGATGTTTCGATCACTAGGAGAAAGATTAAGTCAAGGGAGTGTCCGTGTTTATGAGCAGCTGTGGAAACCACCTATGTAAGGCCTAGAGATGTCATTAGCTGGAGGAAGTGTTGACCAAATTGCGAGAGTTCGTCATCGACCCAGGTGTTGAAGTCACCCAGAACCATCAGTCTGGGCAACTCAAACACCATGTCGACAACTAAGTCCGCCACTTCCTGAAGGAATCGCTTCTCATCACCGGGTGGACGATAGATGAGGGTGATTCAATAGCCTACACCTGCTACAACGACACACTCAAAAGACTCAACCTCCTCAACTAATACTCTTGCGAGGTTAAGTTCGGTCTTGAAACAGACCGCAACCCCCCCCCCACCACAATCCAATCTCTGGCGGTATATCACCGAGTACCCAGCAGGAGTCACAACCTCCAAAACGGGGCCAGAATTTTCATCCAGCCAGGTCTCGGTGATGCATGCCAGGTCCACTGTTTCAACAAGGTCTGCAATAATTACAGCCTTGTTCTTAATAGACCTGGCATTGCACAACACCACCCGAGTTGGATGAACCTCCCAGGCTGCCCGAGCCATCTGCCTACTACAATCAGTAGTGCCCTTGGGTATGGGCACCATACATGGAGAACCACGATCTGGATTCCATTTCTCCCCAGGGCGTCTCCTGGATCTTACCACCCCAACCACCTCAATACGATGACCCCTCTTCTTCTTGGACACATCCCACATCCCACTCATGCAAGGAAAATACTTTTTTCTGCTGAGCCAGTTTCTGTCTTAGGCTCCAAAAATTTTGGTTGGGTATGGGTTAGTCTCCAAAATCAAATAAGATTGGATCTATTTCAACATCTGTGGCTAAGGGAGTACTGTCCAGTTCTCAACTGTGTACACACCAGTCATGGTGATGTTCAGGCATGAAACTGTACTCCTTGTAGAACTGTTGCATAGGGCACACATTGTTGAGAGGTACAGTGACACTACAGATTATGTAGCTACAGTACCAGGGTATCTCAGTATACTGGATTCAGCAGTCAAAAGACACCAGGAAAAGGCTACTGGTAGGCACAAAGAGCAATATGACCTTAAAATATCTGGCCAAGTCTATGAAAAGCATAATTGGCTGTGGGTACAGAATCAGACATGGGAAAAAGATATCCTCCCAATGTTGAAACCATGGTTCAAGGGCCTATAGCGAGGGACTCCTACATTCTCTGAGGTACTGCATAAACTGTTATTCATAAGTGACAGACAGACAGACTGTAGTCTTGCACTACAGTTACTTGAAACCATAGCATGGACCAGGCCCATCAAAGAGGTGGTCCTTGAGCTAGAGTCTCTGACCAAACTGCAACAGCAAGTTTCTGGTCAACCACCACCAATCTCAGAAACTGTAAGGTTGCCACCAGAATAGACAGGAACCAGCCTGAGGATGGTGAGTTGTCCCTTTTCTGGACAGTTGGGAGGATTCTGTGGTAAGGAACTCTGTGGGTGGACAGCCAGAAAAGACAACCCCTTCTGAAGGAGGTGAGAGATCTGTAGAGCCTGAGGCAGTCCCCAGTGTGGAGCTCAACCAAACAGAATTCAAGAGAGAAGTGGCAGACCCTATAGAGCAACCAGCTCATTATAATCCAGGGGAAGATTTCAGCAGCCTGAACTAGACAATGGAGGGATTCTCTGGTAGCATCACCAAGTCTTGTGCAACTGACTGAGGGCATAGGGATCCCATCATAAAACAAGACTACATTATGAAAACTGACGTGAGTTTACTCAAATTGTCAGTTTGTTGTGGTGATCTATCCTCATCTATATGGGGTAGTGTGTCCTCACTGATGTTCCCAAGTATGTGATTCACACACATATTGTTCCCACCATACATCCTCCTTTATGCTGCACCCAGGTTTGTGTGAAATTGTGTTTGTCTTGCTAATGCTCTGCCAGAAACAACTGTTTATTAATGGTTAGACATGCATCAGGTGCATAGCTAGCACTGCATGTTTCCTTCCTTTAATGCTGCTAGTTAGGATGCAGGTATTAGTCAGGTGTAGGTACTGTATATATATGTTGATGTTTTTGTAGCTATGCTGATGCCCCTGTTCTTGAACATTATGGTCAATATGGACTACTGGACATTTGTCCTGAAAATGTATCAGGTATTTAGTAGAGGAGTGTAAGCCCCCATAATTTGTGACTTTCCTGTGGGCTCTTGAATCATAGCAGTAGTGCAACAGCAGTCTTCCCCAGATTACTATTACATGGACTAGACAGAAGGCAAAAGGCAGGCAGAGCATCTTCGGGACCATCGGGCATCCAGTCATCATGGCCAGTAAGCCACACAGAAAGGGCAGTACTAGTCCCGGGATGAGCAGTGGTGTCAAGAGTAGAATAGAATGTGCCATTGGTCATATGCAAGTGAGTTCACATTGGGGAGTGTGACTCCGCTACCATCTCCCCTGCTACCAAACAGTTAATCAGGTTGCATGACCACAACAGAAGTGCTTCTTGCCCTGTGGGAGGTAGCAGGACAATAAATGAACATTTGCAGCACCAATAATGGATGTGCTTCAAAGATATAGCTTAAGCTTCAGAAAAGGACAAGCAAGTTAGGGGAACCCAAGGAAACAGACATATAGTCCTTGCAGCAGTGTCCTGTGAGCCCAGAGGACTGATGTGTAAAGGAATCAGATGGGACAGAAAATGTTGCCCTGAAGTTTCAGCCAGTCGTGAGCACCTGTTCACAAGGCATGCTTGCTGTATGTCTCTAGTCAGCTCAGTCATGCTTCCCCATGAATTTCCTGCCAAATAGTGCACAGTCTGAAAATGCTATACATACTGGAGTAGAGCCAAGGATCTGGGGTCAGTCTAGCTCAGTTGGCTTAATCTGTGTGACATTGAGACTGTGAGTCTACCTGTCACACACTGACTGGGTACCAGTGGGCTCATCAGGGACTGGTAGTCTACAGAGTGCCTTTTTCAGCTATTTTCATCTGGAGTCCAGTGTCCATTCTGGAGTGAAGAAAGAGAAGAAGGTGAGAGGCTGGTGAAGGGCAGGTTTACCCTTAGGACTCTCCCTCACTGAGGTACAGTCTAGCCAACAACGTGAGAGAAAGAAATAGAGAGACCAGTGCCTGAGACAGATAAATTTCACCAAATCCAACAGTGAGAAGGAGCAGCTGATGGCCAGTACCTGCAAGGTTCCTACTGCCTAGAGAAGCTGAAGTAGGCTGGGCCAGCCAACACCAGTAGCTGGGATTGTGATTTCTGCTCATTTGGTCATGTTGTCTTCCAGGACCCAAGACAGCTGGGAAGACCAGTGCCCCTGTGGCAGAGCTGGGGAGAAATCCAGAAGTCGACAAAAGGTGTCACCTGAATGTAATTCGCTTTCTACATCCGGAAGAGGCTAGACATCAAATGATTGCTTTGTCTAAAGCTGCATGTCAAGAGGACTAGTCTCAAGATACTCTGTCAGCATGACTCAGAGCAGTCATTTCAAAAGAATATTTTTTATTGTCTATTTATTTATTTTATCTGTAAACCCTCTCCCCCAGTTTGGAGCTTACCTATGGGCTACCAGGCCCCAGTAGCAGCAGTCTTTCCCTAGACTACCAGGCAGGAGGCAAGAGTATAAGTACTATATTAGATGGTCCTCCCAGTGTCCTAACGAGTAGCTTATCACCCTCCCATGCTGGTTATCACAGTTTGAGAATGAGCTTGGGAAGCTGGTTGGGTGATCCTGGGTCAGTGGATTGCTCTGCCATGTGGTATTACTCCCAGCTCTGGAAGGGAGGATGTAGCACTATACCACATAGGTGGCGCACTTCTGCAGGACAAGGAATTTAACTTGTATGGTGAACCATGTATGTAGAAGTCGGGGACAGGACAGCACGCTGCATCAGGGGAGGTGGGCCGGATCAAAAAACAGGGAAAACAGTGCTAACGGGATGACACCCAGTCACTGTAGGCCCCGCACCACAAACAGGGCACAATGGGTCATTATGGATGAGCTTCATGGGAGGGAGATGGCCCTCCCACTCCTGACCCTGCCATGGGGGGGAATCCATGGGGAAACTTGAGCCTAGTGGTAAGTCCCTGAGAATGTGGATGACAGGGTTAGATGATTGGGGGTAGAAGAGGGCCAGACACCACGACAGAGAATAAAAAGGTTTCTTGCAAAAAAAGAAGTACTGTATTAGTTCCTGATGCCCTTTTCTCCCATGTACCCTACTCCCCATGCATCTGTTCCTTTACTCTTCCCTTTTAATAAGTTTGCTATATGTTTGCTTTTTAATTCTGCATATTGGGTATCATAGTTTGGGCACTGTTATTAGAACGGTGAGGGAAACTGTGTGGGGACCGGATATAATTGTACTGGTAGGTGGGGGAGTATAGCCTTGAGTGACAACATCGGGTTCCCCTTATGTTAAATCATCTGATCAGTGGGCCCTGAGTGAAGACGTCCTGGGCCACTCACCAGTAAGTAGGTCATAAAATGAATGTGTACTGTTTTCCAGTAGAAATGTTTTTTGATACCCTGGCATAGCATTCATTTCTCCCTTGATCCCTTTCAGATCTGAAATTAGAATGGGAGAGTTATTGATTAATCTTTTGAATCATGTTAATATACAGTACTTAGGAATTAATTGAATAATAAGTTACCACAAGAGAGATTCATATATTAATTAAATGTATTATTTCAAGATTCTCGTCTGCAAGATTTCCCATTTTTACGGCTGCAGGGGAGGAGCCTGCAGACATCTTGCTTTGGAAAAACACTCTCCAGATCTGGAACCCAGCCAACAACACTAGTAAAGTTGAAGCATGATAGCACCACCAGGTGAAGCCCTCCACCATATCCCCGCTGTGTCTATCTTCTCCACCACACCACTACACTTTTTTTTAGCATGCCTTTGTAACGCCAGCTATTTGCAGAGCGAGTGCAAGAGACGCAGAAACATGAGGCAAGTAGGAACAGAGAGACTGGAGTCTACAGAGAAAGTCTGGCTGTGAGAGTCAAGTTTTCACACACACAGCAGGATTACTAAAAAAACAAATTATTCAGTTGATTTTTTAGGCAATGTGTGACACAGTACTATAGTACACTAAAGAGCACACATACATCTGGCTCTCTTCAGTATCACTGCGGAAGCTAAACACTCGAAAGCATACTGTGTCACAATGAAATTCTTTAGCTATCTATTTATTGATGACTAATGTTCTTTACCATGTTACTATGCTGGGTACTGCCTGTGAAGAAGTGCAAGTTGTTCAGCAATGTCTGAACCTGTAGCCATCACTATGCTGCAGTGACGCAGCGGTTCTACAACAATGGACTGCACACAAGTATGTTGTCCCCATTTTCCTTTTTTTCTTCCCAGTCCACTCCCCAGCTTTAGCTGGATTTCTGCTTGCCTTGGTAGTTTTTATATTGGCGTGCTTCTGCAGCCAACGTCTTGCGGCAGTGGAAATTTGGAGGCGCGGTCGCTGTTGGGCGAATGCAGGACATGCATCAGTAGGTGCGTCCCTCATTCCCCAATCAGCCTGCATGCCCGTGACACACCATGCATACTAATGTGGCAAGCACATCTAAGGAAAGGTCCACTGCAATCTGAACAAAGCTTGTCAGATGCAGCGGACCCTTTCTACGTGCTCGGCTACATTGTTAGCATGGCGGGCAGCCATCCAACTGCCGACTTCGGGGGTGCCCAATCCCCTGCCAGCTTACCATGGCCCCAATTATGTGCCAATGGGGGAGCCTACTCCCCGTCGGCATAAAGCACTCCCCCATGTGTTATGTGCCGAGGAGGTGCCCAATCCCCCTTGGCTCTTGCCCCCCCCGCTTACCTTGTGTGCCGACAGGTGCCCAATCCCCGCCGGCATAAATTAATCCCCCCTTTTGTTGTGTGCCAATGAGGGTGCCTAATCCCCCGCCGTGGCTGCAGCAACCCCCCCAAACAGTTAGGTGGCACGCTGGGAGCCCACCCCAGCATGTCAAATCCCCTGAGGGAAAAAAAACTGTCCCGCAATGTGTTTTTTTTCACCCTGTAACACAAAAATGGTCCCTCGTAGTCTCCTTACCCACTACCTGCACCTACCCGCAGCGCATCCTGCCTCCCCACACCCCCCCCATACTTACCTCTGGAGTCCGGCGCGATGATCTTCGGGGGACCGGGAACACGTCTGCACTCTTCAAAGCCGACTGTGAACTGAGAAAATGCTGGTAAGCTGTATAATGGAATAAATAGTTTTTTTTTTAACTTTGATACATATCTCAGGCATTTCTTGGAATTTTGGCGCCAAATTTTCAACATGAGGTTTTTGGGAACCCTCCTCATGAATTCTTGCACTGTCATGGTGTTATTCGGTCCTGAAAGGTGATTTCGCAGTCACTGTGCGGAATCACCATTCGGGAGAGAGGAACAAAATGATAGTGCCAGTGTTCATGAGGCGGGCTTTCAAAAAGCCTATGTTGAAAATTTGGTCGGAAAAATCCAAAAAATTACTGTTCTACGAAAGTGAGTTGTGCAGGTACCACGCACGCTCATAACTTAGCAAATCTGTAATATTTTCATGCCACATGTTCAGCATTGGCATTTTTCCACACCTTCTTGTGAACCGTACAGCTGTCATTTTTCACTTCCTGCCCGAAATGTGTTTTCGCACTTCCAGCGCAGAATCGCGTGGTCAATGTGGGAAATCAGTGTTCAGGACAAATTACAAAAATGACAGTTGCACTGTTTATGAGCAGAGGTCCTAAAATGCCTATGCTGAAAATTTGGTGACGATACTCTGTAACATGACTGTGTTATGAGCGTGCATTGCGCAGTTTGCATGCAAGCTCGTAAGTTCACAAATTTGTAATATTTTCACTCCAGATTTTCAACACTGCCATTGTTCTGTACCTCCTTATGAACAGTACAACTGTCATTTTTCACATCCTGACCAAAATGTGTTTTTGCAGTTCCAGTGCAGAATAGCGCAGTCACTGTGGAAAGTCCATGTTTGAGACACATTATCAAAATGACAGTGACACTGTTCATTAGCAGAGGTCCTAAAATACCTATGTTGAAAATTTGGGGCCGAAAGTCCATAAAATTAGTGTTTTATAAGTGTGTGTTGCGCAGTTTGCATGCCAGCTCGTGAGTTTGTGCATTTGTAATATTTTCACTCCACATGTTCAAAATTGGCATTTTTCCACACCTCTTTATGAACAGTACAGCTGTCATTTTACATATCATGGCTTAAATGTGTTTTCGCATGTCCAGCGCAGAATTGCATGGTCGCTGTGCGAAATCAGTTTTCGGGGCAGTTTGAGGAAATGACGATGACACTTTTAATAAGCAGAGGTCCTAAAATGCCTATGTTGAAAATTTGGTGCCGAAAGTCTGTAAAATGACTGTGCTGCAAGTGTGCATTGTGTAGTTTCCATGCAGCCTTGTCGCTTTGTACATTTGCAATATTTTCATGCCAGATTTTCACCACTGGCATTTGTGCACACCTCCTTATCAACAGTACAGCTGCCATTTTTCACAGCCTGACGTGTTCCCGCAACTGTGGCACACAATGGCGTGCTCGTTCTGGGAAATCACCTTTTGGGACACATTAACAAAATCACAGTGCCACTGTTCATGAGGGGAGGTCCCAAAATACCTATATTGAAAATGTGCCTAAAAAACTCCCACGAATAATTGGGTTGCGGACGTCTGTTGTGCAGTTTGTATGCATGTTTATTGCTTCACCAATATTTCATATTGCCACTCCAGATTTTCAAAGTTGCCATTTTTTACACCTCCTCATGAACAATACAGTTGTCATTCTCCACATCCTGCCCAAAACTGTGTTTTCGTCCCTTTGTCAACAAATGCCACAGCTGCTGTGCAAAACCACCTTTCAGCTAACAAAGTGATTGTGCCGCTTTTCATGAGGTGGCCTGACAAGCAGCCCATGTTGAAAATGTAGAGTGAAACTACCACTACATGCCTATGGTGTTAGGGTTTCCAACTGTAGTACCCCACCCGGTATGGATTTACAGGTGTCAGGAACTGACTTGGGATCATTGGATTTAATGCTCATGCCATTCCATCCCCCATGCCCACCCTGCAGCCACTGACAGGCATCATGGAGTGTCTTGCACTGTTCGGCCACAAACTTCACCTCAAGCTCCTATACTGCACCACGTCAGTGTATTTCCTTATGGAATGGGATAAGTATAATGCCCAAAGACCCCAAAGCACACCATGACACTTGTCAGTGTCTACAGGATAGGGTGAGGTACAATGGCATGAGCATTATAGCTGACAACCCAAAGGCCTGTCGCTCTCTACAGGGTGGGGGTGGGGTTGGAGTCACTTCAATACTTCACTGCCATTCCTATTATGAGTCTCTAGCTCTGCCACTGCCAATGCCAGTGCCAGCGTGACAACATTCAGCATTGACAAATGCTTGTTTTACTTGAATCCAGAGGTTTACAGTAACAGCCAGACAGCACTGAATAGTGCTTTGAGTATAATTAAAGGCTGTCAACAGTCCCATGATTTAAGGGACATCCCTTATTTTAATTAAAAAATGCATGTCTCATACTGATTGAATATGGGACACCTTTTCTCCCATATTTCATGTTGGCAAACAGCGAATCAGTTTCAGCAGCACCATTACACACTGGGATGACCAGAGACATAGCTTGAAGTGGGAATCTGAGTTTCAGCATCATGTGGCGCAGAAGAGAGCAAGCTAACAACTGATTGCTTGCTGAAGACAGTAGAGACTGCCATGTAGCAAAAACAAAAAAAAAATCCTGAGTAAGTAAAACTTATGGGTAATTTCTGCACTGTATTTGTTATACAGTCCTCCTGTATGACTAGTCCTGTCTGTATTTTAACGGCTGCAGTTTTATCAGCAAGAGCTGGGCTGGGGAAATCAGTTAGATCATCTTAATCCTCAGGACAGATTCTTCACAATGTGACCTGGCTACTACTTAAATCAGATGCTCATTATTTATACATAATAACTGATGACCCCCTATATCAACTCACTTCTTTCACTTTTCAAAAGCCCTAATAACCCAATCCGACATCACACCAAGTTGTTACGGCTTTTGCAGGCTTGTACTCCTCTGTCTTGTCAGTCTATAAGCGGTAAAAAGGAAAACTGACCATGCAACAGTTTTCCACACATTTTGAATCTGTTATCCCCACAACTGACTGCTCTGCATAAAAGTCATACTTCGTTTCCTTGAACAGCCTCTTAAAAGTGGAAAAAAAATGGAAAGCCACTGTGAATCTCATTAAGAAAATGCACTTCCCACAATCACTTACTATTTTACAGCAGTCCCGAACCTTCACCCCAGTTCTCATGGCAACCAGAGTGATCCAGAGCCCTATCGACGAGACAGAGAGAAGCCTAAACCTAAAAAAAAGTTATTTTGCTGTTTTAAATCAGAGTTTAAATTTCATATTTAGCAAGTTAATATTTAGTGCAGCTTTTTACAATACGACAACATCGCAGCTGCACTCACAATAACTGCATAAATGTATTTGGCATGCACCCAGTTATCTCTTTCTAAAGTGATGTTTCCATGTTTTAGGATGTTATAGTTCTTGTTCTGCAGTGTTAAACAGAGGGTCATTAAAAGTGACTCCTATAAGCTCTTCATGGTTGTTAGATTGCATTTTTGTTTGTTCTACTGCAAAGTTGTCCTTGCATCAGTAAATAATGCATATGCAGGTGTGTGTGTGATATAGTGTTTGTTTTACACACCCTCTGTGTGTGATAATTACATAAAACTCTTGAGCTTTGCTCTGGAGGTTTATGGATTATTACACACCTCGGGTGTGTAAAAAACACCATATCACACACCTGCATATGCATTACTCTCTATTTATTATTCATGTTTTTTTTGTATTCTGTGATAACCATAGGCTGGTAGTAGGGTTTTTAATAAGTGATAGCTGAGATCTGGGGGAAACTGTTGCCATCCCCAAACTGTAGCTAGCAGGGAGACTAAACTAGAGTGAGACTCGCAGTACTACCAATCCTGTGTTTCAAGCAAGTTGTTGCACATTGAGTCATATGCTTTGCAGTAAGTTCTGAACTGCATGAATTTTATATTGCTGCAACAAACACATTTTCTTTAACTCCTCCTCACACCTCCTCAAGTAAGAGGAAATGGGAGGAAGATCTCTGAACAATCTGATTGTCAGTGCAACATATAAATTGAGTTTGCTTACAATTGTAGTTCACATTAGGATGGTAAAAGAGATCACACCTTAATTGATAATATGGCACTTTTTCAAATTCTGTTACTTGTTCTTGCTCAGTTTGTATTAGAATTTTAAATGTGTCACAGCAGGCAGCCGTTTGCGAAGATCAGCCCCTTGAATGACCATGACCCCTTTGAAGGCCAAACGTCTCTGTTCTGTAGTGCACATCATGGGTTATAAAATAAGGCTTTGCAGACAGGTAACACTGCATCCAGAATGAATGAATGCATGTTTCTGTTAAAACGGATTCTTAGGCATCATCATCATTGTGACTTCAGTGGTGTTGTTGGAGGACTATGACTACAGTAATTTAATTAGCAAAGCCAGTACGCTATGCCATGCTACTTGGGGTTTGCTGGTATGGAAGTGATGTGTTAAATTTATTTGAGCTGGGGGTGTTGCCTCTGCCTGTGTTAAATAAATAATAAAAAAGCAGGGTGTGGTGGTGAAGCCCCCAGCTGAAACAAATTGATAAAAAACACATGTACACCCATGCCAGCTAACCATACCTACCATAATTAGCATAACATACCTTGGGAACCCAAATATCCATTAGGGCGAGGAGCAGCTGACACCAGTGCATTGTGTGTGGAAGTGCACACACAGCTTGGGTTGCCATACCCAAAAAAATCAATACCTTTCTGTGATGTCAGCCTGGGAAGTGGCTGAGGGGAGGTGTCTAAGAAAAATGTCCCTTGTTTTTGAAATACAGTGTTGGCAACCATATACATGGGAGTTGGAAGAGAAGGAATATAAAAAACTTTTAGAAGAAATACTACTACTCATATTGCCACCGGGTGGGAGTCCAGTGAACATAGAGCAGTTTGCAGTGCAGTTGTTATTAAATACACATGCACTGCTTTTGTAAAAGAGCAGCTTCATAAGACAATCACTGAGGTATAGGAAACTGCCGTAACTGTCTTATTTTGACAAGTGTGCAGGCTTGTCCACAGGTTTTGTAAAAAGCAGGTTCAATTCGGCAGATGCCCACAGAAACTCATTCCCACCACCTATTACAAACTTGTATGAGAGTTACTGCACCTCTGTCATCTTTCTCTTTTAAATACTATAGGGAGGTTCCACCACCTAGAAATAACTGCTTTCACCCCTAAAAATTTAGATGTGAAAGTTCTCCCTCCTAAACATTTCCAGTTTGACTGCTGGCAAATGAAAGACTAAATGCTCCTTGGAGTAAGGTGTCACTGATTAAAAATACTGGTTTTCTTTTATTTTTATATGCTATGTGCTTATGAGAAAAGGTTGGAACCCAATCCAGTACTGACATGTCCCAGTGGCATGCTGGTCCAGGTGTAGACAGCAGCATGCTGCAGGGCACCAGCAGCGGCATGCCAGACACACACCACCAACAACAGCATGCCATACATTTACAGTGGCTTGTTGGTCAAGGTGCCTGAACCCAGCCCCTGGACTGGCAGGTCATGTTGGTACTTGCTTTACAGCACCCAAACCAGCATGCCAGTGAGACATGGCAGGTCTGGAAAATCTTTTTTCAACACATTGAAAGTTTCTGCCTTGTAACTCACTGTGAGATACTGTACTCAAGGTGCCACACTCTATGTGGCAGCTAACTTAATTTCAGTGCATATACGGACTTGTGCAGTAGCACTGTGAGCCCTTCTTTGGCAGAAAGCAGAAAGAGAGGCTTGGTAGTTCAAGGACCACTCAAATGAACTACCAACCTACCTAATCAGGCTTGTTTTATTATTGTGCAGTTTGACTGCTAACTGTGCCACAGTCAGTGTCGCACTGGTTTTAAAACATTTTAAATGTTTATTCCAGACTGTAACTGGGTAATAAAATTACCTTTTTCAGGTTCTTGTTGGAACTGCACAAAAGGAAGAGACAACAGACAAATGGTGTCCCAATAATAAATATAATTTATTACTGGCAAATAATAATAATAATACAGGCTAACAACCAACAGTGTAATCACATGAATGGAAAAACAAAATTCAAAGATTTTCATAAGGCAAGAGATAGTGATATTAAAATACACCTTCAGTTATGGAAGTGGGAACCTGAACTAAGAAACCTAAAAATGGAGGAAATTTGGAGCAGACTAAAACATAAAATAAACTGCTTCATCAGTCACTGGGTACCACAGCTGATCAAATACAACAATAATCACAGACTTCCACATTGGTGGAACAACAAAATTAAAAAGTGTATAAACAAAAAGAAAAAATTGTATAACAAACTAAAAAAATAATCCAGCAAAAGGAAAAGCAAGACAACATATAAAAAAATGGCAGGGAAAACAAAACAATTATTAATAAATGCAAAATAAAATCTAGAATTAAAGCCAGAATCCTCAGTAAAAGACAATAAGAAACTGTTTTATAACTACTGTATGTGGGTAATATGAGAACAAACAAAGAGGAGTAGGTCCCCTTCTAAGAGAAGATGATATTATCACTGATGAGACTAACATACTGTAGTTATAGAATTAAGCAAATATTTCCACAGCATTTACAAGAACAAGGATACCATAAACCTTTTATGAAGCCCATAGTGGGACATTTCTTATTGAATCATGATTTTTCACAGAACAGTATGTAACCTAGACCAATGAAACTGACTTTTTTTCCTCTAAATAATCAAAATTAAGACTAAGTGTTGTAGTTTGTTCAGTTGCTTCTATTATTTGTTATCATTTTAAGGTATTTTAGTTAAGGTACTACACTTTTCTACAACATTTAGAGGAAAGTTAGAAAATACTTTTTCTACTATAAAGTCAGGACATGTAGTATTTTTCATATTTTTTCACAGGACATGGCTGCCCAAATCAGGACTCTCCTGAGAAAATCAGGACAGGTGGTAAGCCTACATGAGCCAGGTGAAAACAGATAAAAAACCCCCCTACCTAGATCTTCTAACACCTACTGAGGTAAAAGCAGCAATTAAGACCACAAAACCAAATGGAGCACCAGGCCCAGATGGTATACCAGCAATATTTTTAAAAGAGTTAGCAACAGAACTTTCTGGCCCACTATCTTTACTGTTTCACTTAAAGAAGGCAAATCCTTGAAAGAATGGAAAATAGCAATGGTAACCCCAATACATAAAGATGGAAGCAAAAGTGAGGTCCAAAACTACAGGCCCACAAGCCTGACCTCTGTGACAGGGAAATTATTAGAGACATTAATACAGCAGTGAATAACATCACATCTGGTAGATCTAGGACATTTGGATTTTACACAACATGGTTTCTTCCAAGGAAAATCATGCTTAACAAATCAGCTTCAATTTTTTGAACCAGTAAGTCCAGCATTCAACAAGGGCTTACCAGTCGATATAGTTTTCCTGGCTTATGCAAAAGCTTTTGACTATGTCCCGTAAGATCTTAATAGACCAGTTAATAAATATAAAATTACATCTGGACATAATCAACTGGGTAATATCATGGTTAGATAATAGACAACAGAGTATTGCAATTCAAGGTTTTATGTCAAGCCCTGTTTTGCTAACAAGTGGAGTACCGCAGGGATCAGTCCTGGGACCCATATTATTTAACATCTTAATATCATCCATGCAGTCACCAGATAACGCATGCCTCAGCAAATACGTTGACGACTGTAAAGTCAGGGGTATGATAAATAATCTAGAAGCAGCGCAAGAATTTCAAAACACTCTGCTGTCCCTGGAGACCTGGGCCACCAAAAAAGAAATGACTTTTAATGAAACTAAATGTAGGGTAATGCATCTGTGACAAAATAATCCAGGCAATCAATACAAACTGAATAATACTGGTTTACAAACAACAACAAATGAAAAAGACCTAGGTGTAACTGTATCAAACAACTTAAGCTTTGAACAGCACACTAAAAACACTGTTAAGAAATGCCACAGCATTCTAGGCTGTATACCTAGAAACATAATGAGTAGAGAGCCTGCGGTGATGATTCCCCTCTACACGGGTCTGATTAGACCTTGTCTTGAATACTGCTCCCCTTTTTGTGCCCCATACACTATTGGTGGCCAAAAATTGATTGAGGGGGTACAGAGAAAGATGACCAAAAAAATCAGTAACATTTCTGAACTGTGTTATGCAGCTAGACTACAAAAACTAAATCTGTAGTCCATGAAATATAAACATTTAAGGGGAGATTTGTGTCTAACATACAGAGCAATGCATGATGAAGCAATCACTGAGACTACTGGATTAGTTAAGCAACAAAATAACCAAAACACTAGGTCACACAAACATAAAATAAAAGGGAACACAAACAAAACAAATAAGCGTAACTACTGGTTTACCCAGAGGATAATCAATCCACAGAACAGCTTACCAGTTGACACAGTGGAAAGTAATACCATGATAACATTTAAACAAAATTTAGACAAATATATGGAAAAGCAAAAATATTGTTACCAACACTGACACATGGTGGCGAGTTCACAAAAGGCCTTTGGTCTCTAGAACTTGTAATACTCTATGAAATCTATGAAACATTTGTAGTGATAGTTCAAGAACAGTCAGTTTAAGCAGGATGTAACCTCCACAGATAAGATTACACTTCCTACCAGCTTAGATTGACTGCAACCATCACTCTGCATAGGATCGTGCAAAATCTGCAAAGGGAGGGCCATGCATCCCCCCAAAGACAATCAATAATACAATATAATCCTGTAGATTACACACATACACTCTCTGCAATATTTCAAACCTATGAAAGGCTACATTCCATTTTCTTTACTTGTATTGCTGGATTTGGTTCTGTAGAATAGATGCAGTAATATTCCCCCTCCCAATCCAGAAATGGTAAACCACCAATGTTGGCTCTGCAAGTCTTCTTTGGATGATGAATTAAAAACAAAATCTGTGTATGGAGATGGAATGTCTGAACACACTGCCCAAATCACAATTTTAATCTGGTAACGTATTTGCAGGTAAAGTCTCTCTGACCTTTATCTTTGGATTGGGAAAGGAGACAAACACTTTGTGTACTACTAATATGCTCAGGTTTCTTTGAAACAACCTTTCAGGATGTACTGTAGGCCAGTGTGCAGCTCCTGTCTGCAGGGCTGATTGGCTCTTAACTCTCCTGCTGGTTTCTCTCTTCTCCCCCAATACTGGACTCAGTGCAGCTTCTATTTCAGCCTAAAAGAAATGCTACTAGAGCATCCACTGATACACTTACCTTCCCTGGGGAGGGTAAGTTGCTGCTCCAGTGCTGATTACCTTCTGGTGGCCCAGAGAGTCAAGGCGAGGTGTTAAACCCAGCACCCGGACTGGCATGCTGCTGTAAGAGCCATGTTTTGACACCTGGACTGGCATGCGTCTGTAAGTGTCTGTCATGATGCTGTCAAAGAGGAAAATGTCTTTCTTACTGAAGATGTTGGGAAATGCATTAAACAGAGGCAAATGTTCGGTTCCCCAGTTATCAGGGACAAAATCTCAGATGAGTTGCATGACTGATCCCTGGACTTATGAGTGTTTGTCTTTAGGAACACTCACAGAGGGAACACCTTTAAGTGGGGGTCACTGTTTATTTTTACAGCTGCAGGGGTTTGGCCTGCAGATGTCTTGCTTCAGAAGACATTGGTCTCCAAAACTAGCCAGCGCATCTTGCACTTCTCTACAAAAACCTGGTGAAGTGTGCATGAAGCTCCATGACCTAAAGTGATCGATAGTTGTCTTTCATTGGGAGCTGGTTTGTCAGGCTAAATGGACCCCAGGTCATATTGGGAGGAGAACTGGTGCTTAATGGATCTGTGTTTAATGTTTTTTAACTTCAAAACAATTTAATTTGGTTTTCGTAGCTGGCGCTGGCTGAATCTACCCTCCCCCCCAAAAAATGTTACAAATTATTAAAGCCGTAAGCAAAAAATAATCACAGACCTACTAAAGTTAGGCTTTGGCCTGTGAAATAAAATGATATATATATATATATATATATATATATATATATATAATACACACACACACTGTATATTACATCAGATTCTTTCACTTTGGATGGGGTAGGCACTTATGAAGGCCATAGTGCCAAATCGGTATGCTTCTAACTGGGGTGAAATCTAAGGGGACAGTCAAAGTAAAAACACCTTCACTGCATGTAGCTCCTAGATTCTACACAGCCGCCTGTCTCTGCTTTGTTGCCTTCTAGGTAATAAACCAGTAAGCTTATGTAGCTCACGCGTATCTGATGCATACAGTAAGTCAAACTTAATTTCTTTCATATCTTCAGGGTCCCACATTCAAATGGTTAGCATGGTGTTAACTGTGAATAGCGCTGACTTACCTTACTGGTTACCTTACTGATCTACTGGTACCGTCCACCTCTGTCCGGGATCTTCGCTCCTCTGGTGGTGGCCTCCTCACAGTTCCGAGATCTAGGTTGAAATCAGCAGGGGATCGCTCTTTTGGAGTTGCTGCTCCAGCTCTCTGGAACTCGTTGCCGTTTGAAGTGAGAGAGGCCCCCACTGTAGAGGCTTTTAAGAGTGGTCTAAAGACCTTTTTATTTGTGCAGGCTTTTGGGGTTTAAGTTATATGTTTGGGATTTTATTTGAATGTATACAGTATGATAAACTGTAAAGGTTTTTGTACGGCGCCCAGAGCCTTTGGGATTGGGCGTCTTTTTAAATAAAGTTGACTTTGACTTTGACTTTTGACTTTGACTGACAGGGCAGGGGCCATATTCAAAGGCCCATGGTATACCATACCATATTGACAGGGCAGCCACACAAACTATACAGGTGAGGGATCCCCCATGCATAGTAGGCACAGCAGTAGATCATTGGTTTCATCCGCACTAAGCAGTCACTGTCACAGTGCTGTTTAATGCTGCTGAAACCCTCCCCCATTCCCCCCCTTCCTGAATACCTATATGTCCAAGTTACAGTCACATTTCCCCAATCCTGGTGGTGTAGTAGCCCTCCCCCCCCACTTGGCCGATAGTGTGGTGTAGCCATAAATATATTAGAAGTGATTCCTGGTCAGTGGTGGTCCAGTGGCCCTCCCATGTGGCCTCCCCCATCTCCTCCAAAGGTCAGTAGCACTCCATCAGACCCGCCTGCTCAGGACCTACCTCTCCACACCCTTCCGTTCCTTATAGAAGAGGCTATTGTACAGCAGCTGAGATGGTGATCGGCACAGCTTCCCTCCCCACTCACCACCTCGACCGTCTGGCATCTGACAGGAATGTGCTGTCATGCGTACCGTAGAAACAATGTGGCAGTCACAAATACCTGTCAGATGACCAGCCAAGGTGTGAGCAGAGAGCTGTGTTGGTGCAGTATTGATTGCTGTACAATGGCATTGGTTACCAGGGAGGGGGGGGAGCAGGGTCCTGAGCGGACAGGACGGGTAGAGGGAGGCCACTAGACTACCAGAATTCATTTATATATGTATTTTGCTACACGGCACTGTTGACAGATTGGGATCTGGGGGAACCACTAGGCTTTGGAGGGGCTGATGTGATTGTAACTTGGCCAGATAGATGACCCGGGATGGAGGGAAGCAAAACTCCCAGGATAGGGATGGATGTGATTGTAACTTGGACATGACAGGTGCTTGGTGCCTGCACACATGTGCTAATGAGCTGATGATGGGCATGCTAATGGACCCTCAACACCTTGCATACACACTGGGATTATTAGTGTACAGGCATAAATATGGCCCACAGAAGCCCTTGTGCTGTCCCATTTTGGATTTCAGCTATTTCCATTGGGCTTCAGTGGGCCATATTCAAGTCTGATCTGTGTCAGCACAATGTATAGTTACCTGCTGGCGCGCACTGATTTTCTGAATATGGGGGCCTAGCTCTACTGGGATTATCCCCCCCCCTTTTAAAAAAAAAAACTTCTGCTTTGCTGACATTGGTTTTATAGTCTCATGTAAGAGAGTATCTGTGCCAGAGTGTATGTAGTTCTTTAACAGCAATCTAGCTGTACTTCTCAAAATACTTCCTGCCATGCCTGGAACATAACTGGTACCTTTCTGCCTTTTATGACTGTTCAAATTCGGCTAAAATATCCAGCTGTTCCTATTTATTTATTTGAAAACTGGTAACCAGTAGAGGAACCCTGTGCCAAGGCTAGATTTCAGGTGTGACCTGTGGGAATGGTTACTGGAGGAAAAAGAAAAACATAATATAGTACATTACGTGGAACAGAAAGCAAAATTCAGACACAGGGCAAAAAATGAATACTTCTTTGGTACAAATTTGGAGCAAATTAAAGCACAAGTATGCTGTGCAAATACATGTGCAGGTAGAAAACTGAAAACTGGACGACAAAGCAGCACAGAGGCAAACAATGCAGTATCGAAGGATTAGTAAAGAACTAGGGGGACCCAAAACCTGAGCTACCAACAATAACTAGGGGACCTCCTACAAGTAAAAGTTGATTTGGGAATTAAGGAGCTCATTTCTGTACTTTACCTTTTCATAGAAATGGGTGGGTGGGGGGACATTCTTTAAGCACCCACTGATATAAAAAATAACATGCACATAATCCATTGTTTACTGTCAGGGATGACTTTTTTTTCTAAATTTAAATCTCTGATGGCAAGGCTGGTAGAGTGACAAAAATTTATATCCACTATATGTCAAGTAATGTCGCAGTAGAGTTTTAAAGAGGAATAATCTCACAGGCTACAAGGACTGTACTAGTACAGATGGAAGACATAGAAACACAACAATTGTCGGCAGATAAGGACCACAAGGCCCATCCAATCTGCCCATTAGCCCTATACTTGACCCTATCTGGTCAGTGGCTTCTCCTCCCTCTTCCCTACCTCCAAGATTCCCCTATGCCTGTCCCAGGCATGTTTAAATCCCTCCTCTGTGCCTGCTCCCACCACCTTCTGTGGCAGACCTGGACTATTCATCATCTTCCGTCTCATTAACAGCTTGTGCTATGTGTACGTCTCATCTTTTTCATCTCAAATTACCATTCTCTGCTTCTTGTGCTTGGATCTATTGGTAGCCTTGCAGACCATTAAAAGATTGAACTAGCCTTATGAAGGCATCACTTAACAGATGGTACCCATTACTGGTAATAGTTTTATTTTTAATTGTAGCCCAGGCACCATGTGCCAGTGAGCTACTACCCCTACCTGCTGACTACTAAACAGGTTAAGGGGCCTGGGTTTGGTTTTGGTGACAGCTTGGGGTTCTTTCTCAAAAGTGGTAACAAATAGTACGGTGCCTCCACCCAGAGTAAAATAATAGTGGGCCAAGTGTCTGAGTAGTACAATCCCAGTGTTGGGTAAGTTACTTTTTCTATTACTTTCTATTACGTTTGGAAACTTGTTCCAGGAAGCTCTGTGCAGTCACTAGCAAGGATGGAGAAGTACTAAAAAAAGTAATACAACTTACAATTATAGTTACTTATTTCTTTTAATACAAAAACAATACAAAAATAATAAATAACTATAACAGATTACATATTTTGAAAGTAATAGGTTAGTTACTAGTTACTTTCAAATAAGTGTAATCAGTTATAGTTAAGTATTTCTTTTGTATAAAAAGACATAAGTAAATGTAACTGTAAGGTGTATTGCATAGTCCAGTACTTCTCCATCCTTGCTAGTGACTGCACATGGCTTTCTGGAAAAAAGTTTTCAAATGTAATAGAAAGTAATAGAAAAAGTAACTTACCCAACACTGCCCCCTGGGATGCTGTACCTACCCAGCTTCCCTTCCAGTCACCCCACACACAGAACACCACTCCGATTTGCTATACTGAAAAACACATATAATTTAAGACATGGGTGTAGGCAGGCATACTCCAAGCACTCCGTGGTGTGCAATTTTATTTAAGGGGGTAGCAAATGGGCTCTGAACTGCTTCCTTTTTCCATGAAAACTAAGAAAGTACTGAACCTTTCTGTAATTTTATTCATAGGAGTCGAAACTAGAAGGACTGGTAACAAATACTCTCTTTGCATCCTAAGGACAATGCAACTTTATAAGCTCTGGGCTGGTATGTGGGTGTCTTAGGGAACAATGCATGGCATTTGTTACCCATGCATGGCAACAACCATTGTCATGAGATACAAAAGTTGTATTTATTGTGCCAAATGAGGCAACAAACACGGTCCTGGTGTACATTTGTATATTGTCTGGCTACACCTGGTGGGGTGGGGGTAGCTCACTCTCACAGGGGGTAGCAGTGAGTCCACTTAGTGTACAGATCTGAAATCCCTGGCTACACCCCTGATTTAAGACTGCAGCTAATAATATGCTCACACCACAGGAATTGCCAAGAAAAAAACAGCTTTATTTCGGGGGTTAGGGCTAGGACATGGGATACCTAGAAGTAGGATTACCATAAGAAAAAGCAGATTAGATTGACTTGCAGGGTCTGTAGGCCAACACATCTAGCAATGCCCACCTTCCCACAGTAATCCCCCCTCCCCACTGGTACCAGTGCCCCCCCTTAAGTTTGTTTGTGTAGCCAAAGTGGTGTAGGCATTTTTGTTGCCACGAGTTGGTCAGTGTTAGGGCCCTGAAACACTGTAGTGACTTGTAAGTAAACAAATTTTACCCTTTCTAACAATGTCAAACTAGCCCCCTTTGGTCAGGGTAAGCCCTGATTTACTCACGGTTCCGTAGACACTAAGCCTTAGTTTTAGTTCAGTGGGCTCTAAGTAGGAAGCAATGGCACCGTGGGGCAGCAGAGCAATGCATCTGCATTATGTGGATTTGTGGTAGAGAATCCAAGGCACTTATTGCAAGAGGAGGGGGATTTACTCCTGTGCCCTGGCAAAACTTTCCCCTTGAAAAACCCAACATTTCACCCTATTAGGCTTTATCAGGAGTAGGTGGCTCTGTGGCTTGCTGTGTACCTCTTCACCATTCGTTTTCATATTTTTCACAGACACTGTTTACTATGGTCTGTTTATCAAATTACTGATGCTGTTCAGCAGTTCAAGTAGTGCCTTTGAGGCTAAATTGCTTTACAGTCAATAATTTAGATAATTGACCAGAATAAACAGTTTCTATGAAAAACACTACCATTAAAGGTGAAGAGGTACACAACAAGCCATAAGGAGCTACCTACTCCTGATGAAGCCTATTAGGACTAAACTTTATTTTATTTCTTTATGTTTTTTGGTAATACACAGCAGTTGACGTTTTGCTTGATTTTTTTCCACACTGGATTCAGACTGGTTGCTGCTTGTACCTTTCTACATATTTTCTGCAGAACGAGAGATTTTGTAGCAGCACTTCTCTAATTTTCTGGACGCAGTCTGAAGGTTTGGAACCATGGGCTGTGCTGCTTGCTAGGGTTACTACAACTATACTGTACACTCATTGTGATGCCTTGTAACCATGCATTGCCCCCCCTGCTGCAGATAAGGTTGTAAGGGCCACTTATTGCCTTCCCAACTGTGGATAAGGCGGGAAAAGGGTGTTCTTGTAGGCTAAGGGGTTGGCTTTATGACACTGTGATTGCCTTAAGGAATGTACAAGTGACAGGATTCCCACATATGTGCTATGGGCACTATCTTGGAAGGCCAGTAACTGCATTTCTGCTGGTGATGCCCATCTTGATAAAGGCCACACATGCACCCTCAATGGGCAAGCCATCTTGGTACAGGCCTCAAATGTGCAGATCACATAGCAGCCATGTTGCAAGACATCAAGGAAAGGGTACTGATTTATTAAAAAAAGACACTGGCCTCAACCATCCTGGAACTATCCCAATAGACTATCAGGGCAACATTTTACATAGTGCCCCCCAGGGCATTTCCTAGCCCCAACACCACCAATGCCTCTTCCTATTTAAACAAAAGGGCTATTAGCCGCCCAAAAACCTCCACTAGCCCACCTGGGTTACTAAGTAATATACTGACCACTTAGCTACCTATAGGGGACAGGGGTTTTGGCTGAGTCCCCTTCCCCTCCCTAAACCACATTCCCTTTCCTGTTTTCTGTTACATTTTTTTTTTTACTAACCTAACTTCTCTTTTTATTTTATAGGTCTGACATGACGTGCACTCCTACCCTATCAGATAAGTATAATTCCCTTCCTAACCTGTCTTTTCTGCCCTGTTTTACCTCCCTAAAAGCTGTGGATCCCTTGTGACCCTTTTCTATTCTTTTTTTACAGGTGTGGCAGAAGACCTCTCCCCAGGACTACCCCTTGGCACCCTGCACTCAGGTAAGTCCCTCTATTTTGCATAGAGAGGGTGGGTTGACTATAACATGGTGGCTGTGCCCATTACACCTTGGTGAGTCACACTCTTATCCATCTAGGATTTACAGTGTTGTTTCACCTGTGAAATGGTATTTAAGTGAAAATCACATACATAACTCATTCTTACCATCTTCAACATGGCGGACAGTGCTGTGTTCCACCGGACCTCAGCTGCAGCTGTATTGGCTCTTGCTAGAGTTGGTTTAAGTAGTTTTGTGAACACTTTGCACTTCATTTTGGGAAGGTTGTGCTGTGCCTTTGAGCATACTATGTTTACTGCAGCTTTAAATTTGAAGTGTGAAAGTTAGGTCTGCCAAAGTGGCCACAACTTTGACAAAACTTCTTTGTGAGGAGGAACAAAATGCCTCAAGTTGTTTGCGAGGGCTTCTGCTTTGCATTGTGTTTTTGTTCATAGAAAGCTAGTGTTGCACAATGAATAGATGAACTTTATGGAAGTTATCCTATGTGGTTCCTGTTGTTATGGTTGTGTGCTAGTTTTTAAGTGCTGGCTTTGTTTTTCTTATAGTGCTAATTTATGCAAAATTCAAACTCGGTACTCTAATCAGAGCAGTGAAGTAAAAATTGATTTATGTATTTGTTTATTTCATTTCTGTTGACCAGGTAAGCACACTGTACAAATAAAATGCCTATTTTCAGGCATGACCTGGGAGAATTACAATAGCAGAGTAACAATAAATAAGAACGAGACAGGCAAACCAGCAGAAATATACAAAGTATACAAAGACTTTCCAAAACAGCTGTCAAAATGGATAAACAATGAAAAAGGTACAAACGACTGATACAGAACATATAGCAATAGCCATGAATAGGCAATAACTAAACAACATGTGGGCCCAAGTTAAAAAAGTGGATTCAGGAATGGTAACACGTGAACGTGAAACAGCAAACAGCAAGAGTAGTGCATCATGTATTTACTGGCAAAAACCTCAGATGTGATCACATAACCAAGGAAGGCAAAGAGCCAAAAGAACTAAACAAAAGTGAGAATAAAAATAAACATCACTGGAGAATATGGGCAGGAACAAGTGTACAAGAAGTGTTAGGAGAAAGGCAGGAACAAGAGCATATTTCAGAGGATCTAAGACAGTTGAATAATTCCCTTCTGAATGTGAGGTGTGACTGACAGACCCTAAGGTGAGAGGGGCAGAGAGTTCCAGGCTCTAGGGGAAAAATGGGTAAACACCTGCTCACCCATTTTGAAGGACCACTTGGGAACAGCAAAGAAAGCCTGATCTTTAGAGCATAGCAGATAGGCAGAGTCAGCAGGAGAGTGAACATTGAGGCCAGTGAGGCAGGTTTAGAGGTCTAAGGATGTTATCAATCGAGCAGCAAAGAATATAGAAGCATTGAGTGAGGGACAGCCAATTTAGAGAGTGAGCAGTGGTGGGTAAGTCAAGAAGCAGATAGGACAAACCTACACACATTGTTATAGGAGACGTTCCATTTGTGGAAGCAGCTTGCATTGGCCTAATAAAAGGAGGTAAGCCCATAGCATAGGCTGGGAAGTAGGACTCCCCAAACCATAGCAGCCCTGGCTACAGGAGTGAGGGCAAAACAGTTATGCAATACTAGCTTTCTGTGAGTCCTAAAGGAACTCACTAATCTGAAAGTGGTCAAAGCAAAGGGGGCTGATGGGATACATCCCAAAGTATTAAGAGAACTCAGGGAGGATTTTGGATTGCCACAGCTAAACACATCTTACTGTTGAGTTTGAGTTGACTGAGGAGGCTGCATGCTGAGTGTGCAAAGGAGATCTGTGATAGCAGGGCTTTCTGAAAGCTTTTTCTTTTGTTTGAAAAGGTATGCCACCGGTTTTTGAATATTATATAGCCTTACTGGATTGTCTTGTGTCTCCTTGGTTTGACATTTTTTTGTTCCCTGGTGTGCTCTGTTCCCCACAGGAAGAAACTCGAGCCAGTGGAGGTGGTACCAGAGGCGGGCGGACACGGAATTCAGGGTGGCCCTTCAGGAAGGTCAGAACTGGGGAGAAAGACTGTTGGCATTTCCCTGAATACTAAGCAGTGGGTGTTATTTGGCTTCCAGGATAAGAAGAAAAGTTTATCAGCCTGCTATTTGAGCAATGGATTATGAAAACAGAAAACAGAACATTATCTGGACATCTGAAGGCTGCGGGAAGAGTGTATTGGAGTTGCCCCCCATAATTTGACTATATTTATTGGCTCATCCTTCTTGTTCCTATGCTTATTGCTGATTTCTCTAATAGAAAGTTCAGTGTTGGCCATAACATATATGTTAATAATTTGTTATATCTGTATTTTTATATAATGAAGTTCTGATTTTAAGTTTCGTGCCAGAGCAATGACCTGGTTTGCCGTTTGGATCGTTAACCCCATGTGAGCTCCACTTTAAGTGCGCAGATCTAGCATGGAGAGATTCAGATCAGAATCAGGCTTCCTGGTGGTCAGACGAGCTAGAGTGAATCGGGGATAGGTCTGCAGGAAAATCTGTACTGCTTCACCTTTTTGCCTTTTTGTGGTACTTGGGTACTTGGTGTGCTATTTCACCTCCGCAGACCACCTGGTTCGATCTGTTTATTTTTATCTTTTGTGCTCTGAATAATGCCTGCTATAAAGTAAGTTTTTATGCCTACAATATTTTTCTAATATTACTCTAATTTTAAATTAAATGTGTACACTGAATTTAAATGTTAGGCTTATAGCAGTGGTGTTTATCATTATTATTTTATTATATGATACATTTTGAGTTTTTCTTTATTCTTTAGAGCTAATAATTTAATACTTATAAGCTCTGGGATTTATTTTTAGTGGCGTTCCTAAGCAGATCATCAAGGAAGAACAAGAAAATAGTGGACCTTGGATTGTGGACTGTGTACATCTTGGCACAATTTTACCTTTTGCATGTAGAGAGATACAATTCATTCTGGACTTAAGACTGTTAAGATGGTATCAAGATCTCCGAATTCAAAGAGATAAAGAACTGAATCTGAGAACCAAGAGCCCATGAGGAGTAAGAAAGGAGCCAAGAGAAGCCGAGAGAAGTGGCTGATGAACTTGATGAACTTTAAGAACACAAAGAAAAGGGGTCTTAAAATATAGACTCTGACTATTGACTTGAATCCAAACAAAGTATATTTTCTACTACAAGGACTTGGGCATCATATTTCTCAAGGTGCCATTTTTTATTCTTAGCATTTTGGTATAACTAGTTTTTCTCCTGAAATATTTCTCACTATTTCTGGCTGACATTAGTTTAGGTATTTCAGAGACTTTTGGTATTATTTAGAGAACTGTTAAGGGTGTTGCTCCTTTAGATAGTGGCACTGTTATGTCAGCAAAGATGATAAATACGAGACTGCAGGGGTTGAAAAATCCTAATCTCTCACCACTTTTAGTGGAGATTCAGAATAAGGACGGAGATGCTAAAACAGAAAATAATAAAAAAAAAGAAGAAAACAAAAATCACAGACCATTTAATAAAACACAAAGAGTTGTTTAACAAAACCTCTACATCTAAACTAAATGTCTGTGAGTTAACTTCTAATGTAGATAATTTGATTCAGGCAGAGCAAGTTTTTGTGGATCCTGTACTTATGGTTTCTCTTTTAAGTTAGTCAGTTTCCCACAAGATGGACAAGGAACAAAATGTGTCTCCCTCGAGGAAGTCAGGGATGTCAAGATCACAGGATTCTCTCTTGACCTTTCTACCCTTAACTTCTGAACCACAGACTAATCAGCTTCATTAAGATATTGAGTCTTCCCCCAATGTAAGGGAATGGTCTCAGAGTATTCATAATGGTAGAACTACTTTACTTGTGATAACAGAGGACCTACAAAACATTATTTTAGGACTACAGTTGTGTTAAGCCTAAATGAGAAATTCTGACCTGGGCAGCAACTGTAATTGTTGTTGTCACAATCAGGTATCAATTAGTGTTGATAGTAAAGATATTATCCATGGCAATTTAAATAGTAGATAACAGCCATGTCTATTAAGCAATGATTTCATAAATTCATTAAGGAATCAACATGCAGCAAATATATTACTACTGGAACAGTTAATAATAAATAAAGATATTATGGAATCAATTAAGGTTGTTGTGGCTATTAACAGACCAAAATTAGATCAATTAATAAATAGACTAGGAACCCAGGAGGATGATATCAACTCAGGACAATTGATGCAACAAGAACCACAAGCAGCTGAGGAAAAGAAAGAACCAAATCCAATAAGACCAAATTTCAGCTTAGTTCTGTTTCCTGATAATGGGAATGATTGTGTAGAAACAGCAAAGAAAAAAGGGAAAAGAAAAGGAAAAAGAACAAACAGAATAGGCAGAATAGACAGAAAGAAAAAAGAGGAAAAAGAGACAGCAAATTAAGACCTATAAAAAAAAAAGGAGAATTTGTTACCAGTAGGATTACAGTCAGGTAATGAAGCTATTATAAAGACAGTTCAAGAAAAATAACTTCTTGAGACTAAGATTGAAAAAGGATATATGAAGGAAACAGTAACTGAGGAAGAATTTGAAAAGTCCACCTACCCTTCACTTCTAACCTGTTTCAATAAATTAGAAATAGAGATAGTACAATTAAATCATCAATTGGGAACCAATAAAGGATGTGAAAAGGGAAGGATGGAAAGTAAGGAAAGTAAAAATAAGGTTTCACTAGAAAAGGAAACTGTTAAAACCTCTTCTAGAGTGAGTAATGAAAGCATTACTGATCAGCTTAATTTTGTAATTGTAGAAAAGGAGGTTAGGGATACTGAGATTCTACCCTTGATTAGATTCCCGGGGCCTGTTAATTGGTTGAATCAAGAAAGGGGTTACCAGGATTTGCAAGGATCAACATATGTCTGGTGGTAGAAAAAGTAAAGTTGGAATTGGATTTGGTATTAGATCAAAATGAGATAGAGAGAATTAAAATAATTCCTCTTGTAGCGGCAACAATGATAGACATATTCTTCTCTTCTCCAAGATACACAAATTATGTATGGATGAATGGGGTAAATGGAATAAAAAATGGAAATAATCAGATTGCAATAATGTTTCATAACAGACAATTATTTAATAATAATTTAATAATTATTTAGCAAATTGACAAAAGTTAATGCAACTCAGGAGCATCCACTCTTGATCCTGTTTGGACTAGATGTAATGAGGAGGGAAAACAATTACAAGTTAACAGGCACATTATGTAACTTGATAAGGAACTGCCTTAAAATAGAGCTCGGGAAGGAAGGGATAAAATCAGTACAAAGAATGGGGACTGATAGCCAAATAAATATAATAGTTAAAAACAGGAACTTAGCAGATAGGATTCTACAGAAAGCAAGAATTTCGGACCTTTTAGGACTTCATTTGGTTGACTCTGAGTTCCTTGGCTCTAGCTCATCCCGAGTAGAAGTAGATCAAGGGAATATTAGGGAGGCTCCTAAAAGTGGAACTCAGACCTTAGTGGACCACTGTCAGCATTGATGGTTAAAATATAAGAACAAAATTAAGAATTAGAAGATACACAGATAGAAGGTGAAGAGCTGGATTCAATCCTCGGGGTAGACCTGAATGAAATCCTACTTTTGAATTAGAACATTGCAGGACTTATGAATAAATTCCATGATGAGAAATGGTGGAAGTTCATTACGCATTTTGACATCATATGTTTTCAAGAAACTTGGCATGAAAACATAGAGAATGTAAAATTAAATGGTTTTGAAGCTTTCAGTACTCCAGGTACCAGAACCTATAATTCAGGGAGATGTTCTGGTGGTATTACAACCTTTGCAAAAGTAGACACATCTTGTAAGACAGAGTGTATTCAGATACTGCCTTTCTGTGTGGTGGTATCAGTTTTAGTGTCAAACCACCTTATGTTGTTAATAAATGAATAGATTCCACCAAAAAATTCCAAGTACTTTAACACAGAAATGTGGTTAGAATTAAAAACTGTAGTTGAGCAATTAACTTTAAAATATCCTGAGCAGGACATTTTAATGGTGGGGGATTATAGTGCGAGAATAGGAACCTATGATAGACTGATTGATAATTCCTTTTTCTTCGCATTAGGAAATAGGGAAATGGCACTCCCTAGACAAACAAAAGATGTTAAAATCAATGACTCATGTCAGGAACTGATTAAAATACTAAGGGAGTTTAATCTGTTTCCATTAAATGGAAGGTTGATAGGTGATGAAGGTGGGGAATACACCTATATTTCAACTAAAGGATACTCGCTGATTGACCTGGTCTTATGGTTAGGGTCAATTGGTGTATGGAACAGAATGAAAGTACTTGAAAGGGCAGGGAGTGACCACTTCCCCATCAAATTAACTGGGTCTGGGAGCGTATTGAGGAATTACCAAAAGAGCAATGGGAACATGGAAATTATAGCCAAGAAGAGACTTAAATGGAATGGGAAAATTTAGATAGATATTTAAGCAATAATGCATGACAGGGTGTGGGTTGTGCTGGGATAACCTTATGCCTGCGTGGTTGGGCATGAAGCCGCAGGCTGAGTGCATCCAGCATCCCAGAAGTGAGGTTATCCCAGCACAACCCACACCCTTGAGTGCATTATTGCTATTATACAATGGCTCATTGTTATATAAAATAAAATAAAAATTTAAAAAATGTTTTTAGTAGATTTTTAGTGTGGCAAAATATATTTGTTTCTTAAGAGAACAATGAAAGAAGAAGCCAACAAATTAATACAGTGAGGTTGTGCTGGGATAACCTCACTGTGTCAGGAAAACACTGACCAATCACAGTCCAGGAAATTGTCTTGCTATTATATACTACAGAATTATTGGTTAATTCAATAGTATCTAAGGGATATTAGCAACTTCAGGACTTTATACTTAGTTACTTATGAAGAAATTTGACCCAGTTGTTTGAAGACATTAAGGAAAAAACTTGAAATTATTAACAACCAGACTCAAAAATATAACAAACAGAGACACTTGGTATGATGGGGAATGTAGATCCTTTAAAAATGAAATTAGGAAGTTATATAAACTATGCAAAGGCCAGGAGAATGATAGAAGCTTAGCTTATTAAGGGAAATAGGAGCTAAAAGGAAGGCCTATAAATTATTAATAAAGGAGAAAAAGAGAATAGATTTTAAAAAAACAATGGGAGAGAATGTTAAATGCAGTAACAAAAAAAGATAATAGGGAATTTTGGCAGTTAGTTGCAAAGGGAACCTGCAACTATAGTGATACAGTGGATGTATATATCACAAAAGCAGTTTGGATATACTATTTTGAGAAAATATTCTTTGATCAAGGAGGAAATGTAAATCTTACTATTGATGAACAAAAGGGAGGTGCTGGAGTAACAATTAACACAGAGGAAGTGTATAGAGCTATAAAGTCATTAAAACTGCGTAAAGCCCCAGGCCCAGATGGCATGCCCGCAGAAGTTTATCAGAGTAATTCCAGACAATGGTGCAAATTTCTAACAATGTTCTACAAAAAGTGCATAGAAGAAAATAAATATCCAGATTCATGGAGGGGGGCACCATTATTCTTTTATATAAAAAAGGTGAGTAGGCTAACCCAACCATGTACAGACCAATTAGCCAGTTAGATATAAATCTGAAAATCTTTTCAAAAATTCTGCTAGAAAAATTAGACCAACAAATTAATCAAAAAGGAGGTTTGGCTCCTACACAGGCTGGTTTTAGAGCAAAATGTTCAGCTTTGGACAATGTGTTTATTTTGCATCATTTAATAGAAAAATATGTAAAAATATGCAAACAAAAACTATATGCACTTTTTGTAGATTACTCTACGGCTTTTGACTCCATTGATCATAATCAATTATGGTTAGAATTGTCAAAAACAAGAATTGATGTACCTCTAATACATAATCTCAAGCCTTTATTCAAATAATTGGGCCAAAATAAGATTAGGCCTAACAGACAAGCTATCAAAACCTATTAAGATAAATAAGGGAGTGAGGCAGGGGTGTATACTGGCACCAGTTTTATTTGTCCTTTATATTGATAGGTTATTATGAAAAATCAATTTAATAGATTCTGATCCTCCAAATATAAAACAAAATAGATGCGCCATATTGGCATACACAGATGATTTGGTACTCTTGTCATTATCCCAAAATGGACTGCAGAAACAGATAAATTACCTACAGAAATAGTCTGAGTCCTTAAAATTAAAAATAAATTTAACAAACACCAAAATTGTGATCTTTGGTCAAAACAACTCAAGTAAACAAAGAGGAGAGTTTGAACAATGGGAAAAGAAAGAATAGAGGTAGTTAAATCATATACTTACTTGGGATTAGAAATAAGTGCTAACACCAAGTGGAATGATCATTATTTAAAAATTATGAATACATTGAAAAAAAAACAGTAATAGGATTGAATAAGTTTAATTATGAGTATTAAGGCTCAAGCATTAGACCATTGGTACAAGCGGTCAATGCCAAATATGAAGCTCAGCTCCTTTATGGGGCAGATATTTGGGAGATTACTAATAGTAAACGATTAAGTATACCACTAAATAAAATGTTAAGGAACATCTTGAATGTAGGACCAGGATGCCCAGCCTACTGTCTAAGAGCAGAGTTAGGATTAGTAGATGTAAATGCTAAAATGGAGACAAGGAAAGTACTATTTTGGTTGAGTGTTTTAAAACAAGATTCAAATAGAATGTCATATTTATGTCTAAAAGAAAAGCAAGAACAGCATCTTAGGGACATTGGGAGAGACTTATGGTACAATAATGTACTTACACTCTTGAAAAAACATCAGCTGGGCATTCTAACTAAATGTGTACAAAAGGGTATAATGATTAGTCATAAATATAATAAATACATCACGAGGAAGATAGCTTATTTTTGGATTCAAAAGGACTTACAAAGTAGCGGTTGTTCTGCATACTCTAAATGATAACCTATACTTTGGTCTAAAACCACATCTAGTTATCGTGATGGATCCTAAAGTAAGAAGAATGTTTAACATTTACAAATTTAAAAGATTTTCTAGTAATGTCCTAAAATGCAGACAAGATAAGACATATAAAGGTTTAGAAAACTGCTCTTGCACAGAGGGGGGCATAGAAGATCTAAGCCATGTCCTGTGGAAATGTACTTGGTATAAAATGAAAATGGCATATTGGCTCAAACCTTTCCTTAATGATCTCTTTAATATAAGTTTAGAATTGTTGACTATCATCTTAATCCATACTGAGGATACCTGGACTATAGAAAGATTGGCTAAATATTTCATGATTGTGAATAAAAAGAAAATTAAAATCGATAAATGTGCACTAGAATGAAATATATAAGACTGTGCAAGATTTAAATATTGTGGGGAGAACAGTCCCACAAAGTAAACGTGATATATAAAGATTTAACTGCTGCTAGTATTTATATTGTTTTATAATGATGTAAACATTTTAAAGTGTAGTGTTTTGTATAATTTGTAATAATTGTGGTGTATTTTTGTATATTGTATTGTATTGTTGATGACTATAATAGTCAAACAATAAACGATTTTGATTGATAACTCGGGGAGGTGCTGGCAGCATGACTGACAGTCCTGTTCAACAGTTTGTTAGAAACAGGTGTGATACCAGAGGACTGGAGGAGGGTGAATGTATCCCCTCTCCACAAAAGTGGGAGCAGGGAGGAGGCTTGCAATTACAGGCCAGTCAGCCTGACCTGGGTGGTGAGGAAACTAATGGAATCACTACTAAAAGAAAGGTTTGGGATATATCTCAAATCCAATGGAGCACAGGATCTGAGGCAGCATGGAATTACAGTGGGAAGATCTTGTCAAACAAATCTGATAGATTACTTTGGGTGACAAGGGGAAAGTGGATCAGGGCAGGGTGGTGGACATGGCTTACCTGGATTTCAGCAAAGCCTTCAACACTGTCCCACATAAGAGGCTTATAAAGAAGCTGGGCAGCATGGGAATGGGTCCCAGGGTGGTAAACTGGGTCAAAAACTGGCTAAGCAATAGGACACAGAGGGTGGTGGTGAACAGAGTTCAGTACAAGGAGGGGGGTGATCAGCAAGGTTCCACAGGGGATCAGTGCTTGGACCAGTCCCCTTTAATGTCTTCATAAGTGACATTTTAGATGGGCTGGAAGGGAAGGTATTGCTCTTTGCAGATGACTGAAGATCTGCAACAGGTTTGACACTCCAGGAGGGGGAGAGAAAATGAAAAGGGACCTAAGCAAGCTGTAGGAGTGGTCAAGGGTGTGGCAGCTAAGATGCAATACAACGAAGTGCAAGATCATGCACTTGGGGCACAGAAATGCAGGGGAGGAGTACATGAGGGACCTGGGAGCAATCATATCTGATGACCTAAAGATTACCAAACAATATGAGAAGGCTGTGAGGAGAGCCAGTGGAATGTTGGGGTGCATAGGGAGCGTTATCTCCAGCAGAAGGAAGGAGGTGGTGATGCTGCTGTATAAAACATTGGTAAGACCTCACCTAGAGTACTTTGCCCAGTTCTGGAGGCTGCATCTCTGGAAGGACATAGAGTAGAAGTGGTTCAGAGAAGGGCAACAAAAATGATGCAGGGGCTGCACCAGAAGTCTTATGAGGGGAGACTAGATGATTTCAATATGTATTCCCTGGAAGAGAGGAGAGATGGGGGAGATAATAGAGACTTTCAAATACCTCAAGGGTATAAATAAGGTGCAAGAGGGTAGCATCTTTCATAAAAGAAGATATTCATGAACAAGGGCCATGATATGAGAATAGAAGGGGGTAGACTCAGAGGTAACATAAGAAAGTGTTTTTTTCAGAGAAAGGGTGGTGGATCCATGGAACAGCCTCCCAGCAGAGGCTGTGAGGGTAAAAACAGTAGGGGAATTCAAAAATGCATGGAACAGGCATATTGGCACTCTAGTGATAGGAAAGAGAGGGTAAGCCATGGATCATTTAGTGTCTGTGGTATATGAAATAGGTAGGGGAAAATGGGCAGACTAGGTGGGCCATGCGGTCCTTATCTGCTGTCTAATTTGACATTTCTATATGCAAGCCCCAGTTTGGTATTAATGGACTTGCAGATGTTTGCGATGTGTTGCAAGAAGTCCAAGGCAGGGTCAAGTGTAAACCTAGGTATTTGAAATGGTTGGTCACAGAAACAAGGGAGCCATCGAGGCATTGGCTGTCAGTACGAGTGGCACAGGTCTGAACCTTTTGAGTGTACCCAAAGAACATGTCATAGGTCTTGCCAGCATTCCGTATAAGGCAGTTTAGGGTCAGTCAGTTTTGGACTTTGTGGAAGTCAGAGGCGAGCCAGGAACTGATGTCAATCAGAGACTTGGAGCCAGAGTAGAACACTAAATCATAAGCATATAGAGGAGTATGACAGTGGGAAGGGGTGTTGAGAATATCATTGATAAAGATATAGAATAGGAGTGGACACAGGATGGAACCTTGGGGAATGCCAACATTAATAGTGGCGGGTAGAAAGGGCCATATTAAATAAATTGTTATTAGTTGCAGAGGTAGCTAGAGAACCATTTTGAGGATGAGGTTGAGACCCCAAGGGGTGCCAATTTGTGTAACAGGAGGGAGTGATTAACCAGGTCAAATGCCTTTGAAGGTCGATAAAAATGGCCCCAGTGAGCATACCTTTGTCCAAGTTAGATGTTACATCACTAGAGAACTGGGCAAGTGCAGTAGAGGTGCTGTGAGCAGGCCTAAATCCATGCTGGGCAGAGTATAGCAGGTTATATTTTTGTAGGTAGTCTGTGACCTGAGAGGAAACAAGTTTTTCCATGAGTTTATAAAGGGTAGGCAGAATTGCTATAGGGTGGTAATTACTAATAGATTTGACATCACCATTCTTGAACATGGGTATAATCTTGGCAACCTTCTATTTTCTGGTGACAGTGGAAGTGAGGAGGGGGTGACCAGCTTGAGTAGTTTCAGTTCAATCCCATCTAGGCCAGCACTACCAAAGGGTGGGATATAGTTAAGGAGACACAGGATCTCTTGATCTGAGACTGTATGAAGGTACAGTGCGGGACAGAGGAGCAGGTTGGAGAGGGGGGAGCTCTGAGGGTCAAGACATGAGATACTTGAATGGAGAGAGAGAGAGAGAACAGAGAAGTACAAATTGAAGGCATTAGCAATGGTGACAGTAGTATTACAGTTGGCATTGCCAATGGCCATATCTGGAGTGTTTGACCTATACAATTACCCAAGAGTCCCTTGATTTGGGACCAGAAGCTTGGAGCCAGTCTAAATAAAGATACAGATCCCCAAAATATGTCTTTAGAAACCATTACATTTGAAAACATGTGGCATAAACCCGACAATTTCCTGACTATTTACTTCTGATGAAACAGGGCTTTCAAAGCTCACTTGTGAATTTGCCACTCATGAGATAGGATCTTGCCCACTCACTGGTGAGATAAATGGTATACTCTGAATCAGGCCATTGTGTAGCCCCAATATCCCTTTGGAACTAGCAGCTATGTTTCCTTTGTTGAACTGTACAGTGAAACGCAGCATTTTGATAACCTGATGTACCAAGTGATGAAAATGAAATATTGTATCTTTTGGGGCTCTCCCGCCATCAATATGAAGCAAATTTCAAATGAATAAAATAAGCAAATAAATACATACATACATAAATACGTAAATAGATCAAACAAAATTTGAAAAACATGCATTCACAAGATGTTTCTCAGTCTATTTTAGCTGCATACTGTTATAATTGCATCAGGTTATACCTGCTTCAGTCTATAGAGAAAGAAGGAAACTCCCTTCAAGGTATGCACTTGTGTGGTATTATATTACATTGAATGTTGCTGTAGTTTTACATAAAACTGTTTTTAAATCCCATGCTATATACTGTAGTAGCAAATCTATCTTTTATGAGTCTTTGATCCCACAGGTTTAAAGAGAAACTGATGTCTCCAGAACATTTTAAAATATAATATTTGGACCCAGTTCAGGTTATTTTTCACATTACTTGTGTATTTCTCCTCCCCAGAATTTATTACTGGCGTCATGTATATAAAAACAGGATCTTTATTCTTTGAAGTTCAGCAGATTTTTTTGGTTAATTCCAACCTGATGTCATAATAATCTGTTTGTTACATCACAATTATTACCATGACAACAGACACTGACATCACAACAGAGGATTATGAATTCAAGTGAGGAATCTGGTAATTCACTGCTACTGCCTCACTGGGGATGAGAGGGCTCCTCCACCCGAATCCTGCTCTCTCCCTGCTCCAACCTTTTGATCCAGCATTAATTCTGTAGCTGTCAGACTGCAGGACTACAGCTCTTCCTGGAGCTCATTGGCACCTCCAATTAGCAGCCAGGAACACATGAAGCTGTGCCTCTTGTGCCGTAAACCACCAATCAGGAGCTGCCTACAGAGCAGACAGGGGCTGCTGAACTCCTTCTTAGCTACTTTCTCCCAAGCGGTCCTCCCATGCTTTGGTCCTCCATGCTAAGGGCTGAGTGAAAATGGTACCATTAGGAGTCTGCCAGGGAGTCAGCCAGGAGAAACAGCCAACAGCATGGAACTCTGCCTGTCTCATCCTAAGTAAAACTGCATATACACAATTAACTGCATTGTTTGTGGGGGGAATTGTTTGGGGAGCTAACTGCTATTAGGCCCTAACTGTAATCTATCTGGGTGTGTATTGCAGGTTACTGGAGTAGTCTGTATCAGCTACAGTAATACTCATTGGCCCACATATTCAAAGGAGATGCATGTCCCAAAATGGAGATGCACATCACATACTAGAAACTGCAAGGATGCGCGATATTCGAAAGGAAAAGATGCATCACACATTTCAAAAATGCACGATCATGCAGAAATAATGTATGCAGTTCAAAAAAAGAGGGTGGACACCTGAATATGCTTTTCAAGTGTATATTTAGCCAAAATGTGTGGCACTTGTGTCACACATTACAAAACTGTGCCGTGCAAAGTTAGGTGTGTAAGGGGATGGCCTAAATGGGCCAGCTACTCACAGGTGGGCTGCAGAACTGCAGACAGGTGACCTTAAGACAGCCCTTGGAGGTGTATCAGAATATGTACCAGGCACCCACACATAGCAGTAATGGCAGGATGGTAGTACCCAAAGCCACAGCTGTGCTGTGCCAGCTTCCCAGGCACCTGCTGGGTGCTGCTGGGTGACACCGCTGGCACTACCCAGTCAGCCACCCCCCTCACCAAGCCCAGGTTGGGGATGCCCAGCTGCCACATGCTAGTCATCTGCCCCCATAGCACACCAGTAGAACAGACAGCTACAATGTGGCACATGTACCAGGTTCCATGGCCTACACCCATGTGATAGGTAGGTAGGTAAAACTTTATTTTTATACAGGATAGTACATGTTGATTTTTTTACAGTCCTGTTCTCAAGACAGTCCTGTGTACAAATATCAATAGTTACATGGAGTATCAATCAATCAGTCAATCAATCAATATCTTTATTTAACAAGGTGAACATCATTGAGCAAGCTCATTTTCAAGATGGACCTGGACATAGAACAATAAGACAGTAAAGAACATCATGGTTTCAGCAGTACCAGTCAACGAGAGTTGAACTAGGATCAGAACAATTAACAATATAATGACAATCAAGAAATAAAGAATCTGAGAACATAGCAATAGCACCACCACATGACAGCTGCATATATATTTATATATAGACCCTGACACTGAGCAAGGGTAATCACGGAAGGAGTAAAAATATAAAGTATAAAAAAATAGAGAGAAGCAGGTACCACACAAGATAAGAGAAAAAAAAACACAGAAGTATTCAGACACAAGTAGAATATGGAAAATTACGAAGTAGATAGGCAAATAAGATGGCTTAGGTACATTGACAGGAGAAGGGAAACAATTCTTTCAAAGCTTGAATAAAGGCCTTGTGCCCTGTAGATATATGTAATGAAGTTGGTAAAGCATTCCAGAATGATGCTGCCTGGGAACGCATTGTTCTATCTCCAAATTTGTTCTTCCTTTTCCCAGGCCGTATCCTATTTAGATGAACTGATCTTGTGAGCACTCTTTTGCCCTTATTATCAGTGGAGAAAATGGTTTGAAAAATATAATGGTCCAGGTAAAACAACTGATAGTTGTGAATTATTTTTATCCAGTTTTTCGAATACCCAGTCTCCAATGGCTGCCAGCTCAGTTTAGTGAGCAGCAAGCAATGATGCATTCTGTAATTACATTACAGTACATATCTAGCAATTTTGTATTGTATTTTATCTAACTTATTCAACAGTTATCTATTGGCAGTCCTATACACTAACTCGCCATAGGTCGAGGAGGGCAGAATAAGTTGCTCGGCCACCTTTTTTCTATCCTGGGTCCTTAAGGCTTTAGTTATGCGCCTAAGGACACCCATTTCTTATTGACTTTACCTGTTATGTGAATGTTAAAAGTCAGTTGGGAGTTGAACATGACTCCCAGGTAACAATAATTTTTCAACCTGCTGTAATGTTTCTTTTTTTAATGTTAGAATTTGAAGTTGTGAATTTGATTTTTTTTTGCAAAGTGCATTAACTTAGTTTTCTTTACATTCATAGTTAGCCATGACCTAGTGAACTACTCCCCCACTTCCTCAAAATCAGATTGCAACCTAGATTATAGGTCCAAAAGATTCGCCCCTGTGGTGACCATACTGTGTCATCCCCATACAGCCTAATGGCTGTATGCTTCACCACACAGGGCAGATCATTGGTAAATGCCAAAAATAACAGGGGTCCTAATAGGGACCCCTGAGGGAATCCCCTCATGATTTTATGAGGGATGGACAGACTCTGCTGGACCTCTACCCTCTGGGAGCTTCCAGTGAAATAGGATGAAAACCAGTGCAAGGTCCCATCAGAGAAACCCAGCCCCCTAATCTATTCAGCAGTAGGGAGTGGTCCACCACGTCAAAGGCCTTTGATAAGTCTATAGAAATAGCTGCTGTCTCCTGACCTGAATCCAATGAGGTACATACCAGATCATTGAACTCCAATAATATTGATGCAGTTGAATGTCCCTTTCTAAAACCAGATTGGTAGGGAGTCAGCAATTTATATTTGTCTAGGTGTTCGATGATCTGGCCATGCATTAATTTCTCTAAACACTTTGATAAAATTGGCAACAGGGCTATTGGTCTATAGTTGTTTACCTCAGATGTATCCTCCTCTCTTGGGTATAGGTATAATTTTGCTTTCCCTCCAAGACTGTGGGAAATACCCTAGCTATAGCCACCAATTAAAGATGTAAGTTATTGTAGGGGCACTGAATTTTGCTGCTAATTTCAAGAATTTTCCCTCATGGTTATCTGGCCCTGTATATTTATATACATTTATTCTGCCTAGCTCTCTACAGACCTCTGATGTTTTCAGGCCCCTAAATTTGAAAGATGGGGAACCATTCATTGTCTCTACTACTAGTGTAGGTACAATCCACAATCCTGGTTAGCTAGAACATTGTAGCCTGGAAGATCAGTAATTAAGTTATTTAGAACTTCTGAAACAGCCTTAGGTTCGTCAATTAAGTTATCCCCAACCCCTAATGTCATTTTCTTTTGTGAATCCCCTCCACCTGGATTTGTTAAATGTTTATAACTTACCAAAATTTTCTTGGATCTCTATTACAGTTCATTTTATTTCTGTAATAAGCCACCTTTGCCCTTTTTACAAGTTCCTACATTTGTTTCTTCTAGTTTTGAGCAGTTTCCTATCACAATTTAATTTAGTTATCTTAGCTTTTTTCCATAAGCTATTCTTAACCCTGATTTTTTTAGAATTTTTTTTGATTTAATCATGGAAACATAGAAACATAGAATTTGACGGCAGATAAGGACCGCTTGGCCCACCTAGTCTGCTCATTTTCCTACCTAACAGATAAGCTGAAGATCCTAGTTAACCAACAGCTTACTTCCTCCTAACCCCCACTAGGACTGCCTTATGTCTGTCCCATGCATTCTTGAATTCCCCCACTGTTTTTGACTCCACATCCTCCTCAGGGAGGCTGTTCCATGCATCCACAACCCTCTCTGTGAAAAAATACTTCCTCACATTACCTCTGAGCTGTCCCCCCTCTGTCTTCAAATTGTGCCCCCTTGTTCTTGCACATTTCTTTTTCTGAAAGATGCTACCCTCTTGGACTTTGTTGATTCCCTTAAGGTGCTTGAAAGTTTCTATCTTGTCCCCTCTTTCCCTTCTTTCCTCAAGGGTGTACATATTAAGCTCCTTTAGTCTTTCTTCATATGTCTTCTGGTGCAGACTCTGCACCATTTTGGTTGCCCTCCTCTGGACAGCCTCCAGTCTGTCTATGTCTTTGTGGAGATGGGGTCTCCAGAACTGCACACAGTACTCCAGATGGGGTCTCACCAACTGTCTGTACAGATTAGAGTTGTCGCGATATGATGGTGTCACGGTATACCGCAGTGTCAGGAGTCACGTATTGATACAGTGGACAATTTATGATACCGCGATAACCGTGATTCATGGTATACCATGGTTTTGAGACCTTTCAACTAGTTTTTTTGCATTTTCAGGGACAACTGTCCCTTACACTCCAATTCTCCCTGATGCAAGAGTTTGAAGAGGCTTCTTTTCATGCAAAAATTGCTTTGTGGATGCAACGTCCGCTGTCTGCTACAGTGCTGTACAGATTAGTAAGGTTAGATTTAGGTGTCCTCATGTGTCCAATCCATAAGTGGACTGATGATGTCGGTTGAGAGACCTTCAATAAAATTTAAGTCAGTCTTTTGACCTCTTCCTTACATTTTTTTTAATTTTCGATGTTCAGTTTAAGGACAAAGTTTTTTTTTTTTTTAGTGTTCATGTAATTTGTGTGTGTCACATGGAGTGCCACACAAGGCACACAGAGGCCAAGTGAGTATTAAGCCACCAGTGATACATAAGTAATAACTGCTTCTTTAATGGTGAATGATAAAGAACAGACCTTGCGCAACAGCACACAAAAGTCAGTGTGCTGTGTGAGTGCGACTGTCACTCACACAGTGCACACTGACTGCACAGTACACACGAAGTGCAGCACACTGCTTGCACAAAAAGCCACACTGTAAATGCACAATGTGCATCATTATTGTCCTGTTCTCTGCTGTTCTTTTGGAACAGAAGCAGAAAATTATGTACTGGTTTCAAAATGGGTGCCATCCCTCCAGAAAATCTGAACACGTTTGTTGAGGATTACATCCCCCTCCACGACAATTCCACAGTGCCCGACACTACAGTGACAACAGCACCAGGTTGATGTAGTGTCAGCGCAGGACTCCACCACTACATTCTGAGGTAAGGCCCCTCTCCCTAAAACCACTCGGACTTAGAGTTGGTTATTTAAGTAGCAGGGGGTGGGAGAACATACTGGGGTCAACCAGCTATCCTAAATCTGCTTGCCAACCTTAAGGCCATCTGATATGATTACCCCCAGGTCCCTTTCCATTTTTGTTGTTGTCACTACCACCCCCATCCCCAACCCCATTGTGTACACTTCCCCTGGGTTTTTGTTTCCCAGGTGCATTATTTTGCACTTCTTTGCATTGAATCCAAGCTGCCATACTTCTGACCATTCCTCCAACCTTGCCAAGTCCCTTCTCATCCTTTCCACACCTCCTTGTGTATCAACCATGTTGCAGATCTTTATGTCATCTGCAAAGAGGCATACTTTCCTTCCAGTCCCTCTGCAATGTCACTTATAAAAACATTAAAAAGGACTGAACCCAGTACTGAACCCTGCGGTACCCCACTAGTAACCTCCCTTTCTTCAGAGTGGACTCAGTTTACAATTACCTTCTGTGTCCTGTTGTCCAGCCAATGTTTTACCCAGGCTACCACCCTGGGACCCACTCCAAGGCTGATTAATTTGTTTATTAATCTTTTGTGTATGACTGTCTCAAATGCCTTGCTAAAGTCTAGGTAGGCCTTGTCCACAGCCCCTCCCTGGTCTACTATTTTGGTCACCCAGTCAAAAAAATTGATTAGATTCATCTGACATGACCTTCCAGCTGTGAACCCATGCTGCCTTGGGTCCTGTGCCCCACTGGTCTCTAGGTACTCAACAATTCTTTCCTTCAGAAGTGATTCCATCACTTTCCCTACCACAGAGGTCAAACTGACAGGTCTGTAGTTTCCTGCCTCTGTCTTGCTCCCACTTTTGTGAAGGGGGAATCACATCTGCCTTCCTCCAGTCCTCAGGTACCACACCATCCTCCCATGATTTGTTAAAAAGGGTAGTCAGTGGTGTCACTAGTTCTCCCCTTAATTCTTTCAGAATTCTGGGGTGAATCCCATCAGGCCCCATTGCTTTATCCACCTTCAGTTTTAGGAGTTCTTTCAGAACCCTTTCTTCTGTGAAAGAATGGGATCAACACCCTATCCAGAGTGCTTCTGTTAATTGGATTAGGTACCTCCCCCTCTTCCTCTTTTGTGAATACTGAGCTGAAGTATGCATTCAGTATCCCTGCTTTTTCACTGTCCCTCTCTGCCCACCCACCATCCATTCTGTTCAGCCTCACTGTCCTTCCCTTTGTCTTTTTATGCTCCCTGATGTACCTCTTAAAGGTTTTATTCCCCTTCTTAACCGAGTTGGCTATGTTTTCCTCAGTTTGGGCCTTTGCTATTCTGACTTCACTCCCCTGCTTCCTTCTGCTTTAACTGGCACAGTTCCCTGTCCTGCTTCTTCTGTGTTTCCTTATACTTCCTAAATGCTATCTTTTTCTCCCTAACCTTCCCCGACACCTTTTTTGAGAACCATAGTGGCTTTTTCTTTCGTTTTGATTTATTTGCTTCACACAAAGGCTTGTTGCCTCTGTGATGGCAGTTTTGATGTTTCCCTATTGTTGCTTCACCCCTCCTTCTTGCCTGTTTGCTAGTGATTTTCTAAGGCACTCTCCCGTATTGCCAAAGTCAGCCCTCCTGAAGTCCAGTACCCTCACTTTTGTATGGCTTGACTCTGTAGCTGAGTTTATCGTGAACAGCACTGTTTGGTGGTCACTTGTTTAGTAGCTTGAAAAACAAAAAAAAAAAGTAGAGAAATTAGTGCCTGCCATTGCCACAGCATTGAGGATATATAAGCAGATTCCTTTAATGCCAGACAGCACTCATGTCACAGTCACACGACTCGACTCGATTTACAATAGCATGACTCACTCAACCAAAGCAAGTCAAGCAAGCAATTTACATTGGCTCACTACCTCAGCTGGAGGCTACTGTAGTTAAATAGATTACCTACCTTAAAAAAGAAAAAAAGCAGCCAGTGAGTACCTGCCACTGCCATGACATTGAGGATATATAAGCTGATTCCTTTACTGTCAGACTTAGACTCATGTCACAGTCACACGTCTCGACTTCAGTCACAGTATAGCATGACTGACTCAACCTAAGAAAGTCAAGCAAGCAACTCACATTGGCTCATTGCCTCAGCTGGAGGCTACTGTAGCTAAATACCTAGTATATTAAAAAAGGAAAAAAGCAGCCAGGCAGCCACCATGGCATTTGGGATATATAGGCTAATTCCTTTAAATGCCATCATCTCTCACAGTTGGCTTAGCTCAGCCGATTGGCTCTGGCTGTTGGCTTGGCTTGGACTCAGAGTCTTGGACACAGTGAGTGGTGAGTGCAGGCAGGAGTTGTGTTGTGGTTGTGATGTAGGGTACTACATTGAGAAAGTAAATATGAAGAACACAAATATCTCCAAATGTATTTGCACTACTTACTATTACTTTTACTAACTTAACTTGAGGGGACTGGGTCTTGGAGGGAGCTCCAGGCTTTGAGGTGAGGATGGAGGAGGGACACTCAGCCTAGTCATAGCCAGACAATAAGCCTTGATTTTCCAATCAGAACTGTTCTGATTCTAAGTAGTGCTCTTGCTGTGCCTGCTTCTAAAACTAGTAGCACACTACTTCAGTGAAGTGCAACTCTGCATCTGCAACTCTAGTCTGCACCACCACCAGGAGTGGAGTGACTGGACATTACTTTCGTATTCATCAACTCTCATCTTTAAGTTATTGACAATTTAACATAACAAAAATGTAAATCAAACAACTTACTGCTCATGCTCACTGTGCTATTTTTGTACAGTACTTTTGGTATTGGCAGCATTTTGTGCTGAAAGCTAAGAGTACAATAAAACACTTATAACAGTATGTCACTCGCATTTCAGACTGCAATGAAATGAAATTTTTTTTTAAATAAATCTACTCGTATTGCTTGAAGCTCCATGCTCATCGTCAGGTCAGGAGGAATCTGACTAAGTCAATAAAAAATATTTCTCTTGCACATACTTGACTCATTATCTTTATTTTCTCTCATTAAATTCATAATGTGTCATTTGCTAGTATTTTAACTACTTTTACATGTAAAATTTGGTTAAAACTGCATTATTTTGGAATATTTTAGTTTTTTCCATTGGAATGCGTTATACCGTGGTATCACGATAACCGCGGTATCACACACCACAGTTATCATACCATCAAAATGTCATACCGTGACAACCCTAGTACAGAGGGATAACAACTTCTTGTTTTCTACTATTGATGCCTCTCCCTGTGCATCCCAGTATCCCCCCAGCCTTCCTTACTGCCTTCTCACATTGCTTGCCCACCTTTAGGTCATCTGATATAATTACCCCTAGGTCCCTTTCCATTTTTGTTGTTGTCAGTATCTCACCCCCCATTGTGTACTCTTCCCCTGGGTTTGTGTTTCCCCTGGTGCATTACCTTGCACTTCTTTGCATTGAATCTGAGCTGCCATACATTTGACCATTCTTCCAAATTTGCCAAGTCCCTTCTCATCCTTTCCACTCCATCTTGTGTATCAACCCTGTTGCAGATCTTTGTGTCATCTGCAAAGAGACATACTTTTCCTTCCAGTTCCTCTGCAGTGTCACTTATAAAGACATTAAAAAGGACTGGTCCCAGTACTGAACCCTGTGGTACCCCACTAGTAACCCTCCTTTCTTCACTGTGGACTCCGTTTGCTACTACCCTTTGCGTCCTGTTGTCTAACCAATTTTTTTTATCCAGGCTACCAGCTTGGGACCCACTCCAAGGCTGGCTAACTTCTGTATTAATCTTTTGTGTGGGACCGTATCAAATGCCTTGCTAAAATCTAGGTAGGCCATGTCCACAGCCCCTCCCTGGTCTACTACTTTGGTCACCCAGTCAAAGAAATCTATTAGATTCATCTGACATGACCTTCCCACTGTGAATCCATGCTGCCTTGGGTCCTGTGCCCCACTGACCTCTAGGTACTCAACAGTTCTTTCCTTCAGAAGTGATTCCATCATTTTCCCTACCACTGAGATCAAACTAACTGGTCTGTAGTTTCCTGCCTCTGTTCTGCTCCCACTTTTGTGAAGGGGAATCACATCTGCCCTCTTCCAGTTCACAGGTACCACCCTATCCTCCCATGATTTGTTAAAGAGAGTAGTCAGCGGTGTCACTAGTTCTACCCTTAGTTCTTTTAGAATTCTTGGGTGAATCCCATCAGACCCCATTGCTTTGTCCACCTTAAATTTTATTAGTTCTTTTAGAACTCTTTCTTCTGTAAATGGACTGGTATCGACCCCTGTCTTCAGAGTGTTTCTCTTGTTTGGTTTAGGTACTTCCCCCTCCTCTTCCTTTGTGAATACTGAGCAGAAATACATAGATACATAGATACATAGATACATAGACAGTGTCGGCAGATAAGGGCCTATGGCCCACCTAGTCTGCCCATTTGAGCTTGTAAGTTCAGTTTGTTTTCCTAGAAGTCTATTTCCCCTTACCCCTGACCTCTAGAATTCCTTTATGTCTATCCCATGCATTCTTAAATCCCGTGATTGTTTCAGCCCCCACCACTTCCTCTGGCCGGGTGTTCCACTTGTCCACCACCCGTTCTGTGAAGAAATTCTTTCTCATGTTTCCTCTGAATCGTCCTCCCTCCAACTTCATCCCATGCCCTCTAGTCCTGAAACATCTTTTCGCTTAAAAATAGTGTTTTCCTGCACCCTGTTCCTCCCTGTAAGATACTTGTATGTCTCTATCATATCCCTCTCTCCCTCCTCTCCTCCAGGAGTACATGTTCAGTTCCTTCAACCTGTCTTCATAGGATTTGTGATGCAACCCATGCACCATCTTTGTTGCCCTCCTCTGAACCTTCTCTACCCTGTCTATGTCCTTACGTGAGGTATGGTCTCCAGAACTGTACACTGTACTCCAGGTGGAGCCTCACTAGTGTCTTGTATAGCGGATTATGACCTCCCTTTTCCTGCTGGTGATGCCCCTGCCTATACATCCCAGCATCCTATTTGCTTTACCTGATGCCTTGTCACACTGTTTCCCTACCTTGAGGTCATCAGAGATGACAACCCCAAGATCCCTTTCCTGCTTGGTGCATGCTATATCCTCACCCCCAACTGATATATTGTGCCAGGGTTTTTGTGCCCCCATATGCATTATCTTGCACTTCTTTGCATTGAATTTCAACTGCCAAACCCTTGACCATTCTTCAAGTTTCTGCAGGTCGCTTCTCATTCTGTCTACACCCTCTGGTGTGTCTACTCTGTTACAGAGCTTTGTGTCATCAGCGAACAGTGAAATTCTGCCTTCTATATCCTGTGCAATGTCACTGATGAAGATGTTGAATAGGACCGGTCCCAAGCACAGATCCTGTGGTACCCCACTGGTCACTCTTCCCTCTGTGGAGTGACAGCCATTTACCACCACCCTCTGTGTCCTGCCGCCCAGCCAGTTACCTACCCACCACACTACTGTCTGCCCACACCCATATTCCCCAGTTTGTGTAATAGTCTTCTATGTGGCACAGTGTCAAAGGCCTTGCTGAAGTCCAGATAGGCCATGTCCACTGCCCTCCCCTGATCCACCTCCCTAGTCACCCAGTCAAAAAATTCAATGAGGTTGGTCTGACATGACCTCCCCCTGGTGAAACCATGCTGCCTTGGGTCCTGTAGTCCATTGACAAACAGATGTTCCACCAAATATTCGTTCAGTATCCTTGCTTTTTCACTGTCACCCTCTGCCCACATTTCCTACCCTTTATTAAGCCTCAGTATCCCTTCTTTGGTCTTTCTTCGCTTCTAATGTACCTATAAAAGGTCTTATCCACCTTCTTAACAGAGTTGGCTATCCTTTCCTCTGTTTGGGCCTTTGCTATTCTGACTGCTTTCCCTGCCTCTTTCTGCTTTAACTGATAAAGTTCTCTGTCATGTTCCTTCTGTGTTTCCTTATATTTCCTGAATGCTATCCTTTTCTCCTTAACCATCCCTGCCTCCTTTTTTGAGAACCATAGCATTTTTTTTTCCTTCATTGTGTTTTGTTAATTTGCTTACACAGAGGCTTGTTGCCTCTGTGATGGCTGTTTTGATTGCTCCCCATTGTTCCTCCACTCCTCCTTCTTGCCTGTTTGCTAGTGCTTTTCTGAGGCACTCTCTCATTTTCCCAAAGTCAGCCCTCCTAAAGTCCAATACTCTTGCTTTTGTATGGCTTGATTGTATAGCTGTGTTTATTGTAAACCACACTGTTTGATGGTTGTGTGTTCCCAGATGGCTACCCACTTCTAAATCTGAGTTTCTTTCTCTATCCTCATTTGAGAGTGCCAGGTCTAAGATTGCTCCCTCCCGAGTGGGTTCCAATATTTGCTGTCTGAGGCATGCCTGTTGTAGGGCATCAAGAATGACCCTGCTCTTGGATGTGCCTGTAGCAAAGGTGCTTCAGTTAACATCTGGCATATTCAGGTCCCCCATCAACAATATCTCCCCTTTTTCTGCCATTCTAAGGATGCCTTCTATCATTTCCTTGTCCATTCTCCCCCTGAGATGGGGGGTCTGTATACAACCCCCATGTGGACTGTGGTGCCATTTGCTGTCTCCAGGGTGACCCAGAGTGCCTCATCTGCTCCCTGTTTACTCTTTAGTTCTGTTGCTTTGATCCCTTCCTTTACATAGAGAGCTACTCCTCCTCCTCCTCTTTTACCCTCCCTGTCCCTCCTGTAGATTGTGTATCCTGGTATGTTGATATCCCAGTCATGGTTCTCTGTGTTTCTGTGACTGCCACAATATCCAGGCAACCCTCTTCCTTCAAGGCCACTAGTTCAGGAAGCTTGTTACACAGACCATGGGCATTGGTACTCATCACCTTCCACTTTTTGATGACCTTACCCCTTTTAGCCCCATCCCTGCCCTTACTGCCTTTGACTTTTTTACATTTACCTCTGTCCTGCTCTCTAATGACTTCTCTACCTTGGTGTTTACCTCACTAATTACTGTGTTTTGTGGTAGAAGGCTGGGATTTCCCTTCTCCTTTTCAGTGCCTCCCCCCTTGGCTAGTTTAAATGCTTGCCAATGAAGCACCTAAACCTCTCACCTAGGTTCCTGGTTCCTCCCTGGACAGATGAAGACCATCACACCAGTATAGGTCTGCATCCCTCCAGGTGGCTCCCCAGTCCCCAATGAAGCCAAAACCATGAGCTTCACACCAGTTTTTCAACCATTCACTGAATTCCCTGGTGAGGCGTACCCTAGCATCACCCTTGCTATAGACAGGCAGCACCTCCGAGGTTACCGTATGCGCTACTTGTCTAACACCCCTACCCAACTCAACAAACACCTCTTGCACTGCTCTGATCCAATTCCTAGCCAGGTCATTTGTCCCTAGGTGGACAATGACATCCAGCTCCATCCCTCGTGCAGCTGCTCCCACGATCCTGAGGATTCGCTTCCTGTCCATCTCCCCCTCCTCCCCCACTTCTACCCCTCTAATGATTGAGTCCCCCACCAGGAGTTGTTTCCTTCCCCTGTGGGGTCCCATGCCACCCTCCTGTGGGTCTCCTTTGTGAAGGTTCCCAGCATCCTCTTTGGTCTCCACTGCAGGTCCTCCATAGAGGAACCACTATCCACCAGAAGAGCATATGAACTGTGGAGAAGTACAGCTGGAGAGATGCAACTCTGTTCCACCACCTTCTCCCTCCCTGAGCCCACCCTGGTCCAGCCTCTCCTCTTTCTTGGCAACCTCTGAGGTAGTCGCATTGGCCCTGGTGGTCTCTGGCTGGGGGAGGAGGTTTCATGAATCTTGGCCATGTCAGCCTGGAGATGGGCAACCTCCTCCCTCAGATCAGAGAGGTGCCTGCAAATAGGGCAGCATCATAGCCTCCAGAATATCTCCTGGAACACTGCTGCCCCACAGCCATTGCACTGCACCACTCCTATCATGTCTTATTTTGTGTCCCCTCTCCTGTTTCTCTGTATGTTTACTCTCTCCTCTCCTTACAAGTCTCACCCTTTCTGTTCTGGGACAGCAACTTCCTATATTCTTTGGTAGCCTCCTTCTTCCTTGCTCAGTGTCAGACCGCCAGCAACTGGGGAGGAGAGCGAGCTACTTTTTTCCTGTAGGGTTGGAAAAACTAATGTTTCTCTATGATCCTTCCCTTCCTACTGCCATACAGGAAGTTCCTGTTGTTAGTCAAATCCAGTGGTTATAAAAGTAGAACTGGCTTAGGGTGGGTGGGATGGAGGGCAATTATTAAGAAAAAAGGCTAGCAACAGGAAGTTGTAATTGGAGTCACCTGCTTTTATATTGTCTAAGCCACACCCCCAATAAAGCTGTCTCTTCTCCTACTGATTTAGCAAAGTAAGTTGATACAGTACCCTTCCCAGCACAGAACACACAGTGACTTTCTTTCTTTTCTTTTCTTTTCTTTTCTTTTCTTTTCTTTTCTTTTCCTTTCTTTTCTTTTCTTTAACCCTAAATAAGACCCCTTCTACATCTAATAAAGTATCTGTCTGCTTAATCTCAGCAAACATGGACTCCTACTGAGATAGAAGTGTTAAATTAGTAAGAAAATGGTAGCTTCTTTTAGTTAGCTGCTTTCTGCTCTACAAGCAAGATTTCTGTCTTCCAAAGGCTAGCAACAGGCTAGGTAATTTTTTTGTGATGTTTTATTTTAGGGGTGTGTAGATTGGAGATGTGGTGAAAAGTACTTGCAAAATATTCTACTGTTTGGTCTAAATCAGGAAAAACCTGCATCTTTCCCATTTTTCATTTCCTATGCTATCTTCTAAAAAGTTGTGCATGTCCGTTATCCAATTTTTGTTTCAGCAATCATTAAATTGCTGATACAGTGATTTGGGCATGGTAACCCAAACCGGATTATGGCCCCCTAAGTGTGGTAGTAAAGTACCAGATAAAACTGTCTGTATTTGAGCAGAAATTAAAATTAAATCCAGATTAGCTGCCTCAGTTATAGTATTTATAAACCATGTTGGGTTTTTTTATAAGTTGTGAGACTCCAAGAGCCATAACTAGTTCTTTTAGTTGCCTTCCTCGTGGTTTAAACCAATTGCAATTTAAATCACCTGTCAGTATCATCAATCTGTCCTCTACACATACCCCAATTTTATTTATTACCGCCTCAATATCCTTTATATTTGATATAGGTGGGGAGTAGACTATGGCTGAGACCAATTTTAAATTCACTACATGGATAACTAAATATTCAGTGTTATTTTCGCTTCCCCTAGGTAAAATTTCTATGTGTCCTAGTGAATTTTTTTTATGTAAAACATTACCCCCTCCCTTTTTATCCTATCTGACCTAAAAAGCTGATATCCTGGAAGTCCCCTATGCTCCCTGAGAGCCAGATTTCACTTAGTTCCAGGATGCTTGGATCATGTTCATTTACCATCAATGCTAATAAATCCATTTTTAAGACCCCACTGCGGCATTGTCATGCATTAGCTAAAGATTTCCCTGTCTGTGTGGGCCTGGGTTCCATTCAATATCCCCCCCTCCAAAATCAAACTTGGGCAACAAATACCTGAATTATCTTGAAGGGAATTATGAAGGATATAGAGGTCAAGTGCAATGCTGCCCTGCAGTGCACAGCTCCTCCAATTATGGGAGAAGACATTTCTTCTGGTTGAATTCCAGTTTAATTTATTTTTTTCATATTGAATATGCTTTATTGAAAGAAAAACATGAAACACAATCAACCATAAGATACATCAGAACATAATTAACTCCAGAGGAAGAATATACAAATTATACAATGCAAATATGATGAACTGGAGAGGACAACCAGTTGGCCTCAGATTTTAATTTATTAGTTTCACTAACAGCAGCGATAGCTGAAAGGCAGCATGGGAGTAAAAGACCCATTATGGAATGTAAATGCATTCTTAAAGAAAACCCCTCAAGATCCAGGCAATTAAATAGTTTAGTTAAGTGCTAGTAAATAATATATAAATTCACTCGGTAGTGCACCTGCAAGTTAAAGGACAAGACCAGGTAAAAACAAACTTTGCATATAAGTCTGTGTAGTATCCTAATATAATTCAAATGGTAAAATAACAGCAGCTAGCAGTGAAAATATTCCTAAATATTCATACAAACATAAAACAGTACCCTTAACTAAGTTTTAACCATTTCTTAACAATTTTTCTTCTACTCATGCTTGCGCACAACCTCACGTGTAGTGCGTTGTGTGGGCTTTTGAAGGCTGAATGAAAGTCCAACTGAAAATAGCAGCTAGTGTAGTCCTGAAGTACTGACAGGTTCACTTTACAGCAGATGGTTCAGCCAAAGATATTTCACACAGCCAGCAGAGTCTTATGCTGTAGTGCATGGCACGGGCTTTTGAAGGCACAATCCCCACCTCTGCAATGATCTAACTGGCAGCCTGGTCCCCCCGCTCCCCCACACACCAGTACACACTGCCTGGTGAACAAGTTGAATGAAAGTCCCACTGAAAATAGCAGCTTGTGTAGTCCTGAAGTGCTGACAGGCTCGCTTTGTGGCAGATGGGTCAGCCAAAGATGTTTCACATGTGACTGTCAGAGTACCGCCCAGTGGAGGCATGTGCCCATGGTGGCGTCTGGGACAATGGTGAGCAGGATGCATGGCAGTAATGGTGGCAGCATGGCATAGGTCAGGGACAGCCCAGTGGCACACACCCACAGTGGAACACCATAGGTGCACACAGTACACCCGTGCCAGAACCACGCCACTAGGAACCACATACATGTCACTGATTCCATCCTTGCAGTGTGACAATGCCACAGGGGCCCTGAGTTCAGGTCACTGTGGTGTACTGGTGGTAGACAGTGCACAACAGTGAGCAGCATGGGGCAGGGGTGGCACCACCTGCAGCCTGGAGGTGGCAGGGGCATGCCCCAAGGACACTGGAACCTTCCAGTGTTGTGCATGTGGCAACCTAGGGCACAGACATTGACATGGGCAGTAGCACTGCAAACCTCTTAACTGTCACACAGTACAGGGTACGGCAGTCATGTTGTCACTCAGACTCCCTCTAACCCACATAGAATGAATGACATTACACATCGACCACTGAGACTATTATGCAGAATTGTATGATAATATGAGATGCTAGGTATCAGTACACAGTAGCAACACTGGTGCCCTAATATACACAGTTTTCCGAGCTTGCACTGTCATGTTTACTGCTGTGTCACACATTCTGACCAGTTGTCACACATCTTGGCACACATTTGAGTGCCAAAGGGTTGGGGGTATGTAGCACTGTGCTCAGGCCAGTGCAGTCCACCCACACACAACCATGCATTCTCACCTGCCTACTAGGCTGCAGTACCTCCTGCTCACCTTTGTGGAGTGGTGGTACTGCCCTGTAATGTTGGAACTGCACATGTCAATGGTATGCAAATGGCCTGAATACATTCCAGTAATGAGATGCAAATGTGCTATTTGGGCTCTGACTGTGCAGTGAGGCTTTTTGCATATCCCAGCTAAATTTTGCAAATCTGTGCACTGTGCAAGTAGCTTTGCATTGCACACTTCCGTATGCTCTGCACTGGGCTTTGGGCACCTGCCGCACCACGCATCTCATACTGCATGATCATGCATGTTTGGGATATTCACCCACACATGCGCAATCGCATAGTATGGTGCAACTCCTGAATATACAATTACTTTGTGCTGGCACAGTTGAGTTGCACAGCACAAGCACTTGTGCGATATAGCCTGCCACTTTTGAATATGGGGCCCATTGTTTATGCAAAGTTTAATTTCATACCTGTGTCTCTGCCATAGCTAGTGTAGCTTTAATCTGCAGAGTTGTTTTGTGTCTTAGTTATATCTCACAGCCTCACCCTATCTGGGTGAGCACTATGAGGTAGTTTATACTCATGCTTTCTGTGCTATAGCTATGCCTACAGCTATAGGCTATCTAGATGAGCACTAGGAGGTAGTGTATACTCCTATTTTCTGTGCTATAGCTGAGCCTTACAGCTACAGCTTATCTGGGTGAGCGCTACTAAGTAGATTATATGACTGTTTTCTGTGTCATAGCCAAGCCTTACGGGATGAGCACTACAAATTAAATTAGTCATTTGTTTAGTACAGGTCTTTATGGGGATAGGGTTCAGAGGGGAGGCAGTCAGTTGTGGCAGCTGTGGGGCATTCTTCCCCAGGGATATGCTCTGAAGGAGGGGGCATTGCCCCATCTTCAGGACCTTGGTGGAGCTTCATGCTCAGATGGTGGTAGCAAGGGTAGAAATATATCAGCTATATCATCAGTTCGGCAGGAGACCAACCCCACTCTCCTAGAGAACTACTAGTCCAGGGGGATGGAAAGTGGTGGGAAGGAGGAGGAGGAGGAGTTAGGGGTAGCCATAAGGAGATTTTCCAGCCCAGTACCATCCAAATGGTGAATCCCTTCATACCCCTAGAGGAGGCTCAGGCACTTGATTCCAGTGGGGGGTGGGGGGTACTGCCAGTCAGTCAGTGGGAAAAGGCAAGACATTGTGATGGCACCCAAGGGGATCAAGTCCACCCTGAGAGTCTTAGTGGTCAGGGATTCAATGATTAGGGGAATTGAGAGGCTGGTGGAGGGGGGTTGGACAGGAGTGGGATGGTCTAGTGCCTTCCTGGGACATCAGCCATTCTGGATTTAGAAAGGATAGGGAGGATGGTGAAGAGGGGACAGGGAGAGCTGGGTGAACTGGTACACCTGTATACCAATGATCTAGTGAACCAGTCAGTGGAAATGGTGAAGCAGAACATCCGTACATTGAGGGTCAGATTGGCAGCACACTCAGTCTTCCTGACCTTTCCCAAAGTCCTCTCTGTGTGGGGCAGGGATGGAAAGTAAAATAGGATAAGGAGTGATGTAATAGTAGAGTTTAACAGATGGTTTATGGGATGGTGTCAGGAAATGGATACCGCTTTTTGGGGGATTGGGGGATGTATGGGACATGAGACCCTTTAAGGGTGATGGATTTCATCTGATAAGAGAAGGGGCCTGTGTGCTGAGCCAGAAGTCTGATGTCTATATCAGACATTTAAACTGACTGTGGGAGAGACTGGGTCTAGGGGAACCAAGGAGGCAGGTGAGAGGAAGGGGATCCTAGCTAGTACTCTCTCACATTGGGGGGGGGCTTATCGCAGTGCAGTAAGTACAAAGAGAGCCATGGTCCTTACTGCACTGGGGGAAGGAACATTATAAAGGAGGAACACAAAGAGTGCAGGCACCAACAAGGGGATGAGAGGACTAGGAAAGCACAAGGGTAATAGCAAATTAGGATCAGGGGTCTGATGGAAAGGGGTATGCTTTAATGCTAGGACCCTAGGTACCAAAATCGGTGAGCTCCAGATGCTGATGGCAGACAATGAGGAAGAACTTCTGCCCATCACAGAAGTTTGGGTTTCAGAAAATAATTATTGGGAACTGACAGTCCCTGGGTACTCAGTGTTTGGAGGGATAGAGGAACAGGTAGATGGAGAGGAGTTATCCTTTTTGCCAAGGAGGGCAGTGAGATGGCAGAAGATGGGTGCATCAGGGGTAGCAAAGGGGAGACAGAGTGACTGTGGGTGCAGATCACCACAGACTCAGGCAACAAAATGCACTTGGAGGTGATCTATAGATCTCTTGGGCAAGAGGAGGAAAGGGACAGAGAGCTCAGGAAAGAACCATGAAAAAAGGGTAGCTAAGGAGGAAGCAGTGTCCGTTTGTGATCTGAACCTGTCAGACATCGATTGGAATGTTCCAGTGGCTAGGAGTGCCAGAAGTCAGGCCTTGCTGGATGCCTTCCTAGACTGTTTTCTGGTACAGCTAGTTAAGCAACCCACTAGGCAGACCATAATACTCAGTGTTGTGCTCACCAACTCAGAGATGGTAGGAGCTGTGGGAGTAGGGGAGCCGCTGGAGAATAGTGACCATAACTCTGTTTGGTTCAAACTGAACCTTGTGTCCAGTAAACTGTAATTGCACAAGAGTGGCCCCAAGGATGAACCGGGAAACTACAGACCAGTGAGCCTCACATCCATCGTGGGTAAGCTAATGGAGACTATCCTGAAGGAGAGGCTGGTGGCCCTCCTAGAGGCCAAAGGACTACAGGACAGCAGACAGCATGGCTTCATATGTGGCAGATCCTGCCAAACCAACTTGGTCGAGTTCTATGACTGGGTAACTAGGCAACTGGACAGGGGCCATGCAGTGGATGTCCTGTATCTGGACTTCAGTAAGGCATTCAACTCAGTGCCACATGGAAGGCTGGGAAGGAAGTTAGTAGGCACAGGGGTGGGTGCAAAGCTGGTGAGATGGGTAGGAAACGGGCTGCAGGGAAGGCAACAGAGGGTGGTGGTGGGTGGGGAGCTCTCACACCCAAGGGCAGTGACGAGCGGTGTTCCACAGAGCTCAGTGTTGGGACCAGTGTTGTTTGGGGTATTCATTGCAGACATATCATGGGACATCAAGAGCAAGATCAGTCTGTTTGCTGATGATACCAAGGTAGGCGCGGTGGTGGATGACCTAGGGGATGGCAGGGGTTGCAGGATGATCTGGCAAAGCTTGAAATCTGGTCAGGCACCTGGCAACTGGGCTTTAATGCCAAAAAGTGCAAGGTGCTGCATTTTGGGATGAAGAACCCAAGGAGGAGTTACCAGCTAGGGGGAGTGCAGCTAGCCCAGACAGGGGAGGAGAAGGATCTGGGTGTGCTCATTACAGGGTCAATGAACAACTCAGCACAATGTAGGAAGGCAGCTGCAAAGGTCAACAAAATGCTGGGTTGTATTGCAAGGGGTATATCCTCGAGAAGGAGGAGGAGGTGATTCTGCCACTGTATAGGTCATTAGTTAGACCACACCTGGAGTACTGCGTGCAGTACTGGCGTCCGTATCTGAAGAGGGACATTAAGTAACTGGAGGGGGTGCAGCGCAGAGCGACAAAGATGATCAAGGGGCTGGGGGACTTATCATACGAGAGGAGGTTGAAGGAGTTGAACATGTACTCACTGGAGGAGAGGAGAGGAGAGACAGGGGTGACATGATTGAAACCTTTAAATACATGAAAGGAATAAACAAGACGGGTACAGAGGGGCTGTTCAAAGTAAGGGAGGGGAGGGCCACCAGGGGCCATGATATGAGACTGGAGCGAGGAAGGTTCAGGAGGGAGATGAGGAGACACTTAGAAACATAGAAACATAGACTTTGATGGAAGATAAGGACCTCTAGGCCCATCTAGTCTGCCCATTTCCCTACCTACAGGATAGGCCGCAGATCCTAGTTAACCAACAGCCTATTTCTTCCTACCCCCCACAAGAATTGCCTTATGACTTTTTTACAGAGAGGGTGGTGGCTGGGTGGAATGCGTTACCTGCTGAAGTGGTATGCAGTAGAACAGTGGACTGCTTCAAACGAGGATGGGACAGGACAAGGGGGAAGGTTAATGAAGGGGGGGGTGGAAGGGAGGGGCAGCTGCAGAATAAGGGGTGCTAGCTGCACATTCGAGCAGACTTGATAGACCTCTAGGCCTTTATCTGCTGGCAAATTTCGTATGTTCGTAATTGAGAGCCAGCGTCCTTGATTTTAGATGGGTAGACTTCCACAGGCTGATGGAGCTGGTCAGGGATAAGTTAGTAGGTGTGAATTTGACTTATATTTTTTAATATTTGACCAGGAAGTGAACTGGGCACAGCACTTTTTCAGTCATGCCTGACATTAAACACTTAACAAAAATAACATACAGTAATTAAGTAGAAATATTATCAAGCAAACCATAAGCATTTAGCATTCTCACTGTACAACTTCCTTAAAAGATATTTAAAATGTGAAACATTTTGTGCAGTCTTAACCACATCTGACAGATCATTCATGATGCAAGGACCGAACCTGGAAAATAATTTTACCCCCACAGTTAATTTTGTAGGGTTTGCTGAAAAAACAGTAGTGAAATTACTCAATGACCAGGCCATCTTAGACAAGAAATTACTCATGGGCCATCTTAGTCGAGCAGTGCCCTTCATTAATCTCAAACTCTCTGGTTTAATGCCCTGCCAAGTGATATCTCTGCCCTTCCTAAATTGGGTCCATTCAAAAGCTTTCTCCGTCAATACCTCTAATCGGTCAGCTTCTGTGACTGCATCCACTGACAACTGGTCTGCTACTGTCCTGTCAACTTCTAGGGTAGCCACCCCCTCCCTCCTTCTTCACCTCTGTTCCACTGCCACCTTTTGCCACAGCCTCCCCCCCCACCCTTTCCTCCTAAACTTGAGCTGCCTTAACTTAGTTTCGCCCTAACTAACTCACCTTCTTTACAAAGCCTCTATGCTGCCATTTATTTTTTCTTATTCTAGCCACTGCTAATACTAGTTACATTGCCTAGGTATTTTTACCTATTGCCTATTGTATCTCAATGTTATACCTACCATTGTTTATTTTTATTGTCCTATTGCCTTGTTCACTGTCATTTTGTAATGCATGTCATAATGTTATGTAACAACAACCTTTGTTTGTCTGTCACCCTTCCTTTGACATGGAACCTTTGTAAATGAGCTATTCTTTAGCTCAAAGGTATTGTAATCTGAGAACTAATAAATAAAAAAAAAATAAAACAAACTGGTCATTCATATGTACAAAAATGGATATAAAAGTGACCCCGTTGACTTTAATGGGGCATATGATCATTATGTGCCTCAGCATGGAGGTGGATCTGAGCAACCAGGAAGTGAAGGGATCAGCTGGCTACCTTGCTGGGGCAAATTATGATCCCTTCTATTTTAATATAGAATTTGCAAAAAAAAAAACATAAAGTGAGCCTCCAAAGACTTTTGTGGTTATGGACTTGCACAGCATGTATGTCTGACCAATATATCTGTATATCACTTTTAGGCTTGTGCAGTCTCTTTAAGGGGGCTATTCTCAAAGCATCTAAGGTATGCATGAGAACAGTAAACAAAAAGAACAGATTCAAGAGACTGCTGCGGTTCTCGGCAGGGGTCAGGGAAGCAGTGAGGGCAAAAAAAGGGCCTTCTACAAATGTAAGGAAAAGCAGTGGGATTAAGAATGGGGAGCATATGGGCTGAAATATAGGAAGGCAAAGAGGACAGTTAGGGAGGCAAAAGCAGACACTACATATTGTGGAAGGGGTCAAGAACGGAGAAAAAACAGTTCTTCAGATGTATTAGGGAAAAAGGAACAGGGAGGTCGAATCGTAAGGCAAACTGAGGAAGACAGGGTGATTGAGAATAACGTACAAAAGGCTGTAGTCCTAAATGATTACTTTTGCTCAGTTTTCGATAGGGAGGATGGTGGACCCTTGCCAGAGAGTTGCATCAAAGCAGCCACTAAGGAGGTTCTAGAGATAAGCAACCATCATTTGCTAGAGAAAGGGTCCTGAAAGGGCTAGCAGCCCTAAAGATAAATAAGGCCCTGGGACTAGATGGGTTGCATCTAAGGATACCCAGGGAATTGGCAGTGGAACTGACTGAACTGCTAGTAGGGCTATTCAACAGTTCACTTAGAACAGGGGTAATTCAGAAGGATTGGAGGGTGGCAGATGTAGTTCTGCTTCATATGGTGGGGGTGGGGGCAAGGAGCAAGCAGGATACTACACACCATGGGCTGGATTTTCAAAGCCCTGATGCAAGCTGTGACAATGGCAGCTTGTGTCGAGTGTGGGCATGCCCGGGACCCTGTGCCTGATTTACTGATCCACAGGGTCCTGGTGCCAAAGTCTAGTCGATTGCAGCAAAGGTGGTGCTGCACCAAACATATGGTGCAATCACTCAGAATGACGCAATGGCAGCGGGAAGATTGCGGCACCCACGGACAGGGGCTAGCAACTGGACACAGCCCCCCCAACACCACCGCACCACTGGCACCCACGTCCCAACACACACCGGTACCCGGGTGGTCTAGTGCCCCACAATGATCTGTCAGTGAGCGTACTGTATACTGTATACAGTACATGCACTGACAGCTCTTTCGGTGGCCAGCCATGGTGGTGTGTGGAGGGCTGTGCTGGTCACTGGATTGGGGTACAGGAGGGGGGTTGGAGTGCAGAGATGTGCACTACCTGCAGGGGGGGAACTAGACCACCATGGAGATGTCAATATCAAATGCAGTGGGTGTCGGGGATCATGACAGGGGGCGAAGGAGGACCACTGGACCACCAGGGATCACCCACTGGGGATAGATCGGGGCAGGCCACACACTGGCACATACTGGACAACCCTCCCAGGAACTGTCTAAGTACCATTAGACCAGCCCTTCACTGGTCTAAGCGTACTTGGCACTTAGTTCCTGGGGGGGTCTTTGAAATTCCTGATCTGTGGGCTGTGGCAGTCTGGGTCTGAAGCAAACCCCCCTAGCACCATGCCGCAGCCACTTTCATGGCACAAGGCAGGTGCTAGCACACTTTGGTGTAGGCAGCCTGTTGGGTCATGCAGGCTGCCTTTGGAAATACCACTTGGTGCAGCCATTGGCACAAGGTGCCTCTTGCATCAGACCTAATCAACACAAACACCTTGGACCAGTCTGAGGCCTTTGGAAATCTGGCCCCATTAGTCTTACCTCCATTGTAGGCAAGCTGATGGAGTCACTATTCAAAGCGGACCTTGTGGACTACTTGAAGGATAACAGTCTCCAGGATAGTAGACAGCACAGACTTGTAGTAGGGAGATCTTGTCAGACTATCTTGATAGTTTTCTTTGACAGGGTGGTGAGGGAATTGGGGGCCATGCTGTGGATTTCCTCTACTTTGACTTCAGCAAGGCTTTTGACTCAGACCCTCACAGATGCTTGCTGAAGAAGATGGAAAACCTGGGTGCAGCTAAAGTCATAGTAAACTGGGTAGATAACTGGCTAATGGAGAGGCAGCAGAGGATGGTGATCAGTGGGGTTAAAACAGAAAAGATGGAGGTTACAAACAAGGTTCCACAGGGATCTGTCCTGGATCCAGTCCTCTTCAACATGTTCAGCAACATTGATCCAGGTATCCTAGGCAGGTTGTGGCTCTTCATGGATGATACAATGCTCTGTGAGAGGGTGAATAGTGGCGAGGGGATAAGGGAAATGCAGAAAGACTTACAAAAGCTAGAAGGATGGACACGGGTTTGACAATTGAAATTCAATGTCAAAAAGTGCAAGGTACAGTAATGCACACAGGAAACAAGAACCCTGATGGAGTACTGGATGGAAGGGGTGAAACTTAATACTACGGCTGAGGATTGAGACCTTGGAGTTATCATCAGCGACTCCCTAAAACAATCAAGTCAGTGTAACAAGGCCTATAGCAATGCAAGTAGAATGCTGGGATGTATCAGAAGGGTTATTAATAACAGAAAGGGAGAAGTAACACTTTACATGTATAGATCCCTGTTGAGGCCACACCTGGTGTACTGCACCCAGTTCTGGAATCTTTACCTCAGGAAGGACAGAGACAGGCTGGAGACAATGCAGCATAGACTAACAAAAATGATTTAGGGCTAGCAGGGCAGGTCCTATGAAGACCTCAAGGCATTGAATATGTACTATCTAGAGACCAGAAGGTGGGGGATATGATACAGACCTTCAAGTTCCCAACAAGATGAACTGCAGGGAACTATTTAGCTTGAATACTAACTCACGGTCTTGTGGAATATAAAAAGAGGGAGGTTCAGGAGGGACATGAGGATGTACTATTTTATGGAAAGATTGGTAAAACCATGGAACAATATGCCAGTAGAGGGGGTGGGTGCAAAAAACATTAGTGGTTTCAAGCACGGTTGGGACAGAGTGAAGGGTGTGGTGGTTGCTTGGTGTGACAGAATCAGGAAGGAGAATGGGCAGATGAATGAGAAAGCTAGGACCCTGAAAGAGCAGTAGTTTGCAGGGCTTAATAGGGAACTCAGGTAGACTGAGCTTTTTCTGCCATCATTGTGTATGTTTCTATATAAACACAGATGAACGCTGATGGACAGAGATCCTGTTTCCATGCAGATTTCCTCACTAATAATAATTGGGAGAGGAATTCTCTAGAAGATATGTGAAATACAAGCTAAATTGTCTGTAAATACATTTTCCAATGTTTTCCCAGAGGTGTCAGCAGCTCTTTAAATTTAGTCAAATGATTCAAGCTAAGCACCACATTTTGGCAACTCCAACAGCTAAAACATAGTTCAGTCTGTGTATGAAATTCCTCCAATAAAATAAATACCCACTGATATTTTCCAGAAAATAGTAGCCACTCAAATAGTGACTCTTGAGCTTGGAAATTATGACATGTTAAATTAATTCATAAACATTTTTGATATGATCATTTCTGTTCTTCACAGTAAGTATAACAACAAAGGTAGGGATAGGAGAAGTTGACAATGTACCGTATTACTGTGCAAAATATATTAGCTACATGCTGCAAGCTATAGGCATTAACTGTACATCTCCACCATGTAGTTCTGGCAATTAAAATTGAACACGACTGTATAAAATCAGCCACACCTTGCTTTGTGTATTGAAGGGTGTTGCCTTATCCGATAATTAGATAATAGAAGAAGCATTTGCAGCAGTTAAAGAGCAGCTGACACATTTTTGGGATTTGGCCAGGCTACTCATTCCAGGGGAGCTGCCTGACCAATAAGCTAAGTGAGCTGCATTTGACATTTTTATGTTGATTGCACGCATGTGCAAGAAACATGTTGCAGCAGCTTTCTCCACAACAGGTTGTAGATCATGCGCAGCACTATTGTAATAATGCCCCACAGCCTGAAGAAACATCCACTTCCTCAACATGCATGCTGCTGCTGACACTAGTTCAGCAAGCGTGCCACAACCTTCTAAAAAGTAGCCGCTCAATCAGGGACTGCCTCGTCATTACAGCGTCAGCCATCCGCTGCAATGAGGGAGTGACCCGTCACTGCAGGGTGGGATGTAAAAACCCTGATAATGTTTGTGAACATGGCGGTGGCTTGCTGCCATGTTCACAAACAATATAACCCCCACCATGTTTAGTTGCCGACATAATTTCCAATCCCATCGACTTCACTGTTAATATTGATTATGCGATGGGATCCCACTCCCGTCTGCATTATGTCAACCCCCACTGACACTGTGTGCCGATGAGGGTGCCCAATCCCGTGGCTACTGGCCCAAAAAGAAGCAGTCGGGTGGCATGAACCCCCATTACTTGTGTGAACGGGGGTACCCAATCCTCACATACTGGGCCTCTAAAAAAGAGAGTCAGTGGCACACTGGGGAGTCGCACCCCAGCGTGCCTAATGCCCCTGTGAAGAAAACTGTCCTGCAATGGTTATATTGTTGTTTTGAAACCTGTGAAATAAGAAAACTGTCCCTTGTGGTCTCCCTGGCCCCCTCAGCCACCCACACCCACCCACCATGCACCCTGCCTCCCCACACCCCCCTTCACCCCATACCTACCTCCGGAGTCTGGCGCGACGATCTTCTTTGGACCGGTAACACGTCTGCACTCTTCAAAGTCAACCGTGAACTGAGGAAATGCCGGTAAGCTGTATAATGGTAGAAATAGGGTTTTTTCAACTTTAATGCATATCTCAGTCATTTTTTGGAATTTTGGCACCAAATTTTCAACATGGGGTTTTTGGGACCCCTCCTCTTGAATTCTCGAACTGTCATGGTGTTAATCGGCCCCGGAAGATGATTTCACGGTCACTGCTTGATATTACTTTTCGGTGCCTAGTAATGAAATGACAGTGCCAGTGTTCATGAGGTGGGCTCTCAAAAAGTCTATATGCTGCAAATTTCCAGAAAAATCCAAAATGACTGTTTTACAAGTGTGCATTGGCGAGTTACACAAAGATGCTCGTAAATTTGCAAATTTGCAATATTTTCATGCCAGATTTTCAACATTGGCATTTTTTTACACCTCCTTGTGGACAGTACAGCTGTCATTGTTCACATCCTGGCAGAAATCTGTTTTCGTACTTCTGGCGCAGAATAGCATGGTCGCTGTGGGAAATCAGTGTTCGGGACAGATTAAGAAAATGATAGTGACACTGTTAATGAGTAGAGGTCCTAAAATGCCTATGTTGAAATTTGGTAATGATACTCCAGAAAATGACTGTGTTACGAGCGTGCCTTACACAGTTTGCACGCACGCTTGTAAGTTCGCAAATTTATAATATTTTCATTCCAGATTTTCAGCATTGCCATTTTCCCACACCTACTTATGAACAGTACAGCTGTCATTTTTCCCATCATGGCTGAAATGTGTTTTTGCACTTTGGGTGCAGAATAGAGCAGTCGCTGTGAGAAATCACTGTCCGGGAAAGATTAAGAAAATGAGAGTGATACTGTTCATGAGCAGAGGTCCTAAAATGACTATGTTGACAATTTGGTGATGATAACCCATCAAATGACTGTGTTACAAGTGTGCGTTGCACACTTTCCATGCACCCTTGTAACTTTGCAAATTTGTAATATTGTCACGCCAGATTTTCAACAGTGGCATTTTTTCACACCTCCTTATGAGCAGTACAGCTGTCATTTTTCACGTCCTGACCAAATGTGTTTTCACAGTTCCGGCGCAGAATAATGCAGCCGCTGTGAGAAATCACTGTTCGAGACAGATTAAGAAAATGACAGTGGCACTGTTCATGAGCAGAGGTCCTAAAATGCCTATGTTGAAAATTTGGTGATGAAACTCTATAACATGACTGTGTTACAAGTGTACGTTGAACTGTTTCCACGCACCCTTGTAACTTCGCAATTCTGTGATATTTTCACACCACATTTTCAACAGTGGCATTTTTCCACACCTCCTTATGAACAGTACAGCTGCCATTTTTCACATCCTGGCTAAAATATGTTTTTGCATTCCTTCCAGAGAATAGCACGGTCACTGTGGGAAATCACTGTTTGGGACAGATTAAGATCGAACAACTGAGAGGGAGGAGTGACTGAGCTCAGCTGAGCTCTGTCAGAACTGCTGCAGATTTGTTTGTGGGCAGAAAAAGGCCCCAACACAAGAGCCCAGTACAAAAGAGCAGCCTGCAGCACTGGGAGAAACAGAACGAGAGAGCAAGTGACGGAGGGGGAGTGAGCGAACTCACCGGAGCGCTGTCAGGACTGCTGCAGATTTCTTTGTGGTCAGAAAAAGGCATCAATGTAGGCAGGGACCCAGTACAAAAGGCCAACCTGCAGCAGTGGGAGAAACAGTACGAGCGACTGAGACAGGGGGACTGAGTGATCAGGACTGCTGTGGATTTCTTTGTGGGCAGAAAAAGGCGCCAATGCAGGCAGGAACCCCATACAAAAGGGCCGCTTGCAGTGCCAGGACAAACAGAATGAGCACATAAGAGAGGTAGACTGAGTGACCTCAACAGAGCTCTGTCGGGGCAGCTGCAGATTTCTTTGTGGACAGACAAAGGTGCCAACACAGCCAGGCATCCCATACACAAGCGCAGCCTGCAGTGCCAAGAGAAACAGAATGATCGAGTGACAGAGCGGTAGTGAATAAGCTCAACGGAGCTCTATTGTGACTGCTGCAGATTTCTTTGTGCAGAAAAAGCAGAAAATGCAGCAGAAAATTTGGGCAGAAAATGCAGCAACGCAGGCAGGCAGGCAGGAGCCCAGTACAAAAGGCCAGCTTGCAGCGCTGGCCGAAATGGAATGAGTGAGTGAGAGAGCTCAATGGAGCTGTGTCGGGACTGCTTCAGATTTCTTTCTGGCCAGAACAAGCTGCCAATGCGGGCAGGAGCCCAGTACAAAAGGGCAGCCTGCAGCGGCAGGAGATACAGAACAAGTAAGTGAGGGAGGGGGAGTGAGTGAGCTCAATGGAGCTCTGTTGGGACTGTTCCAGATTTGTCTGTGGGCAGAAAAAGCCAGCAATGCACTCAGGAGCCCAGTACAAATGGGCAGCCTGCAGTGGTGGGGAAACCAGAATGAGCGCGTGAGAGAGGGGGAGTGAGCGAGCTCAATGGAGCTCTATTGTTACTGCTGCAAATTTGTTTGTGGGCAGAAGAAGGCGGCAACGCAGGCAGGAGCCCAATAGAAAAGGGCAGCTTGCAGCGCCGGCAGAAATAGAATGAGCGAGTGAGAGAAGGGGAGTGAGCGAGCTCAATCGAGCTTTGTTGGGACTGCTGCAGATTTCTTTGCGGCCAGACAAAGGCGCCAACAGAGGCAGAAGCCCAGTACAAAAGGGCAGCCTGCAGCGCCAGGAGAAACAGAATGAGTGAGTGACACAGGGGGAGTGAGCGACCTCAACGGAGCTCTGTCAGGACAGCTGTGGATTTCTTTGTGGGCAGAAAAAGGTGCCAATGCAGGCAGGAGCCCAGTACAAAAGGGCAGCCTGCAGCACCAGGAGAAACACAATGAGCGAGTGAGAGAGGGGGAGTGAGCGAGCTCAATGGAGCTCTATTGTTACTGCTGCAAATTTGTTTGTGGGCAGAAGAAGGCAGCAACGCAGGCAGGAGCCCAATAGAAAAGGGCAGCTTGCAGCACCGGCAGAAATAGAATGAGCGAGTGAGAGAAGGGGAGTGAGCGAGCTCAATCGAGCTTTGTTGGGACTGCTGCAGATTTCTTTGCCCGGCCAGATAAAGGCGCCAACAGAGGCAGAAGCCCAGTACAAAGGGCAGCCTGCAGCGCCAGGAGAAACAGAATGAGTGGGTGACACAGGGGGTGAGCGACCTCATGAACTCCTGTCAGGACAGCTGTGGATTTCTTTGTGGGCAGAAAAAGGTGCCAGCACGAGGCAGGGCCCAGTACAAAGGGCAGCACCGGAGAAACACAATGAGCAAGTGAGAGAGGGGTGGAGCGAGCTCAATGGAGCTCTGTCTGGACTGCTGCGGATTTCTTTGTTGGCAGAAAAAGGCGGCAACACAGGCAGGAGCCCAGTACAAAAGGGCAGCCTGCAGTGCCAGGAGAAACAGAATGAGCGAGTGAGAGAGGGGGAGTGAGCCACCTCAATGGAGCTCTGTCAGGATGGCTGCAGATTTCTTAGTGGGCAAAACAAGGTACCAACGCAGGCAGGAGCCCAGTACAAAAGAGCAGCCTGCAGCTCCGGAAGAAACAGACTGTTTGACTGACAGAGGGCCAGTGAGCAAGCTCAACAGACCAATGCAGTCAACATTCGGCATTGACAAATGCTTGTTTTAAGTGGTGTAAATGTATATGTATGGGGTTATTATACATATATATGTGATATCCTAGCCCCTTACATGTAGAACTGCCAGTAAAGACATAGTTCAGTCTGTGTATGAAATTCTTCCAATAAAATGAATACCCACAGATATTTTCCAGAAAATACTAACCACTCAAATAGTGACTCTTGAGCTTGGAAATTATGACATGTTAAATTGATTCATAAACATTGGTGATATGATCATTTCTGTTCTTCACAGTAGCAGAACAACAAAGGTAGAGACAGGAGAAGTTGCCAATGTACTGTATTACTGTACAAAGTGTACTAGCTACATGATGCAAGCTACATGCATTAAATGTACATCTCCACCATGTAGTTCTAGCAATGAAAAATTAACATGACTGCATAAAATCAGCCACACCTGGCTGTGTGTATTGAAGGGTGTTGCCTTATCCGATAATTAGATAATAGAGGAAACATTGGCAGCTGTTAAAGAGCAGCTGACACGTTTTTGGGATTTGGCCAGGCAACTCATTCCAGGGAGTTGCCTGACCAATAAGCTAAGTGAGCTGCATTTGACATTTTTTTTAAGTGGTGTAAATGTATATGTATGGGGTTATAATATATATGATGTCCTAGCCCCTTACACGTAGAACAGCCAGTAAAGATAATTGTAGTACATTTAGACAGCCCTCCTCCCCCCCGATCCTATTAATAACTTCATGGGAACTACATAGAGTGCCTACAGCCCCGTTCCCAACCTTACGTCATCAAAGTGCTGTTTTTCAGGGCTGGGCTGCATTGCTCGGCAATCGCTTAGCTTGTTCATGGGAGTTAAGAGCCAAGCACAGTAAGTTGAAATTAATACATTTACACTACTTAAAAATATTTCAAATGCAGCACACACGGCTTATTGGGCAGGCAACGCCATCGAATGAGTTGCCTGCTGGATCATGCCATCTACTCTTTATGTCTTTGTAACCAGAGAATTTGAAAAATGTGTCAGCAAAAATACACTAGCAACCCCTTTAAATGGGAGCAGTCACCACTAAGAGCCCCCCACCTATATGTGATGGGTTGTCCCCAATTAGCTCTTGTGTGCAAAAACATTCTTTACTTACTATTTACTGCAGTATAGTAGATTGTATCAGACTGATTCTGTTGACTTTCAAGCTGACATTTTCTGTAACTACAAATCACTGAATCTCCATCAGCTGATACCAGAGGGATGGCTGCCACAGTGGGAGATTCAATAGCCTGCAGTGCATATTATAATTTTTATAAACTGTGATCCTCTGTTTGCTGGTGCTGCTGTCACAGAGGACTGTACTTAGCCCCTGGAGAACAGCGGGACTGGCAAACCTCTGACTGGAGCTTATGAAAACTAACATGTACTGCAGGCTATTGAATCTCCCACTGTGGCAGCCCTACTCTGACGTTTGCTGCAGGGGATTCTGGGACTGTAGTTACAGAAAATATCAGCTTGCACATCAGCAGAATTGGTCTAATACAATCTACTATACTGCAGTAAACAGTAAGTTAAAAAGAAAGGTTTTTGCACACAAAATGCAAATTAGGACCAGCCCCTCACATGATTGTGGGGCCCCTAATGCTAATAGGTGATATTAGGGTTCACAGAAAATCCCATAAAACTCAAAACATTGGCAGGTAAGATCTCAAAGGTAGTTTTAATCTTAAACAGACTTCATAAATAGTGTAGGTGAAGGAAACAACTCCTAGTGGGGGACTCAGTTGTTAAGAGAGTAGAACTGGAGGAGGGAGGAGAGGAAGGTAACGTGCCTTCACGATGCCATGGCTTGGAGTGACAGGGAGCGAATCCTCAGGATCGCTAGAGCAGCAGCATGGGAGAGGGAGCTGGACATCATTGTCCACCAAGGGACAAATGACCTGGCTAGGAATGGGATCAGAGCAGTGCAGGAGGAGTTTGTGGTGTTGGGAGGGGCCTTAGACAAGTAGCATGCACGGTAACCTTCTCAGAGGTGCTGCCTGTCTATGGCATGGGTGAGGCTAGGGTGCTCCGCACCATGAGATTCAATGAATGGTTGAAAAACTGGTCCAGAGCTGACAGTTTTGGTGTTATTGGGAACTGAGGGTCCATCTGGCAGGACATAGGCCTATACTGGCATGATGGTCTGCATCTGTCCGGGAGGGGAACCAGGATCCTAGGTGATTGGTTTAAATGCTTTATTGGCAAGCATTTAAACTAGCCAAGGGGGGGAGGTACTAAAAAGGAGCAGGGAAATCCAAGCCCCCACCGTACAAAACAGGGTAGTTAATGAGGCAAACACCAAGGCAGAGAAGTCCACAGGGAAAAGGACAGGGGTAAATGGAGAAAACTGCAAAGACAGTAAAGACAGGGATGAGGCTAAGAGGGTAAAGCAATCAAAAAATGGAGGGCAATGAGTACCAGTGCCCATAGTCTGGGTAACAAGCTCCCTGAACTAGTGGCCTTGATGGAAGAGGGAAGCCTGGATATTGCGGTAGTCACAGAAACATAGTAAACAGAGAACCATGATTAGGATGTCAACATACCAGTGTACACAATCTACAGGAAGGACAGGGTGGGTAAAAGAGGAGGAGGAGTAGCTCTTTATGGAAGGGAAGGGATCAGAACAACGGAACTAAAGGGTAAACAGGGAGGAGAGGAGGCACTGTGGGTCACTCTGGAGACAGAAAATGGCACCGCAGTCTGCATGTTGGTTGTATACAGACCCCCATCTCAGAGGAAGGAAATTGACAAGAAAATGATGTCCTTAGGATGGCAGAAAAAGGGGGAGATATTGTTGATGGGGGACTGGAATATGCCAGATGTTAACTGGAGCATCTTTGTGCAGCCACATCCAAGAGAAGGACCATTCTCGATGCCCTACAGGGGACATGCTTCAGACAGCTAGTGTTGGAACCCACTCAGGAGGGAGCAATCTTAGACCTGGTACTTTCAAACAAAGACAGAGAGAGGATCTCAGATTTAGAAGTGGGTAGCTATCTGGGACAAGCGACCACCAAACAATATGGTTCATGATAAACACAGTCTTAAGAGTCAAGACATACAAAAGGGAGGATACTGGACTTTAGAAGGGCTGACATTTGGCAAAACGAGAGAGTGCCTCAGAAAAGCACTAGCAAATGGGCAAGAAGGAGGGGTGGAGGAACAATGGGGAAAAATCAAAACAGCCATCACAATAAACCTTTGTGTGAAGCAAATTAAATCAAAACAAGGAAAAAAACACTATGGTTCTCAAAAGTGGTGGTGGGGAAGGTAAGGGAGAAAAAGACAGCATTCAGGAAGTATAAGGAAACACAGAAGGAGCGGGACAGAGAACTGTACCAGTTAAAGCAGAAGGAAGCTGGGAAGGCAGTCAGAATAGCAAAGGCCTAAACCAAGGAAAAGATAGCTGACTCAGTTAAGAATAGGGATAAAACCTTTTATAGGCACATTAGGGAGCGGAGAAAGACCAAGGGAGAGATAGTGAGGCTTAATAAAATTGAGGGTGGGTGGACAGAGGTTGACAGTGAAAAAACAGGGGCACTGAACAAATACTTCTTCTCAGGAGTCACAAAAGAAAAGGAGTGGGAGGTACCTAAACCATTCAATAGAAGCATTCTTTATCGGGGGGTCAATACCTGTCCATTCACAGAAGAAAGGGTCCAGAAAGAACTCCTAAAACAGAAGGTGGACAAAGCAATGGGACCTGACAGGATTCACCCCAGAATTCCAAAAGAACTAAGGAGAGAACTAGTGACACCTTTTTAACAATCATGGGAGGATGGTGTGGTACCTGAGGACTGGAGGAGGGCGGATGTGATTCCCCTTCATAAAAGTGGGAGCAAAGCTAAGGTAGGAAACTACAGACTTATTAGTTTGACCGCAGTGGAAAGGAAAATGATGGAATCACTTCTGAAAGAAAGAGTTTTTGAGTACCTAGAGGGCAGTGGGGCACAGGACCCAAAGCAACATGGATTCACAGAGGGAAGGCCATGTCAGACAAATCTAATAGATTTGTTTGACTGGGTGACTAAAGTAGTAGACCAGGGAGGGGCTGTGGACATGGCTTACCTAGACGTTAGTAAAGCATTTGACACAGTTCCATAAAAAGATTAATAAACAAGTTAGGCAGCCTGGGAGTGGGTCCCAGGGTGTTAGCCTGGGTAAACAAGATTTGGCCAGAGCCGATAGGGCTGTGAAGCACTACCAAATGACAAAAGTTAGACATATGCGTAGAAATTATTCAATGCCCAGGTGTAACTTGGCCATATGTTGGAGGTGCTGCACTAAATTTTCAACATGGCCTTTTTTGGACCCCTCCTCATGAATAGTGCCAGTGTCATTTTGTTCAATTGTCCCAAAAGGTGATTGAGCAGACCAAACGCACTATTTTACACCACAGGTGTGAAAACACAGTTCGGGCAGGAAAATGACAGCTGTACAGTTGTGAAGGAGGTGTACAAAGATGGCTATGTTAAAAATGTGAAGTGAGAATAATAAAAATTTGTGATGTTAGGAGCATGCGTAGAAACTGTGCAGCACACACTCGTAATGCAGTCAGTTTTCAGAATTTTTTCATCAAATTTGCAACATGGTCTTTGTTGGACCCCCTCCTCATGAACAGTGCCACTGTCATTTAGTTTAATTTTCCCGAAAGGTGATTGTGCAGAGCAAACGCACTATTCTGTGCCACAGGTGCGAAAACATGTTTTGGGCAGGTTGTGGAAAGTGACAGTTGTACTGTTGTGAAGGAGGTGTGCAAAAATGGCAATGTTAAAATGAGGAGTAAAAATATGAAAAATTAGCGACATTAGGAGTGTACATAGAAACTCTGCAATGCACACTCGTAACGCAGTCATTTTTTGGAATTTTTTCACCAAATTTGCAACATGGGCATTTTTGGACCCCACCTCATGAATAGTGGCACTGTTATTTTGTACATTGGTCCAAAAAGGTGATTCCGCACAGTGACCGCAAAATCACCGTTCTGGGCCAAGTGACAAATTGACAGTGACAGTTTTCACAAGGTGGGGTCCCAAGAACCCCATGATGAAAATTTGGGGCAAAAATCCCAAGAAATGGCTGAGATATGAGCATAAGTTGAAAATCCCATTGAATAGCTGTATAGGACTCTTACCTTGAATTCTTCAGTTTGCAGTTGGGCTTTGCAGAGTGCAGGCGTGTCCCAATGCAGAGAGATGACAGTGTCAAGCTCCAGAGGTAAGTATGGGGTAAGGGGGTGTGGGGAGGTGGGTGCTCACTGGGAGGGTGGGAAGAGGGGAGGGGAAGGGGACCGCAGCAAAGATGAGGGACCGTCTTTAATTTCACAGGGACACGACCAACAGTGAGGGACCATTTTCCATTTTACAGCAAAAGGACACAGGGACAAAGGAAAACAAAACATTTCAGCACACTGGGGTGGGCTTCCAGTGTGCCACATGAATGCTGACATGGGGATTGGGCACCCCATGTCGGGCATAACGTGGGCAGGAGGCACCAGGAAACCAACGAGGGACCGTTTCCTAATTTATAGGAAACAACACAATTCTGCACACTGAGGCAGGCTCCCAGTGTGCAAGACAGATGGCCATGACTTTGGGAGGGCACAAACACTGGAGGGGGCACAAACAGTGGTATAGTGCCATACCCAACGTGGCAGCACTGCATGACTGTGCATGTGCACAACTCTGCGCACACATGTGACTCCTACGCATGCGCAGTGCATGCATCAGAATGCAGAAGTAACAGCTAAAATAATGCGGCTGTTATTCCATACACTGATCATGGCAGCGGGCTTTCAGCTCTGTTGGACTTTCGGAAGGATACTTCCAAGTCCAATGGAAGGGTTGCATGATCAGCCATTTTCAAACTAAGCTGCAGCCATAAAATAGCTGTAGGCTCGCTGCAGCCTAAAAATGTCTGAATAACATAACTCAGAGGGTAATAGTAAATGGAGTCCACTCTGAAGAAAGGGGGGTTATTAGTGGGGTACCACAGGGTTCAGTACTGGGGCTGGTCCTTTTTCGTCTTTATAAGTGACATTGCGGAGGGACTGGAAGGAAAAGTATGCCTCTTTGCAGACAACACAAAGATCTGCAACAGGGTTGATACACAAGGGGGGGTGGAAAGGATGAGAAGAGACTAGGCAAGGTTGCAGAAATGGTCAAAAGTATGGCAGCTTAGATACAATTCAAAAAAGTGCAAAGTAATGCACCTGGGAAACAAAAACCCAGGGGAAGAGTACACAATGGGGAGGGTACTAACAACAACAAAAATGGAAAGAGACCTTGGGGTTGTCATATCAGATGATCTAAAGGTAGGCAAGCAATGTAAGAAGGCAGTAAGGAAGGTGGGGGGGTACTATACTGTGATGCAAGGAGAAAGCATCACCAATGAAAACAGGAAGTTGTTATCTCTCTGTACAGACAGTTGGTAGGACCCCATCTGGAGTACTGCATGCAGTTCTGGAGCCCCCATCTCTGCAAGGACATAGACAGGATGGAGGCAGTCCAGAGGAGGGCAACTAAAATGGTGCTGGGTTGCACCAGAAGCCATACAAAGAGAGTCTAAAGGAGCTTAATATGTATATCCATGAGGAAAGGGAGAGGGGGGACATGAAAGAAACTTTCAAGTACCTGAATAGAATGAACAAGGTCCAAGAGGGTAGCATCTTTCAGAAAATGAGATGAGCAAGAACAAAAGGGCATAATTTGAAGATAGAGGGGCACAATTTGAAGATAGAGGGGGGACGGCTCAGTGGCAATGTGAGGAAATATTTTTTCATGGAGAGGGTGGTGGATGCATGGAATGGCCTTTCGGAGGAGGTCATGTGGTTAAAACTGTGGGGGAATTCAAGAATGCATGGGGCAGACATAAGGCAATTCTGGTGGGGGTAGAAAGAAGTAGGCTGTTGGTTATCTAGGATTTGCAGCTTATCAAATAGGTAGGGAAATGGGCAGACTGGGTGGACCAAGCGGTCCTTATCTGCTGTCAAAGTCTATGTTTCTGTGTAGGTCAGAAAAAGATAAAAATTCAGTTCAGTTTTATTATTCCTATGGGAGACAGGATTACTCAATCTTAAGCTCAAGCTTCTATGCTCTTTACTGGATCCCACACCCCAGTCCCAAGGCACTATGGGGGCATTCAGTTCTCTAGGATGCTGTTTCCGTGAATGCATAATTTTATTTTACTTGCTTGCCTCACAAAACATGAGAATGAAATGTTCACCATGTGATATTAAGAAGAGTTTCCATGCCCAGGTGTCCAGGAAAAGCAGAGCTCAGTTACATTATTTTGTGTGTGTGTGTGTGTGTGTGTGTGTGTGTGTGTGTGTGTGTTAGTTTACCCACATTTCAGAGCTGTGAACTGTAGCACTGCATCACTTTTATAAAGTCAATAATTTGTGTGCACATCTTTTTGCGCCCATCCTACTCCATCTCCAGTGTTGCTAATATTGGGATTTCTGCCATTCATTAACATCTAATTACAGTAGAACAGAAACTTACATTGGTATGTTTATGGTATAAATGGCAGGGGCTTTAATTTTATAAAAGTGGTAAACATTATAGGAAACATTTATGAAGAAACATAGAATGGCTCATCTAGTTTGCCCATAGTAATTACTACCTAACTGCCTGACCTATTGCTGGGGTGGGTTACGTGATGATGAATCGTAAGTTGGTAAGGTTGTTGACAGCTCATTGCTGAATTTCCTGCATGGCAACCAAAGAGTTGATATATGGACATGCAGATGTATAAAGAAAGCCAGCAGAATAAGACCATTTGGTCTATCTAGTCTGCTCTTATTGCAGGGTCCTCCACTTAAGTTGGTGACCCTCCACCCCCTCCCTAGTCCATTGCTCCCCTCTGTCCACTATTCCCTTGACCGTTTTTTCCCTTAATACTCACCCAGCCCCTCTTGAAGCTGCCCACCTTCTTCATCTAAACCACCTCCTCCGGAAGCACATTCCAACTTGCCACTACCATCTCCATAAAGAAGTGCCTCTTAGCCTCACTCCCAAACCGCCCCCCCCATCCAAGTTGAGTCTTACCCCCCTCATGGTTCAGTTTCCACTGTGCATAAAGAGACCCTCTTTGTTGACTCTATTTATTCCTTTCAAATACTTGGTTTCACTCATGATCCTTTCTCTCTCCCTCTCTCTGTCTCTCTGTCTCTCTCTCTCTCTCTCTCTCTCTCTCTCTCTCTCCCTCTCCCTCTCTCCTCTCTCCTCTCCTCTCCTCTCCTCTCCTCTCCTCTCTTCTCCTCCAGGGGATACAAGTTCAGGGCCTCCAGCTTCTCCTTAGACATTATACCCTGCTGCCCATGATAATCTTCATTGCCCTTTATTGGACTGTCTCCAGCAGGTTAATGTTCATTTTAAGGTATGGGAACCAATACTGTACATTGTACTCCACATGTGGTCCCACTAAATGACCTGTACAAGGGCGGTATTGTCTCCTCTTGCCTGCTGCTGATCCCTCTGGCAATGCAGTCTAACCTTTTATTTTCCTTTGCTGCTGCTTTCCTACACTGTGTGGAGTGCTTCCGGTCACTAGTGATCATCACTCCCAGATCTTCTCCTCCTCTGATGTGGATACCCTGGCCCTTTCCAGGCTGCACTCAGTCCTGGGGTTCTTGGTTCCAGTGCGCATAACTTTGCTTTGAAGCCAAGCTGCCAAATCCTAGACTACCTCTCTAGTTTTTCCAGATCTTCGTTTAGGTCCTGTTTACCTTCCGCAGTGTCCACCCTCCCTTAGATCTTGGTGTTGTCTGCAAATACGCAAATTTTGCCCATAATTCTATCATCAATATCACTGATGAAGACACTGAATAGCACCAATCTGAGCACTGATCCCTGTGGAACCCCACTGGCGACCTCACCGGTGCTAGATAGCGCACTCCCCACCACCACTCTCATCCCTGAACTCAGCTCACTGGCATAACATCACAAAGCATACCTGCTGTGATCAAGACTGGCATTACACACAAAGTTCAACAATTATATTTTTGTTTAATTTTGACCCTAAATTTTCAAGATAATCATTTTATGATTCAGCTTGCAAACATGACATGTACTGTTTATTGTCCGAAATGTCGTTTCGCACCAGAAGTGCAGAAATCACATCTCATCCAGAATGTTAAAAAATGACAAATGTCATGTTTATGAGGTGGTGTGGAAAAATGCTATGTCGAAAGTCTAGAGCCAAAATATTGAAAATTAATGAAGTTATGAGTGAACACTGAAATACTGTATATTTCACTCATAACCTGGGCATTTCACCATATTTGTACACCATCTTTTCAACATAGCCTTCTTATTATTGGAGTAAGTCCCTCGCAGGCTCTCTCCCACAACCACCACCCCCATTTCTTCCAGCCCCTCCTCCATCTTTACCTGTATTAAATTCCATTTTCTCCTCTGTTTCCTCCACAGTAGTTGGCTCCCCCCCGAGGGTCAAGAGAACAAGAAGACCGAGCCCTCCCCCAGAGCTTCCAAGCTGCTGCATGCAGGTACGCTACTGGAGTCTTCACCAGGACAAGAGAGAAGGACCCTGCCGATGCTCAGCATTGGCTGCCCCACCACCCCCTCCACCACCCTTGGTGAACTGAGAGTTATATAGCATCTAGCACATGATGGCTAGAACCTATCAGCCATGTTTCCCACTTGCAGATTATCTGCTCTTGCCTCTAGTGGCCGTTACTGTTATCAATCTGATACATCTCATTCATAACGGTGCCACCATGCTGCCTTCCCCTAATAATAGTCTCCATCCTTGCTCCCCTAGTGTCACGTCCACCATCATCCTATGTGAATGTCAGGCATGTCTGTTGCCATATAGTTCCTTGACGATCACTGATCCTCACTCTGCTACCTCACACGTAGGTCTACAACCGGAAGTGTATCTGCACTATAGCTTTGTGGGCCCAGCCATTCTCTGCCCTCCTTCCATGCTGACCTGCTAGCCCTAAAATTTCCCACCTAAGTGCCCCCAGCGCCTACAAATCTGACACCAGAGTCCCTACGCAAACTTCCTTGGACCCGGTTCCTCACTAAACTCATGATCAACCTACTACTCCTCTTATCTGGGAATGTTTGCGCTAAACCCTGGCCCATCCCTCACCTCACACCATATCTCCCCCTCTTTTTCATCTTCCAAAGCTCTTAAAACTGGTCCACCTAAATGTCTGCAGTCTGCTACACAAACTAACCCTCCTGCAGCCACTTGTCCTATCCCTACATCCTGACATTCTAATTATCTCTGCGACATGGCTAAATCCCCACACAAATGACACTGAAATTAGTACCCCTGGTTACACTATCATTCATCGCAATCACCCAGGGATTAAACGTGGAGGTGGCATAGTTAGGTATGTTACATCTTCGCATCAATTCTCCCGAGTCCTATTACCCATGCTTGCACTGTCCATCGATACCTTAATGCTGAAACTATCCCTCCCCCACACTATACCCATATACTTAACAGGATCCTACTGTGCTCCTGGTAACCCCATGCCAGATATACTGGAACACCTTGCCAACTTAAAGTCCCTGGCAGCAGGAGGCGAGCTTTACATCTTAGGGGACTTCAATTGGAACTGTCTCAAAAGTGCCAGCTCCAAGCTGCGCAGCCAAGTGGCTGCTCTCAACCTGTCCCAACTGATCACCAAGCCTACATGCCTAAACCCCAAATCCCAAATCCACTTTCTCATTGATTGGGCCCTCTCCTCCCACTCCCAATGAATAGTAGCCTCTGACCTCCTACTGAACTCACTAAGTGATCATCATATGATCTACACAGTGAGAAAAATCTTCAGGCCAAAGGCTCCTCCCCCAAAAACCCTTCTGACCAGGTCCTACAAATCCCTTGACCTCATCTCACTTCTAAATGACTTGGCAAATATGGACTGGTCTGGCATCCCCCAGGCAATCTCCATTGACACAGCCCTAGAATATTTCAAGTCTAGGTTCATTGCTGTCTGGGACCACTATGCCCCACTCAGATGGGCAAGGGTGAGAGGTGCTCACCTGCCGTGGATCACAGCTGACATAATGGCTCACCTCAGAAATACAGACCAGGCATGGAAATCCTTCAAAGGCTTCGTCCAACCCACGGACCATCTACGTTATTGGGCTGTACATAACACCTGCACAAGATTAATCTGGCAAGCAAAAACAAGCTATTTCGAAACCACCTTCACCATGAACCTTAACCACCCGGCCAAATTCTGGAAGGTGGTAAAATCACTTTTCTCACCACAGTCCCAGCCCCCAACCCCTGCCCTAAACTTAGCTGGCTCCACTAAAACTGATCCTCTTGTAGTGGCCTTGGAGTTCAACTCCTTTTTTACAAGCTGTACCTCATCTGTACTGTCTTCTCTCCCCATTGCCCAAACTCCCCTACCCCCTCCCACCACCACTCAAACCACCCCACAAGTCTCTCCCTTCACCTTCCACCAAGTTACCCTGCAAGAAGTACTGAAGGAGCTATTCACCCTAAACCGATCCAAAGGTAAATGCCCCTCTGGTCTGGACTCCAAAATGTTATACGTGTCTGCTCCTGCCATCGTCTCCCCACTGGCAGCACTCCTAAACCTTTCCTTCTCCCTAACCTCCATCCCATCTGAGTGGAAGCATGCTGTGGTCATCCCCCTTCTGAAAGGTGGTGACCCATCCATCCCTGGAAACTACCACCCTACATCCCTCCTGCCCATACTGGCTAAGCTTCAGGAACACCTGGTCCTCTCACAACTCTCCTCCTACCTGGAAATTTCTTCCGTTTTCCCTCCTTACCAGTCTGGTTTTAAGAAGACCCATTCTATCACCACCTCCCTGCTAAGGCTTACTGATTCCATCCATACTTGGTATGGACAAAGGCCACATCACCTCAGCAAGTTTTGTCGACCTAGCACAGGCATTCAACACTGTCTCCCACTCTCTCCTCCTGTCTAAGTTCTCACTTGCTGGACTCTCTGAGGTTGCAACCAACTGGTTCCACTCCTACCTAGCAGATATATCCCAATCTGTATGTATTGGTAACACCATCTCTGCCCCCTTCCTGTCTCTACTGGTGTGCCACAGGGCTCCATCCTTGGACCACTTTTCTTTTCCATCTTCCTCAATGGCCTGCCCATTGCTTGCCCTCACACATCCAATCACACATATGCAGACGACACGGTGCTGTATACTTCTCGTCCCATGACCACTGATGTGGCAAACAGACTACAGCAGGATTTCAACAATGTCCTGCTCTGGTTTCACACAAATCAACTATCCCTCAATGCCAAGAAAACAGTCTCCATGACCTTTGGCACTAGGCAGAGACTCTTATGGCTCCCCACCACACCCAAATTCCATACCCTGGATGGGTTGTCCCTGGAGGACAGTAACTCCTTTAGATATCTCGGGGTCTGCTTTGATCAGCATCTCAACATTTCTTTACACATCGATGACATCCATAAAAAGCTCCACCCTAGGTTGGGGGCTCTTTACAGAAATCATGGCTGCATCCCATTGCCGGCATGCTGTGCCATGGTACAGAAAATAATCCTCCCTATTTTTGACTATGGGGATGTAGTATACAGTGCTGCACTCAAGTCCACCCTAGCCAGACTGGACCCAATTTTCCACTCTCCTTCTGTCACATTGCCCTGGACTGTCCCCCCTCCACCCATCATTGTGCCCTCTATCAGATGTTGGGCTTCACCTCCTTCCAGGATCAAAGGCTTTCCTACTGCACTCAGATCACAGCCAAGTACTGTACCCAGTCCCTACTCGCCTACCTCGCATCTTTACTGACTGCTCCCTCCCTTACAGCGTATGTACTAAGGAGAAATGATGCCAAGTTCCTTTCTGTGCTGCACATGCCCACCACCACAGGCCAGGCAGCCTTCAAATATCACTTCTCTAAACTATGGAACTCCCTCCTCAAGATCATTTAGTATGCTTCCCCCACCCAGTACATAAACTCATTCCTCAAAGCTCACTTCTCCCCCCACCTATGCCTGCAATCAGTTATTCTGCCCACAGTAAGACCAACCCCTCCAAACTGTCAAAATGTACAGATCAATCATCACTAGAATGTATGTAACATCCTAGCTAGTCCCTACTACTTCCCTTCTCTACACCTGCACATGGTGCTGCGCTGTATTATGTAACACTGTCCTGGTACTTCTATATTGTATGTATTTTGTATGCACTGTATGCTGGGCCAGTCTCATACTCCCTGTATCCTACCCTACCCCCAGGATACATAGATACATAGATACATAGATACATAGATACATAGATACATAGACAGTGTCGGCAGATAAGGGCCTATGGCCCACCCAGTCTGCCCATTTGAGCTTGTAAGTTCAGTTTGTTTTCCTAGTAGTCTATTTCCCCTTACCCCGACCTCTAGAATTCCTTTATGTCTATCCCATGCATTCTTAAATCCCGTGATTGTTTCAGCCCCCACCACTTCCTCTGGCAGGGTGTTCCCTTGTCCACCACCGTTCTGTGAAGAAATTCTTTCTCATGTTTCCTCTGAATCTCTCCTCCAACTTCATCCCATGCCCTCTAGTCCTGAAACATCTTTTCGCTTAAAAATAGTGTTTTCCTGCACCCTGTTCCTCCCTGTAAGATACTTGTATGTCTCTCATATCCCTCTCTCCCTCCTCTCCTCCAGGAGTACATGTTCAGTTCCTTCAACCTGTCTTCACAGGACTTGTGATGCAATCCATGCACCATCTTTGTTGCCCTCCTCTGAACCTTCTCTACCCTGTCTATGTCCTTACATAGGTATGGTCTCCAGAACTGTACACTGTACTCAGGTGGGGCCTCACTAGTGTCTTGTATAGCGAATTATGACCTCCCTTTTCCTGCTGGTGATGCCCCTGCCTATACATCCCAGCATCCTATTTGCTTTACCTGATGCCTTGTCACATTGTTTCCCTACCTTGAGGTCATCAGAGATGACAACCCCAAGATCCCTTTCCTGCTTGGTGCATGCTATATCCTCACCCCCAACTGATATATTGTGCCAGGGTTTGTACCCCATATGCATTATCTTGCACTTCTTTGCATTGAATTTCAACTGCCAAACCCTTGACCATTTTCCAAGTTTCTGCAGGTCCCTTCTCATTCTGTCTACACCCTCTGGTGTGTCTACTCTGTTACAGAGCTTTGTGTCATCAGCGAACAGTGAAATTCTGCCTTCTAGATCATAGCAATGTCACTGATGAAGATGTTGAATAGGACGGTCCCAGCACTGATCCTGTGGTACCCCACTGGTCACTCTTCCCTCTGTGGAGTGACAGCCATTTACCACCACCTCTGTGTCCTGCCGCCCAGCCAGTTACCTACCCACCACACTACTGTCCTGCCCACACCCATATTCCCTAGTTTGTGTAATAGTCTTCTATGTGGCACAGTGTCAAAGGCCTTGCTGAAGTCCAGATAGGCCATGTCCACTGCCCTCCCCTGATCCACCTCCTAGTCACCCAGTCAAAAATTCAATGAGGTTGGTCTGAGCATGACCTCCCCTAGTGAAACCATGCTGCCTTGGGTCCTGTAGTCCATTGACAACCAGATGTCCCACCAATCTCTCCTTCAGTAGTGCTTCCATGATCTTTCCCACTACCGAGGTGAGGCTGACTGGTCTGTAGTTCCCTGCTTCCTCTTTGTTCCCACTTTTGTATAAGGGGACTACATCTGCTGTCCTCCAGTCTTTGGGTACCTCCCTGTTTCCAGTGATTGGCTAAACAGGATAGCCGGAGGTTCAGCCACCACCTGTCTTTAGTTCTTAAGGACCCTGGGTGCACCCCATCTGGCCCCATTGCTTTATCAACTCTTATTACTTCCAGTTCCTTCAGGACCCTTTCTCGTGTAAAGGGACTTGTGTCCATTCTGCACCATTCTCACCCTTGTACTCCCTTCAGACCATTACCCCCTCTTCCTTAGTAAAGACGGGCAGAAATACCTGTTCAATATGTCAGCTTTACTGTTGTCATCCTCCACTTGCTCCCATCCTCCCCCTTCAGTCTCACTATCCCTCCTTTGTCTTTCTTTTTCCTTATGTACCTGTAAAGGTTTGTCCCCTTTACCCACTGATTTTGCAATGTGTTCTTCTGTCTGAGCTTTGGCTTCCCTTACTGACTTCCCTGCCTCCCTTTGTTTCTCCTGGTACTTCTCCCTATCCCTTCTGCCTGTGTCTTTTTGTATTGCCTGAATGCAATCTTTTTGGCTTTCACTTTCTTTGCTACCTCTTTGGAAAACCATAATGGTCTCCTCTTCCTTTTCCTCTTGCTAACCTGCTTAATGCATAATTCTGTTGTTCTTATAATCCCCATTTTAAATACTGCCCACTGTTCCTCAACCCCTGATTCCTGTCCCATTCCCTTAATGCCTCTTTGAAGTATCTCCCATTTTTCCAAAGTCTGCCCCCTAAAATCCAGGATCGTGTTTTTGTGTGGTTTGGTTCTGCTCTTTCTGTGATTTCAAACCACAATGACTGGTGGTCACTGTTCCCCAGGTGCTCCCCCACTGTTACCCCCATCACACTGTCCCTGTTTGTGAGCACAAGGTCTAGTATTGCCTTCTGCCGAGTTGGTTCCATGACCAGTTGCTTGAGGAAGGCACCCTGAAGGGAGTCCAGGATAAATCTGCTCCTAGTTGATGCTGCTGCTGGGATGCTCCAGTCCACGTCTGGAATATTGAAGTCTCCAACCAGTACTACCTCACCCTTGTCTGCCATCCTTTGGATGGCTAGCATCAGTTCCCTATCTGTTTCTTCCTCCTGGGCTGGTGGTCTACAGACCACACCTGTGGCGTATGTCTGGCCCCATTTTCCTTTCCAGCTCAGTATGCCTTCCTGGTAAATCTTTTAAATAAATAAGTAAATTACCCCACCTCATGAACTTGGTAAGTGGAAATGTTAAAATCCTAGCTGAAACATCATTCTGCACCACCAAAATGTCATTATGTGCCAGAGGTGTGAAAACATATTTTGGCCAGGATCTGAAAATGACAGCTGTCATGTTCATAAGGTGGTGTGAAGGCATGGCTATGTTGAAAATTTGGGATCAAAATATGTTAAAATGGCAAAGTTATGAGTGTTTAAATTTACCAAAGTTACAAGTGACCATAGAAAAATTTGAACATACACTCATAACTTTGCAATTTTAACATATTTTGATCCCAAATTTTCAACATAGCGTTCTTATGACCACAGCTTATGAACTGGTGTGTGTGTGTGTGTGTGTGTGTGTGTGTTTGGGCCTGATTTACATAATTTCAACATCATTGGTCATGAGGTGGGTCTCAAAAAGGCATGTTGAAAATATTGGGGCCAAAATATGCAAAACTGACAAAGTTATGCACCACTGTTCAAAACTACATTGAAATACAATGAGTTGTACTTAACTTAGTTTCCATATTGCAGTCACCAGTTCCAGCAGCATGATGTATCTTTGATCAGAGAGTGGATCTATGCCATTTGACATGTTCAGGTGAGTGAGTGTGTGTGGGTTGTGTAGGGTGGTGGGTGCTGAGTGGGAGGTTGGGGTGGGGGGGTCAGATCCGTGAGGGACCCTTTTTTTTTGCAGGTGTGAAAAAAAATCATCAAGGGATGTTTTTCCTTTTTATAGGAAAAAAAGTATCAACAACGAGGGATACTTTTCTTCTTTGCAGGGGACACTCCCATTCCAACACTGGGGATTGGTAACCCCACTGTCAGGTGACTGGCAGCACCATGGATGGGCATTCTGGTGCCACCACTTAGAAGATGAGACCGGGAGTGGGCAACATGCAGGGGAGGGAATGAAGACAAACAGTACCAGGGGCGGGCACCCTGGTTTGCTTATAAAATAAAAAATATAAAAAAAAATTGGGAAGGGCAGGCAGATGTCTTGTAGGGAAGAGGGGAGGGGAGAAAGAAGTGGTTCCAGGGGTGGGCACCTCGGTCTGCTTAACAAATAAGTAGGTAGGTAGGTAAGTGGGTGGGCAGTTAGGTAGAGAGAGAGAGAGAGATAGTGGAGAGGTGTCATGGGGATACAGTCAATGGGCAGCTCAGTGCTCTTGGTGCAGCCCACAGCATGAGTTCCAGCTGAGCCTGCAGAACTCAAGAAAGTCCTGCTGTTCTCACACAGAGAATGCAGGTCAGTGGCTCCTCTTGCTAAGCTGGACACCCTGCATTTTGTGACACCTAGAAAATTTATTTTTCAATGACTCCACTTGCTAAGCTGGGCACCCTGCATTTTGGAATGCCCAGAAAATGTATTTCTGGCAAGTTTAAAAAACAAACAAACAGCAGAATCTAGCTAAACGGGTCTGTTTAGCTGGGTTCAGGTGTCTGTTTTTTAAAAAAAAGATATTATTTTTATGCATTTTCAGTGTTTGTGAGTTTAAAATGAGCAATAAAATGGCAGCTGACATGAACAATATTTTTTTTCCACATGAGAGGTAAATCATCAAAATTAGCAATCACAGTTTTTTTTTTACTGTTCCTGTCAGGACTCTAAAATTGATATAATTCTGGAACCATATAAAATTTTTTCATGAAACCTTCCAAAGGCACACCCTTAGCATGGGCTTCTTCAACCTTGAACATTTCAAGAGAAAAATGCCACACCCTCTAGGCTGTAGGTAAGAGCAAAAAATACCCAATGTTAAGTATAGGGAAACCAGATGTGTTTTGTTTTTTAAATTTTTTGGTGCTCCGTGTCTTGAAAACCGAACAAGATGCCATCATGAAACTTTTCACATCTTGGGACTCTGGTAGCCAGACCATGCATGCCAACTTTTGTGCTATTTCCTCAAATGATGCCGTAGTTATTAAGGTGCAGAATTGGGGTTTAACATTAGACAGCCTACTCGATCCTAACAATAGGGATGCTACCGTGCCCATATAATATCTTCATCTAATTTATTCATGCCTTTTTGTTTTCAATATAATTGCAAACACTGTGGCAGGTGTCTGTCAATTGTGTCAAGTTAGCTGAAAGCTGGGCTACTATGTTTGCTGCCAGCTAGCATGTTGGTGCACAATGTGTCATTCACCACATGCATTATTTTCTGTGTTTCATTTCTGAAGCCACTACATAATAAATATGAAGTATTATACATCTTTAGTCTATTTATAATGACCGGCATTGGTCTTTAAAGCATCTTGCTTTTTGAGAAATGCTGCTTGTGACATCTAGTCAACACTTATTGCATAATAAATGCTGTACAATAAGTTTATTTTGTATTAATCACAGTGCCATATGCAGTAATGGACAGACGGATAATTACTTTTTGTTAAAAAAAACATAAAAATTAGTAAAAAAGTATAAAAAAGGTCTTGTGATACAAAAATATTAAAAAAAGATTGACTCATTTTTTGTCAACATATACTTGCATAGTATTTGTAAATCTCGCCTTTATAATGAGTATTTATGTCTTTTTTTTCAGCTGTTGCAAGATGCCTTTGTCTATAGAACAGAATAATATAACAGTGGTTGGTTGTCTTGGTGATCTGTCTCTTAGAATTTCATTACATTTAAAGAGGAGTGCACCTTTCTCGGTGCTGCAAAGAAAGAATCAGAAGCTCACTTACCTCCATGGGAGATACTGTTTGGCAGCAACAGTCTTTTTTTTCTGATAATGCCCCCAAGGAAGTGAAGGAATCATTATTTACCCCTGAAGTGCTAGCTGCTTGATTGCTTCCACTTTCTGATGGCCGGCTCCACCCATGTTGTCCAGCATTTGTGATGTAAGTGTGGATGGTGTGGTGATGGCTCCTTGCAGGTCTGTGGAACATCATGTTTTAAATGCTGTTTTTGGAGATTTAAGTGGACATTTTGTTAAATAAAATTGGAGCCTGGGTTCAAGTAACAAGAGAATCTAGACAACAGGAAGTGCTCCCCACCCCTCCCCCCTCAGCTAGTAGTCAAACAGGAGTTCAGTATGATTGTAGTTCATTTGCATCACCAGGTAAGGAAAAAGGTCCGGCTCCCCATACGACGCACAGGGGAAATGCCAGACCTTGCCCAACAACTATCACACCAAAATCTGCCCAATGGAAAATCATGTACACTAATGCTCACAGTCTGGGAAACAAGATCCCAGACCTGCAGGCAATAATGACAGAGACCAAACTGGACATAGTAGCCATTAGCAAGACATGGTTTACCAGTAACCACACTTGGGAGACTTCAGTACCTGGCTATGAACTGTTCAGTAGAGACCGAGGTGCAAAAAGGGGGGGGGGTGGAGTGGCCCTTTATGTCAATGAAAATATCAAAGCTACAGAAATTCAGACTACACATAAGGAGCCAGAAGAACTGTGTGTCACCCTGCAAACAGGAAATGGGACAGCCATACAAACTGGGGTTGTCTACAGGCCTCCAAACCAGGGGGAGTACATAGACACATTACTGTTAGAATACATACAAAACATGACAGCTAAAGGGGAGGTTCTGATAGTAGGAGATTTCAACATACCAGATACAGATTGGTCAATACCAGCAGGAACATCTGCCAGAACTAGACACATAGTGGATTCCCTGCAAGGGGAGAGTCTCAAACAACTGGTACAACAACCCACAAGAGACAGGGCTATCCTAGACCTAGTACTGACTAACAGGGAAAGGATCACAGATCTCCAGGAAGAAGGACACCTGGGGGCCAGTGACCATCACATAATATAGTTCAATTGGCCACTAGAACTAAATCATCCCATTCCAAGGCAAAAATATGGGACTTCAGAGGAGCTGACTTTGCTAAGATGGCCAACAGAGTTAAGTTAGCCCTGGCAAAAAGAAATACAGGTGAGGGGGTACAGGCAAAGTGGGCAGTCATTAAGGATGCAATACCTGAAGCAACATCCCATTGTGTTAGAGAGAAAAAGACGTGCAAAAGAAGAAGGAAACCACTTTGGTTCTCAAAAATAGTAGCAGAAAAGGTCAGAGGTAAAAGGCTGACCTTCAGGAAATATAAGGGAATGCAGCGGGATGAGATAGGGAGGCATACCAAACTTCCCTGAGGGAAGCAGGGAAGGCAGTAAGGCAGGCAAAGGCCCAAACCGAGGACACACTAGCACAAACAGTAAAAGAAGGTGAAAAGACTTTCTATAGATACATTAGTGAAAGGAGAAAGTCCAGAGGGGGTATTGAAAGATCAAAGGGGATAAGGGTGTGTGTGAGGAGGAGGACCATGTAAAAGCATCTATCCTAAATAGATACTTCTGCTCAGTATTTACTGAGATGAAGATAGGGCAGGGCCCACAGCTCAGCACCCTGGACACAGGGGGAGGAGGTGTGCCCTAGTCCCTTCACAAAAGAAAGGGTCCTACAAGAGTTCGATAAGCTCAGGGTGGACAAGGCAATGGGACCTAATGGCATACATCCCAGGATACTAAAGTAGCTAAGAGTGGAACTAACAGAGCCATTATCAGAACTGTTTAGTGAGTCTTTGAGCACAGAAGAGGTTCCAGAAGACTGGAGAAGGGCTCATGTGATCCTGCTCCACAAGAGTGGTAGCAGGAAAGAGGCAGAGAACTACAGACTAGTCAGTCTTACCTCAGTAGTGGGCAAGATTATGTAGGCACTCATTAAGGAAAGGATAGTGCAACACCTGGAATCCATAAGAGCACAGGATCCAAGACAGCATGGGTTTACAACAGGAAGGTCCTGTCAAACTAATCTCATAGATTTCTTTGACTGGATAACCAGAGTGGTGGACCAAGGGTGCGCAGTTGATGTCGCCTACCTTGACTTCAGCAAAGCTTTCAATACTGTTCCACATAGAAGATTGATTAATAAGCTGGGTAGGCTTGGGGTGGGTCAGAAGTTGGTCAACTGGGTGGAAAACTGGTTGATGGGCAGAAAACAGAGAGTGGTGGTAAACGATATACAGTCAGAAGAGATGCAAGTCACAAGTGGGGTACCTCAGGGATTAGTCTTGGGGCCAGTCCTCTTCAACATCTTCATCAGTGACATTGCAGATGGACTGGAGGGTAAGGTTTGTCTGTTTGCAGATGACACCAAGATCTGCAACAGAGTAGATGATCCAGATGAGGTGGGCAGAATGAGAAGAGATCTGGATAAACTGGCACAATGGTCAAAAGAGTGGCAACTGGGGTTTAATGCAAAGAAGTGCAAGATCATGCACATAGGGAAGAGAAACCCTGAAGCCACCTATAGGCTGGGAGGGGAGTTGCTGGCAATCACAAGGGAAGAAAGAGACTTGGGCATCATCATCATCACAGATGACCTGAAATCATCCAAGCAGACCACTAAAGCAGTAGGTAAGACTAGGGGGATGTTGGGATGTATTAGTAGGGGTAACACAAGTCGTAAGAGGGGGGTAATTATCCCTCTTTACAATACACTGGTTAGGCCCCATCTGGAGTACTGTGTGCAGTACTGGAGGCCACACCTTCACATGAACATTAACCAAATTGAGGCAGTCCATAAAAGGCAACCAAAATGGTGCAGGGACTGCATCAGAAAACATATGAGAATAGATTAATGGAGCTTAATATGTATACCCTAGAGCAAAGGAGGGGGAGAGGTGATATGATCGAACCATTCAAACACCTTAAGGGCATTAACAAGGTGAAAGAGTCTAACATGTTTCAATATAAGAAAAATAGCAGGACAAGAGGACACAGCATGAGATTAGAGGGAGGCTGATTAATAATAATAATAATAATAACATTTATTTAATTAAGCGCCTTTCAAAATCTCAAGGCGCTGTACAGCAAATACAAACACAAACACATATTCAAATACATTCAATATAAAATCAGAATAAAACAGGAAACGTCTTTTCCCATAAAAAAGTCTTTAGTGCCTGCTTAAAACTCCCCACCGTCCTGCACTCCCGGAGCTGACGGGGCAGAGAATTCCAGAAGGTAGGTGCAGCAAATCCAAAGGCACAAGCACCAGATGACTTCAAATTTACCCTCGGAATCTCCAGCAACCCCATGTCAGCCAAGCAGAGCTGTCGCAGAGGGGTGTAAGGCACCAGGAACTCTTTCAAGTAATCGGGACCCAAACCGTGTAGGGCTTTGTAGGTCAAAAGACCCACTTTAAAGGTGATCCGCCACTGTATTTGCAGCCAGTGCAGAGCGTGCAGCACAGGGGTTATGTGTGATCTTCTGGAAGCCCCAATCAACAAACGTGCTGACGCGTTCTGCACTAGCTGCAAGCGGTGGATATCAACCCCAGGAAGCCCTAGGTAAAGGGAGTTACAGTAATCAAGGTGTGATGTCACAAAGGCATGGACCAAGACCGGCAGGTCATTGGGTGGAACAAGATGCCTAATCCTAGCAATGTTCCTAAGATGGAAAAAGGCCAGCTTGATGACTGCAGACACCTGATGTCGAAGGGTCGGACCAAAGTCAAGCTCCACTCCCAGGTTACACACCCATTCAGAGGTGAGGATCTGGTCCTCCCCCAGGACTAAACCGGAGGGAAACCCAGTCCTCAATCCCTCTACCCTATGACCTGGCTCCACAACCAAAACCTCAGTCTTTCCTGGGTTCAACCTTAAACCACTGGAATTCATCCAGTCTTGGATTTCTGCGAGGCAGCTGTTCAGTACCGAGATAGCATCAACCTGGTCAGTGCGAAAGACAGGTAGAGTTGGGTATCATCAGCATAGCAGTGAAACCTCAGCTCATGCCATCTTACAATGTCTCCGAGGGGTAGCATATATACTGTGAATAACATGGGGGACAACACTGAGCCCTGAGGCACCCCGCATGGCAGAGAGAAGACCCCGGATGAAAACAAACCTGAGACCACTCTCTGTGTTCTCCCTGTGAGGAAAGATGAAAACCATCTGAGGACTGTACCCAACAGCCCACAAATGGACCTCAGGCATTCGAGCAGAACCCCATGATCCACAGTATCAAAAGCTGATGATAGATCAAGGAGAACCAAGATAGAACGGTGTCTCCGATCGCTTGGCATCAGGAGATCATTGAGCACCCGAACCAGAGCAGTCTCAGTACTATGCCTCTTACAAAAACCAGATTGGAGAGGTTTGTATAAACTATGGATGGTTAAATGGTTATCCAATTGAGCAGCCACAACTTTCTCAATAACCTTCTCCACAAAACGGAGGTTAGAGATTGGCCTGTAGTTTGCTAGGTTCTCCGAGTCTAAAGAAGCTTTTTTCCGAAGGGGGATCACCACCCCCTCCTTCAGGGAGCTAGGGAACACCCCTGTATCTAAAGAGCACTGGATAATCTGAGCTAAGACCGGGCTGATGATCTCGCTACAACCCAAGATCAGGGAAGTAGGGCCGGGGTCTAAACTACAGCATGTGGGACGCATCTCCTGGACAATCCTCATAGTATCTACGAAGTCTGGTAGGTCAAAGGCACTCCAGGAAACTCCGGGCTCTTTGACAGGGCACCGATCAATAGCAACACCCTTAGAATGAAGTTGGAGGCACTCCCTCCTGATGTCTTCAACCTTATTCGCAAAGAATCGAGCGATCTCCTCACAATCAGTTTGAGTAAAAACTCGATGGATCTGCTGACAGGCTGGGTTGCACAGTCTGTCAATGGTTCTGAAGAGCTGGGCCAGTCGATTCCATGCAACAGAAATTTCCCTGGACAGGAATTCTGCCTTCTTTTGGGAAATTTCTGTTTGGTAGAGTTTATAATGCTCTAGCAAAATAAGGTGGTTGGCATCAGCGGCCGTCTTCCTCCAATGATGCTCTAACCTATGCCCCGTCCTCTGCAACCCTCTCAGAACTCCATCAAACCACGGAGCACCAGGGCGATTCAGAATAGGGTGAACACGGACAGGTGCAATCTGATCGAGGGCTGCTGATATGGCCCTATTATAGGCCACTACCAACTGCTCAGGATCAGTGCAGAACTCATCCAACAACGAGAGGTCAATAACTGCCATCAGGTCTTCAGGGACTACATCCCGCAATGGGCAGTACCTGACCAACTCCACAGGGGCCGACCTACCCGGGGGGCCTCAAAATTGAACCCAACTGAGTAGTGATCGGACCAACCGACTGGTTCCACCACCAAATCGGAGGCTTCGATCCCCAGGAGGAAGACCAGGTCAAGAGAGTGACCTCCCTTGTGTGTAGCTGAGGAAACAACCTGTGTAAAGTCCAGAGATGTCATCTCCTGGAGGAAATGTTGACCAAAAAGTGAAGATTCGTCATCGACCCAGGCATTGAAGTCACCCAGAACCATCAGTCTGGGTGACTCCAATGCCATGTCGGTGGCGAAATCTGCTATTTCCTGCAGAAAAAGCTTCTCATCACCTGGTGGACAGTGGATGAGGGCAATCCTGCACCCTACACCAGCTACCACAGTACACTCAAATGACCTGGCCTCCTCAACTGGTACACCAGTTAGGCCCAATTCAGTCTTGAAACAGACCGCCACCCCCCCGCGCCATCCAATCTCGGGCGATGTATAACCGAGTACCTGGTGGGAACAGCGGCCTCTAAAAAAGGGGCCACATTCCCATCCAACCAGGTCTCGGTAATGCAAGCCAGATCTGCCCTCGCAACAAAGTCTGAAATAAGGCCAGTCTTGTTGCAGACAGATCTGGCATTGCATAACAACGCCCGAGTTGGACGAGGTTGGTGAGCTGTCCCTACCACTTGCCCTCCCAAACTGGAGGTGCCCTTGGGTATGGGAACCAGAACAGAATCACCACGTTTTAGATACCGTTTCGTCCCAGGGCATCTTCTGGGCCTAACCACCCCTATGGGAGAGTCCCGCTCGCTCCGCTGTCCGCAGCCCCACCCACCCCGACTCCCCGTCGAGCAATCCCCAGTGCCCGGCAATGATGGTAAACATGAACAGGCAGAGGGGGGTGAAGAGAAGGGGCGGAGGGCATGGAGAGCGGAGGCCAAATAGCACAGGACAGGAGGGGCAAGCAGGCACATCTAGCTGCTCAGTTTATAACACAATAAATATAATAAAATCACAGAAACACCACCAATCCTAAGCTTCTCTCAAACTTCCTACAACTAAAATTATACTACTTCAAATTATAACAAACAACTAAAATTAAAATTAAACTAAACCAACTCTCTAACACATAATCTTATTTTTTGATTAAACCCACAGGTCCTCTCACAGCCTGGGGGTCAACCAAAAACCAACCAAAGACAATTTTAAACAGCTCCCAGGTCCTCTCACTATCTGGTGCCTACAAAGAACTAAACACTTTCACTACTAATTTAAACAAAAAATAAACAACAAAATAATAATAACTATATAATAATAATAATAAACAAAGGAAATAATTTAGAAGCCACCCTCCGGGAATCTCTCACAATACCGGAAAACAGGTGGATTCAAAGATGTTATAAAGCACTCTCACTGCTCACATTATTTCCACTAAACAAACAAAAAGAGAGAAAAAAAAAACTGTTTGCAGTCAGCAGAAGTCCCGTCTAGCTGTGAGTATTTCCAAACGCAGCTACTACATAAGCACAGGATACAAAAGTCAGAATACCCGCCCTAATGTCAGCAAAAGCAGCAAGCAATATAAATCCAGTCTTCAAATCTCAGACTTCGAATTCCACCGCTGATTCAAATCACAGAAAGGCCACCAGCGGGCCGCAGGTTCCTATCAACTTTCCAGGGGGAACATTACCCCAGAAAGTCAGTGGCCCACTACTTCAACTGCAGGAGGAGTCAGCCCCCCAGCTGGCTACCCCAAGAGTCTAGGGGAATGGGAATAATGGGCAGGCCCTCCAGTCTACCCCACTCCCCACCTCTGTGTGTGACACTGACCCTGAGGTCCTTCGGGACCCCTGCAGGCCCAGCTATTAAAGCTCAAAATCACCCAGTCTCAGGAAAAGGAGCATTCAATACGCCGAAAAAGTCAATAAAAACTTTGTGTCCCACTTATCTTAAAGGCCCTTCCAGATGACTTCACTAGATCACTGCTCCCAGTAATCCAATGGCAACATACAGATGTAGTCCAGGGGCACTCCAAAAAACACAGCCGACAGTTCGAATCCACACACAGAATACCAATTTCCAAATCGTAGGCTTGCTTAGTTTTGGCTAGTGTCCGTAAACCCCAACCAGTCCACTCACTGCACAGATATTAAAGGGCAGAAAACAGTGGAGGTTCCAGAAACTCGATCCTAACACAGTCCGAGTGCAACACAGAGATCAATAAAAGGAAGGCTCAGAAAGTCAGCAAACGAGGCTTCACTGACATATCTCCACATCTCCACATCAAATCACCGCAGCTCTTCACGGCTCTCCCCAGTACTTCTTTCAGCACACTGGGTCCCCAGCCCATATAACAGTTCAAACAGAGCCGAAAACGGAGAACGAAGACGAGTGCACACCAAATGCACTAGCAAAAAACAAGAGCAGGTAAATGGTGGCAACGATAACGGGAAGCATAAAAACACAAATAAAATTAATAAAACACAAAGCAGTGAGAAATAAATGAAAAATAAAACAGCAAAAAGGCGAGACAGATACTAGGAACAAACGGCTAGCCCAGCGTGGCCGCCATCTTTAGCTTTGCTCATAAGGGGTAATGTGAGGAAGTTCTTTTTCACAGAAAGGGTGGTGGATGCATGGAATGGCCTACCTTGGAAAGTGATGGATATGAATGCAGTGCAGGGCTTCAAACAGCCATGGGATCGGCATAAGGGAGCAATACAGATGAATATGACTAGATAGGCCATTGACAGAGCAAAGGCCGAAGGCACATTCATAAGGTAAAAAAAGAAATGGGCAGACTGGATGGGCCATGCGGTCCTTATCTGCCATCAACTTCTATGTTTCTATGTTTCTCTTGTGGTGCAGAGTCCGTGGGCTGTCACGGTCTGTCCACCCCGTTACTACTACACAACAGCTAAGAGCGACTGCACTCAAAGAAGGATTGCCATGAGTCTTAGTTGGAGTACTGACAAATTTATTGGTGCATTACCAAAATACACAGAAATGTGATGCTAAGAATGGCAAGAGCAAGAGATGGCTGGTACACCAGCTGCCTTGGCACTTTGCTCGTGTGAGCTTCATTAGAGGATGGGCTCCTTGAGTTATCCCTGTAAGGTACCAATAAATTTGTCAGCACTGCAGCTGTGACTCATGGCAATCCTTCCTTGAGTACAGTCATTCCTTCTTGTTAAGTACTAGTACTGGGCTGGCCAGCCCTTGGCAGCACTGTGGATGCTTCACCACCAGAGTGCAGAGCACTTCCTGTTCCCCAGATATTGTTCATAGCCAGTCTGCAACACAACAGTGGGTGCCTGCTGAGGCCAACATTGACAGGACCTTGAAGGAACAGCTGAGAAAAGGTACAAATGTGCTTTACAATACACTGTTTTCAGACATTTTCTGACATCCTGAAATGAGTGGTCACAATGAATTAAATGAAAATGGGGACCCACAACCTGTGTGTTTGGCCAGTACAGACAATCTGGCAAAATGGAAGGAAATAGCCATATCAAAGCATGGACGTTCACTCAGCCCAACTCTATGAACAGTAGGTGATTTAAAGCTACTTTATGAAATGGCTGGTAGCAAAGCAGCATTCTGATTGGCTGCTACAAGTGTGCTAATATGTCTAACACCATGGGAAAAAGATCAGGCTGTGCTATGCCAGGTGGGCACTGATCTTCCCATTCTTCCAGTGTTCCAAATTAGAATGTTAAAAAAATAAAAGCTGCCATCTTGTTTTCACTCGCTCTCCTCGCAAGTGAACCCGCCCGATCACTGTACTGCTGCCAGACCCACTCGCACACTATATGCTGAACAGGTGCTGATTTCCAACCCACATGGCCGCTCTCGACTTTTAACATTTATTTCCCTATGTACTTTACAAAATAATGTACCGGTCAGCTGTACCTCCAAAAACAACGTAATGCAAAATTTTTAATAACTTCACTTTCATAGCGAGTAACAGAAAAAAAAATACAAGAAAGAAGCCTTAGTAGCTCAAAAATCCTCAATTAAAAAAAACAGTAGGCAGAGGACCTATTTTATTAAAAATGAAGACAAACATTAAACTTTTTCACTTTTAAATACTATACATTTTAGCTATCACATACATCTGTATATTTGATAGCTATTTCTTAAGTGCAATAAGCCACTCCAGGGTCTGTGTGTTAGACACTTTAGCACATGGCTAGGAGGTTGGATGCACTCGGCCGCTGGTCTCGTGTCTCACTACGCCTCCTAGTCATGTGTTAAAGTGTCTAACACACACCCAGTCATGTCTTATTGATAAGTATTACATCAAAAACTTGAAAATCTTATCCTTCAAGAACTAAATTTTATTTATAATGTAATAACCCTAGAAAAGTATGTTGAAGGCAAGCAGGCACCCCGTGGGTTAAGAATAACTAAAATCCCATCTGGAGGTCTTGAGGACTTCGGTAACAGGGCTACCTGGGAAAACAGCAACTGCTGAATGTGCCTTCACTTTCACTAAGCTTGTTATGGCTGAGAATACCCCAAGGCACCAGGATATAACAGTTGAAGCTGAAGACAGTAAAACAAAAACAAAAAAAAACTTTCCAAATGTGTTAGGCAGTAGCAGTTTATGAAGTTGGACTCTCAGTCGAAAAGACTTGAAAAACACAGAGCTGATATCATCAAAAGGAAACAGCATAAGTTGGACAGAGATGCCACTGACTATCAGGTTTGGCAAATTTCCAGTTGGGCCCAATGATCTCATTTAGCCAGGTGGGGTAGACAAAGGAGCAGACAATGTCTGTTTAGTACAACAACATCAGAGGACTTCACTGAACAGGAGAAAAATGCCACAGAACTCACCAGTGGTGAGAGTTCCATTGAAGAAATTCCATCTTAACCTAAGACCCGCACAGTCACTTTTTTAAGGGGGGTGAAAAGCAAACCACAAATAAAGAGAAAGCAAAACAACAAAAATAAGGAAAAGGAGAAACACCTGTTGGTAAAGGAGAGGTCGAAGAAGGACCAGTGAAGAGATCAGGCTGAATGCAGGCCAAGAAGTTATATACTGTATCTGTCAAATTTTGAACTCTCACTGGCACACATATCTGTTCTCAGCAAAGAACTTTCCTTTATTCCAAAGTTGGGCCCAGACAGGTTCAGCATACAAGCTGATCTATTTAAATTGTTTTGAAAGGTTAGGCTAAAATATAAACCAAGGAAAAAACAAGCAGCAATATGGGCTTCGACTTGGGAATCTGTGCAACAATAAGGAACAAGAGAACAAAAGATACTGACACCATTTTGGACATTATTAATGCTTCACCACAAGAAATAGACAATCTAGAAGATATGACCTCCAGTAAGAGACAAACCAGAAGAACTGAACCTAAAGAAAATGAGAACACACAGTGTAGGTTTATACCAACGGAGAATTCATTATACATGGAACTGGAAGACACTAATGATTTCTCAGAACCCTGCATAGCATATATGTTTCTGTGTTCTGTGTGTTTATTAAAAGTTATTTAAGTGTCAAGGAATGTGATTTTTTTAAGGACGTTTACTGCAGAAGTTAAGAAGAAGATAGTAACTCTAGTGGCTAGATGTTGGGTTTCTAGCACAGTAAGAACAAATGCAATTATACTGTAAGGGTTTTATTAAAATATTAAATCATTTCCTTTAGGGTAATTACTTAGATAATAAAAGTTTATGCAGCTTGTGGAGAATTATTTTGTAAGAAATTTTAATCTCGGTAGACTATCCATCTTAATTCTGGCATGGGGTCATATTGCTGTAAACAAAAACAGCACCGCAATAAATGCTGCAGGCAAAAGGCTGTCTACCCAAATAAGGTCAGTTAATTAAAACACTGACTGTACAAAAAACAGTGCACCCCATAGAAAACAATAGGCCTTTTGTGTTTTGTGGGGAACTTGCCCACCTGACCCCTGACATGGGAGGTTTCACCTCCATACCCCTGGAACTTAAAGTAACCAACTCTGAGGGGGTGAGGACTTCAGGGATGTGGAGAAACTTGGGAGGGGGGAAAAATATTTTTTTCACAAAAAAAAAAAGGAAAAAGCTGCAACACTAGGAGACCTGGGGAACTGAACCGTGGTCCCAGGTCTTCAAAGCTGCCATGTGTTGGTGCCCTAGCCACTCCACCATGGGAGCAGCTCAACCAGGCACCACACACTTGGCAACTTGATCCCTCCTTCTCTCCAGCAGACAGTGACTGGGGTAGTGGTCATTCCCTAATGCTATTTTACCCCAGTCACTGTCAATGTAGTCACTGTTCGGACAGTGTGGTTAATACTGTACTGTTATTGCAGCAACATGTTGACCTGGTACCCTTAATTCTGCATTTGCCAAATCTCCTCACAAGATCTGCACTCCTCACCTCCCACCCCCAAAAAAGCACTACAACTGCCCATAAAAGCCTCATAGTGTCCATTATAAGCAATGTTTCCGTCCATTATAACCAGAGAAAAATGCCTTGGATTTGATATATTTGGTTTGGGAAATCCATTTTTGGCAGCTTTAACCGATTGTCCATTATAACAGTGTCTGTTTATAAGTGGAGTGGATTGTATTGGAATCACTTTTTCTAGAAAATGACTCTGATAATGGTTATTTTTACTTTTTGGGCTGGGGCTGGGGGACAATGCATTGAATGCTGGAATTGATACAGATGAACACTCTAGTCTTAGAAAGGAAACATTCAAAGCTAAATCATTTTTTTGTCCTAATATCTCAAACACTTTTATCAAAACTTTTGAGAAGACAGCACAGTCTGGAGTAAATTGTCTATCTGAGAAGAACAAGAATTGTCAGTATAAAAATCTATCAAGTAATGATTTAAAAGCATTAGGAGAACTTAAAAATGCTAAGGGTACAATTTTCAAAGGTGGAATTGGCTGTATGTCAGAAGACTTTTACAAAAGTAAGGTTTAACAGCTATTGAATGACGAAACTAATTACAGACAACTTACAGCAGACCCCACTCATTTCTTCAAAAAGAAACTCCTTAGCATGCTTGAACACCAAAAGAAAACAACTTGATAACAAAAGAGTTCTGTTTTATCTGGTGTGATTCCCCCCCATACCCGAATTTTTACATTCTCCCCCAAATACAGAAGAGCATCACAAATCTACCAGGCAGGCCTATTATCTCTGGGATTGACTCATTAACAAACAGTTTGTGCAGATTTATTAACTTTTTCCTGAAAACCTGTGTTGATGGACTTGATTCATACCTGAGACATTTATGCACACACTGAAGAAATGCAAAGATTTAATCTGGAAACAAAATTACTTTTGACTTGGAAATAATGTTGAATCCTTATATAGAAATATCTGGCCATCTTTGGCTTTTTGGCTGTGACTGCATATCGATTGAACACTAGGCAGGCCTGGAAGTGTGTGATTTCTTTTTAGGGAGAAGCCTCATTGCTCTGCATTTGCTATCGACTTCATATTGGAAGCTCTTGATTTTGTGCTTAAACAAAATCTTTTTGAATTTAACAATAGTTTATTGTTACATCTCAAAGTCACACTAGAGGAGACAGCTTTGGCCACCATCATTTTCAAATTTATTTCTGGTGCACTTAGAGAAATTTGTGGTTTTTAAACTGTGACAACCCACACACAGGCCACATCATCAAAAGGCATTGTTGTATTGATGTGGTCTCTGTGTGGGATGGTTCCAGGGAGGAAGCAGAAGATTTCTTGAAATGGCTTAATTACAGCACCCTGGACTTTAAGTTGGTATATTGATGCTACCTCAGCAACTTTACTGTGACCGACACTGCAGTGACAACAGCGCCAGCTCGTTGTAGTGTCGGCGTGGGACCCCGGCACTGCTTTCTGGGGGTGTTGCACCCCTTCCCCAAAGCAACTCCAACTTGGTGCTGATCATTTAAGTAGCAGTGGGGGGGGGGATCAGGGGATGAAGTGCCCTGAAGAAAACAAAGTTTGATGTGACTCCCTTTATGCTGACTGCAAATGTGGGCGACATAAAGGAGTCGCTGTAATGTCAGTCAACAACAAAATTGTCAACCGACTGTCATAGATCCCCTTAGGTTCACTGCTACCATCAGTGAGAGTTCTCTGTTTCCTGGATGTCATACTGTATGCTAGTGAAAAAGGAACAATAGTTACTAAAGGAAACCGAAAACCAACTGCTACAAATTCCCTTTCAAGAGCAGACATTTCACATCCCCAGTCATTGATAAGATCCATACCCTTTGGACAATTTCTTCTACTTTGAAGACATTGCTCATTAAACTCTGTCTCTGATTTCATGGAACAAGTGCAGGAATTAAAAGAACACTTTCTTGCCATTGGTTACAACTGTAAGAAACTTGATGCAGCTTTCGCCAAAGCTCAGGGTTTTGACAGAAATGAATTGCTAATAACAACAATCAGAACAAACCCCCCCAAAATGACCCTATATACTTTGTGACAGCTTAACAGGACAAGTGGGTGAAGTAATCCAACAGTATTGGCCCATTCAGAAAAGTGACTCAGTACTTGCCAAAGAACTGGAGAAACCCCATCATTTCCTTTAAAAAAGCCTCAAAAAATTGGGGTTAAAAGGTTCTGCAGTAGGTTTACACTCTCTGATCCTTCTCCACCACACCTGAACTGGCTCCCTCAAAAACTGAAGGCATGTTCAAGTGTGCTACATATTCAGGTTGTAAACATTCTTGGTAATCCAAGGAATTCATGGTTCCAGGATATTTATTTAGTTTTTGTTTACTGGGTAGGTGAGCTAGCCATAAAATGACTATTTTTAGCATGACCTGGGATGCTACAGCACAAACAAAACAGCATGTACAAGTACAGCATACAAAGCATAGGAATACAGTGGAAACATTTCACAAATACGGTCGGGGTATAACATGGTGGAGACATAGATGCAACAAGTAGGGGCATATAGCAAACATAAGGATGTTAAATACATATTTACGACGGCTTACAGACATACAGTGAAAACAAAGCGGGACATATATTTACAGTAATCTAGTGAGTACATAACCTGTGTACAGATTATAACAAAGTGCAAATTTCACATTGAAAGAAGTCAGGAATTACAATAACATGGTTACAGGCAACTGGAAAGAGCAAAACAGCAGTATTAAATATAAGAATGGGTAGAGGAAGAAGGTAGGGCATTAAACACTGGGAGGGACAAATTAGAACTCATTCGAGCAGTGATGCATAAGAGCATTGAAGTCAGAGAATTTAGTGTCTGCAGAACAGAATTTGTGTTGTACTTACTTTGGTGCCCATGTTGCCTTGTATGAGCATATGTCTATATCTGTATCTGTAGCTATCTATCTATCTATCTATCTATCTATCTATCTATCTATCTATCTATCTATCTATCTATCTATCTATCAGCAGAACAATCAGGCCATCATGCCAAAGAATTCAGGAACACCAAAGAGACTTAAAGAACAAAAGGGGAGATACTCCAGTGGGTGCACACTTTTTACCAAGCAAACCCCAAAGATCTAAAATATATCAGGATTGAGTGGATTAAAACTGACCAAAAGGGAAGTAGATAAACTTAGGAAACTCTCACAAAAAGAGCTTTTGGGTCTTCTCCATAGGAACCCTAGTCCTGAGAGGTTTAAATCATGACAGCCACCTTATAACCTTTTGGTGACATATGTTTACTATCTTGAAGCTGCATTCAGTTCCCGCATCAGCTGTCTTCCACAATACAATTTACAGTATTTTCTTTAACTTACTAACTTTGAGCCTCAAAAGTATTATGAATAGGGACACTTAAAAAAGTTGCCTAATTCTTCATTTCTGTCAGTTCTGTGTTTCGTATTTTTATGTTGTCTTTAGTTGATAGATTAGTATCCAAACTGAATCAGTTATTATCATTATTAATACGAAATAACTGAAAGATTTTGTGCTAATAATGTGTTTTGTCTTTTTCCTTCTCTTCTTTCTATCTTTAAAGTCCTCACCATCTCACTGGGACTTGATTGTGGACCAGCAGGCTGATCCCACATATTCAGGTGCAGGAAATTGTTCTTTGGGGAGATCACAAGCTATGGTTACCAATGTCACCCTGAGGACATCTATCAATGGTTCTCCAATTTACCTTATCAGCACCCCTCCCCAATCTCCCTGGCCCTGCCATCACATCCGCTCAAACACACTCACTTTGCAGCAACATTATCCCCTTCCCCACCAAATAACACTCTTCCCCACCCCACCCCTACAGCTTGCATTCATTATAAAGAGCTGTTTTCCTTTCTCCTTATGGAGTGATACCCACTTGACAGTTGCCAAATGAACTCATGCAAGTGCCTTAATGGAATTTATCTCTAATTCAAACACATTGACAGATTGTCACTTGAGTGATTATATTAAATGTTAGAGAGAGGTGTGTTTTTACTATTTTGTTCTGACAGAAATTGAATCTTTCCTTGATGTTTGTTATATATGCTTTAATCTACCTTTTAACAATGTGCACAATTTTTGCTGATGTTATAATTGACGGGAACAAGCATGAATTCTGACATTGTAAGGTTCAACTCCCACCACATACCTGTTTGTGTACATCAGTTTTAAGGGTGACCATCCTTGATTGGGTCAGCCAATATGTGACAGTCATAAAATTGGAAGGATTACTCCAGAACATGGGTGTAGGCAGGCATACTCCAAGCACTCCATGGTGTGCAATTTTATTTAAGGGGGGTAGCAAATAGGCTCTGAACTGCTTCCTTTTTCCATAAAAACTAACAAAGAAAATACTGAACCTTTCTGTAATTTTATTCATAGGAGTCGAAACTAGAAGGACTGGTCACTAATACTGTTCTTGCATCCCAAGGACAATACAACTTTATAGGCTCTGGGCTGGTATGTGGGTGTCTTAGGGAACAATGCATGGCATTTATATTTACCCATACATGGCAACAACCATTGTCATGAGATACAGAAGTTGTATTTATTGTGCCAAATGAGGCAACAGACACGGACCTGGTGTACATTAGTATATTGTCTGGCTACACCGGGGGAGGGAGGGTAGCAGTGAGTCCACTTGGTGTGCAGATCTGAAATCCCTGGCTACACCCCTGCCTCAGAAACCCATCCCCTGTTGAAGCTCACATGAGCGAAGAGCTGGGGCACCTGGTGTACCAGCCACCTTTGCTCTTGCTATTCTCAGTGTCACTTTTCTGTGTATTTTGGTAATGTATCAATAAATTTGTCAGCACTGCAACTGTGACTTATGGTAGTATTTCTTTGAGTGCTGCAACTCCTTATTGTTAACTAACAAGAGCTCTGTTAGCTGAACCCTGGCTCCAATTTTGTTTAATGAAATGACCAGTTGAATGGTTGAAAAAAGAATTTACATGATGCTCCACAGACTTGAATGTGGTGTGCCACTGCATCATTCACACTTACATCACAAAACATTGGAGCTTGTGGGTGGATTCATTGATCAGGAATTGGAAACAATCACATATCTAGCCCTTCAGGGGCAATTAATGATCCCTTCACTTCTTTGGGGGCTTTATAAAACAAAATGACAAGTGCTGTCAAATAGTAATTCTAGTGGAGTTAAATGAGTTCCCAAATTCTTTGCGTATGCTAATAAAAACATCAAGAATGGTTCTCTTTGATTCAGTTACATTTTTATTGTGACAGCAAAAATCCTGTTAACAATTTGTAATCATAGCATACTGTCCACTTCAACTGTGCAGCCTTGCACTGTGCAACAATATTACATTTACGATACGAGTCAACTAAGCATTTCGATTTTAAGCATACTGTAAATGTAAACAATGACATTTGCTCTGGGTAACGGTCTTCCAATTGGCTTGTAGTTTATTCTGGAGATTTTGTATTTTGTTTAGAAAGATTAAGAACCATAGTTATTTCATTTTATTATATAATGCTTTTTTAGCAGGCCTGAAAGTCTGGCATACTGTATTATATTTGAAATATGTGCTTGTTCTTCATTGCATTTACTTGACACAGTGGCACACAGAAACAATTAATTGATACCAGCAACATTGTCTCTGGCACCATTGTAGGACTCATGTCCAAACAGACATCAGCACTCAGGCTCCTTTGCATCCACGCCACTAATGGCAACTTTCAAGCCATCATCCAGCAACCACCAGACAGCAGCCAGCAAGTCACAGAACTCTTGGGCTACCTCAGCTGGTAAATGCTGGACACCACCAGGCACCCACTAGCCAGCCAGCCAGCCAGTCTCAGCCTGGACTCTTGGGCCAGGATAGCACCCAGCAAATGTCAGACACCAATGACCAGCCACCAGTCAGCCACCAATCAGCCTCAGTCCAGACTTTTGAGACAGAATAGCACCTAGTAAATGTTGGAGACCAACAACCAACCACCAGCCAGCCACCAATCAACCTCAACACAGACTGTTGGGCCAGCATGGCACCTGGTATATGCCAAACAATGACAACCAATTGCCCACCAGCCAGCTGAAACCTAAACTCTTGGGCCAGTGTAACACCTTGAAAATGCGGGACACCAACAGTCAGCCACCAGCAAGCCTAAACCTGTTTTTTGGGACAGTGTAGAACCTGGTAAATACTAGACACCAGCAACCAGCCACCTGCCTGAACCTGTACTCTTGGGCCAGCAGAGCACCTGATAAATATTGCACACCACCAACCAATCACCAGCCAGCCAGCTTCAACCTGGACCCTTGGGCCAGTGTACCACCTGTAAATCTCAGGCATCAACAACCAACCACCAGCTAGCCTCCAGCTAGCCACCAGCCAGTCACTAGTCAGCCTCAACCCTGACTCTTGGGACAGCATAGCATCCAGCCAATGCTGGATACCAACAACCAGCCACCAACCACTCGCCAGCCTCAAACCAGACTTTTGGGCCAGTGTTGCACCTGGTAAATGTCATACTCCAGCAACAACCACCATGCAGTCACCCATCCACAATCTAGACTCTTGGACCAGCATAACACCTGGTAAATGCTGGACACCAACAACCAGCCACCAGGCAGCCATCAGCCAGCTAGCAGTCTTTCTCAATCTGGACTCTTGAGCTAGAGTAACACCTGGCAAATGCCGGACACAAACAATAAGCCACCTGCCAGTCACCAGCCAGCCATGGTTTTGACTCTTGGTACCTCGTAAATGTTTGACACCAACAACCAGCCAACCACCAGCCAGTCACTAGCCAGGCTCAACCCAGACTCTTAGGCCAGTGTAGCACTTAGTAAATGCTGGACACCAGGAATCAGCAACCAGCCACCTGCCAGCCAGACAGCCAGCCCCAACTCAGATTTGGAGCCAGCGTAGCCTTGGTAAATGCTGGAAACAACAACTATTCACCAGCCAGCCAGCCAGCCATAAAAGGACTTCCCTCCAGCAGTGTGGTCTGTTGTGCCAACATAAGATCAATAACCACCAACCAACCACAACAGGACATCCCTCCAGCAACTAGGCCTCTTGTGCCAGTGTAAGACCCATTGCCAACTATTAGCCAGCACCAAAGCCTCATCTGAATTGATGCATAAAGTAAATGGTAAAACATGCTGTAAGCTATGGTGCACACATAAAACTTGCCAATAAAACTCCTGCAAGACCTGTTTTGTAAGAGTTGTGCAAATAACCCCTCTTGGTGCACATTATGCACCCAGTGTGTAATTTATACTATGTCCACCCAGCACCCATGTAATTGGTTTGAAAAATGTCCTAGGCACAGCAACAGTATTCCTTAACACTAGACAAGCACCTCAGTCTCTTTCATCTTATAAAGGAGTAAATAACATTAAACACTGAAAACAGTAACTTTTTTTTAATTTTTTATTTCATTTATTTATTTATTTGAATCTAGGATTACAAGTACCTTTGAGTCAAGGCTCTTTTACAAAGGTTCCACATCGGTTGAGGTACAATTCAAACAAGGCATTGAATAACAGTATAACAGTGGGTAACAGGCAGTTACATACAGTTTTATACATTCGATACAGTGGCAAAAATGCCAGAAGGAGGTCTAGTAACAGGGTTAACATGGTATAGAGGAGAGACAGACTAGTGGGGTGCAGCCATAGGCACTTGTCAAATATTTTCTTTTTGTATTGTCTGTTTTTCCGCCCCGTGCCCGCTGGTCTTCCACTCCTTCAGGCTCCGACAAGTTCCTTCTGACCTCTTCCGTCCTTTGCCCAGCCCTCCTCTTGTCCGCCAGATTGCAGCAGACCCCTGGGATATCCCGGTGTATCCCTTCACTGGGCGGGTCCCTCTCCTCCAAGGGGGAAAGCACCGGGGGGAGGGCAGCCCCAGCACATCCTTTGTCTAGGGCCCAGGGATGCTGCTGGGGAACAGGAGGCACCGGGAAGGCATTGGAGGCCCCCAGGAACAGAGAGCCATCATCTTGGAGGGCCAGCGAGCATTTTTTCCTGGCTTTCTGTTGGGGGCAGCGTAGTGACATCATGGCTTATGCCGATGTCCGCTTCTCCCCCAGTTAGTACTAGGTCGTGCATCCTGTGATGCTCCCAGCCTCTGCTAGGAGCCAGCAGGTGCTGGACCAGACCCCTACCCTCCCCCCTGAGAAGGAGAGCTGTCCCTGGGATGCTCGATCCTTCTCCCCCGGATGGCCCTCCGGTGACCTGAGTGCATTCCCGAACCCAGGTCACTGGCATCGCAAGCATAAATCCAACCGCTGTGCCGGTGGGCCGGTGGGCACTTGTCAAATATTAATTAAAATGCTACGGGGGTAGGAAAGGTGGGTGGGAGATGGGGAGGATGAGTGAGTACATAGGAGAGGGAGTTGAGGGGGGAGAGAGTTAAGTGTTAGGAGGAAAGAGCAAAGAGGAGAGGGGAGAATAATTAGGAAGGACAGTCACAGGAGCTAGATGCAGACAGGATGTGATGGAGACTGGATTTGAATGGACCAAGCTTTGGCATTGAGGTGATGTCAATGTTGAGACCGTTGAACCAGATGGGAGCTCTGTGCACAAAGGATCTTTGCCTTTGTGTGGTGCGGAAACATGGGATATGCAGTAAGATAGATAAAGGTAATCCCCATGAAACTGACTGTGATGCCAAGGGGAGATCACAGCCCGGTTATTTCACCCATCTTTACCTTAACTTAGAATTATCAAGCTTTTACAAAATGTACCACTATTTTAGATTTGTTTTTGGCCATGAGTCTTCTAATGTTGAAGAGATAATGCCTGGGTAAGCCCAAGTAAAGTTACTTAAAGAGGGAATGTTTTAATGTGAGACTGCGATGTGGCATAACACCATTAGAAATGTACTAATCTGCCCTCTGGGGCCGGGGTGGTCATTTTTCATTACATATTGACAATTTCCTATTTGGCATCCAAACCAATTGCTGCGTCATAAAAGAATGGCTAGCAGTGTGACCACTGTTATGGGAGTTATTTATTGAAGACTTGTCTTACTAGGATAGGCTCAGAAGATGCAGCATCTTATTTTCACAAGAGTTCTATGGGACAGCAGTACCAACACTTGTTACAATACTTCTATTTAATAGGGCTATACAGTTATACAGTTATACTAATGGTACAGCTGTATACAGCACACGTTTTCTAAAGGGTTTCCCTTCTAATTACTCTGACTAGGTTATAAACCCAGCAACTTATCTGGAATGGATATCATTAACTGCAGGTACTGTGGAACAATTTTCAGAAGGACAGTCTTACAGGATTTAGGACACTGTCCTACATGCTGGGCCTTTGGAGATCTTAGGGCTCAGCTCCGGGCAGCATGGGCAGAGATTGCACGCCTCAAATTTCATATTCAAGAGGAAATACATGAAAAAAGAACCACCCGCCATTTCCCTAGCATCCAACAGAAAAACCTCGACCGCAGAGGGTAGTTGGTCCAGGAGGTTGGCAGGTGGTTAGGAGGAGCAAATCGGGTGCCCCATCACTCTCTGCTCTCCAACATATTACCTCCAAAAACCATATAAACACTACAAACAGGTATCTGCCTCTATCTCTGAAATCAAATAAAGAGGCAGAAGACACTGCAGAGCAGGACACTGCAGCACAGGAGCTAGCACAACAAAACTCGCCCAAATCAGGAACCAAAACAAAAAAAGCAAAAAGGAAATCCAAAAAACTTCTGATCATAGGAGACTCCATGATTCAGGGAGTTGATACCCATCTCCAGCCAGGGGTAATGGTCAGATGTCTGCCAGGTACATCAGCATGGAGAGACACTGACCGCATTTCTAAAATTGTTCACAAAGCAGGAGAAAACATTGAAGTCCTAGTACACATAGGACTAATGATCACCAGCCGGTCAGTTGTGGAGACCAAGGAACACCTGACCAGGCTGGGTGACAAACTATCATCTATTTCATCCGGCATCTCCTTCTCTGAGATCCTGCCAGTCTGGGAGAGGGAGCAGATGGACGGAAGGTCAGAGAAAGGGGTGATAGGGAGCTAAACATGGGCTCAAGGGCTGGTGCCAGAAAAAGGACACAGACTTGTAGGGAACTGGTAACAATTTGGGAGCGAAAGTTCTTAAATTTGATGGACTGCATCTGACTAAGGAGGAGTCAGTGCATTGGGGCAGAAGTTTGACGCCTTTGCAGAATATTTAAACTAGCAAATGGGAGGGTGCAGCACCCATACATCAAATGGGAAGAACACCCTCCCCTCAGCTAGTGGTCAAACAGGATTCAGCATGTTTGCAGTTCATTTGCATCACCAGGTAAGAAAAAAGGTTTGTCTCCCCATACGACCTTTTAGAGGTAATGCCAAACCTCACCCAACAACTAACACACTAAAATCTGGCCAATAGAAAATCATGTACACAATGCTCACAGCCTGGGAAATAAGATCCCAGACCTGCAGGCAATAATGTCAGAGGCTAAACTGGACATAGTAGCAATTAGTGACAGGTGGTTTACCAGTAACCACACTTGGGAGACTTCAGTATCTGGCTATGTATTGTTCAGAAGAGACCGAGGTGCAAAAAGTGGGGGAGGAGTGGTCCTGTATGTCAATGAAAATATCAAAGCTACAGAAATTCAGAATACACATAAGAAGCCAGAAGAACTGTGGGTCACCCTGGAAACAGGAAATGGGACCGCCATAAGAACTGGGGTTGTCTACAGGCTCCCAGACCAGGGGAGGACATAGACACATTACTGTTAGAAGATATACAAAACATGACAGCTAAAGGGAGGTTCTGATAATGGGAGACTTCAACATGCCGGATACAGATTGGTCAATACCAGCAGGAACATCTGCCAGAACTAGACACATGGTGGATTCCCTGCAGGGGGAGGGCCTCAAACAACTGGTACAGCAACCCACAAGAGACAGGGCTATCCTAGATCTAGTACTGACTAACAGGAAGGGATCACAGATCTCCAGGTAGAAGGTCACCTGGGGCCAGCGACCATCACATGGTATGGTTCAATTTGACTACTACATCTAAATCATCCCATTCCAAGGCAAAAATATGGGACTTCAGAGGAGCTGACTTTGATAAGATGGCAAACAGAGTTAAGCTAGCCCTGGCAAAAAGAAACACAGATGAGGGGGTACAGGCAAAGTGGGCAAGCATTAAGGATGCAATACTTGAAGCAACATCCCATTGTGTTAGACAGAAAAGGAAGTACAAAAGAAGAAAGAAACCACTTTGGTTCTCAAATACAGTAGCAGAAAAGGTCAGAGCCAAAAGGCTGTCCTTCAGGAAATATAAGGGAACACAGTGGGATGAAGATAGGGAGGCATACCAAACTGCCTTAAGGGAAGCAGGGAAGGCAGTAAGCAGGCAAAGTCCCAAACTGAGGAAACACTAGCACGAACAGAAAAGAAGGTGACAAGACTTTCTATAGATACATTAGTGAAAGGAGAAAGTCCAGAGGGGTATTGCTAAGCTTAATGGAGAAAAGGGAGCATGTGGAGGAGGAGGACCCTGTAAAGGCATCTATCCTAAATAGATACTTTTGCTCAGTATTTACTGAAGAGAAGGTAGGCAGGGCCCACAGCTCAGCATCATGGACACAGGGGAGGGAGGGTGCACTAGTCCCTTCACAAAAGAAAGGGTCCTACAAGAGCTTGCTAAGCTCAGGGTGGATAAGGCAATGGGACCTGATGGCATGCATCCCAGGGTACTTAAGGAGCTAAAGGTGAACTAGCAGAGCCATTAGCAGAACTGTTTAGTGAGTCTCTGAGCACAGGAGAGGTCCCAGAAGACTGGAGAAGGGCTCATGTGATCCCGCTCCACAAGAGTGGTAGCAGGGAGGAGGCGGGAACTACAGACCAGTCAGTCTTACCTCAATAGTGGGCAAGATTATGGAGGCACTCTTAAGGAAAGGATAGTGCAACACCTGGAATCCATAGGGCACAGGATCCAAGACAGCATGGGTTTACAAAGGAAGGTCCTGTCAAACTAATCTCATAGATTTCTTTGACTGGGTAACCAGGTGGTGGACCAAGGGGAGCAGTTGATGTCGCCTACCTTGACTTCAGCAAAGCTTTTGACACTGTTCCACATAGACGATTGATAAATAAGCTGGGTAGGCTCGGGTGGGTCAGAAGTTGGTCAACTGGGTGGCAAACTGGTTGACGGGCAGAAAACAGAGAGTGGTGGCAAATGGTATACAGTCAGAAGAGATGCAAGTCACAAGTGAGGTACCTCAGGGATCAGTTCTGGGGCCAGTCCTCTTCAACATCTTCATTAGTGACCTGCAGATGGACTAGAGGGTAAGGCTTGTCTGTTTGCAGATGACACCAAGATCTGCAACAGAGTAGATGATCCAGATGGGGTGAGGCAGAATGAGAAGAGATCTGGATAAACTAGCAAAATGGTCAGAAGAGTGGCAACTGGATTTAATGCAAAGAAGTGCAAATCATGCACATAGGAAGAGAACCCTGAAGCCACCTATAGGCTGGGAGGGGAGTTGCTAGCAGTCACAAAGGAAGAAAGAGACTTGGGCATCATCATCACTGATGACCTGAAATCATCCAAGCAGACCTCTAAAGCAGTAGGTAAGGCTAGGAGGGTGTTAGGGTGTATTAGTAGGAGTATCACAAGTCGTAAGAGGGAGGTAATAATCCCTCTTTACAAGACACTGGTTAGGCCCCATCTGGAGTACTGCATGCAGTATTGGAGGCCACACCTTCACAAGGACATTAACCAAATTGAGGCAGTCCAGAGAAGGGCTACCAAAATGGTGCAGGGACTGCATCAGAAGATGTATGAGGACAGATTAACAGAGCTCAATATGTATACCCTTGAGCAAAGGAGGGAGAGAGGTGATATGATCAAGGCATTCAAACACCTTAAGGGCATTAACAAGGTGAAAGAGTCTAACGTTTAAATACAAGAAAAATAGCAGGACAAGAGGACACAGCATGAGATTAGAAGGGGGCCGATTAAGGGGGAATGTGAGGAAATTCTTTTTCACAGAAAGGGTGGTGGATGCATGGAATGGCTTACCACAAGAAGTGGTGGCTATGAATACAGTGCAGGGCTTCAAACAGGCATGGGATAGGCATAAGGGAGCAATACAAATGACTATGAATAGATAGGCCACTGACAGAGTAAAGGCCGATGGCACATTTATAAGGTAGAAAAAGAAATGGGCAGACTGGATGGACCTTGCGGTCCTTATCTGCCGTCAAATTCTATGTTTCTATGTAGGTTGTAAATGTTGTTTTGTGGGGAAAGAAGTTTCTTCTGCTGGGGAGTTGGCAACAGAAGCTGCAATTCATACCCTCTAGAACTCTATTTTAATTTTCAGTAATTATTGAACTGATTACAGAATTAACACCTTTCAGGAAAAAGACAAATACAGTTCAACAAAAATACTATATATAGATAACTCAGTCCCAAAAGTAGTTTAAGTTGTTATTAGTCCAGGGATACACTGTTCATTTTTTTTAATAAAAGGAAAGAAGTAGATAGTGCTGTGTGGAATTTTCAAATTCTGGCATAGTGAAATTTCATGGAATTCTTGAAAGTCTGCTTAATTTTGCCAGAAATGAAATGGTAGAATTCTGTGGCAGAAAAATGTGGAAGTAGATTTTCTGTAACATTTCTGCAGAATTTCATTCCACAGATCTCAATATTCTCCACACAAATGGTTGTGGAATGATTTTCCATGGAAAAATGCGGTTCCATGGAATATTATTCCATGGATCTTAATATTTTCCATGGAAATGGTTGTGCAATGATTTTCTGTGGAAAAAATGCTGTTCTGTGGTATTTGTTTCTGTGGATCGCAGCAGGTGGGCGCACTAATTTCATTGGCGGAATTCCGCATTCTGCACAGCACTAGAAGTAGAGATCCAAGAAGGGTGGTTAGGCAGGCTGCAGCTTATGTGTGCTCTGTGCTTCATAAAGTTTTAATGACAACATAAAAGAAAAATGAAGGATTAATGCAGCCTTTTCTCCAAGTCTGGATTCAGCAACTAAATATATAGATTGAGAAACGCAATGAGTGGAATTCAGATTCAACAAAAATGCACATTATTGTACATCCTCTAAGGTGCTGGGCACAAATGAGAAAAAGAAAATGAACACTGATTAATCCCACAACCTAAACACCCTCAGTGCTAGTGCTTATGGTGCCTGAGATGTTAATATTTGCTATCAAGCATAATAGAGCCTGGTACTGCAACAAACCTAAAGATTAAAATACCATTCATACCTCAAAGGAAAAATACACCCTCGTATCATGTAAATTTTATTTGTTTCCATGTCAACAGGCAACTCTTTTCCAGTAGCGGTCATGGCTATATGTGTGTTTTTTTAGTTTGTTTTCACTGTTCAGGGTAGTACCCTGTGACTACCCTGGGCATCTACATTTTATGGTAATTGATATCTCATTGTCTATGAGAGCTGCATTAGCATATGAGAACATGATGTCACATAATAACCCATTTATACAATGTATCTCTATGCTGAAAGAACAAATACATTGAAAAACTCTCTGGAAACACATACATTGAATGCAGTTTAAAGGGGAAAACCTTGCATTACATCTCAGTTTGCAGAGCTAACTGAAGACAAATGTGGTATTTCACACCTTCCTGCAACTTGTTTCTTTGAAATCGAATTAAGCAGACAGGCATACTGTGGAGTCTAAAGGGTGATTACACATCACATTGTAATATGCTAATGCAGCTCTCATGAACAATGAGCTTTCAACAACTAGCAAATGGAGACCCTCAGGATAGTTACAGAGCCTAGTATGACATGTGAAAGCAAACTAAAGTTATTGCATACATGTCTAACAGCTACACAAAAAGAGTTGTCTGTTGACATGGAAACAAAATTTACGAGATATGAGGATGAAATTTTCCTTTGATAAAGGCTCTCCTCTCCTCTGAACAGCAAACAGCTAAAAATGTACACCCAACAGAGAATAAGCATGTAGTGAGCTGCTATCATTGGGCTTTAACATGGGACAAGATACAGAGCTCACAGACTGACAATGGGATGTCAGAATCAGTTTGGCATGCTGAAGAAACCACAGAACACATTCTTCCTAAGCACTGCACCAGATGGGGGATGCAACTGATACTTACATCTAGCTTGCAAAATTGGGTTCTCTTAGGGTGGGCTCCCATTTCACCAGTACCAGCAACCCGAACTCCTACCAGTGGTGAATCAAACACCACTGAAAATGTATGGCCAAACAGTAGCACAGTTCAGAATCAGCATAAAAATAACAGTAACACTAAGAAAAGTCACGTTATTGGGGGTCAAACAATACAGACATCACCGAAGGTATAGAAGGAGGATATAAAAACTGTAAAGGCAGTGGTCTGGAAACTATTATGTAAAAGAAAATATGCTTCCTAAAAAATCAGGTAGCAAACCAAATGAGCAGCAGTCATTGGGAGACAAAGAAACAAACAATACTATGCCAATATAAACTGGTCTGTGCAACTAACCAAGCTAATGAATCAATACAGAATACACAACCAGAGACATTAATGCCTTCTGAAGCTCAGGGGACACTCTCTAACATGAGCAAACATAATAACAACATTAGTGACGATCCAAGCAAGTCAACAACAGCAACAACAAAACTACAGCTACTAATTATGTGCCCCCATACTGTACTAAAGCTGCAACAGCAACTCAGGAGATAAATCACTGTTCCTCTGCACTCCCGACTACATCCACCCCCCAGAATGAAGACTTGATTAAAGCTATGCCAACTTTATGAACTGACATGATGGACATGCTGGGGGAAATAAAAAACACCATTAATTTAAGTAATGATTCTGTGACCTCACTGAACGTGAAAACTGAAACACTGATTTTAAGAACAGGTGAACTTGAAAACAGAATCTCATCAGTTGAAGAAATTCTCCCCCCAGTCTTAAAGACAGTCTCAACATGGAAATCAATTGCAGATTCTAATACAGTAGATTGCTGAACAAGATAAGCATTTAAGAAGAGGAAATCTGCACCTAGGAAAAGTGACAAAAGGCTTGGAGGGGGCAGGGGATCACCTGGAATTTTTTGACAAAATGCTGATTATTACAATGGGATGCAAATATCTGGAGGGAAAAAAAATCATATTGCACAGAGCTCATAGAGGAGGACCTAGGACCATGCAACATAATAGCCTGATGCCTAGAACAGTCTATATTAAACTACATGGATACCAGGATAGAGAAACAATCTTGCGTAAAGCAAGAATGGAAAAAGGTCTTGTTTGAAAATTGTCAACTCAATTTCTTCCTGGACTTATCAGCAGAAACTGTGGCAAGAAAGAAACTAATCCATTAAAAAGATTACTCTATGAAAGAGGTATTCACTTCGCCATGATTCCTTCAGCAGAAATAACATTTGTTGTACATGAACAACTACAAACGTTTGAGGATCAGGAAAAAGCACTCAAAGGATTTGAAGAATGTTACAGACAGCCTGGTCACAAACAGTATAAAGACTGTAGACCAGAAGCATTCGCTCAAAACCATCCATATAATAAAAATAATCACTCAATGCAAGTTTCCAAATCTCAACCGTGAAACACCTCAGGTAAACCAACAACTACCACAAAAGAACTTCTTCACGCTGGTTATGTGGGAATAACAAAATATTTGAAATTTAAAGTGCAAGCACCTACAATTACAGTGGCTATTAATCGAACTTTAATAACTCTACCAACACAAGAGGTACAGTACACGTCACATTAAACTGTTCCTCCAACTCACTGCTCTTTCATTATTTTTTTGTGCTGGCAATCAGTGGCAATTCTAAATGCTTAAAATACAAACTCTTTTTCAACTAATCATCAACTCAAATGCAATCCACATACAATGCACTTTCAGTCACTGTAAACTCCCTTCAGCTCCCATTCAATGTTCATGCAATGCATTTTCATATGCATTTGCAGTGCAGTAGTTACTGGCATTCAGTTTATAAATGACCCCAAATCTGCCTAATCCAATTCATTCAGTACTGTACAGTACTTGTCATTTTACATTGGAAGAAATGAATTCCAACACCATTTTGTACCTTGTATGTTTTTTTCCTCATTTTGTTTTTACTTTTTGTCCGGAATACAGCAAACGACAGCAGTTTTCTTCAGCTGCTACAGTATAGTGCTAATTACACAAAAGGTGACTGTTAGAACGCTAGCCATTGAATAACAAGTATTGCGCTACCAAACTAATGGTCAACTTTTGCACAGAGCAATCTTGGAGCAGGTAAACAACTGCAAACAGTCAGTTGAGCCAGAAATAGTGGCATTTTGGGGATAAAAGAATAAAAGGGCAGAAATAACATGTAATATATTTAATTGAAAGAAAAAACAGCAGTGAATGGAGTCCTCAGAAGTGGGGTAAACAATATGGTGGTGGGGGAGGGGTTTTCAATCTGAATGCAGGATAGCTATTGGCTCAAATTGGGTGAGAGCTTCTTCATGGGATTGGATAGAATGACATGTCAATCAAGTTGTACTGAACACTGCAGTAGTGAAATTGGGTTCCAACTCAGTGGTTCAGTTTTTCTTTATGGGTTGCTTAATGTGTTGCACTGCATCGATAAAAGTTTCCAGAGAGCTGCAAAGTAAGCTGAAACTAAATATCAGCTAGAAACAAGCCATTAGGAAACTTTTCTTAATTCATTGCAGTGAAAATTGCACACATTAAGCAACTCATTGAAAAATGCTAAACCAGTGAGTTGAAGGAACAGTTTAATGTGACTTGTGCTGTACTGGCTTTGCCAACAAGTGAGGAGACAGTTCCTATACCTGAACCTGCTCAAGAAGCCGATCAGGTAGCACTACATGAGGTTGCAAAAAACAATAGATAACAAAACCAGGGGAAACTCTGGAATGCATCTTTAAAGCTTGAAGTGAAGATCATCAAGATTGATATTCTATACAGTATATTGAACAATGATCCCATGTTAAGTCCATGATTTCTACCCAGCTACCCCTCTCTCTTTTTTCCTCTTCTTCTTTTCTTTTTTGTCTACCTCCCTTTCCTCTTTTCTTTCTCTTAATTTTCTTCCTCCATTTTTCTCTGTTTTCATATCTATCTATCTATCTATCTATCTATCTATCTATCTATCTATCTATCTATCACTCTCTCTCTATCTCCCTCTATCTATATATCTTCATTCAAAAACTGCATTAATGTGCTAGTCAGGGTTTAACTTAACACCTCTGAGGTAGGGAAATACGGCATTATGGTTTCCACCCCTAACTTCCCCCACCCCCAAGCAGCAAAAGGAAAACAAAAATAGCGTTTTGGGTCTCTGAAGTCTCGATGAATCAGTGGTGGGGTCTTCCTTGGGGGTTGCTAGCCGTAATTCTCACCCCATTCCATAAGCAAACAATGGCAGACATGATCTCTTTTCATCACTTAGGACCCACGGGACACCACATCAGTGCTAATGTATTTATGTAATCTGGAAATAGGGTATGTTGTTTGTCTTACCCAAAGATGGGTGTCTGCATTTGCTTGTGTGATCTTGTCCTTTTGCTGCTTGGGGGTGGTGAGGAGTTAGGGTTGGAAACCCTAATGCCATATTTCCCTACTTTTGTGGCATTATGTTGAACCCTGACTGATGCATTAAAGCAGTTTTTTGCAGTGTATTTCCTTTCTTTTTGAAATAGTGGAATCATATCATTCCTACAAATCCCTTCATTAACAGATACAGATGCACAGGGCTTTCTGGGCCTTGTGCCAAGGGAAGAGTCTCTATGCAAGCTGAAGTGTCCATTTGCCTGCTTACTATGATTGAAAAGAATTTCTGGGGATGTCTAGGGGGCTGTTGAACCACAGAGCCCTCTGGCCGCTGTGCTTCTATATAGCTTCAGATGCAGATGTGGAAGGCCAAAACGCATTCTGGTTGTGGAAGCACAGGACCTTCTAGGTCTTGTGCTTCCATGCAGCTATGTGTGCAGAGATGCAGGGCCGTCTGGCCCCTATGCAAACTAAAAGACTTATCTTCACTACATGGTTACTTGAGATGTGTAAGTAAAGAGCGAGATTTGGAATGGGAGCTACAGAACAAAGGGGACTTGTTGGGGGACAAGATGACATTCTTTTCTGCTAGCAGTAACTGCACTCACTGAGGACTAGTTTAGGTTCAAACTGAAAGGTTTCTTTTTGTGAACCCTAATTTTCAGTTTGAACCAAAATCTTTGGTTTTCACCAAAATCTTTGGTTTGCAAACTAAAATACTTGGTTCACACCAACATTTTTGGTTCACAGACCAAAATGTTTGGCCCAGGAATCAAAATATTTGGTTTGCACCAATATTTTTGGTTCAGGAACCAAAATGTTTGGTTCACACCAAACACCAACGTCTTTCAGATGAGACATTAAACCGAGGTCCTGTCTGCCTGTTCTGGCGGTTTTTCAAGTGGATGTTAATGATACCATGGCACTTTTCAAAAAGAGTAGGGACATTTTTACTAAATAAAAAACTAGAACCAAAGACATTCAGAAACATACCTTACAAAAACCAATAAAAAACCTTAACAATCAGGAAAAAAAGTACACATTATATCACAGATATTCCACACAGTATAAACTCCAAACTCCCCACTCTACCACCACTATGTACCACCGCCACCACCACCACACATAATACTCCCAAGTGACACAACTACTGACTCATTTGTTCTAAACTCCCAAATCCACACTCTATCATTCTTTCCTTATGGGGGCCAGCCATGGAAAATGCCACCACCATATCTTTAAGACTGTATCAGGTAGCACATTTTTATCTTTGTGAAAGACCAAATGTATTTCAGTATTCATAAAACCTACTAATGCTTCTATAGAAATATATTTAATAATAATAATAATAATAATGCTTTATTTATATGGCACCTTTCAACCACCAAGGTGCCTTACACACAATTAAAACTGTAACCATCAAACTACTAAAGACTCTTCCAGCCTGAGGTAGCCCTGGGAGTGATGGGCTATACCCAACATTTCTGAAACTCATCTCCCCGAACCATCATCAAAACCTTGACCTTTATATTCAGCCTTGCTCTCTCAATGTTCACAGTGCTTAACACATGGAAACATGCACATGTGGTACCCATCTACAAAGCTGGTGACCCCCTTGCCCCAGAAAACTATAGACCCATCTCCCTCCTCCCTCACCTCAGCAAATTACTGGAAAAAACTATCCACTATCAGCTGTCTGAGCATCTGGAAAAATGTAACCTGCGTCCACTCCAGCATGGTTTCTGCAAACATCATAGCACTTCCTTTGCCCTCGCCCTTTTCTCCAACCATGTCACTGAAACATGAACATAGACAAGGCCAAAGGTGCAATGTTGTGAGACCTATCAAAGGCCTTTGACCTAGTGGACCATCACCTCCTTTACTCCACCTTGTGCCACTTTGGTTGCTCACCAGACACTGCTATGTGGTTCCACAGCTACCTGTCCAATAGGTCCCAATTTGTTCTCATCGGAAAGGTGCCCTCTGCATCACTACCCACATGCACTGGAGTACCACAGGGCAACATACTCAGCCCACTACTCTTCTCAATGTTCATTAATGCTCTCCCCTCTGAAAGTTTAAACTGCAATGCACTCCTCTATGCCAATGATCTGGTACTGTACCACAGCAACAAATCCACCCTAACTATTCATTATGGAGCTGCCCATGGCTGGTTCCTCTCCAGGAAACTGCTTGTGAATGAAAAACAAAACAAAGCCATGCTGTTTGGCTCAAAGCTTTTTCTTGCCAAGATCGTCAAGTCAAATGCATCCCTACTCATATACTCCCCAGCTGGTCCACCGCTTGACACAGTCTCTTCCTTCAAATACCTAAGGGTGACACTAGATCCCTCCCTAACATTCAATGAACACATAACTAACATCATAAGCAAAATACACCAAAAACTTGGGGCAGCCTGCAGAACCAAACTATTTCTGTCTCCTGATGCCTGCCTGGCCACAGCACAAGGCAACCTCCTCCCTCTGCTTAGCAACTGCTCCCCTGTTTACTCCTTCACCACCTCCTCCTTGCCTCGCTCTCGCCTCATTAGTATGTACAACTCCATCTGCCACTTTGTTCCTCAAGTGCCCTACTCTACTCACCACTGCACACTCTACAAATTCCAAGGGTGGCCCAACCTCCAGGGATGTTTCGACTATGCCATGGGCTGCCTAATTGATAACTCTTAGAAATCACCACCTGTCCCCTTTCGCCTCTCTACTCATAGGCAAGGTTGCGCCTAGAACCCTCAGGTCTTTCTCCACTCTTTCTCTGGAAGTCCCCCACAGCCATTCTGCCATGGACAGAAAAGTCTTCTCTGTGTCAGCCTCCTCCCTCTAGAACAGGCTCCCACTAGCAATCTGCTCCTTCCCCTCATACATGTTCCTCAAAAACAACCTACAAGCCTGGCTCTTGACTGAATCCTCCAGCAACTGTTCCCAAGGCCATGTCTCAGCCCAAGATCCTGCCTAGTCTCCATACTGCACTGCTTTTCTGAACTGCCTCTACCTCAAACTTTTACTCGTCAGCCTCAATCCCTGCCCTCTAGTCCTGATTGTACTTATGTATTTTTGTTTGTTGTCCTTGCTATCTTATTTCATCAGGGTCAATCAGGGCTGCCTCTGACAGGATAAACTGCTATATTATAGCTTATTGTTTCTTAGCACCTCTGTTTAATGAACTACAACTCAACTTTTGTAAACAAACCTTTTCTGTGTATTTGTACATATGTTTTTGCTCTGTAGACCAAGACCTACTTATTGTTACCCAGTATCTATGTCTCTGTATCCAAATTGTTTCACTGTCCTTACATGTACTTGTATTACTGTTTGGATATGCACTTTTTGTACAACTACTAATGTCCACCTTTCTGCCTCATTGTTGGGGCCCGGGTCGTGGCTGAAATCAGTCCTTATGGATCAGTCCACTTACCCGGTTATCAAAGACATAAATAAATAAATAAATAAAAGTTGAATGCAGGCTGCCTTTGAGAATTGCTTCTGGTGCATCTTTTGGTGCAAGCCACACCTTATGCCAATCTTTGTGGTGCAAGCCCCTTGGGCCATTCAGGATAGCTTTGTGAATCAGGCCCCCAGTATTTAAACAGTGCAAAGAAAATGGGATACTAGAAATTAAGAATCCACTCCAGAACAACATCCTAAAATCATTTGAACAGTGACAAATGGAACTCAGTCTTCTTCATAATCATTTTTTGTTATCTACAAATCAGGAATTTTATCCAACATACAAATGGTCAACTGGCACTGCCTCTGAACTCTCCAGTAGTTGATATACTGCAAAGGACAGATGCAACAACAAAAATGATCTCAACAAGATACAAATACCTTATTGAGTAAAACCAAAAAGAGCTTACCAGATTAGGAGAAAAGTGAAGCAACGATCTGGCGATGATCATATCAGATTATCTATGGCAAAAGATAGTTCAGACACTATCACACAGAATCAAAGCTTCTAAACTGCAACAAATTCAATTCAACTGTCTGCACAGAGCATACAGTACCCCTGCAAAACTTAATAAGATGAATAATACTATATCACCATGCTGTCTGAGATATGCACACACTACAGGTATTCTTATACATATAATAACCGGCATGTCCTTTTTCTCATTGGGAAACCATGGCGCAATTCACCGTTATAAAGGAGCGTTTATAATGGCAAACACGCACCCAGTTTCCCTCGCACTGAGCAGGCGCCCTCACCCCTGACACTCTTCCTCCCAGCCACTGTCCGCCTCATCTTTCCCCCTCTGGACCGCTACTCTTAACTGCAGTAAGTGCTGGCATGCAGAAATGAATCAAAATCAGGGAAATACCCTCAAAATGAAATTAAAAAAAAATAAATAAAAAGCAAGCGACCAACAAACGTAGAGCACGTGCTCACAGGTAAGCAGACTGCCGCGGTTGCACGTCTTTTTTTATTTTATATAGTTGCTGTGGGGAAAAAGGACATCCCAGCAATTATATAAAATAAAGTATGGCTCTGAGTGTGTGTAAACTCGAATCTACACACACCCTCGGGGTTAGATGCTATGCATAATCCCCAAGAGCGAAGTAGCATCAAACCCCCTCGGGTGTGTGTGTAAATTCTCGTTACACACCCAGACCCATACTTTATTCTCTATATTATACACTCATGTCCATATCTTACTAATTTTTGTACAAAGATAATTATCACGCTATGAAAAGCACTCAGCAGCAGCCTAACTTTTACACCATTACATACGTTACTGGGGATTCTAGACTATGGGCAGGATTTTCAAAACGTGGCACAGGACCTGCATTCAGCCCTGTGCCACAGCATGTAGGTTATGGTGGTGTACACAACCCTCTGCCACAACTGCACCCAATTTTACAATCCCAGGCACAGCTGTGACAGCTTCCACAATTTACAGCTGCTTGCGCCAAATATCTGGCGCAAGCTCCATGAAAACGGCCACCAGCATTGCTGCAAGTTAGGCCAGAAAAGTTGGTCTAACTTCTGGCAAATGCCATTTGGGATAAAAAATCCCATTAGATCATCGCAAGCCCCCTGTGCCCTATCATCAGTGCACCGTGGCTTGCGGATATCTAAGGCATTTGAAAATCCTGCCCTATATCTTTAACCTAAACATAGAAAAAATGTCTTTAATCATCACAGCCATTATTATTGGGGAAAAAATGCATCCTACTTAAATGGAAAGATTTCTCACTTCCTAAATATGAGACATGGATAAATTATATGCTGGACATTACGCAACTGGAAGAAATTCAGTACTCCAGAAATAACAATCAAAAGCTATTCGATTGAATCTGGAGCTCATTCCGTGCATAAATTCAAATTGGACTTAACAAGTAAAATGTACCCTCTATTTAAAAAAAAAAATATATATATAGAGAGAGACAGTAATAATTATGTAATAAGTAATAGACTAAGCACATTTCATGCCATTCCCATTAAGATTTAAATTTAACAAACATGTGCTTGAGATTATATATAACAGATCCTTTTTTTTGTTATAGGTTTTGCTGTAACAAAATGGTCATACTTAATTCTTCGCTTCTTCGCTTGTTCTGTGCATTTTCCTTAAAGGAATTTTATTCATTTGATGATATGTGCCTTTTGTAAAACAACCTTAAGATCTCAATAAAAATGAAAAAGTAGACTAAGAGCATATGATAGTGGAGGTGGGGCTGCCGTATGCCACAACTCACTCAGGCATTTACCATCAATCACTATGTATCCATTTTGGTCAAACACATATAGACTGCTACTCAGTCAAGTTCTGCTACCAACACCACCTTGTTTGTCCTGAGCATACAGTATAGGCTGCATCAACCCTGGTTTTAAATGTTTTATTTGTTTTTTGATTCTAGAGTTGCTACAGAGTTGCAGAAATGATTGCTAACATAAAAAAAAAACTGAAATTTGTTGACAGTGCATTAACGCATCAAATAAAAAAAATTATGAACTGGTAACACATTCCAAACAAATATAAATCTGGCCTATAGTGTTCATTGGGGATGACAGATGACAAGCAATTTGCTTGGCTGTTCTGAAACAGGGCCGTACAGAATGGTCCATTTTGAACATACTTCAAAGTTCTTATTCATTTGATTATGTCTATTGTGCTGTGTGTTATTCTCATGACATCACATGTTGTTCCTTGACAATGCATCACATACTGTACTGGTCACAGCAACAGATAAAACAATGACCATTCTGTTCTAGTTTTGCCTTGCATGCCCCGTGATGTTTCGTCTGTTTCTTCTGTTTTGGTACTAGCATTCACAGCAACACCTGCAGATAATAGTACAGCTAAGAGCTTCAGTGAATGTTTTCATAGTAGTGAGAAAATTACAGACTTAAGCAATAAGACACAACAGGGTGTGATTCACTGTGGGATTTATTCACACCTTGTGTGGGGCAATCACCCACTTCCTGAAATGCCTTATTGTGGTATGGCAATGGTCCCATCTTTTTTAACTTTCTTTTTAGTGGATTTTATAATTCAACAATGTACAGTCTCCATATGCCATTCAGATGCAGTATACTAATACAAGTATATCACCTCACCAAAAATAATAGAATCAGGAATATAATTAAAAAATGATAAAGATTGGAGAATCAGAAAGGACAGTACCTCTAGCAAATAACATATAGCTCTCATCTAACCCATACTGAGCTAAAACTCTAGATGTGGTACTGACCTAAAGGAGCTTAGGTGATGACATGGGACATCTCCAAAAGAGTAAATAAAGAACATATAATTACAAGCAACTCAACTGGACAAGAGGTTGCTTAAATAAATACTGCAATAGACCCAGCACCCCTATTAACAACCTTGGCAGGGCAGCAAGAGTCAAAACTAATAAGCAGCTTTTCTGTATAAATGAAGAAACCCCCAGTCTTGTCTGGCAAATTAGACCCACTTACCAATATATTATACAATTAAAGGACATGAGGGAAACATGAGTGCCCACATAAAAAAAAAAAAAGCATTTGTCAATGCCGAATGTTGTTGCGCTGGCATAGGCTTTGCTAGTGCAGTGTGGAAAAACATTTTGGGCAGGATGTGAAAAATGACAGGTGTATAGTTCATAAGGAGGTGTAAAAAAAATGCCAGTGTTGAAAATGTGGCATGTGAATATTGCAAATTTGTGAAGTTACAAGGGTGCGTGGGAAATGCGCAACACACGCTTGTAACACAGTCATTTTATTGGTGTTCGGCACCAAATTTTCAACATAGGTATTTTTGCCTCTGCTCATGTACGAATGTCACTGTTATTTCCTCAAACTGTCCCCACAGTGATTTACGCACAGCGACCGCGCTTATTCTACATCGGATCGCGAAACACATTTTAGGCAGGATATGTAAAAAATAACATCTGTACTGTTCATCAAGAGGTGTAGAAAATGCCAATGGTGAAAATCCAGAGTGAAAATATTACTAATGCACGAGCAAGTTAGCGAGCGCAAGTGCAATCTGCCAATGCACCATAACACAGTCATTTTATGGGAGTATCAGCACCAAATTTTCAACATAGGCATTTTAGGACCTCTGCTCATGAACTGTGTCACTGTCATTTTCATACTCTGGCCCAAACACTGATTTCCCACAGCAACTGTGCTATTGTGCGCTGGAAGTGCGGAAACACATTTTGGCCAGGATGTGAAAAATGACAGCTGTATTGTTCACAAGGAGATGTACAAAAATGACAATGTTGAAAATCTGGCATGAAAATATTGTGAATTTGTGAAGTTATGAGCCTGCATAGCAGCTGTGCAACGCAGGCTCATAAAACAGCCATTTTTTGGATTTTTTCCACCAAATTTGCAACATAGGCTTTTTGAGAACCCACCTCATGAACAGTGGCACTGTCATCTTATGAACTGGTCCTGAAAGGTGATTCAGTGCAGTGACTGTGAAATCACCTTTTGGGACTGATTAATGACATGACAGTGCCAGAATTCATGAGGAGGGTTCCCAAAAACTCCATGTTGAAAATTTGGAGTAACAATTCCCAAAAATGCCCGAGATATGCATTAAAGTTGAAAAATCCCTATTTATTCCATTATACAGCTTACCGGCATTTCCTCAGTTTGCGGTCGGCTTTGAAGAATGCAGACGTGTTCCCGGTCCACCGAAGATCATCGTGCTGGACTCCGGAGGTTAGTATGGGGTGAGGGGGTGTGGGAGGCAGGGTGCGCAGTGTGTGCATGCGGGTTGTGGGGGGGGGTTGGAAGAGTACGAGGAACCGTTTTTGCTTTATAGGTTAAAAAAAATAAAAGACATCGGGGGACCGTTTTCATTTTAATAGGTGCTTTGGCACACTGGGGTGGGCTCCCAGCATGCCACCTGAGTGTGTGTGTGGGTGGGTGCTTTAGCTGATGGGAGATTGGGAACCCCCATTGGTAAACAAGGAAAGGGGGGGCTGCAGGAGCCAAGGGGGATTGGGCACCCCTCAGCAAGCAAAAAATGGGGGGAACACACTATGCTGATGGAGAGTGGGCTCCCCCATTGGCAAAATTCAAGGGGAGGGAGGGATACATGCGACGGGGATTGGGCCCCCATTGGCAAAGAAAAACTGTTGGAAGGGAGCGCATGATGCCGAGGGGGATTGGGCACCCCCTTGTCAATCAAAAAAATGGGTGGGTTACATGATGCTGATGGGGATTCGGCATCCTCAATGGCACACAATAAAGGGGGGGGTTTAGAGGCAACAGTGGCAGTCATTGCCACCATGTTGCCTGCACGTAGGGGGAGGCATGTTGTGGTCATGCTGTATGAGAGCTTTGCTCTCATTGCAGTGGACCATTTCTGTGATGACTTCACCTCATTAGCTAGGCAGGGTGTCAGCCCCTGCTGCTGGCTGATTGGGGAATGCGGGACGTACCTACTGGTGCGTGCCCCGCATTCACCCAACAGTGACTGCGCCTCTAAATCTGCACTACCGCAAGATGTTGGCTGCGCAAGCACGACAACATAAAAAAAAACATAATCAGTACTTTTGTATAAAAGTGCATGAGACTCCAATACCCCCCCCACAAAAAAAAGAAAATTAAGCAAGCAGAAAAATCAGTGTCCCAAACATTACTTAAATTCGAGTCCAAGGCCACACAAAAGTCCAGAAAATTACTGAAACCATGTCCCCAGTGCAAAAAACACAGTTCACTCTGCACTGCCCTCCCACCTATTGACCTGCGAATTCTGAATTTTGGTCAACAAAAACTCAGCTGCCTTGGTATCAGTGAAAATATGCTGCTTCCCACAGTATATGTAGGGAGGACAGGCCCCTTAGGCTTAGCTACTCTCTGGCCCGGTAGGTATGCCACACTATCAGCAACATTTTGACAGCACAGTCCCCTATGGTGACAACAGCACCACATCGCTGTAGGGAACCAACTGGAACGCGGCACTGTCTGTCGGGGGCCTGCACCACCCCCTGAATCAGCTCTGACTCGGAGTTTAGAATTGTAAGTGAGGGGTTTGGGGGCAAAGCCCCCCGAAGAAAATATGTGTTTTCCTATAAAACCAGCAGCCAACTGCAAAATGCAGTCGACCTGCCAGTTTCGCTGTCTGGTCATTCAACAAAATATTTGTCGATGACCAGTCGTGAATCCCTCTGGCCCAGCTCCTGGACCTTCTCTCCTTTGTGGACTGCCCTCTAGTGGCCACTACTTATGGCCACTGTAAGGCAGCAGGAATAGCAAGGAGGCAGACAGTTGGGTGGAGGGGTTTGGGCGGGGCCAGCTGGGAGTGCGGTTTGAGGTGGTGAGATTCAGAAGGCAAAGGCAGTAAGGACAGGGATGGGGCTAAAAGGGGTAAGGCCATCAAAAATTGGAGGGTGATGGGTACCAATGCCCATGGTCTGTGTAACAAGCTCCTGAACTAGTGGCCTTGATGGAAGAGGGATGCCTGGATATTGTGGCAGTCACAGAAACATGATACACAGAGAACCATGACTTGGACGTCAACATACCAGGATACACAATCGACAGGAGGGACGGGGAGGGTAAAAAAGGAGGATGAGTAGCTCTCTATGTAAGGGAAGCGATCAAAGCAACAGAACTAAAGAGTAAACGGGGAGCAGATGAGGCACTCTGGGTCACCCTGGAGACAGGAAATGGCACCACAATCCGTATGGGGGTTGTATACAGACCCCCATCGCAGGGGGAAGGAATGGACAAGGAAATGATAGAAGGCATCCTTAGAATGGCAGAAAAAGGGGAGATATTGTTGATGGGGGACCTGAATATGCCAGATGTTAAATGGAGCACCTTTGCTGCAAGTACATCCAAGAACAGGGTCATTCTTGATGCCCTACAAGGGGCAAGCATCAGACAGCTAGTATAGGAACCCACTCAGGAGGGAGCAATCTTAGACCTGGTACTCTCAAATGGGGACGGAGAAAGAATCTCAGATTTAGAAGTGGGTTGCCATCTGGGAACAAGGACCACCAAACAGTGTGGTTCATGATAAACACAGCCATAGAGTCAAGCCATACAAAAGCAAGAGTATTGGACTTTAGGAAGGCTGACTTTGGGAAAATGAGAGAGTGCCTCAGAAAGGCACTAGCAAATAAGCAAGAATAAGGGGTGGAGGAACAATGGGGAGTAATCAAAACAGCCATCACAGATGCAACAAGCCTTTGTGTGAAGCAAATCAACAAAACACAACGAAGGAAAAAAACGCTATGGTTCTCAAAAGAGGTGGCAGAGAAGGTTAAGGAGAAAAGGTTAGCATTCAGGAAATATAAGGAAACACAGAAGAAGCAGGACAGAGAACTTTATCAGTTAAAACAGAAAGAGGCAGGGAAGGCAGTCAGAATAGCAAAGCCCAAACCAAGAAAGGATAGCCAACTCCATTAAGAAGGGGGATAAGACCTTTTATAGGTACATTAAGGAGTGAAGAAAGACCAAGGGAGGGATACTGAGGCTTAATAAAGGGGATGGAATGTGGGCAGAGGGTGACAGTGAAAAAGCAGGGATACTGATCGAATATTTCTGCTCAGTATTCACAAAGGCAGAGGAGGGGGAGGTACCTAAACCAAACAAGAGAAACACTCTGGAGATGGGGGTCGATACCAGTCCATTTACAGAAGAAAGGATTCTGAAAGAACTAGTAAAATTGAAGGTGGACAAAGCAATGGGGCCTGATGGGATTCACCCAAGAATTTTAAAAATTAAGGGTAGAGACGAGTGACACCGTGACTACCTTTAAAAATCATGGGAGGATGGGGTGGTACCTGAGGACTGAGGAGGGTGGATGTGATTCCTCATCACAAAAGTGGGAGCAGGGCAGAGGCAGGAAACTACAGACCAGTTAGTTTGACCTCAGTGGTAGGGAAAATGATGAAATCACTTCTGAAGGAAAGAACTGTTGAGTACCTAGAGGCTAGTGGGGCACAGGACCCAAGGCAGCATGGATTCACAGCAAGAAGGTCGTGTCAGACAAATCTAATAGATTTCTTTGACTGGGTGACCAAAGTAGTAGACCAGGGAGGGGCTGTGAACATGGCCTGCTTAGATTTTTGCAAGGCATTTGATACAGTCCCACACAAAAGATTAATAAACAAGTTAGCCATCCTTGGAGTGGGTCCCAAGGTGGTAGCCTGGATAAAAAAAATGGCTAGACAACAGGACGTAAAGGGTAGTAGTAAACAGAGTCCACAGTGAAGAAAGGAGGGTTACTAGCAGGGTACTGCAGGGTTCAGTACTGGGACCGGTCCTTTTGCATGTCTTTATAAGTGACATTGCAGAGGCACTGGAAGGAAATGTATGTCTCTTTGCAGATGACACAAAGATCTGCAACAGGGTTGATACACAAGATGGAGTGGAAAGGATGAGAAGGGACTTGGCAAGGTTGGAAGAATGGTCAAATGTATGGCAGCTTAGAGTCAATGCAAAGAAAAGCAAGGTAATGCACCTGGGAAACAAAAACCCAGGGGAAGAGTATACAATGGGGGGTGAGATACTGATAACAATAACAATGGAAAGGGACCTGGTGGTAATTATATCAGATAACCTAAAGGTGGGCCAGCAATGTGAGAAGGCAGTAAGGAAGGCCGGGGGGATACTGGGATGCATAGGGAGAGGCATCAACACTAGAAAACAGGAAGTTGTTATCCCACTGTACAGACAGTTATGAGACCCCATCTGGAGTACTGCGTGCAGTTCTGGAGACCCCATCTCCTCAAAGACATAGACAGAGTGGAGGCTATCCAGAGGAGGACAACCAAAATGGTGCAGGGTCTGCACCAGAAGACATACGAAAAGACCCTAAAGGAGCTTAATATGTATACCCTTGAGGAAAGAAGGGAGAAGGGGGACATGATAGAAACTTTTAAGTACCTCAGGGGACTCAACAAAGTCCAAGAGGGTAGTATATTTCAGAAAAAGAGAGGTGCAAGAACAAGGGGGCACAATTTGAAGATAGAGGGGTGATGGCTCAGAGGTAGTGTGAGGAAGTATTTTTTCACAGAGAGGGTTGTGGATGCATGGAACAGCCTTCCTGAGGAGGTTGTGGAGTCAAGAACAGTGGTGGAATTCAAGAATGCATGGGACAGGCATAAGGCAGTCCTAGTGGGGGGTAGGAGGAAGTAGGCTGTTGGTTAACTAGGATCTACAGCTTATCCTTTAGGAAGAAAAATGGGCAGACTAGGTGGGTCAAGCGGTCATTATCTGTCATCAAAAAAATTCTATGCCCCATGGTGAAATGGGAACTAGAGAGGAGTTTATCATTGATGGTTTCCATACCCAGGGCTTCCACCAGATTTGGTGGACAGGTAGCACTAGGGTCAACAGCCACCACTCTTCCTAACTGGGCAGTGCTTTGCAACACCAGGTTGATGAGGAACAAGACTGCTATTATGGCAGACTTAATTTCATTGGCCAACCTGGCTTGCATTACACAGACCTGGGTGAGTGGTGAGGCCAGGCTAATATTGAAAGTGTTGGTCCCGACTAGATTCTCCATTGTGCACTGCCCGTGAGAGATCACAGAGGTGGGGGAATGGATATCTGCTTTAGGTCCATCTTGGACTTCTCTGTGCTCCCAACTGTAACATCTTTAGACTGTTCCACCAAGAGAATAAGTACAGCCTAGTAGTCTATTGTATTTACAAAATAATTAGTCAAGGACGCAGGTTTGAGACCCAGAGTAGGTAGGAGCTGCCAGAGAAATATAAGGTAGCTCCTGCAGTGATAAAAAGACTAGATTCAGAGTTCATAATTATATCACACAAGAGATTAGCAGATATATTATGGAATCCCGAAACTCGGTATGCTGAGCGTCGGCATACTGAGTAAACCCACCCAAAATACACTATCCCAAATCACTGAAATGCCCAATGTACAAATTACGGGCATTTCAGTGAAATTAAGTGTAAAATGTGGGAGGCTGAGCCCCCCGAGCCCCCCCCACACTCCCCATAACTAAAATATCCAACTCCAAGGGGGAGTGGACCCCAGAGTTAAACTATAACAGTTATGGGGTATGCAATGTGTAAAATGACATATCCTGGACCAGAACCCGGGTCACACACAGTATACCGGCCGAGCAACTGGTGGTATTTACCCTCCATACCACCGGGGCAGCTCGGCCAGCAACCCCATCCAGCAGTACTTTCCTGCAGTTCTGATGGGCTATGGTAGCATACCATCACATCTGCTACCTTACCCTTTTGGGTGCACTAGCGATGGGCATAGTAGCATTGGGTTAACTCCAGTATCAGGCAAAGCTGACCAGGGTGATGCGTGTCAGGCTCATCAGTTTCTGGATCATGTAAGTATACCAGATTAGCAGTTTTAAATAGGTTTGGTTGCAAAATACATTGTGAGCATATCATTAATTAAAGACAGTGGGATGCAGCACAGGGGGGAAGTGGAAAGGAATCCTGGCCCTGCCGTTTCTCACATTCATGTGGTTTTACATATAATACTGAGATTGGCATCATTTTTTGTGGCAAAAATATAGTATTTCATTGTAAAATAGTAATATTAGTGGCCAGTGGGCTATTAACTGATTGCCCTTGCTAATTACACAAGTGCTGGTAGCCCAGTGTATGTTTCAGGCTGCATGAGTTGCCTGTGGTAATTTTTATGGTAAAATAGATATTTAATATATATCCAATTGCTCCTATGATGAATGCTGCTCTGTGGATAATTTTAAGAAATGCAGTGTCAGCTTCGCATGCCACAGGTGCCAAACACTGAGTGAGAAAGGAGAGTGTGAGACCGAGCGTTAGTCCCACAGCAGAGTGCTCCTCGCTCCATCAGGAATCCTTAGACTGCTCTCTCAGGTGGTTGCCTTACTCTGCAGCCATACAGAAGCTTGGCTTTGTTCTAGTAGTGCACTTCTACTTCACACAGTGCTGAGAGGTCGACACACGATGCGCTTCTCTCGAGGCAGGATCAACCAGATAAAACTATTCCCTATATGTAGTTGGCAGACAAAAAGTGCCAAGGAATGTTGAATTAGGGACTGGCTTGGAATGAAATAAATAAAATATACCTGGAGCACAGTCTGGAAATCGGGGCTCACAGAGTCCCAGAGTGGAGAAAATGCACACACTGTATACAAATCTCAAAGCGAACCATTTTGTGCATAGGAGGGTGCGATTGTGGCGTGGGAGCTCATGGCTTTACATGCAGCAAAAACACCTATAAAATAATTAAAAAAATATATTAAAGGGCATGTGGGGGCTAGAGGAGTCCTGGGCACAGCACATAAACTTGAAAAGTTCTAAAAGTGCACAGAAGCTAAAGCAGAGCACTTTGAAGCCATACACTGTCAGAAGTTAAAGCGTTAAATCCATTGAAGGGCCCACCACCTCGTACCACTCTGGTGACATGGATTTGAATGTCAGCTTTACAGCTGCCTTGGATGAATAGCTTTTTCGGGCAGCCCCACCTTGCAGTCGTATATTGCTCCATCGAATCAATGCCAGCAGCCTAGTAGTAACTTTTCTCAGATTCTCAGGCAAACGGCAGGTGAACTGGGTACTCCCATCCTCTCTGCAGTGGTAACAGAAAACAGGTTCTTTAGAGTCTCTAGGGGAAGAGTAGCTGTTCCCCTGCTTGAACATAATGGGGGAGTCTTGTGGTCTCACTCTGGTCAGGGGTTTGCTCTCTTGGCTTTCTGAGCTCCCCAAAGAGTCAGTGTTTTGGATAGCTCAGAGCAGGTCTCCCACCAAAACTCTCAGTTCTTGTACTTCTTCCCACAGGTTGTCTTCAGGCTAGGTTTCAGAGGAAATGATGTGTACCTCCAACCGTCCCGGCAGGGCCTCGCTTTTGGCCTCGGGGGTGGCTGGACAGGAAATAGCATCTCTAGCAGGCTCAGCTGCTTGCTGGCTGATCCTCAACTCAGTCAGCTCCTTGATCAGTTCTCTCAACTGTTGCAATTATGTTTCCTCATCCCTCTCGGAGACCTGGCAGGCGTGGGCAGCCCCACCATAGGGCTCCCATCCCTCTTCGTCATTCTCAATCTCACGGATCTCTTTCATTAGGTCACAATATTGGGGGGATTGCCCCTTCTGTCTTGCAGTTTAAGCTTCAACAACATCACGCTGGAGTACCTTGCTGACTTTAAGATGTGATCTAGCCTTACCCTGTTCAATTCACTGGTGGATACCCCTCCTTTCCTGTGAGCCCACTGCAAAGCTCGCTCCATTCGAGTGACAAACATTGATAACTTTTCATTTTTTCACTGTTTCGCAGATTTAAACTTTCACATCAGATCATCCCCCGACTCAGTGCTACCAAATACTCCTTCCAAGGCAGAGAGGTATTCAGCGGCCGTGGCCTCCGGGCTGGTGAATTGCAGGAAGCGAATGGCCTCCAGTGCAGGGCCCCCTCAAGCTTTCCATGAGCCTCTTCCTCTTTTCTCCCTCAGCATACTGCCACTCCTGGACTAATGGGGTGGCATAGTCCATTCATGTTTCCAGATCGTCTTACCCCACGGGCACTGGAACCGTGCTCGAAAAGAACCTAAGTCTGTGGTATGAGTCGAAATGTACAGTAAGTATCACTATGGGGGAAGCAACTGTAGGGGTGGCGGGAGAGGCTATGGGGGACTGCATGGGAGTGACATCCTCAGAAAGCTCCAACATTTTCACTAGCTCTGTAGCAGAATGCCCCTCAGAGTTTAAGCAGCTTGTCTTTAAATCCCTCTATGCAGGGGGATCCTCCAGGAGCAGCCGGGTTGCTAGGTAAGTGAATGACCCTCCACCCCTTTTGAGAACCTTCAGGCAAAATGACAGAGGGTACCTTCTTTGGTTCAGTGGGCAGGCTGCAGGAGAGTAGGGCCACCATAGTTTGATCAAACAGGTCAGAATCCCTTCCTTTCACCTCAACCTTCCCCAAACACTTAACTTGTGCAACAGTCTATATAATAGTTGCATTATTGGTCCCTAAAGGGATGTCCATTAACAAAATGGCTTGTTGAGGGTCTACCCCCGGTGCCTTGCTCCACCCCATTATTCAGTGCACTAGCAGGTTGTGGGGAGCAAGTTTAAACTTGGGTGTAGTGAGCGCCTCCATTTTACCACAATTTTTAAGTGTGGGGTTGTAGTACCCACTTCTGACCACTAGAAGGTGCAAATTCCAGCTTTGGTGCTACCAAGATGTAACCCCTAGATGGCGCTATCCCAAGAACTACTACCCCTGCCTGCCTGGCTAGTAGCAGGTTAAGGGGCCTGAGCACTGAAACAGGTGCCTCCACCCAGAGGACAGGGTTGTTAGTAGCAAGGCTAACCTGGGTACAGCCCTCCGGGACACTGTAACCCCCCTCTTACCCGTCTAGTGGCCTAGACAATATGCAACAAACACTTTCACAATAGCTCCTATTCAGCATACAAATTCCCACACTGTTTGCACTTACCACCAGGGCTGGCCCCACCAGTTCGACCCTGGAGACCCACTGTAAAACAAGGTTAGGCACAGCAAATAACAACAGTACAGTGCTCTTGGTACAAACTAGAACCGCAGTCAAATTAGATGCAAAAAGAGTTAGATCTGATTTATTCTGTGAACTTGAACAAGGGAGGGGCATAATCAGGTTGATTGCTTCTATAACTGATCTAGTCAGGCAATTATGCATGCACTTTTTAGTCCCTCAACGCAGTCACACACACGCTGGGTACCTAGTTGGTGAGATAGACTAGCTTGATGCATTGCCTGGGGTAGGCTAGCATTGTAGCTGGTTGGGGCCATGTGATGAAAATAAAAGGCATGCACAACCACACACAATTTGTAGTCTGAAGCCAGGAGGCTCAGTTCGTGATGATTAGACAAAATAATTAGATCAGATGACACACACTAATTGAGCTGTTGTTGCAGGGAACTTCCCTGGTGTTTACTCATGCTATCCAGTACAGGACACAGGACTGACAAAATGGAGACTGCAGGATGACTTGCTGGTTTGCCAGGAGAAGCAGGGCCCACGTGATTCACCGTGGTGTTGTTCCTGTTAGTGATGTTGAGCAAGGGACTGATCCCCAGGCAGGTCTCTCATCGATGGTGTTCTTTGACCTGAAGTAATTGGCTGGACCAGTGTGGCAGGGCCCAGGCCAGGTAAGACAGTTTGGATAGCAGGCTGGCAGCAATATCAGTGTCTCTGAGCAGAACCGGGAGTCCGGGAATGCTGGATGCAGCCTCCAGCAAGCGTGGCACAATTAAACAGTGGGGAACCAAATCGTAACCAACTAAGAGCAAACAGCACATTTATAGTAAAGCAATCACCATTCCACAATGCGGACAGCAGTCTGGCAGCAATATCAGTGTCTCTGAGCAGAACTGGGAGTTCTGTGATGAATGGATCTCCTGACAGGCTGATTGCGTACAGCAAATCTTTTGTCTTCTTCAGGTTTAAATCTGGTCACTCTTCAGTGGCTTTGTCACACTCCGATTCGGATACAGTCTGATTACTAAGACTTTTCAAAGGATTCCCTCTCGAGGGACAACAGGCAGACAGGTCAAACTCAGCCTTTCCAACAATCTCCGGTGCAAAGTATGCAGAAGCAGCTGCTCGAATCACTCAAGCTCAAGCTGTTCACTCTCCAAACTCTACCTCCAGACTGACTCACTGCAGCAGGCAGCTTGAGAATTTCCCTTCGGTCCAAAAGGTTCTGGTTGGCTGATCCATCAGTCTGTCAAAGCAAGGGCTCCCCCTCCAGGTGCATTTAGGTGCCAAAGTCTCAAAACTACAATTCCTACAGAAATTCCCTCCCACAAGACCCCTGGGGATAGACTCCATTTTAAAGTCCCCAAAGGTACTGATTAGCCCATTCTAGCAGTCCAGGACCAAGATGGTGTTAATAAACAGAACTGTCCATGCTGCAAAGAAGGCAGGTTAGACAAACTACAATATCATTTCCATTCTAATAGATAATCAGCAAATAAGTACAGCCTCTAACAGAGCTTCCTCTGCCCAAACAGCGATAGCAGAATGGAGCGATTATCTGGCAGCCCAGGCGGGACTTGAGCATAGAAACACTCAGCCCCCTCCCAGATTAAATAAGCACCATGTTATAGGCAGCTCTTAAAGAGACAGGCCCAGATATTCAAAAGGGTTGCTCCATGTGCAACAGAGATGCGCCAGTGCAAGTCTGAAAATGCGCCATTGTGCGATATTCAGCAGGAGGCAGCTGCGCCCCCCAAATCACAATGTGCAAGAGTGCAATGGTAATGAATGCATATGCAACTGAAGGGGGAGGAACCATGAATAAATGGCGTAGTGCGATATTCAACAGCATGCGCCATGAGCAATAGGGGAGCAAACGGAAGTTGCGCGATAGCGGAAATAATCCAAAATAAAAAGGAACAAGAAAGAGGCGCAAGAACGCTACAGGGAAGCCAGAGGTGGGAGCGAGATGACAGCAACCAGGCAGACAGTAGCAGTGAGAGTGACTGGGCAGGAGCAGGACAGAGCACACCTTGAAACTACCAGGAACAGAAGAGGAGTGGGGAGCCTGTGCCACTGTGCAGGAGTAAAAGGGAAGTGCCACAATGGACTGAGGGCAGTGACAGTGGGCAGGACAGCCAAATCTGGGAGGTGTTCCCGGTGCAGGGGGAGTAGCATAAAGGACAGTGGGGGGAATGGGAATACAGCCGCCGGGGGGGGCACAAGTCAGGGACATGGCCAGTGCCACCATTCAGATGGAGGCAATAATGAGGGGTGAGAAGGCAGGCAGCAGGGGGGTGCGGTCATGGAAGGGCCCATCGATGGTATGCCCCCAACAGGCAGTACCGAGCCAGCACCAGCTTTGAGCAGTACAGTGACACCGAGATAGTGGTCCGGTATCGCCTGAACCGGGCGATCCTGAGGCGACTCTGTGAGCTGTGCAGTGATGAGATGCAGGCACCCACATGACGGAGCCATGCTCTGTCTGTGGAGACAAAGGTGACAGCTGTAATGTGCCTGCTCACCATGGGTACCTTTCAGAGACCAACAGGGGACACAACGGGCATTACCCAGTTGGCCGCGTCATGCCTACTCACACAATTCCTCAGCGCACTGCTGCCACATGCTGTGGAGTACATCCATTTCCCCAGCACACAGGTGAAGCACACAGCACACATACAAGAGTTCCACAGGGTAGCACGTATGCCTGGCATGCTCAGGGCCATTGACTGCACCCATGTGACCATCTACACGCCACCTGGCCCAGAAGGTGTTGCATACATCAATCAAAAGGGCTATGTAAGCATAAACTGCCAGATGGTGTGCGATGCTAGGGGGCGCATAACCAATGTCTGTGCCACACACCCTCGGGGAGCACATGATGCCTTCATCTGGCACCAGTCTGCACTGTGCCACAGGTTCGAGAGTGGGGACATCCCCACTGGCCACCTAGTGGGTGAGTATGCAAATCACGCAGAAAGACATGGATCTTGGGAGGGGCATAGTCAGAGGTGACATAGGTACTGGCCTAGATGGCCCATGGAAGGGCGACGCTGATCACCAAACTAATGTCCACCCTCTACACACAGGTGACAGTGGATATCCACTCCGTCCCTGGCTGCTCACACCATACTGGTGGCCCACGACCCCATCGCAGCAACGGTACAATGAGGCACATGCCACCACACGCAATGTCATAGAGCAGGTGTTTGGGATGCTGAAGGCACATTTCCGTTGCCTGGACACATCTGGTGGTGCCCTACAGTACAGCCCTTCAAAGGCCTGTGGGTTATTCCTGGCCTGTTGCATCCTGCACTACATGGCCAATGACTGTGGGATAGCTGTATAGGTCGAAGAGGGGGACAGTGATGGGGACAATGAGGACGCTGGTGCAGATGGAGATGTGCAGCCCCTCCTTGGTCAAAGGGACCCCCGACTGATCCAGATGGCGCAGCTGCACTGGGACACCATCACAGAGGAGCACTTCAACCAACCCAGGTAAGTCATGGGGCCATGTGCAACCACCAATGGCAAGTGCACAACCCACAAACACGCATAGACAAACCACAGGAGTGCATGTTGTAAATGGAATTGGCTGAGCATGGAACCACACACGCCGTCAGGGATGGGCATGGCCTAACATGGCACGCAGTCACACACACCCCCCCACAAGACATGCACAAAGGGTAGGAGGCACGCCGACCCCAACCGCCACCTTTAGCCACACACACATCCACAGACCACCACGCCCAGTGCCTGTCATCGTGCATGTCTCAGACACTGGGCACCATTGCACAGTGGCGGACAGTGCAATGCAGGCATCATCATACGCACGCCGCAGTGGCCAGCAGCCGGGAGGGTGTGCACGTGGAATATGTGTGTGTGTGTGCAGGGCCATGTACCCCACCCGCAGCATTGCACGTTGAACAACACACGGCACACAGGGCAGCATCAGACAGTAGCCATGGTGGGAGACAGGTCAGTCATGCGGCACAGTGCCATGGCCACCACGGATGCATGGGTGGCCCCGCCGAGACCCATCAGCAGTGACATGCTGACCAATGGCCTCACGGGGTGGCACTGATGGTCCCCCAGGGGTTCCGCTGAGGGAACACGATCATTCTCGAGCAGGGATCTGCAGCTCACTGAACATGCCTGCACCAGGCGTGCTCAGGATGCCCACAGCTGAACCCGGTGTCGACAAGGAGGGTGTTGCACGACTCCGGGAATGGGGGGTGGACATGGCACTGCGCGGTGTCTGTGACGCAAGGGCAAATAACTGTGTGCCCATTGTGGCCATGACAGCTGTGAATGCCTGTGTCTGCCTGTCAATGGTGGTGGTCACATCCTTCCGCAGCCAGTCCATCCCTGCCAGGAGCAGACTGGTGTCCCTGCTGCACCGCTCCTCTGCCTGGCGCAGGACTGCACTGAGTGTATCCACCGCCATCACAAGCCGCAACTGCTGATCCACTGAATCATGGAATATGCAGGTGTGCTCATCTAAGAGGTCATCTGCCTGATCGGCATGCTGTCCCTCATGGTGTTTGCGGCTGTGCTGGGCAGCACCCCTTGAGGTTGGGCACTGCACACCAGGTCCATGCCTGGGCATATCCACAGGTGGTGCACTGACGCTGCCCCCGACACTGTCCCCCCATCGCCATTGGCCGACTGCTGACACTGCCCCTCCGGCCGCCACTCCCCAGGGCTCAATGGTGACGCTGCAGTGGCCGCAATAGCACCACTGTCCTGGATGCACACCAGTGCTGCCCCACTGGTGCAGACAGGCACAGGCTGGGACTGTGATGTCATGCAGGCCTCCACGGCGGCACCACCCACGGCTATGCCCATGCTGTAACCTGCTGTGCGACCATCCTGCAGCCCACACGTATCACTGTCCATGATGTGAGCACCATCATCATCAGTGATGGATCTGGCACCAGTCCGAGTCTCAGCATGCTGGCATCCATGGATGCTGTCACTCTGGGACAAGGGCAGGGCCTCCTCCGCACCTGCTCCACCAACATCAGTCTGGACAGCCAGGCAGGCCCACTGTTGTCCTGACCCTTGGACACCTGTGGAGGTGGATGGGCCCTCCTCTGTGTCCAGGATATCGCCCTCAGTGGATGAGCCCACCACCGCTGACCCATGTAGACGCTCAGGAGCTGTAAGGGAACACAGTAGCATTTATGTATCTGTCCTACCTTGTGGCATTCCCACCACCCCCACAGTGACAGATCAGGACCTACCATGCAGTGACAGGCTACAACCCATCTGGAAGCCACCACCTGGAACACCCTCGATGGCACAACGCCGCATGCTGCAAGCAACCCACTCTTCCTGTTGCATCAGACATTGCACGTCCGGCTGTCCCCAACCAGTTGCAGCCCGTGCTGCCCTGATGGCAGCCACCTTATCTTTAATCCTCCTCCTGTCCATGCTCACCTTCTTCTTGCACTGCTGCACGGACTGCTGGTGGCTGCCATGCTGGTTGACGGCACGTGCCACCTCACCCCATGCTGCAGCATGGGCCTGTGGTGTTCCCCGCTGTCTGCTGAGCAGTGGTTCCTGGTCAAGGTAGGCCTCAAACAGGGCATCTGTTTCTGCCTTGGTAAAGTTTGTCCTCCTCCATCTTCCATGTCTCTGTTCCTCCTCCTCCTCCACCTCACGTTCACTCATCATTGATCCTGTGGGAATGACAGGTGTTACCTCTGACTGTGCAGTCCCATGCATCTCCCACACACCACAGTCCACACTCCCAAACAGCATGCAACTCACCACAATGGACTGCAATATCAGACTATGGCCTCTGCAGCCCAATGTCGCATTTATATAGCGCAACGCATGCAAATGAGGCAAGGCTCAATTTTAAGTGGATGCTAATGCAGTAACTGCGCCATTGAATCGCTGATGAGCTGATTTGCATATGCCGGCTGAATATTGTGCTGTTGCGCCTTGAGCAATTGTGTTGAACATGCTCAGGCAAGGGCGCAGTTCTGTGACGTGCTCAGTGGACACCGAATGGTGCATGCCCGGGGTGCTGATGCCTGCCGCACTGCTGACGTGCTGTGTGTGGGAGGCAGTGCAGGGCACAGCCACCATTGTGCCAGTGGTGCTAGTGTGCTGTTCACATGTATGGCGGTCTTGCACTGGGGTGCCATGAAGCCACAGCACGGTAGGCCACTACAGGGCGTCTCAGACAGGCACTCAACTGCGCTACACGCAGGGAGTACCAATCGCACTGTGGCGGTCTGTGCGTGAGAGACCCTTGACCCTGTGCCTGACCTTTGCCCCCTAGGTGCCATGCATCTGTATGGGTGCACCACTATCATGCTGTTCAGTGACAGCGTAATGGGGAATAACAGCGCTGTACCGTGCAGCATTTGCACCTGGCGGACGTGCGTTACTGAGCGTCATTTTGACTCCGACCAGCTTCAGCGATGGCAAGATGGAGGGCTGCTGTTTGGAGCCAGGTGGAGCTGGCCAATTTGGTGGCCATAATGGAGCCCCATGCTGGGGCACTGTTTGAAAATGCACCCCTGGACAGGGCCAGGAGTGCTGTATGGGAGGAGGTGGCGGTGGCGCTGGAGGAGGCCACAGGAATGGACCGTACTGCAGAGCAGTGTTGCCACAGATACGGGGACCTCCAGTGCAGGGACCCGGACAGGCTTGCCCACCTGCGGGCATGCATCAGGAGAGGCGCAGTGCCACGACCAGTTAGGTGCCACATCCATACACTGGTTGCGTCCGTACGGGTATCGCGGTGGGCATGTGTCCACCACACGGGGGGGTGGGCAGTCCAGTGTGGGCTGTGGTGTTGGTGGTATTGGGGGGGGTTTACGGCATGGCTGGGCTGTGTGGGATCGCACACACCTGGGGGTGAGGGGGCCTTTGATACTGGATTGTACTGATATTCACCTCTCCATGTTTGCACCCTAGGCCCTGAAGAGCGGTGCCGAGCCCGAGAAGACCAACACCGAGGCGTGGGTAGGGGAGCTGGGCAACAGCCACAGGCAGCCAGTCACATTCTAGTACAGCGCCCGGATCAGGCCGATGATGGTGAGTGCCTTCCTTCCAGGATATTCTGTGCATGCTGTGTTGCAGGGCAGATGGCGGGGCATGGCCACCATCCATTGACACCACTGCCGTACATGCCACATGGTACAGTCAGCACTGTCCAGTGGCACTGCATGCGTGGGTGTGCATCGCTGGTGGTCCATGCGTGCACCGGGTACATGGCTGTGCCACTGCCTTCACACCGCACAGCCATGCCACTGTACAGCCATGGTGGTGTTGAGCGGGACTTGGGCGGTGGGTGTGTGCAATGGTCTGCATGGCTGTGTGCTCCTGGGTGGGCAGGTCATGTGGACACGATCACTGTGGGTGGTCACACACCATCACAGGGCGTGTCCCATGGCTGTATGCCATGCACAATGGGTGGGCTGCAGAGGGATGGGCATTCACACCTATTGACTCTGCTCCCTTGTCCTAGGTGGACGGAGGATGATGCAACTGGAGAAGGCCATGCAGGAGCTGCTACAGGTGGCACGTGCCTCACTTGAAATACTGCAGCGCATGGACCAGCATGGCATCAGGAGGAGACGTGGTGGGTGGCACCACAGGAGCGGGGCGCCCGCTGAAGATCCCATGCCCTGGTTCAACCCTACCCCACCGGACCCACCCTCACACCCCTCCTTCACTCTACCATTTGTTCACCCCTGCCCCTTACCCACCCCCACCTGGTTTGTGGCCCTCACCCCCAACAGTTGTGTACATATTTGTAAATAGTTGTTTTCTACCTTTTAATATACATTTGTTTTGTTATGCCTACTGTGGTGGTCTCTGATTTGCAGCGGCTACAGGTGCTCAGCTGCAGGTGTGCATGGCATCAGGGTGGTGTAGTCATGGGCGTGTGAAGCTTACTATGGTGTGGGTGTAGCTATCAGTCACCGTCTGTGGTTTGTGTGTTGATCCCTGTGCACTGATGACTGTGTGCAGTGTGGTCCATGGTGCATGCACTGTGTCCATGGTGAACCTGTCAGACCATCCATGGCCTGTGCAGCTGACACCCTTGCATGTCTGTGACCTGCACGGTCCGCTGGCATGTCAGTGGTGGCTGTCCATGCTGGACAGCCACTGTACCCAGCACAATGCTGGGTTGCCTCCTGTCACTGGTTTGGTGCATGTCTGCCTTGGGTGGCACTGTGGCCTCCGCTGTTGTTGTCCCACCTCCATGCTGTCGCTTGTGTCTTTTGCAAGGGATGTGCTCCACTGTCTGTCACTTGTGCTCCGGGTACATGCTGGTGGCATACAGCTTCATGGTGCCTGTGCAGGGTGGCTGTCACTCCTGTGCCATGGAGGGGTGCTGGCTGTGTGTACACGGTTTCTGTGGCCACACACCAGGGGCTTGGTTGACCCGCTACTGTGTCCCCGTGTTGGTGTGCCCTTGAGTATGGGTGGGTGTTTGTCTATGCACTGTGTTGCATCCTGTGTGGCGCATGCTTCCATGCACCACTGTGGGTGTCTGCTCTGGCTGTTGTGGCCAGTTTTGGGATGGGGTGTGTCCTTAGGAGGGTGTGCAGGGTGTTGTACCACTGGTAGTGGGGTCTGGGGCATGCCCTGTCATGTGTGGGGTACCTCATGTGCCGACACATGTTCGGTCACTCAGCTGTACCTCGGGGGGGGGACGTGAGTGGTGGCACTATGTATGAAGTCATTGCATCACTGTCTGCTGCCACCCACTGAAGGGTGCTCATGGTGGGGCTGCCTTGCATGGTTCTGTGGTGCACAGGGTTGCATTGTCACAGTGGTGGTGGTGGTGGCATGCATGGGGTGTCCTGCACTTGTGAGCACTGCTCCTGGGTAGGGTGTCTGGGGATCACGGTACAGGGTGTGCTCTGCATTGGTGGGATGGTGTGGCACAGGGTGGCCAGATCTCCTTGTGTGCCAGTCACAGCTTGCCAGGGGGTGTGCTGGGGCACCATGCCCCAGCTGTGGGTTTGTTGCTGGTGTCCATGGGCTGGTGGTTATTCCAGCTCTCCTCCAGTTGTGCAGTGCATGGGGTGTGGGGGGGGTGATGTCTGTTCTGCTGTGTGCTCCGCTGCCCATCTCTACCATGGGTGGTGGACCCCTGCATCCTGTCCCTGCGCATCCCTGGTTGTGCTGTTGCACTGCTACCCTCCTCCACTGAGCATCCCTGGTTGTGCTATTGTGCATCTGACCTGTGCCACTGCACATCCCTGGTTGCGCTATGGCGCAGTTGGTGCGATGTTCAGCAGTGTGCCGCAGGAACATCTTGACCTGCACAGTGTTTGAATATCGCGCGTATTGCACATGGGCGCAGTGGACTTGCGCTTGCTCCTGCTGTTGTGCACTTTTATGGCACAGTTTGAATATCTGGGCCTCAGAGCACAGAGGCATTAATGCACTGTCATACAAACACTTTTAAAATGTTAAGACACAGGATACCAGCCTGGCAGTGGGCATTTAGGTACACCCAAGGAAGACTTTCGGGAACCCCCATTTGTAGGGGAGCTACAATAACATGGTCATTTTTACATATTTTTCACAAAATTGTTAACATGGAGTTTTTGGGACCCCGCCTCATGAACACTAGTAATCAAATTATGTTAATTGGGCCCAGAAGGCGATTTTGTGGTCACTGTGTGGACCCGTAGGTGGATCCAAAACCCTAATGTAAACCATTACATAAATTCATTTATGCAATAGGCTTGAGAAAATAACCAGTAGGATAAAAGCATTTTTCTCCACACCATTGGATAAATGTCTTACTTTTAAATGTATCCAATACCCAGGCATCAATCATAGACATTAATCCCACACACACTGGCATCAATCAAAAATGACAACTAGCTAATTTGCGGAAATAGTCCCAATCCATTTTACAGCTAGATTGCCCCTTGCGTGCCACCTTTAAACACCTGGCACCATGCAAGTACACGCAGGCACAAAAATACATATTTATTTAAACAAAAAAACAATGCTTAACAGTTCCAACAATTCCTACCTTGATGCTCCAAACCAAAAAACCGTATCAAAATGTATGCACAAAGCCCCGATAGTCCTCAATAATGAGAAACACATGATGAGAACACTGATGCCACTCCATTAGTTCCAGCCCGGATAGCCCCCTCGCATGCCAGCTCCTTCAGGTGCCGTCCTCCAGACCTTATACTTCAAAGTAGGCCAAATCCTGCATGAGGAGTGATGCCACTACCTTCCCCCTCAAATGCACCTTGCCAACTACATAAACCCTGCCCCAAAAACCTAATGACACGAACTCTGACCAGAGTAAAGTTCCCACGCTCCATCTGTCCAATCACATTCTACAACTGTCCCCATTCAAAAGAAACTATCCAGTCACAACCTACACACTGCCTAAGTGCTAAAAAAGTAAAATTCCGCAACACCAGGCTACCGCATTACAAATAGTCCATTCAAAAAAAAATGTATAAATGTTTTAAAAATGCTAAAAACACAAAAATAGCCTATTACATAAATTCGACGTGATGATGTGTTGTTGGATACACAATTTATTTGAATGGGCAGCTCGTGACCCCAGAACCTCACTCATGGCTCCACCACACGTGAGGTCAACCGAGGTCATTTACTGCCCATTCAAACATATTGTGTATCCAACCACACATCATCGCATATCCCCTAGTTATTCTCACTGGTGTTGAATAAACAGTGGTTGTAAGATTTATCCAACACCCTAACGTCAATCAACCACCCTTTATTCAACACCCTGCCATTAATCTGTCTTTCGGATGAGACGTTAAACCGAGGTCCCATCTGCCTGGATTGGTGGTAGTTCAGGTGGATATTAGAGATCCCATGGCACTTATCGAAAAGAGTAGGGGAATTTCTCCAGCGTCCTGGCCAAATTACCCTCATTCACTAAAAATACCACCAACAACTTAATCTGGTTCAAGGTCAGCTGGCATTCATCTGTATCACCCTCTCCCGGGTCGTGCCTGAAAATAGGCAGGATCTGTCTAGCGCACTTACCCGGTCAACAAAAACTAACTAAATAAATAAATAAATCATCACTCCTCCTCCTGCTGGAACTAGATCACTGCCCCCCCAACACCACTACTTCCTCATCAACAGTACAGCATTCACCATTGTCCCCACAAAACCTCAATTCATCTTAACTTCCCTTTCAGACTTTCAAAAATTAAACTGCAGCCCATAACACCACTCCTGTTCCCTTTCAACACCTCATTCACATCATACAGATTACCAAATTTTACAACCAACTGACCAAAAATAAAACCCTGCGTTTCAGTTTTGTTCTACCACAGCAGCGTTTACTCCCCCAACTGCTCTCTCTTTTTTCTTACTGCTTGCTCCAGCCTCTTCCTGAACTGTAACTAAGCAAAGTAGTAAAATCGACAGATTTATCAAATCTCACATTTTTTCACCACTTCTTTCCAACCACTGCATTCCTCACGTTGCTGCCAGCCAAAATTCATGTCAAATCTTTAATGTTAATCCATTCAAAAACCTGCACCAGCACTCTGACTTCAAAAATATTTTTTAGTGCAGCCAACTAAAGAAGGCAGCACACTGAATGCTGATATCAATGCAATTGCAATTTATTGAAAAAAGTGCTAAACAGAAAATAACAGCTCAGAGCTCACTACAGCAGAGAGCCCCTAGTACCTCGGCATCAAGCCTTCCAAGGGAGAGTATTGTACCAGCACTCCCGCTCGCTCTCGCCTTCCATGCTTCCATTACTCTACCCTACTCACATTTCCTCTCACACAAAAAGCAGTACTTTTATTTAAACAACAAAAAAGCTTTCTTTGCCTTAGACTTTTCAAACCATGCCTCTCACCAGTGCCAGCTCCTTAATAAATGAACTGACTCTGACATGCTTGAAAGGAAAGCATACCCTCTTGCCTGTCCCCCATGCACTAATGATCCTTCTTCATTCTCCATTCTCCTCACATCACACAAAAAATGAAAGATCAACCAGATAAAAGTTTAATATTTAATGAAAAAGTGTAGGCATGCACACAAAAACTGAAGCCATCCTCTCACTGTCATCTGCTCCAAGGAGACAAGGACAGGCTTACCAGGAAAGCACACTCTCTCAACTGCCCCCCTTGTGATCCTTGTTCACTCTTTCTACTCACCTCAAATTAAAAATAAAATGCAGAATCAGCCAGATACAGTTCCTCATGTAACCATTACAATAATACTTATGATAAATAATAATAATAAAAAAGTCTCCCTTCCAATAATAGAAGCGGACACCCATTGCAAGAGCTTATTCCACTCTCCCAGTCCACTTACTGTTACTTTCCATAGGTCCGTTACCAAAGCTGATGTACATCAATACACAATGCTGCACATAAAAGGCAGGAGGAATCAGATAAAAAAAGAAACATTTTATTTTAAATCACACTAAAAAGACAGCCACATTAATTTGTAATGGCAACACAGCTTACTTACTAAGAGAGGTTAAGAGCTGCCATGTTTTTTAAACTCTTTAGCCCATCCACATGCAAATCAACAGCCATTTGGAACTACTGCAATTAATGTCTGGATCTGGCTTCTGTGGCAACAATGTTACAGTCCCTAGCAACCACCTCTAACTGGGCAAGGATACACAAAATAATCCAACATATTTTATTGAAAAAAAAAATTTAAAAGAAAAATAAAGGAAAACCACTTGTTTAAACTCCATTCATATTGCATACATGAAATATGCAATAGAAAACTCATGGAATAAATGATTTTTCTGCATTCTAGCAGTTTGACCTTTGGTACCTCACTTGGGGCTTAAGCCACTCGTGAGGTTACCCGAGGTCAAACTGCTCTTGTGCAGATAAATCATTTATTACATTGGTTTCCATTGCATATCCCTTACATATCTCCGTACATAAATTTTGAAAGTGCCAACAGGCCATGATTTCAGGCTGAGGGAATGCCAGACCTCTGATGGCTTTGACTGCCTGGTTTGCACAGGCATTCCAGCTACAGCGGAGGTGTTATTGGGTCCCTTAGTGGCCATAGCTCATGTTTTTTAAATAATTCCCCATTCTGGCTTGGTCACCACTGGATAGCATCCTTTTAATAAGTTTAGGTTAATGTTATTGTTGTTTTCAGCTCATCCTAGAATCCTGCAACTTACACGACAGGCCAGCATGATCTCGCCAGCCGGTCAGTTGTGGAGACCAAGGAACACCTGACTAAGCTGGGTGACAAACTATCATCTATTTCGTCCGGCATCTCCTTCTCTGAGATCCTGCCAGTCTGGGAGAAGGGAGCAGATGGACGGAAGGTCAGAGAAGGGGAGATAGGGGAGCTAAACACGTGGCTCAAGGACTGGTGCCAGGAAAAAGGACACAGATTTGTAGGGAACTGCAACAGTTCTGGGAGCGAAGTTCTTTAAATTTGATGGACTGCATCTGACTAAAGGGGAGTCAGTGCATTGGGGCAGAAGTTTGACGCCTTTGCAGAATATTTAAACTAGCAAATGGGAGAGGGTGCAGCACCCCATACGTCCGAATGGGAAGAACACCCCCCCTCAGCTAGTGGTCAAACAGGAATTCAGCGTGTTTGCCGCTCATTTGCATCACCAGGTAAGAAAAAGGTTTGTCTCCCATACGATGCACAGGGTAATGCCAAACTTCACCCAACAACTAACACACCAAAATCTGGCCAATGGAAAATCATGTACACAATGCTCACAGCCTGGGAAATAAGATCCCAGACCTGCAGGCAATAATGTCAGAGGCTAAACTGGACATAGTAGCAATTAGTGAGATGTGGTTTACCAGTAACCACATGAGGAGACTTCAGTACCTGGCTATGTATTGTTCAGAAGAGACCGAGGTGCAAAAGGGGAGAGTGGCCCTGTATGTTAATGAAAATATCAAAGCTACAGAAATTCAGAATACACATAAGAGCCAGAAGAACTGTGGGTCACCCTGGAAACAGGAAATGGGACAGCCATAAGAACTGGGGTTGTCTACAGGCCCCCAGACCAGAGGGAGGACATAGACACATTACCTTTAGAAGATATACAAAACATGACAGCTAAAGGGGAGGTTCTGATAATGGGAGACTTCAACATGCCAGATATAGATTGGTCAATACCAGCAGGAACATCTGCCAGAACTAGACTCATAGTGGATTCCTGCAGGGAGGGCCTCAAACAACTGGTACAGCATCCCACAAGAGACAGGGCTATCCTAGATCTAGTACTGACTAACAAAGAAGGGATCACAGATCTCCAGGTAGAAGGTCACCTGGGGGCCAGTGACCATCACATGGTATGGTTCAATTTGGCTACTACATCTAAATCATCCCATTCCAAGGCAAAAATATGGGACTTCAGAGGAGCTGACTTTGATAAGATGGCCAACAGAGTTAAGCTAGCCCTGGCAAAAAGAAACACAGGTGAGGAGGTACAGGCAAAGTGGGCAAGCATTAAGGATACAATACTTGAAGCAACATCCCATTGTGTTAGACAGAAAAGGAAGTGCAAAAGAAGAAGGAAACCACTTTGGTTCTCAAATACAGTAGCAGAAAGGTCAGAGCCAAAAGGCTGCCTTCAGAAAATATAAGGGAACACAGCGGGATGAAGATAGGAGGCATCCACAAAATGCCCTAAGGGAAGCAGGTAAGGCAGTAAGGCAGGCAAAGTCCCAAACTGAGGAAACACTAGCACGAACAGTAAAGAAGGTGACAAGACTTTCTATAGATACATTAGTGAAAGGAGAAAGTCCAGAGGGGTATTGCTAAGCTTAATGGAGAAAGGGAGCATGTGAGGAGGAGGACCCTGTAAAGGCATCTATCCTAAATAAATACTTTTGCTCAGTATTTACTGAAGAGAAGGTAGGCAGGCCCACAGCTCAGCATCATGGACACAGGGGAGGGAGGTGAGCACTACTCCCTTCACAAAAGAAAGGTCCTACAAGAGCTTCTAAGCTCAGGTGGATAAGGCAATGGGACCTGATGGCATACATCCCAGGGTACTTAAGGAGCTAAAGGAGGAACTAGCAGAGCCATTAGCAGAATTGTTTAGTGAGTCTCTGAGCACAGGAGAGGTCCCAGAAGACTGGAGAAGGGCTCATGTGATCCCGCTCCACAAGAGTGGTAGCAGGGGAGGCGGGGAACTACAGACCAGTCAGTCTTACCTCAGTAGTGGGCAAGATTATGGAGCACCCTTAAGGAAAGGATAGTGCAACACCTGGAATCCATAGGGCACAGGATCCAAGACAGCATGGGTTTACAAAGGAAGGTCCTGTCAAACTAATCTCATAGATTTCTTTGACTGGGTAACCAGAGTGGTGGACCAAGGGGGAGCAGTTGATGTCACCCCCTTGACTTCAGCAAAGCTTTGACACTGTTCCACATAGAAGATTGATAAACAAGCTAAATAGGCTCGGGTGGGTCAGAAGTTGGTCAACTGGGTGGCAAACTGGTTGACTGGCAGAAAACAGAGAGTGGTGGTATATGGTATACAGTCAGAAGAGATGCAAGTCACAAGTGGGTACCTCAGGGATCAGTCCTGGGGCCAGTCCTATTCAACATCTTCATTAGTGACCTCTAGATGGACTAGAGGGTAAGGCTTGTCTGTTTGCAGATGACACCAAGATCTGCAACAGAGTAGATGATCCAGATGGGGTGGGCAGAATGAGAAGAGATCTGGATAAACTAGCAAAATGGTCAGAAGAGTGGCAACTGGGATTTAATGCAAAGAAGTGCAAAATCATGCACATAGGGAAGAAAACCCTGAAGCCACTTATAGGCTGGGAGGGAGTTGCTAGCAGTCACAAAGGAAGAAAGAGACTTGGGCATCATCATCACTGATGACCTAAAATCATCCAAGCAGACCTCTAAAGCAGTAGGTAAGGCTAGGGGGTGTTAGGTGTATTAGTAGGGTATCACAAGTCGTAAGAGGGAGGTAATAATCCCTCTGTACAAGACATTGGTTAGGCCCCATCTGGAGTACTGCGTGCAGTATTGGAGGCCACACCTTCACAAGGACATTAACCAAATTGAGGCAGTCCAGAGAAGGGCAACCAAAATGGTGCAGGGACTGCATCAGAAGACATATGAGGACAGATTAACGGAGCTCAATATGTATACCCTTGAGCAAAGGAGGGAGAGAGGTGATATGATCGAGACATAAACAAGGTGAAAGAGTCTAACATGTTTAAATATAAGAAAAATAGCAGGACAAGAGGACACAGCATGAGATTAGAGGGAGGCCGATTAAGGGGGAATGTGAGGAAATTCTTTTTCACAGAAAGGGTGGTAGTTGCACGGAATAGCTTACCACAAGAAGTGGTGGCTATGAATACAGTGCAGGGCTTCAAACAGGCATGGGATAGGCATAAGGGAGCAATACAAATGACTATGAATAGATAGGTCACTGACAGAGCAAAGGCCGATGGCACATTTATAAGGTAGAAAAAGAAATGGGCAGATTGGATGGGCCTTGCGGTCCTTATCTGCCATCAACTTCTATGTTTCTATGTTTCTATGCATTACAGTTCCAGTAGCATTGGGGCTTAGTTTTTGAAGCTTAGCGGGCCCTCTTGGTGAGCTTGTGTTTTTCACAAATGACTTTATCATGTGCAGCTGCGGCTAGCAAAGGTTCTTCATGGTCACAGGGTCCCGATGGGCATGGGGCAGTGGCATTGTGGAAGAGCATAATACCCCCTTGCCTCCCAAGCCCAGTGTTCTTTCTCCTCCCTCCCACTAGTTCTTCTACCTTTTCAGTAGGTAGGGCTTGCTGCAATCTGCTTCCTCACTTGCCGTGGTTTGGGAACAGCATGGACAAGGTGTGTGACCATGGTGGCCCTATGGGCATGCAGTGGCATGCAGTTGCTCCAACTTACTGATGTTCTACCAGAGTCCAATACAAGCTAGCTCTAGTGGAAGAACACACAAAGAAAAAAGAAAAAAAAGGAACAAAATTGAAGGGGGCAGTGGTATGCAGTGCTGCCATGTGGAGGACACTATGGAGTGGGGCTAGCCACTGGCATCTAGCTAATGCCTGGCCATGTAGCCTTGGTATGCAGGCTCCACTGTCCTCTGATGTGCCATGGTTATTGCTGGCTACTATTTGCCAAGAACTGTCTCCAAGACATGAAATGGCTGTGAGCAGCTAGGCAGCATAGCGGATTATGTGGGAAACCACGCCACATGGAGGCCAGATCTTAGGCTTGGTGACCCCTGCATGGGGACTTATCTGCTCTTCCCTCTGGCAGGTGGTTTTTGGCTTGATCACTGAGCCGACTGATGGGGTTGTGCAGTATTGTGGCCATTTGACCTCCTCTCTCTGTTGCATGAATGCTCAGCCCGTGCAGCCGGCCAGAGGGAACTGTGGCAATATTACTATATGCTATCCCATTGTATTGCAGAATATATAAAAGGGTTTTTACATGGGGTCTCTAATCCATTTGTTGGGTCCTCCTTGAAAATAGGCATCTGAGGCTCTTGGGGCTATCTGAACAACACATTTTAAATAAAACTAAAAATCAAATAAATGTATTTATATAAACTTTTTTTAAAGAAGAAGCAGTAATTGGTAATTCTGAACTACTGTTAGGCTGGTCACAGTCTCTTAAAGGTGCCTCTTGGCTGAATACGCATGGCCAGAGTTGGCCCTAGGTTAGAAGTAAGCATGAAACCTATGCAAGGGATAGAGCTGCCATGCAGATTTCCTTGCTGCTGATTCAACCACTTGTTTCTTTATTTCTGAAGGTGCCAAGCCTTGACATTATTTGCACTGCTTAACAAACAAAATGGTCCCTCCCTATCCAGATGCAAGCAGGCAGTTTCGCTAGAGATTTTAGCACTGATGTGTGTAGAGATAGATATAAATAGAATAATGGATAGGTACTGTGCATTTCCCAGTGAATATTACCATCAAGAGGTTCTTGACACGTAGGAACCTCGAGAGCGAAGCGCAAGAGGTTTCTGTGTCCAGAACCTCAAGATGGTATCACTCACTGGTAATGCACAGTAACCAATCTGTTATTTTTTTAATATATATGGATCACATTTTTTTGTCTCGTCATTTTGTAATGGGGGGCAGCCACTGCAGTGAAAGAGCCTCTTGGTCCTGGCTGACCACCACTGCACTGCCTCGGTTCTTGACCCCCTCCCCGTAAGCAGGCTATATAACTAAAGTCTGTTGTTTTAGTTTGGTAGGCAGTCCTAACTTTCTGTTTCTTTGTGAACACAGGATCAACCAGAGAAGTCCATTTTTAGCAGAATTATAAGAAAAAAAATCGAGAAAATCCTGAGGATGCATTCACTCTCGCTAAGCAAGAGATGGCCGCCATGTTTTGAAAGTTGTTCTGCCCACCCACAATGGAAAAGTGGCCAATCAGAAGTCATGCTTTGGAAGACATCAGGTGGCAGACTTGCAGTTGCACTGTAGAGTTTTACTGATAATACTGTCATTCAGGTCCTGAACTATACTATTATGGCACCTGAACGATAGTTTTATCGCTCATGAACAGCGGTATTATCGCTCTGGGAGCAATGGTATTACCAAGAATGTTTTGTATGCTTTACTACAGTATTATTTTAAGAATCCATATATATATATATATATATATATATATATATATATATATATATATATATATATATATATATGTATATACTAAGCATAGTAGCACCAGTATAGTTGGGGTTGAGTGCTCAGTTCAATGTTAAAGCCCAATTTTGGTACTTTAATAACTTCACAACTGTTCCACAGATGTGCATGAAATTTTGCATGCATAATCTCATGCGGTAGATGTCTTGATGTGGCAAATTCTGTTCCAATCAGTTGTGTGGTTTAGGAGTCAGAGAGTGAAAAACTGTATAATTTATGTGTATTTTGCAGTTTTTTTCCACCTGCATCTCTGAAACTGTTTCAAATTGTGGTCTGAAATTTTTAGGGTAGGTAGACTTTGCCTCTCAGATGTGCCTTTTGCTGGTTTGGTGAAAAAACATTAATCCATTCCAATGATATTAAATTTTGAAGTTCCCATTATTTTCAATGGGAAATTGTAGATGTTCAGCTTGAAAAAGGAGCCTTCGCTGCAGGCACTTAATCCTTTTTCGCAGATGGGGCATCCTTCATCACAGATGGGAGATCCTTTTTTGAGCTGCTGTCATTTTGTTTAACAGTTAGCAAAGGAAACATATTTAAAAAAAACTTGACAAAATGTTGTGTTTAGTACAGAGCAACACATGTAGCTTGCCTATTGGAACCCACTCAACTGGATTCTGTAGTTATGTGCCGTGGAAATGGCCTTTTTCTTTACATTACACATTTTTCTAGTGGCACACTCCACCCTCCAATCACCATTCCCATGGTTTTTGTTATGATCCCTGGTGTCTAGTGGCAACCCCCACCCTTCGATCACCGTCCCCATGTTTTTCTGTTATGATTCTTGGTGTCTGGTGACAACCCCACCCTCTGATCACTGTTCCCATGGTTTTTCTTATGATCCCTGGTGTCCATTGGCACCCCCATTCTCCGATTGCTGTACCCATGGTTTTCTTATTATCCCAATGTCTAGTGGCATCCCCACCCTCCATCCCCATGATTTTCCTTATGAGCCTTGGTGTCCAGTGACACCCCCACCCTCCGATCACCATCCCCATGTTTATTCTTATGATCCCTGGTGTCTAGTGACACCCCCCACCCTCCGATCTCAGTCTGTATGGTTTTCCTTATGATCCCTGTGTCTAGTGACACCCCCACCCTCTGATCTCAGTCTCTATGGTTTTTCTTATGATCCCTGGTGTCTAGTGGCATCCCCACCCACTGATCACTCCTCTGCCTGCAAAAAGAGAAAACTGTCCTCGTTTTTTTTTCCAGAAAGGCTCTCGGTGGTCTGACCCCCCACCCCCATCTCCCACTCAGCACCCACCACCCTACACCCCACACACACCCTCACTCACCTGAACAGGTCCCAGGTTTGAGATCCACTCTCCGACCGAATACACATCTTGCTGCTGGAACGGGTGACTGCAATATGAGAAACTAAGGTAAATCCGGTTCAATGTATTTCAATGGGGTTTCAACTTTTATTCATAACTCAGACATTTTATGCCATTTTGACCCCACATTTTCGACATAGCCTTTTGGGGACCCCACCTCAAGAACAATATGACTGTCATTATTCAACTGCCACCATAAAGGTGATTTTGCAGTCACTTAGTGAATTCACCTTTCGGACGAGATTTTACATTTTTTTCTGATCCTTGTTCATAAGGTGGGGTCATAAAAAGGCTATGTTGAAAATATGGGGTCAAAATATGTAAAAATGGCAAAGTTATGCCCATTTGTTGCAATGTAGTAGTAGTAGTAGTAGAGTTTATTTATATCTGGCACCCTTCCCCACAGGCTCAGGACAGCCTTACAACAAAGATATACAAATACACAGAACACAACAGTACAGGACAGTCAGCATACAATACATAAAATTATTCCTAAACCTGAACAGATGAATTTGCAGACTGTTGAATGGTCCAGAATGACTAGCTCAAGTCCCAAAAACCTGCTCAAATAGGAAGGTCTTCAAATGTTTTTTAAAGATCTCTACAGAAGGCACATCCCAGAGGTATCCTGGAAGTGAGTTCCAAATGTTGCAATGCATGCTTGTAACTTCTGAAATTTTAAATATTTTGACCCCAAATTTTCAACATAGACTTCTTATTACCATACCTCATGTACGTCACAGCTGTCATTTTTCACATCCTGGCCAAAATGTGTTTTTGCACCTGTGGCGTGGAATGTGGCTGCAGTTGTGCAGAATTACATTTTGGCAGGGATTTGAACATTTTCTGTACAAGGTACGTGAGGTGGAGTAATAAGATGGCTATGCTTACAATTTGGTCACTGTTGTCCTATAAGTGGAAATCCATGGCCCTTCCACACCTACATGCATATACGCATGTATGGGGGGATGGGAGCGCAGGGCCACATGGCAAATAAGGACAGGATTACTCTAGCTCAAAAACTATGGATGTATGGGAACACAGGGTCCTCTGCAATTGAATTTACCAAATTTTTTCCAAAGGATGCAATTATACCATCTCAAAAAGTAAGGAAATTATTTGCAAAAAACTTTGTTAATGCACTAGTTAGTGTTAAAGTGACAAAAGTAGGGAAATATAGTGTTAGGGTTTTCAACCCCCCTACCCTGGTGGCAGAAATGTGGTGTGAGATGTACCCTGGGAGTTTCAAGCCAAACACTTGGAATGTGGTGAGCATTAGGTTTGAGACCCTCAGTGTGCACCTCATGCCTCATTTTCTGCCTCCATGGTGGTGGTGGGGTGTAAGAGTTGAAATGAATAACACCATGTTTCTCTACTTTTGTCGCTTTAACCCTAACTAGTGCATTAACAAAGTTTTTTGCAAAGAATATATTTATGCAACAGGTGTGGGTGAATAAACCATTACATAAATTCATTTATTCTCACTGGTGTTGAATAAATGGTGGTTCTAAGATTTTTCCAATACAGCAACATCAATCAACCACCATTTATTCAACACCCTGCCATCAATCATCCCCTGCCCCACCGGCAGTACTTCCACAGTTTCACTTAGCATTTAGCAACACTTCCTTGCAGTACAGTTCACTGATCCCCTTCATGTGCTGTCTAAAAAAACACTCATTCTGCTTAAATGCTTCAATGTTTTATTGCAAGTCCATTTCCTGATTTATAAAAAAAAAAAAGAAAAAAAATGCAACTGTTGAATATCTGGAGTGACTGAGAAAATAACCGTACACCTATCTCGGTATACCAGCACAGTCATTTCTCAAAGGGATGCCCGTTCTCCTCCTTGGAGCAATCTCCTTTTTTTACAGCACCCTGTACCCACAACATCTGTTTATTTCCACACAAAGTATTTGCCATTTTTTTAAACATAAAAAAGTACTCTTTTTTTTAAATTACCTCACAGATGGTGGCCATATAATTCTTCCCTCTCTGGCTGCACAACTCATGATGCCAAACTGCTTCCCACCATGCTCCCTCTCTTTCTGAACTGCTTTCGCACTCACTCTCCACACACAAATACACACTGGCAGCTCAACCAGATAAATGACGGTACGTGCTCTCTCCAAGCTTCGTAGGATCAACCAGATAAAAAAATAAAAACAAAGCAAAAAAAATAATACAAAAATAATAAAATAATAAAACAGAGCCATAATGGCAAAGAACAGAGCCACAACTGAGCCTGCCAGGACCCTACTATCTTGCTAAGTAAGCAATGGAGCCACCATGTTTCTTTTTTGTGAATACCCGCCCACACAAACAAAATGAACCAATCATTATGGACACCTCAGCAATAACGCAGCATTGTGACACCAGAGTACCTAGCAATCACCCTAGCAACCAACACTAATGTCACAACGACACTTTTACGAAAAAACAAACTAGAAACCTGTAATAATTTTTCAAAAATATTAAAAGAACAAGCATTTGTCAATGCCGAATGTTGGCTTGCTGGCATTGGCATTGGTAGTGCAGGAGTTAGAGAGATGCACAATGGAACTGGCAGTGAAGTAGTGAACTGACACTGACCCCAGCCCCACCCTGCAGAGAGTGACAGGCATTGGGGTGTGCCTTTCGGTCATCAGTCATAATGCTCACGCCATTTCACCTCACCCTACCCCACAGACACCAACAAGTGCTGCAATGTGCCTTGAGGTCTTTGGGCCTTATGCTCACCCCATTCCAAAAGGAAATACTTTGAGATGGGTTCACTATAGTAGAATGGGGTGAACTTTGGGGCTGAAGAGTCCAAGGCACACCTCGATGCCTGTCACTGGCTGCAGGGTGGGGGTGGAATGGCATGAGCATTACAGCCGACAATGCCAAGTCACGCCCCGACGCCTGTCAGTCTCCACAGGGTGGGGTGTTATGGTTGGAAACCCTAATGCCCCGGGCATTTGATGGTATTTTACTCCAAATTTTCAACATGGGCTGTTTGTGACCCCACCTCATGAACAGTGGCACTATGAGTTCCCTAGCCAAAAGGTGATTTTGTACAGCGACTGTGCCATTTGGTGCAACAGGTGTGAAAATACATTTTGGGGCAGGATGTGAAAAATGACAACTGCACCATTTATGAGGAGGTGTAAAAAAATGGCACTGTTGAAAATCTGGAGTGAAAATATGAACAACTGGTGAAGCCACGAGCGTGAATGGAAACTGCGCAACACGTGCCCATAACGCAGTTATTTTGGAGATTTTTTTTAACAAATTTTCAACATAGGCATTTTGGGAACTCTGGTCATGAACAGTGAGCCACTGTGATTTTGTTAATCTGTCCTGAACATTGATTTCCCACAGCGACCGTGCCATTGTGAGCTACATGTGTGAAAACACATTTCAGGAAGGATGTGAAAAGTGAGACCTGTACTGTTCATAAGGAGGTGTACAAAATTGGCAATGTTAAAAATCTGGAGTGAAAATATGAAGAACTGGTGAAGTCATGAGCATGTATAGAAACTGTGCAAGGCAATTATTTGGGGGATATTTTTTAACCAAATTTTCAACATAGGCATTTTGGGACCTCCGCTCATGAACAGTGCCACTGTGATTTTGTTAATGTGCCGTGAACTTTGATTTCGCACAGCAACTGTGCCACTGTGTGCCATATGTGTGAAAACACATTTTGGGCAGGATGTGAAACATGACAGCTGTACTGCTCATAAGGAGGTGTAAAAAATGGCAATATTGAAAATCTGGAGTGAAAATATTAAAAATTGTCGAAGTTACGAGCGTGCGTTGAAATTGCGTAACAGTCATTTTTTGAAATGTTTCCACCAAATTTGCAAGATAGGCTTTTTGGGACCCCACCTCATGAACAGTGGCACTGTCATTTTGTCGATTGGTCCCGAAAGGTGATTCTGTGCAGTGACCACAAAATGACCTTTCAGGACTGAGTAACGAGATGACAGTGCATGTGTTCATGAGGTGGGGTCCCACGCACCCCATGTTGAAAATTTAGAGGCAAAATTAATAAAAAATGGCTGAGATATTCACCTAAGTTGAAGACCCCCCCCCCCCATTTATGCCATTATACAGCTTACCGGCATTTCTTCAGTTCACGGTCGGCTTTGAAGAGTGCAGACATGTTCCCGCTCCACTGAAGATCGCGATGCTGACCTCCAGAGGTAAATATGGGATGAGAGGGGGGTGTGGGGAGGGGGGTGGCAGAGGATGGGTGCGGGTTGGGGGAGGGGACCCAACAGCAAGGGACCGTTTTCTTTGTTTCAGATAATAAAAAACAAAAACAAACACTGCAGACAGTTTTCTTTCTTTACAGGTGTAAGGAACATGTTGGGCACACTGGGGTGGGCTCCCAGTGTGCCCCATGACTTGGGGGGTGATGCTGGCCACACTGGGGTGGGCTCCCAGTGTGGCACACAATGGGGCTGGGGTGGGGCAGGAACATGCAGAAGGCAATTGGCTTCCGAACACAGGGAGGCACACTGGGGTGGGCTCCCAGTGTGCCACACAATTTTGTTGGGGGTTTTAAACATGCCAACAGGGGGACTGGGCACTCCTGCAATTGGCTTTCTGGGGACTGTGTGTGGCAGATGGCGGCAGCCGCCGCCCCCATGTAAGCAGCAAGTGCTTGTTAGTGACTCGAATGATTGACCCTCAGTAGGTTTTGACATGTCTGTTAAGTTCTGGCATTCTGATTTCTATCTGGCCACATTACAATGCAACTTGCCATATCTGAACTGAGTGTTTATTAGTTTTTTAATTTGTGACTTGAGTTGCAAAATTTTGCTGTTTTCATTGACCACAGCGTAAAGCAGCTGTGAGTGTTTGATGATTTGCAGACATGCTCGTATCTGATATTTGATTGACATCTGGATGTTGTTCTGCTGTGCTTTAATGTAGCAGTGCTTTTTATTGTCCGTGTTGGCTTACTCACCCCACTGAACTTCTGGCTGCTTTGTAATCTGATGTGTACTCAGTCTGTGTCTAGAAAAAATTATTTTCACATGTATTACCTCATGAAATGTCTCCTCACTTGCTAGGTTTACTTGTAGTGGGAATAAATTTCTTTGTAATCAATTCTTTTCCTTCAGATTGTATTCCTTTTTGGTTTACATGGTGTTGGATTGATGAGGATGAACAACAAGCTTCAAAATTCTCAGTTGTGTGTTTACATGTAATGGGAATCAGTCACCTTGTAATCGGTTCAAAATGAATTGATTACAAGGTGACTGATTCCCACTGCATGTAAACACACAGCAATTGAGGATTTTGAATCTGGTTGCATTCCTTTTGCAGCAGTTTCAACAGTAAGTAGAGCAGAATTAATTAATGAATCAGGTTTACATGTACAAAGTAACTGGGTTCAAAATAATCAATGCTTTTGAACCACTGCAGTTGAGCCTGGTTCCAACTGAAACAGGAACCCAACTCAGAAAGAGTTTATATGAGTTTCCAATTAAGGAATGCAGCATCAATTCCACTGAAATTGGAGTTTGAACCCAGTTCAAGTGTGCATGTAAACAAGGCAACTACCTCGCCAGGACAGCCATTTCGCAAACCGGAGAGTTCTCTGGGGTCATAACACATAACATTCGTTTTAGTTTTTCATTTGCAGAACACGCTGATCTCTCTCTCTACTTCCAGTTTGATATTGTCAAAATTCGAATATGATTCTAAATGTGTTTTGACCTAAAGTGATGTAATTCGGGCTCATTAAAATATATTTACACTTGAGTTTCTGTCACAGTATGTCAGTGCCACTTTTGAGCGGTGCTAGTAGAACAGCTACATGACCCACGTACAAAATAAAATCTGTCATGCCTTTCCAGTAAACGCTGACATTTGCGATCTGCAAAGAGTGTTGACATTCATTTTGTTTTGTGTGTCAATTCATGAAAGAGAGAGTGATTTTAGAGTTGACTGGATAACCGCTATACAATCCCAACACCACAAAGATTATAACTGCAGTACTGTAAATAGTAACACAACATGAATGTAACAAGTTTTCACATTTCTTTTTATTATGCCTGTCTAATAAAATGTGTTTCGTTTGTTCATCTACTGAAATTAAATTCAAGCACCTTTCACGTGTTTTTCAATGCCTTTTTATTGTCAGTTGAAAGTTGCTGAATTGTTGCTCAGTAAGTGGGGGCGGGTGATCTGTATGTTTCAAATTAATGGTGATGGGTGTAATTGGTATACCTGCAATTCATACAGGAGCTTGCATTAGCATTTATCTATTGTGTAGTGGGGGATAGTTATTTTTCCTGTCTAATTTTTATTTTTTTAATCTCTTTTATGTAGACAATGTGGTGATGGTTTTACAGATTACTGCGGTCAGAAGTCCACTCTGCTGTGTTCTGATGTTTATTTAATCACTGAAGTCTACATGCTATCGTAATAAATAATTTTTAATGTCATCCTCATTGTGCATCATTTTATTTTCTTTGACGTTACACTCAGCACTCTATTGTAATGCTGCAGGTTTGGTTTTGTATTTGTCCTGTTCTTGTCAACGGTTACAGGCTTCACTGCACTTGTGTTGTGATATATCTCATCTTCATCACAAGTGTTGTAAACGGCAAATACGGGCAAAATTATAAAAATCATGCATCTGCATCATTCTTTTATCTGCTTCTCCAAATGTTACAGTAATCCATGCACTGCCCATCACCGTCACTAAGCCATTTTGCCCAATACTGAGTGTAGAGCATGCCAAATGTTTCAAGTTGATTGTGTAGGCTATCCAGGGCTCAATCTTCTATCATTACAAAACAAATCATTCTTTTTCTGTTTTTATTTATTTCCTTATATGAGTGGTGTCATCATAACTTTTACACTGCGTACTGCAGGTCATAATATTAATTATACGTGTTTTTTAGTAGACTCAGTTATTTAATCACCAAAGTAATGTGAAGCTCTTTATTTGTGCATTGCACAAGACCTATCTGAAATAAACGGAGATGCTGAACAGTGTGACTTGATCTTTATGTATGTTCTGTAATTATATGTCATGAGTCTAATAAAGATGTATTTGCATATTGCTTGCAATTAAACAACAGCCAACTGACAATAAAATGGCTTTAAAAAACATGGCATGTTATTTCGGTAAATAAACAATTCATAGACATTTACTTAGGTAGGCATAATAAGACAGCGTGTTTCATTCTGTTACTGTTTAAAGTACTGCAATTTCAGACTTTGTGGCATTTGGATCGCGTAGTGGTTATCCAGACATCTCAAAAATCACTCGCTGTCATGAACTGACACACAAAAAAGGTATGGAAGCAATCATTGCAGATAGCAAATAACAATATTTAATGGAAAGGCATGGCAAATTTTTTTCTCTAATGTGGGTCAAGAAGCGCTTCAACTAGCATCTCTCAAATGCCTCAATGTCATACTGTGACAGTAACAAAACTGCACATTTTTGAACTTGTCCAAATGGTATCACTTCCTGTCAAAGCTCAAACAGTAACATACTCAGATCTTTGACTAGATGAACTTGATGAAGAGGGGTTCATTTTTTTTTTTTATTTGAAACTACGACTCCCCGCCATAAGATGTGAACACGCTCTTCTGGATAACTGACACCAAAGTGGAAGGAGAGAGCAGTGTGATATGCAAATTCAAAATTTAAATGAACGTTATGGCACCGAGCGGCCTCTCTGGTTCAAACAACATGAAGTCTTGCTGTATGCTGACATTATGCAGTTAGCCCCAGCGCTTGAACTGCTCCGGAGAGGAAAGAGTTAACTCTATGCCAGAGCATAGAACATTGAGCTTGAGCTCAGTTCAAACCTCTGTCTGCTGCACTTTGAAGTGTAACCATCAGATTCTTTACTCCGCCTAACTGAACAATCGCTCCGGAGATTTCTCCTTCGCTCACAGTTTGGTCCAGTCTAAAAAACGTTGGTTTTACCAATACTTTTCTTTGTTTTTTGGTTCAGATCCCTGTCTGTGGTACAGTAAGTGCATAGGTAGTGGACTTGCTTAGAAAAAAATTTGTGGAAATTGTAAAATAGCTTTTCAACCGGTTCGGCTGAACAGGTTCCTGTAGTAGTGTGTGTATTTGTCTTTTTCTTTCAGGATTTAGTGTGAGGTATCGGTCCTTATCACTTTTCCAAAAAATGTGTTTCATCATTTTTTTCAAATACCCATAACACGGTTAGAAACCGATAAGGGGGTTTTGCCTGGCTGTTGCCACAAAAAGGGTAAGTGTTAGCATGGCTTCGTCTGAGAAACCCAAGAGAAAAAATGGGCCCACTGGGTTTCAACACTGCAGTGAGTGTGGGGATGCCTTTGCTAAGGCTGATCCCCACACCACCTGTGTTTGCTGTCTGAGTTTTGACCACCTGGAGTCAGACTGCCAAATTTGTAAAAATTTCCCTAAAGCCACCCTGGATAAAAGATTGGGCAGGCTTAGGGAGAAGGAGGCCGAGAAGTCCGCTGACCCACATGGCCAGCCCGGTTCAGTTTGGACCGAACCTGAGGAAGTGCCCACTGACCTGGGCGATGCTCCCTCGGGCAAATGGAGAGCCAATCCTGAGGGGTCGGTTCCGGTGTAAAGAAAAAGGAAAGATCGTAAAACAGTCATTTATTGGATTTTTTTTCCACCAAATTTGCAACATAGGTTTCTTGAGAGCCCACCTCATGAGACACTGGCACTGTCGTTTCATTAGTCATCCCTGAAAGATAATTCAGCACAGTGACTGCAAAATCACCTTTCCGGGCTGATTAACGCCATGACAGTTCAAGAATTCATGAGGAGGGGTTCCAAAAACCCCATATTGAAATTTCGGTGAAAAAATTCCCCAAAATGCCCAAGATATGTACTAAAGTTGAAAAAACTCTGTTTATTACATTATACAGCTTACAGGCATTTCCTCAGTTCGCAGTCGGCTTTGAAGACTGCAGACATGTTCCTGGTCCAGCGAAGATCATTGTGCCGAGCTCCGGAGGTAAGTCTGGGGTGGGTGTGTCGGGAGGCAGGGTGTACAGTGGGTGGGTGCAGGTGGGGGTCCGGGAGACTACGAGGGACCATTTCCTTTTTTACAGGTGTAAAAAAAAAAAGACTTTGCGGGACCGGTTTTTATTTACAGGGGCATGTGGCATGCTGGGATGGGCTCCCAGCATGCCAGCGGAGTCTTATTTTGGGGCAGCTGTAGCCGATGGGAATTGGGCCCTCGCTGGCAAACAAAAGGGGGATTCTTTGCTGATCGGGGATTGGGGCACCTCATCGGCAAACAACAAAAGGGGGTGGAATCTTTCTGGGAATTGGGCACCCCATCAGCAGACAATGAAACGGGGTGACATTATGCCGATGGGGAGTGGGCTCCCCTGTTGGCAGATAAACATGTTGGAGGGGGGGTAATATTGTTTGTGAACATGGCGGACGCCTGCCGCCATGTTCACAAACAGTATCAGGTTTGCTAGCTCCCGCCCTGCAATGACGGGTCGCTCCCTCTTTGCAGCGGATGGCTGACTCTGCAATGACGAGGCTGCCCCTGATTGCAGCTGCTGATTTGTCACAAGTTGGTGCAAATGTTCCAAACTTGTGTCACCAGCAGCCTGCAATGGCATTGGGGTAGCGAGACTAGCCTTTGCAGGCTGTGGGGGCATTAGCTACAACAGTGCCGAGCCTCCACAGCCTGCTTCTGAGCAAACTGCCACAATATGTTTCTTGCGCTGCGTGCAATCAACATACAAAATGCTTCTAAAAATAAAGGGCCATTTTATAAGTGCAATAAGACACTCCGGGGTTGTGCATTATGGTGTGATAACCGCACTCCTAGGGGTGACCAGCACTCGGCCTTCCGCCTTGTGCCTAACTACGCCCCTAGGAGTGCGGTTATCACAACGTAATGCACACCCCATCATGTTTTATTACTTACTTGGTTGACTTTGCTCACATATGGAGAGTTTGTTTTAGGACAATTTCCAACGTGAAGAAGCACTTATTATCCAGAAACGTTAACAGTGTTTTTTTTGCTGTCTTGAAATATTTGTTATGGCAAAGCAGATGTCAGTTTTTTTTATTTCAGCAGAAGCTAATGGTTTATGAGACATTCTGTAATATTTCTTAAAGGTCATTGTCTGGAATTTATAGAGGTGAAGTCAAGGCACATCCTAGAGCACGCATGATGGTGTGGTGGATGGGATTCACATTCTTCAAAAAATATGCTTAGGATTTTGGGGTGAGGGTTTTCAGAATGTTTTCTTTTTGTGGGGGGGGGGGGGTTCCTAGGAGCACTTTTTCACTGTAGTTGTTTAAAGAGGAAGTAAGTTTTTTGTATTATGCTTTATGTTCAAGTTGTTTCAGGATGTTTGTTTTTCATGTGTTGTTCTGTATTTTTCAATAAAAACACCCCTAGTCTTTTTGAGAAGTGCCATGGGATCTTTAATGTCCACCTGTACAAGCAGACAGAAAAGATGTCACCTCAAGAGTGCAGTACCCCATGCTGCACTACAGTTTCAGTATTGGGATTTAACCCAAGTGCCTGGTGTGGGGATAGAACCCACAGTTTTCTGATCTTTCAGCCTCAGAAGCCATTGTGCAGCCTGCTGAGCGACAGACTCTGATATAAAATATGATATGATATGATATGAATATATCAAATAAAATATCGCACTCATGATTTCATGAACTATACTCAAAATTAGTAATCACAAGTCGGCCAGTCTTTCAAAAGATAATAGTAATGCCTGTAAACAAATTTACTGCAAATAAATTAGTAACATTTACATATATATATATATATATATATATATATATATATATATATGAAAAGGCCGAAAGGTAGGGTTCTGGGGGGAGACTGTGGTCAGACGGGAACACAAGATGGGGAAATGGGAGGGTAGGGAAGGGGTGGAGGGTGGTCCTACTAAATGCCAGGAGCTTGGGAAATAAGATGCCTGAGCTCCAGGTGATGATAGCTGAGAGGGAGGTGGATGTGGCAGCTGTCACTGAGACCTGGGCCACCCCAGGACATGACTGGGACCTGAACCTGGAGGGCTACACCATGTTCAGGAGGGATAGGGAGGAGGGAAGGGGAGGGGGGATAGCATTGAAAGTCAAAAATGGCATTGGTATAGGAGGGGTGGAGGAGGCCGAGGGGACCATGGAGGAGAATGAAGGGAAGGGCAAGACAGTAAAAACAGAAGTGGTGTACAGACCCCCTGTGCTGGCAGAGGAACTGGAAGAGAGTCTGGTGGCAGATGTTAGGAGACATTGTAGATTGGGCAAGGGAGGGATGGTGGTGCTGAATGATCTAAACATGCCAGGGAAGGACTGGGGGACTATGACATCCTCAGTGGCCGGGGAGCAGAGGTTGCTGGATGTCTTCCAGGGCATGTTCCTAACCCAGCAGGTGGGTGAGCCAACTAGGAAGGCCCAGATACTGGACGTAGTCCTGGCAGACAGTGACCAGATTGGGGGCCTGGAGGTAAGGGACCCATTGGCGGGGAGTGATCATGCCATGGTCTGGTTCTGCCTGGACCTAGGAGGGGAGGAAGGCCACGCAATGACCGCAGTAACTGACTTCAGGGGTGGAACTCAAGAAATGGGAAGGATCCGCAAGGAGCATTTGGATGGAATAAGGCCAGACACAGATGCTGACAGTAAGTGGGAAATTATCAGGAGGGGGGTGCAGAAGGCTACCAGGACCTGTGCAAGAGTGAGATGCAAATTCGGTAAGGCCTGAAAACCCTGTTGGTGGACCTGGGAAGTTCAGGAGGTGGTGAGGGAAAAGAAGGCTGCCTAAAGGGGTTCCAGGTGCTCAAGGAGTGAATGGGATCAAGGGGAGTATGAGCTGACGGCCAGAAGGGCCACTAGGGTGGTGAGATCAGCTAAGGCAGGGAGGAAGCAGAATCTGGCCAGGGAAATCAGGAGGGGGAACAAGGGGTTCTTTAGATGCAATGTGAAAAAAGGAGGGTGAAGGGGCAGATTAGCAGGATTAGAATAGGGGAGGGATGGGCACAAGACCCGGGGGGGGCAGGCCGAGGTATTAAATGAGTACTTTGCCTCAGTTTTTACCAGGGAGAATGGGAGGCTGCACCATGCCTGGGAGACTGAGGAGGGGGAGCATACCCTTACCAATCAGTGGATCTGGGGAGAGGGGGGAGCCATCACTTGCAGGAGGGGGGAAGGAAAATCAGGGGGCCAATGAGGAGGAAGTGGAGGTGGAAAACATGGTAGAGAGAGTGAGGGAAGCCCTCAGGTCCCTTAGGATGGTGAAGGCACCAGGGCCAGATGAATTACAACCCAGGGTGCTGAGGGAACTGGCGGATGTCCTGGCAGAAACCCTGGTGGAGCTTTTCAACATCTCTCTGATGGCAGGGTGAGTGCCCCAGGACTAAAGGGTGGTGCACATCATGCCTATCTACAAGAGAGGATCAAGAGAGAAGGCAGGGAACTACAGGCCTATCAGCCTGACATCGGTGGTGGGCAAGGTAATGGAGGGTATTATTAAGGAAGGGCTGAGGGGTACTGGAAAAGTTGGGGTACCTGGGTGATAGACAGCATGGCTTTGTCCTGGGGAAATCATGTCAGACAAACCTTGTGGAGTTCTACGATTGGGTGACAAGTGCCCTGGACCTGGGTAGGCCGGTGGACGTCCTCTTTCTTGACTTCAGCAAGGCGTTTGACTTGGTTCCTCATGGGGACTCATTGGATAAGCTGGGGGAAATGGAGGTGGAGAAATAGATAATCAGATGGATAGGAAACTGACTGTCAGAGCATACCCAGAGGGTCATGGTTGGGGGGATAGTCTTATCTCCAAGGAGGGTCATTAGTGGGGTCCCTCAGGGATTGGTCCTAGGGCCCCTCCTGCTCAATGTCTATGTCTCTGACATAAGGAAGAGTACCAGGAGTGAAATGAGTCTCTTTGCAGATGACTCGAAGCTGGGAGCAGTGGTGGATGGGGAGGAGGGGAGGGTGGCCCTACAGGGGGACCTAGATGCTCTGCAGAGGTGGTCAAGGAAGTGGGGACTGAGGTTCAATGCAGGGAAATGCAGGGTACTGCACCTGGGCATCAGAAATCTGGGCCAAGTGTATACCCTGGGGGAATGCTACAAGTCTTGATGGCTGAGAGGGACCTGGGGGTGGTGGTGGATGTCACGATGAACAATTCTGAGACTTGAAGGAGGGCAGCGGCCAAGGTCAACAGGATGCTGGGATGCATCGCTAGGGGGATTACCTCCAGAAGGAGGGAAGTGATACTCCCTCTGAGTAACTGCTTGGTTAGACCACACTTCAAGTACTGTCTGCAGTTTTGGAGGCTGCACTTAAAAAGGGACATTGCACTCCTTTTGAATAAATCATGGGAGAATGGTGTGGTACCTGAGGACTGGAGGAGGCGGATGTGATTCCTGTTCACAAAAGTGGGAGCAAGACAGAGGCAGGAAACTACAGGCCTGTCAGTTTGACCTCAGTGGTAGGGAAAATTATAGAATCACTGCTGAAGGAAAGAATTGTTCAGTACCTAGAGGCCAGTGGGGCTCAGGACCCAAGGCAGCATGGATTCACAGCAGGAAGGTCATGTCAGACAAATCTAATTGATTTCTTTGACTGGGTGAACAAAGTAGTAGACCAGGGAGGGGCTGTGGACATGGTCTACCTAGACTTTAGCAAGGCATTTGACACAGTCCCGCACAAAAGATTAATAAACAAATTAGCCAGCCTTGGAGTGGGTCCCAGGGTGGTAGCCTGGGTAAAACACTGGCTGGACAACAGGACAGAGTGGGTATTAGTAAATGGAGCCCACAGTAAAGAAAGGAGGGTTACTAGTGGGGTACTGCAGGGTTCAGTACTGGGGCCGGTCCTTTTTAATGTCTTTATAAGTGACATTACAGAGGGACTGGAAGGGAAAGTATGCCTCTTTGCAGATGACACAAAGATCAGCAACAGGGTTGATATGCCAGGTGGGATGGATAGGATGAAAAGGGACTTGGCAAGGTTGGAGGAATGGTCAAATGTATGGCAGCTTAGATTCAATGCAAAAAAGTGGAAAGTAATGCACCTGGAAAACAAAAACCCAGGTGAAGAGTACACAATGGGGAGTGAGATACTGACAACACCAAAAATGGAAAGTGACCTGGGGGTAGTCATATCAGATGGCCTAAAGGTGGGCCAGCAATGTGAGAAGGCAGTAAGGAGGGCTGGGGGGATACTGGGATGCATAGGGAGAGGCATCAACAGTAGAAAACAAGAAGTTGTTGGCCCTTTGTACAGACAGTTGGTAAGACCACATCTGGAGTACTGTGTACAGTTCTGGAGACCCCATCTCCAGAAAGACATAGACAGAGTGGAGGCTGTCCAGAGGAGGGCAACCAAAATGGTGCAGGGTCTGCACCAGAAAACATATGAAGAAAGACTAAAGAAGCTTAAGATGTATAGCCTCGAGGAAAGGAGGGAGAGGGGGGACATGGTAGAAACTCTTAAATACCTCAAGGGAATCAACAAAGTCCAAGAGGGTAGCATCTTTCAGAAAAAGAGATGTGCAAGAACAAGGGGCACAATTTGAATATAGAGGGGGATGGCTCAGATGTAATGTGAGGAAGTATTTATTCACAGAGAGGGTTGTAGATGCATGGAACAGCCTTCCTGAGGAGGTCAAAGAGTGAAAAACAGTGGGGGAATTCAAGAATGCATGGGACAGACATAAGGCAGTTCTAGTGGGGGGTAGGAGGAAGTAGGCTGTTGGTTAACTAGGATCTGCAGCTTATCCATTAGGTAGGGAAATGGGCAGACTAGGTGGGCCATGCGGTCCTTATCTGCTGTCAAATTCTCAGTTTCTATGTTTCTAAAGGGTCCAGAGGAGGGCAACCAAAATTATCTGGGGCTGAGGGGAAAGGACCCATGGAGAGAGGCTCGAGGAGCTAAATATGTACACGTTGGAAGAGAGAAGGGACAGGGAGACATGACAGAGGCCTTCAAGTACATGAAGGGGATAAATAGGGGCGGCTCAGTTGGGGTGCTCCAAAGGAAGGGGGGCAACTCCTCCTCCTGGGGCTGAGTGTGTGGTTGTATGTGCTTGTCTGTGTCTGTAGGTTAGTTTTTGTTAATTTACATGTTTTTCTGCTCCGAATACCTGCGCCATTCTTGCACACAACATCTGTGAAAGTCTCCTGGACTGAATTTCTGCAAAACATCATCACCAGGTATCAGCTTTTTAATTTTAAATCAACTTTCTTGAAGCCTTCCCAAGGAAGTATATGTCTTGCAACTAGTCTGACAAAAGTGGTGATGCTGGGTCCTGTAAAGGAATCAACATTTTCGTCTGACCACTCCTAAAGCTGCGGCAGTATAGCGCAGTGGTCTAAGGCTCTGAACTGCAAATCTGGTGACATCCAGCAGACAAGACCTGGGTTTGAATCCCACAGCTTCCACTTGCATACTGTGTGACCCTGAGTAAGTCCCTTAACCTCTTTGTGCTCCCAGGTCGCTCCTGTAAAAAAGCTTTCAGCTTAGTGTGCTATACCTGGTTAACAACTAAATACAAAGAAAATAAATAAAAAAATAAAGCAGCTGAACTTGTGGACTTTAAAGAACAAAGGAAACATACAGACAAAAGGATTTCACACCTTGCATATGCCCAGGCCACAGTTTATCACCTTTCAAGAATCTTAACATATTATGTGACCCTGGATCTCAACAGTTCATGATTTCCTCTGGATGTAATTAATCATCAGCATTTTCCTTTTAAATCAACTTTACATGTGCTTTGTCATTTTCTCTGCTCTCTAATCCTGCTGCTCCTGCTACTATCAGGGAATAGTCACCTAAACTCCGGACCCCCTCACTCTAAAATGACTAAGCTTAAAGGTCAACTTACTATAGTATCATTGAATATTAACAGTCTCCTAGCCAAGTTTGCACAATTCCAGGCATGGGTGCAGGCGATCAACCCAGACATTATAGCACCCACTGAAACCTGGCTTTCCCCCAAGATGCATCTGTCTCCCTTGATGGCTACAACTTGTTCCGACAAGATAGGATTGCTAAATGCGGGGGTGGGTGCCTAGCATATGTCAGGTCTGGAATAAAGGTGCAGGCCCTTGATAACAGTCTTAATACAAAAGATGCCCAAACTCTGAACCCCAAATTTAACATGGGGACACAGAATAAAGTCCTGTTGGTCTCCACAGTATTCATACCTCTAGGGCACCAACCTGCTGGGCTAAACCATGTCATCACAAGTCAAGAGCAACTAGGCAACCACTGGGAGAAGATCATTGTAGGTGACTTCAACATGAACTGGCACGCACAGAAAGAAACAAAAGCCAAGAATCTAATTACTAGCCTTTTCCTAAAACAGATGGTCACTGCTGACACCCAGCTTAACTACAAAACAGGGAGTAGCTCTCTCATAGACTGGCTCCTTACCACACACCCTGAGCATATATCTGATGTCACTGTCCTGCCTGACAGCCTCAGTGACCATTCCCCTGTGAAGTGTACCTGGTCTAGCAATTTCCCCAAGAGTTCACCCAAAGTGTGCAAAAACCGCTGCCTGAAGCCTGGACTACTTGAACATTTCAAGCTGTACGTGACACAACTGGATTGGTCCCAATTGGCTGGAGCTATAAATGGTAATGAGGCACTTAACTACTTCATAATGGTTTTCAACCATGCTTGTGATATTTTTGCACCATACAAAACTAAAACAATTAAGGGAACCTCCAATCCCTTGCTCTCCAACTCTCTTGTTGGACTTATGAAGAACAGAGACAATCTTTGGCATATAGCAAAAACAGTTGGTACACCTGCTGCATTTAATACCTACAAGGCAGCTAGAAATGCCTGCACCAGACTCATCCAACAGGCTAAAACCTCCTACTATAAGGATCTACTAACCAAACCCTGGGGCAGGGCCAGATTAAGGCAACCTGGAGTCCTAGGCCCAAGAGAAATCTGGGGCCCCCCTCACTGTAACCATGCCTCTTCACCGTGACCACACCTCTTGGCTATTGCATATCAGTTACTGAAACTTGAAAACAATATTCTTACTGTCCCTAAAAAGTGGCACAAAATGCTTCCGATTTAATGATTCAAGGTTCAGAGATGGACTCGGGTCACCGGGGGTTGGCTGGGGGTAGAAGGATTGAGCGCCCAATGGCTGCTCTTCTTCTCCAGGGAGGAGTGGGATGCTGGCCCTGCCGCTATGCTGCCACTGCCTGGGTGACCACAGGTGGTGCTGGTGCAGTTGGGAAAGCAGATAGACAGGGAGGGGCTGAAGTCACCAGAGGATTGGAGCAGAGGTATGTTTCATTGGTCTTCCTTCAGTGCTGACGTTGGCAAGGGGTGGAGCAAAATAAGGAAAAACACCCTGCAGCCATCTAGGCAAAGGGCTCCCTCACCACTGCGACCATGGAGGAACCGGGAAGGAGCTTGAGTTACATGTTCCACTGAGGATCAGAGGAGGTAGGATGACTCTTCTGCCCCACCCAGGGGGTCACACCAGGGGTCTAGAGTTGCATAGGAGTGGGGCACCTATGGGAGCATCCTCCCGGTCCTCATGGTGCAGACTGGGTGCATTGGGATGCCTGGAGAGAGAGACCAGTTACGGTACAAGGGGAAGTATAAAGAGATAGTAAAAAAAAAAAAATTATGAAACTAATACTATCGGTATGGAAAAATAGCAATAAGCCTGAGTTTTGATAATTTAGAGAAAATAATTAATAATAGGCTTGGTAAAAACAATTTTTTGTATGCAAAATGTCATGATTTGCACTTCTCCAAAGCCCCCCACCTGCAAACACACATGTGTTCACTTGCAGTCTGGGTGTTATCATACTGTCCTTTCAGGTAGTATGAACCAGGATGTGGGAGTTTTGTTGGGCTGGGTAGGGACTGATCTCTAAAAGAGGCTAAGTCCTGGGTGGCGTAGGAGTTAAGTTTGTGGTTTACTAGGGGGGTTATGAACTTTAGAGATTATACTGCAAAGCGAGTGATTATTGGAAGAATTTGAAATCATTTCCAGGATCAAACATTTCTGTTATTGATAAGTAAGCCAGCCAATCAGGATCCATAAATAGCAAGATTTACTGATGGGAATCTTGAAATACATTCATTTATTCACCCTGAAAACAAAGCTGTATCAAGGTCAGAACTTCAGTATGAGCAAGAGGAGAGAATTAAAAAAAAAAAAAAGATTATGATTTTTAATTGTACCACTGAAACTTATTATAGAGTTCTTAATTTTAGGAGTGAGATTAAATATTTATTTTTTTATTTATTGAGATATCAGAATTATAAACCTTCGAGTCACAGACTCCTTTGCAAAGGCTCCACGTCATGAAGTACAAAACAAGAGAAATGGAGAATACAATGAAAGGCATTACAAATGAATGCAGAGGGTAACACAACCCAGAGTCAAGTATGGTACAAAGGTAATGAACAATACACTGAAAGGTATTTCTTCTGAATGCGGAGATTACAAAGGTTTCGAGCAAATTAAGCTATTGCTTGCATTCAAATTTCAAGGATGATACAAGGTTTCCTAAGCCAATAAAACAGATACTTAAGATACAATATAAAACACACACACTGAATTGCACTGTTAATCTTTTATAGTTAAGAGTAAGATTCTAAGCTGGGATTCTAAATGGGTGTGGGACACAAAACAAAGGAAATTGGTTTATTCACACCTTAAAGGTCATCCTGGCTCGGGCCCCTGAAGCTGTCAGCTGTCAGCTGCATTTAACACCTAATCAGGGAGGTGAGAGTCATGTCACAGTTCAGCCTGACTTACTCAGTGGCTGAGTCCTTTACAAAAAAATATGCAGCTCAGGCAGAAAGAAAAGGATATATAGCAAATATATGTTGGGGATTACTGGGGGACCCCCTGGCAGGCAGGGGCCCTAGACCTGTGCCTATGTTGCCTATGCCTTAATCTGGCCCTGCCCTGGGGTTCTGGAAGAGACTTTTGGTGCTTTCTTAAATCCTTAATGGGCAAGGCCCCCAAGACCCCCCAGATCTACTGTTGACTGTGAAGGGGCTCTTACAGGAACCCATCAAAATTGCCAATGAGCTCAACAACGCATTCACTGACTTTTCAAGTGTATTCCCTGGTGATTACTTCAAAGATATGCATGTTCAGCAATGTCCAACTGCCCTTCAAGATCCCTCAAAGAAAGGTGTACCCCCCTTTTACTTTAGATGTGTCACCAAAGCCGAAACCATCAAGTCTATTAAAAAGGCACTTGGCAAGACCAGGATGGGGGCGGATCTTCTTGACATGAAGCTGGTTGGTCTACTCCTTCACAAACTTGCTGGTCCTCTTACCATGGTGTTTAATGCCTCTCTTAAATCAGGAGTACTTCCAAATGCACGGAAGTCAGCTAACGTAATGCCTGTCTTTAAAGTGGAAGATAAAATCCAAACATCCAACTACAGACCTATATCCATCCTTCCTCTCCTTTTGAAAGTACTCAAAAGAATGGCCTCAGAGCAACTTACTGAATACCTTGATAACTATAACCTACTCTTCCCACAACAGCACGGCTTCCATAAAAAGCACTCCACACTCACCACTCTAGTTGGTTATGCATCCCAACTATATAATGCCTTGGATAGTGACCAGGCAGTTGGATCAGTCTTTATCAACCTCACAAAGGCTTTCAACTCTGTTAATCACAACCTCCTCCTAATTTGCCTTCTGTCTACAGGTCTATCCCCAGATACAGTACTATGATTTGGCAGTTACCTCTCTAACAGATCACAATGAGTCAAAATTGGTGATATCCTATCCACTGCTAAGGAGGTGCACCTCGGGATTCCACAGGGGTCAATCCTTGGTCCTCTGCTCTTTAGCCTCTTTATCAACTCCACCCCAATGGCTTGCTCAGCAAGCACAGTTCTCTATGCTGATGATGTAGTGATCACAGTCACTGGCAAAGACCAACAATCCATCACAACTGAACTCCAAAGCAGCTTCCATAAACTTGAATCTTGGTTTATAGAAAACAAGCTACTACTAAACATAAAAAAAACAAAGAGTATGGTCTTCACCATCTCCCAGAGCAAAAAGAAATACCTGCCCCTGCGTATTCATAACCAAAAGGGTGAAATCCTAGACCAAGTATCTAACTTCAAATATCTCGGCATTACCTTTGATGACATGCTCTCCTTTTCAAACCACATTGACTCTGTCATCAAGACTGCAAATATAAAACTTGGTGTACTTTATCATCACAGACATTCAATGACATGGGATGCACTCAAACTAGCCACCAGTAGCTCAATACTGTCTACCATTGACTATGGGTTGCCTATATATGGGGCGGGCACAAAAACTGCTCTTAGCAGGATCAACACACTCCTCAATAAGGCATGTTGTCTTACTTTGGGGGCTACTTTCAACACCCACACCTGCTCGCTGTACACTGAAACTAGATGACTCCCACTCCATCTTAGAGGGCAATACCAAATCTGCCTACTTCTAAAAAAAGTACTACTTGGACTGACTTCCCCTATGCTGGGCGGACACTTTAAGCTGGCCATTCCAAGGAAATCTACCCACAGTGCAGTCACTGACAAGATGGGCTCTCTCATGGTAACAATGTTTTGCTGTGCTTATGTAAATATCTGTATCCAAAACTGTATATAATGTTTGTAAACAATGTCTGTAACCTATACATGATGGCTATTCCATTGTAACTGTACCCTCTCTATTTTTTCTGTCCTCCATGTGATGAGGTACCTTTGTAAATGAGCTGATGGCTCAAAGGTTGTAAATCCGATACTTCAAATAAATAAATAAATGATTCCCTTCAAAAGGATGAAACTTGTCCAGAACTCCATCCTGCATCAAGGTCCAAAATGATACAATGAACTACCTGCTGTCCTTACTGATACTACCAAGATTAGTACCTTTAAAGCTGGACTCAAATCTCTGTTTGACTCTAAAATGAATTGTACCTGCCCGCGCTAATGTGATAATACCTCACCCCCAGTTTTCCATTTATCTACCCCTCTACATCTTTAAGCAATATACCACTTTTTTCTTAACCCACTCCCCTATCCCCAATTACTTGATGATGGCCTCACTTGGTTGAAAACTCCACCTCTCTCCCACCTCAGATGATGCCACCTGCCTGCACTAATGTGATAGTATGTTTCCCCCAGTTTTCCATTTACCTACCCCCTCTACTTCTTTCTGCTATATACCACTGTTTTCTTAACCCACTCCCATACCCCAGTTACCTGACAATGGCCCATCTTGGTTGAAAGTTCCACCTCTCTCCCACCTCAGACGATGCCACCTTCAGCTGATCCCAACTCCCTCTTCTCTAATTAGTCTATCTGTTAATATTTACTAATTTGATGTGTATAAGTTCAAATTTTACTATTACTGCCTATGTATATGCTTCAATGTTTTTTCTATTTTTTTTTCTCAGTAAACCTTGTATTTTTGTAATGCTTGTTCAACACTGATGTGGAACCTTTGAAAATGAGTCCTTGACTCAAAGGTATTAATCCCAAACTGAAATAAACAAATAAATACATAAATAAATGGGTGGAAGCTGGAGGGGGAGACTCGGGGAAGGAGGAGGTGCTACTTCACTGAGAGGGTGGTAGAACCATGGAATGTGCTGCCCAGGTGAGTAGTGGCGGCAGAGACTGTGGAGGGGTTCAAGAGTGTTTAGGACAGGTACAGGGGAAGCGTTGTGCAGGCAAAGTCCAATGCAAGGGGAATACCCTGGATTGGAAATGGAGAATCCCAAGAGGGTGGGAGGGGGACAGCAAGGTCTGCTCCCAGGGTGGGGGCTGACCAAATGAGCAGAAACTAAAAACCATTAGGCCTACCCTGCTGGCATTTTAGTATGTTAGTGTATGTATATATATATATATGTATATTATGGTAGCACGGTAGTGCTACCATGGTTAGGGTTGAGTAGCCCGTTTAAGGATAAAGGGTCAAACTTTGCACCTTAATAACTTTGCCACCATTTAACAGATTTGCCTGAAATTTGGAATGCCTGATCAAGAACCATATATCTTGGGATCTACCAACTTTTCTAGTGATTGGATATATGGTTGTGGAGTTATTAAGTGAGATCGGTGTGCACATTTACGGTTTTTATGAATTCTTTGCTGGCACCTACAGGTCACATCTTTAGAGCGACTGGTCCGAAAACGTATGGGAACGTACGGCCAGGGTCCCTGATATGTCTTTTGGTGATTTTGTGAAAAAATATTAAACGGTTCAAAAGTTATTCAAAAAATAAGTTCCCATTATAAGTCAATGGGAAAAGTTAACAAAAAGTTCGAAAGTGTCGCAAATGCACTTTTTAGTGTCGCAAATGGCCCTAGTAGTGTCACAAATCTGCCCTTTTGATTTCAGTTGGTGATCACAAAATGCTTGGCATTTAAAATTGGGACCATCTAGGGACGCAATTATTTTTGTGTTTACCTAGTTGAGCCCTGAGGATGCTAGGCATGTCTTTATTTTGGGCTTAAACACCCCAGAAATATGTTTTTCACATTTTTGTAAAAAGTAGTGTTGCTAAGTAGTGTCGCACTCATGACACTTTTGTGATTTCATTTGCGAAAGTGTTGTGATTTGCGACACTATTTTGCGACAGTATGACCAAAATAACAGGAATTCTTTGCCACCCTGCTGCAAAAGAATGGCTTGGTCTATTGGGCTGAAATTTGGAGGGAATACAGACAACATACCACAGATGTGCCTTTTGGTAGTTTGGTGAAAAAATATTGGAGGGCTGCAAAGTTACGGCACTCTGAATTTGATGCTTTTTCCCATAGGATAACATTATGGCGTCTGCCACATCACAGGAATTCCTTGCCACCCAGCTGCAAAAAAATGCTTTGGTCTTTTGGGCTTAAATTTGGAGGGAAGAAAGCCAACATCTCACAGATGTGCCTTTTTGTAGTTTGGTGAAAAAATATTACAGGGCGGCACAGTGACGGCACTCTGAAGTTGACGCTTTTCCCATTGGATAACATTACAGCGTCCGTCGTGTCTTTCGGGGCCCGTATCTCGGAAACGGTGTGAGATATGGATTTTACGTCATAAAAAGATTTAGCCCCCCACATGGGGCTAAGTACAAAGCAAGCCAGGAAAGTCATAATTCATATGAAATTTACATTTTTTTCTACATCGTACGGTTCCTGAGAAATAAGCAATTTAGTATTCCAAGTCCTCATTTTCTGCTCCTAAGTTCATTGTTATGTATACATTCTTTGTTTTCACTGTGTTTTTCAATGCAGTTTTTGGGGAAAAGAAGGGTGTGCCCTTTCGTTACTGTGCCAGTTAACATTTCCAGTTGCATTTTCATTACTGTTCGCGGCACCGTTCCTGTCTACACCACTGTGTGCGTTACGGTTTTCATTTTTGCTTGCGCTTGTGTTTGTGTTTGTGTTTCTGTGTCATTTGGTGTTATTGTTGCTGCTATCATTACCAGTTGCATTTGCAATTACTGTACCATGCCCGTGCATTATGGTTTGCGTTTCCGTACGCGCTTGCGTTTCTGTTTCCTTTGGCATTATTGTTGCTGTTACTGTTACCATTTGTGTTTACAATTGCAGTACCATGACCGTAGGCATAATGGTTTGCATTTCTGTACTCGCTTGCATTTGTTTATGCAGTTCTCTTTCCTTTAGCATTATTGTTGCTGTTACCATTACCATTTGCATTTACAATTACGGTTCGGTGACCGTGCATGTTACGGTTTGCATTTCCATACGCGATTCCGTTCCTATTTCTGATTCCTTTGGTGTTATTCTTCATGTTAACTTTACCATTTACATTTCCCATTGCGGTACTGTGCCAGTGGGTGTTATGGTTTGCGTTTCCGTATGTGCTTTTGTTCCCATTTCCGTTTCTGTTTCCTTTGGCGTTAGTCTTCATGTTAACTTTACCATTTGTAGGGCTGTTGTTCAGGATGTAGGGTTTGTACTTATATAGAATTAATCTAAGTCTTAGATTCTGACATCTAAATGTACTTCCCTAGGCAGAGATTGTACTGTGTATTGTTATTGAATAGGGATATGTAGAGGGTGATCAAAGGTGGTGCAAGGCAGCTGGGTATGTATATAGTTAAATGGTGTACATAGTTACCTCACTGAGTTTTGGGGTGGGGGGCCCAGGAACAATTGGGCCTTTGTGTATGTATGTCTGTCTTATATTTTGTGGTAAATAAAAAAATGGTCAATAAAGATGCTTTAAAAAAAAAACTTTACCATTTGTGTTTACAATTGCAATACCGTGCCCGTGCATGTTACAGTTTGCGTTTACGTGCACGCTTGCGTTCGCATTTCCATTCCTGTTCCCTTTGCCATTCTTTTTGCTGCAACACTTAACATTTGCATTTAAAATATCAGTGCCATCACTGTGCCCATTAACAGTTGTGTTTTTGTACACGCTTACGTGTCCATTTGCATCACTGTTCACTTCCCCATCACTTAGCGCTTGTGTTTCTATTAACGTTTGCTTTAACATTTACGTTTGTGTTACCATCTTTGTAACTGTTGGCGCTTGTGTTTGCATTGCTGTTCCTGTTACTATGTGACAAGACATCATGTGGTGGGAGTGCGGGGCCCTTTGGGCCCTGTGCTCCCTCCACTGCATTACATTCACTATTTATCGTCCTCATTCTCAAGAAGAAGGGAAATTAGAGGCAAAAAAATCCATTTAATGCATCAGTTAGGGTTGCTCCACAGTGACAAAAGTGAGAATTTGGTGTTAGGGTTGAAAGCCCCCTTGGACCCTCAGCCCACCTCCCAACTGGCATTGGGAGTGCGCATTGGGGTCATCAGTCTAACTCTCACCCCTTCTCCTATACCTCAGCTTCTTTACACATGTGATGGGGTGAGAGTTGGACGACCCCAATGTGTATCCTCAATGCTGGTTGGGTGGGCTGGGGGTTCCGGGGTTGAACCCTAACACCGACTTCTTTGCTTTTGTCGCTGTGGAACAACCTCAACTGATGCATTAAACTGATTTTTCTCTAATATATATATATATATATATATATATATATATATATATGTGTGTGTGTGTGTAGATATGTGTATATATATATATATATCTATATATATATATATATATATAGATATATATATATATACACACACACACATATATCCATACACAGATTATATTTTTTCCATCTGTCATTTGTTAGTTTTTACACAAATTCTCTTAGACAGTTTTGAATGAGTTACATAAATGCTATTATTTTCTTCAAGGCCCTGACCCAGCAACTCAGTAAATACACACTCAGTACATCATATTATAAAATGACAAAAAAACAGTCTTTTGTTTCCAGTTGTTTGATCAGGACATTTTACAAACGGTATAGTTATATACCAGTATCTTGCAGGTTCCCCAAGAAGATCTCTAACATTTCAGGAATAATAGGATGCAATAGCAACATGTAATAATAATAATGTTTTTATTTTTATAGTGCAATTCCAATATCAAAGCACTTCACATACAAAACATCAACACACAATTCATTAAAATCACATAAAATAACAAATTCAATTAAAATCACAGAACAAGGATCCCAAGTAAGAGGGTGAGGGCAAAGAAGCCTGGTTGGGTGAGCGGGGGGGGTCATGGAGAAAGTAAGAAGAAAAAGAGCCGCCTTTGGAAGGTACAAGAGAACAGGGAGGGGGGAGGACAGAGAGAAATACCTAAAGGAGTCAAGGGAGGTGACAAGGGCAGTCAGGGAAGCCAAGGCATCCTGGGAACTCAGGCTGGCACAGTGCATTAAGGATGGAGAGAAGGACTTCTTTAGGTACATCAGGAGAAAAGGAGCTGCAGAGACCAAATTGTGAGGATTAAAAAGGGAAGAGGGTGGGTGGACACTGGGGTAGAACAGGCAGAAGCATTAAATGAGCACTTCTGCTCTGTATTTACCAAAGAAAAAGGGGGGTATCCAAGGGGTTTGGGGTGGTCATGGGGGGGCATGAGGAGACAGACAGGGAAATCACAGTGGTCAGGGTACTGGAGGGCTTGAGGGCACTGATGGTGGACAAGGCATCAGGTCTGGAAGGCATACACCTCAGGGTGCTAAGGGAGATGGCAGATGTCATGGCTGAATCACTTGCAGACCTGTTCGGTGCCTCTCTGGATTTGGGGTGTGTACTGCAGGACTAGAGGATGGCACACGTGGTGCCCCTCCACAAGAGTGGCCCCGAGGACAAGCCAGGGAACTACAGACCAGTAAGCCTCACATCCATTGTGGGAAAGCTAATGGAGACAATCTTGAAGGAGAGACTGGTTTCTCTCCTGGAGGGTCTTGGGCTGCAGGACAGCAGGCAGCATGGGTTTGTCTTGGGCAGATCCTGTCAGACTAACCTGGTGGAGTACTACGACTGGGTAATGGCAATAGGACAGGAGCCATGCAGTGGATGTCCTGTATCTGGACTTCAGCAAAGCATTCAATTTGGTACTGCATGGAAGGCTAGGTAATAAGCTGGAGGGCACAGGGGCTGGGGCAAAGCTGGTGGGCTAGATAATGAACTGGGTCAAAAGGAGGCAGCAGAGGGTGGTGGTGGGAGGGGAGCTCTTGTCACCCAGGGCAGTGACAAGTAGGGTGCTACAAGGTTCTGTGCTGGGCCAGTGTTATTTGTATATTTTATTATATATTTTTGGGGGGGTTGTTTACTAGATGAGACACACTAAGCTGAAAGCTTGTTTACAGGTGTGACCTGGGATCTTCATAGCAGACATTTTGATAGGCATCAAGAGCAAGATCAGACTATTTGCAGATGACACCAAGATGGGAACACAGTGGATGACCTAGATGGGTGACAGAGGTTGCAGGATGATCTGGCAAAACTGGAGTGGCCAGACACTTGACAGCTGGGGTTCAATGCTAAGAAATGCAAGGTGCTACATTTCGGAGCAAAGAACCCAAGGAGCTACCAGATAGGGGGTATTCAGCTGGCCAAGACAGAGAAGGAGAAGGATCTAGGAGTAATCATAACAGGAGTAATGAACAACTCTGCACAGTGTAGAAAGGCAGCTGCCAAGACTAACAAGAGGCTGGGTTGACTTGCCAGAGGCATACCCTTCAGGAGGGGGTAGATGATCCTCCCAGTGTACAGGTCACTGGTTAGACCACACCTGCAGTAGTGTGTGCAGTTCTGGCAGCTGTACCAGAGGAAAGACATTAGGTTACTGGAGGCAGTACAGCACAGGGCAACAAAAATTATCTGTGGGGTAAACGACTTTCCCTATGACAATAGGCCGAAGAAGCTGACCATGTACTCCCTGGAGGAGAGGAGAGATGGGGGGACATGACTGAGACCTTCAAATGCATGAAAGGGATAAATAGGACAGACATGGGAGGGCTTTCCCAGTTAAGGAGTGGGAGGGACACCCACTACCAGGTCAATATGTTGCACGCTTAATAGCGTACGACATATCCGTGCAACAGGATCAGTGTGGTAGGTAACTGCGAGAGGGTGCAATACTGCTAAAGGAAGTATACGCGGTAGTGCGCCCTCTCTCTGTTCCTATGCAGAGGATAAGACCTCTGCTGGGACAGGTGGCTGTCTAGATGCTGCTGTTGTGTGACAGGATGAGCCATGACTAGCAAGGGATGCCAGCAGTGCGTGTGGGACCAGGTTTCAATTCTTGGTCCCAGACACAAGAAATTTAATTTGTTTTGCATGTTGTGTGATTTTAGGTGATAACTCCCCCCCCCACCAGAATTAGATATATTAGTAGGAGGTTCAGAGGGGGTAAAGCCCTCTCGAAATAGGAGTTGGAGGCATAGCCCCCATAAACAAACACATATTCTGCTGCAACAAATTGCACTGTATTGGCAGCTGCACAATGCCGGATATCTGAAGGCACAATCTGAGATTGGTGGGGGGTAGGTTCAGGAGGGAAATTAGGAGACATTTTTCATGGAAAGGGTGGTGGCAGGTTGGAACGCATTACTAGAGGAAGTAGCATCCTATAATATGGTGGGCTGCTTCAAAGGGGATGGGACAGGGAAAGGGGAGGATCACTGGAGGGGGAGGGGAGGGGAGGGAAGGGCATCTGCAGTATAAGGGCTGCTAGCATCACATTCAAGCAGACTCGATAGACCATAGGGCCTTTATCTACAGGCAGGGTCATATGTTTGTATGTTAATATGTTCGTACACAAAACCTTCAAAAATATAAATGTAATAACAAAAATAATTTTTCTCCTAATAAATGGCGTGATTTCTTTCATTCTCAAAAATAGCACTTTACATCACTGTTGTGGGAGAACAAAGCAAGTTAACACAAAACCCTAGTTACATTATTCTCAGATCTCATATTTATCGAAGTCATGCAAGATTTCATTACTAGTACATTAAAATATTACTGTTCAGACCTTCTTACTGTATAGATTGTTCATTCCAACCACAAACAATACATTTATGTTCCACTGGCTAGAGTTGGTGGCCCAAAATACAAGAACAACTCACTGTTGTCCCCTACACCTTTCTTTCTTAATTGTTTTGACTTTGTTTTATAACTCCACGTCAGAACATAAGGAATCAGATAATAATAACTGTGTCTCCGCTTTTTGCTATAGGGAGACCATGGCGTAATTTGTCATTATAAAGGTATGTTTATAATGGCAAATGTGCACGGTTCGCCTCCCTCTGTGCATGCATCCGCTGCAATGCTTCCGTTCCTGGCTTACCACGTCCTTCTCAACCACAACCCAGCCGCCAAAGAATCACAGCAGTAAGTTGTGTATAAAAAAAATTTATTTTCTACAGGATACAGTATTCAATATTAAAAAAAAAAGGTGAAATCTGTGAAAATGAAAATCTAAGGACCAGCCAAAAACTGAACTGGAGTGCTGCCACACTGGAACTGCTGCTATTTTATATAATTGCTGTGGCCAGAAAGGGGTGACCCAGCAATTATATAAAATAAAATATGGGGTGGTGTGTGTGTAAACGCGAAGTTTACACACACTCTCAGGGTTAGATGCTTGCACAAACCCCTCGAGCTTTGCTCTCAGGGTTTATGTAGCATCTAACCCCTCGGGTGTGTGTGTAAACATTTCATTACACATGCCACCCCATACTTTATTCTATATATTATACACATTGTGCTCGATATCAAAAGAACAGTTGGCTAGGTTAATAAAGCACAAGTTTACATTTCAAAATGCATGATTGTTTGTCCAAACATCCTAATTATGTCACAGATCTTCAAATTACTCTCACTTAAAAATAACTAGTCAAGTATAATGACCCTCTTTTAACTAAGACCTAACCCCATCTTTGCCCTGAATCCCTCCCTTAGTCCCATCATCTGCCCTTTCTATATCTCTCCCTTTCTAGCATTGGTCAGATTGTAAACTTGTGCAATTATACTTGCTGCCCTTATACTTATCCTTTTTTCTTATTTCTTATTTGTGCTTGTAATGTGTTTCCCATAAGAATTAATGTTATATGCTTTTACCCTATATGTAACTACTATTATTTGAACAATTTATTTATTTTCTTCATTCCTTTTTGCCAGTCCTCTATGATTTATGATATATTGTTTCATGTTTATCCAAGTTATGTTCATGCTATGTATCATGTTAAATATGTTGTACAATGGACCTCCTTGCAAATGAGCTTGCTCAATGGAATTTATCCCTTCAATAAACTGAACTGAACTGAAGTATGATGACTCTAGTAGAGAGTTCCTTTTTTTTCCTGAACTGTGAACAATTAAAGTTTTGGCAGGTGTCCAAATAAATCTGAGCTAGACCTCTACTTTACAGGCTCTTAAACTGTTATCTTTGGAAAACAGGCACTGTCATTGCTGTGAAAGTAATTGATGGCTTTTGAGGAAAGCACAAGCATACTCAGCATGAGACATTTTATCTAATGCGAGTAAATGTTTCTTTTAAAGTCACTGCATCTGAGCTTTAAATCTTGGGCAGCGTTTCCCCGTATAAATCAATAAATGCAGTTTTCCTTCCCGTATCCCATTTTCAACCCATAAATCCATTAAATACAGGAATCCTGTAGATCTGGGAGCACTGTCAATGTGGTGAGTAGACCAAGGCAGATCCTAACAAGCACTGCTGCTTCAAATGCTTCACCAGGAAAGGTATGTCGGAAGGCATGTCATCGTTGCCACTGCATGATGAACTTGTCTCTGATTGCAGCTGCACTTTTCTTAGAAGTTGTGTCCACTTTGCATAATGCTGGTGTCAGTGTTAGTATGCTGGCTTATTGGGGAATGAGGGACACACCTACTAAAGCATGCCCTGCATTCACCCACACTGACACACCTCTGAAATATGCTACTAGCACAAGATGTTGCTTGTGCACGCGTGCAAGCCAACATAAAAACAATTAATTATCACAACCACTTGTGGCTTACACCAGTCATGAGGTTACCAAAGGTCAAACAGCACTCATGAAAATAAATTATTTATTCCACAGGTCCCTGTTATGTATCCCTTATATACAGTTGTGCCCCTATAGTTAGGGTTGAGTAGGCACGTCAATGTTAAAATCAAAAATGTGCACTTTAATAATTTGGCAACTGTTCAACAGATTGGCATGAAAATTGACATGCATTATCAGCCATGGTAGATCGCTGGATGTGGCAAGTTACGTTTTAGTTGGATGTGCAGTTTCTGAGTTCCTAATAGGTAAAAAAAAGAAACATTTTGTTGCTAATTGACTTTGCTGGGATTTTTCTTTGAACTTGCCTACAGCCAAGATGGTTTGGAATCTTGATCTGAAAGTTTCAGGGCTGAAACTGACTAGCCCACAGATGTGCCTTTTGCTAGCCTTGTGAAAAAATAATAAGCTGTTTTTAAGTTATTGCATTTTTAAATTTTGAAAAAATCATTTCTGAGCAGGCTCAGTAAGCACTAAAATATAGCTGTATGAAATGAAAAAGGAATCCTGTTTTGTATGGAAACATTCCTTTTTGTATGGCTGTCATCTTGGTTTCAGGTTTGCCTGAGAAATCTAAATTTGTAATTACCCAAAAATTATGTTCTGGGGATGAACCAACTCAAGTAGCTTGCTTATTAGGACCCCCTAGGTGCATTCTGCACTTTACTGCATGAGAAATGCCCTTAAAATATGTTTTATTTAACACTGAAATTCTTTTTTTGTATCAGCATCATACGAAAAAAGATCTTGTTTAGTATGACGACTCATGAAAAAAGATAATTTTTCTTATGGAAAATCAATGTAGTTCAATGTGATTTTCAACCTTGGTGCAGAACTTTGCCATTTTTGCATATTTTGACACCAAATTTTCAACACTGCCTTTGGGGGAACCCACTTCATTGACAATATGACTGTCATTGCGCAACTCCCAACTGAAAGGTGATTTCACAGTCACTTGGCAAATTTACCTTTCAGGCAGGATTTGCTTAATGACAATTATATTGTCCATGAAGTGTGGTCATAAGAAGGTTATGTTGAAAATTTGGGGTAAAAATATGTAAAAATGGCAAAGTTATGACCATTGTTGCAATTTTGCTATGCACGCTTGTAATTTTGGAAATTTTAAAGACTTTGACCCCAAATTTTCAACATACACGTCAAAAGAAAAAATGGTCCCTCATTGTTGCTCCATCCTCCTCCCCCATCCCTACCCACTCACTGAGCACCTACAACCCCACCCCCCTTACTTCATACTTACCACCAGAGGTCATAAGCTGTCATCTTCTGTAGCCTGGGGCACGTCTACACTCTTCAAAGAAAACTGCAAACTGAGAAATAAACTAAGTGCTGTATAATGTATTTCAATGGCGTTTTGAACTTATGTTCATAACTTTGCCATTGTTTGGAATTTTCCCCCCAAATTTTCAACATGGCCTTTTTGGGGCCCCATTTTATGAACAATGTCACCGACATTTCGTTAATCGGGTCCGGAAGGTCATTTTGCTGTTACTGCGTGAAATCTCCTTTCAGGACTGAATAACAAAATTTCATCATCATTGCTCATAAGATGAGGTCCCAAAAAGGCCATGCTGAACATTTGGTGAAAATGTTTCTAAAAATGGTCAAGTTATGCACGTTCATTTAAATGTGTCTATGCACACTTTTTTACATCCTGTCTGAAACTTGTTTTTGCACCTGTGGTTCAGAATGGCATTTTGGCACAGATCTGAAAATTTTCAAATACCAGTTTTATGAGATGGGGTCATAAGAAGGCTATGTTGAAAGTTTGGGGTCAAAATATGAAAAAAATTCCAAAGTTATGACCATTTGTTGCAATTTTGCTATGCTAGCTTGTAACTTTGGAAATGTTAAATATTTTTTCCACAGATTTTCAACATAGCCTTCTTATTACCCCACACAGAAACATAGATAAAAACATAGACTTTGACGGCAGATAAGGACTGCTTGGCCCACCTGGTCTGCCCAATTCCCTACCTATTGCCTGATCATAGAGCGTTTTGAAACAGCATCAAAACCCCATTTATTTATCCAGGCCTTTTCAGGCCTAAAATGCTGATATTTAATACTAAAGTCTCTACTAGACAGTTGCTCATAATTTAATGAATGTTATGAATATTTTAATTATGTATGAAGTTGTGAATATGTGTCTATGTGTATATGTCATCTTATGTTTTAAATTGAAAGGACACCCTGAGCTTTGAAAGGGCGCTTTTTAAAAATAAAGTGGTGATGATGAAGATGAAGCTGCAGATCCTAGTTAACCAACAGCCTACATCTTCCTACCCCCACCAGAACTGCCTTATGTCTGTCCATTTCTTCTCAAGCCTAGTGCTCACCCCATTCTCATAAAGCCTACAAATCAGACCTTATTTACAGATGGAATGAGGTGAGCGTTAGACTGAGAAGCCCAAGGCACACCCCACACCTGCTCTCCGGCCTGGTTTGGGAGAGTGGTGTTTAGGGTTGGAAACCCTAATGGCTCATTTCCCAACCTTTGTCACTTTGACCCTTACTGGAGCATTAATGAAGTTTGGGATATATATATATATATATTATAAAAAGGGGAGGGCTGTGCTGGAAGGGGGCAAGAAGCTAGCCAATTGCAACACAGCAGGGGTTACACAACACTTTATAGTGGTGGTGGTGAGGTGAGTTTGGAAAAAACCAGCAGTGAAAGGTGCAGAGTCACATTTGCCACTCACCATGAGACCCCCTGCATGGCTCCCAGTCCCCAGTGATTCCTTTGCTCCTAGTGTTTCAGTGGCTAGAGCCACATACTGGTTATAAATAAAATAAATAAAGCAAGGAGGACAAAAGGAAGTGGGGATGCACATAATGATAAACTTAAACAAAAACAAACAAAAAAACTTTAGTCCAGGGACTCCTAGGAGGCTCCTTGGAATGCTGACTCCAGAGTGGCACAGAGGACTGGGTATTGGCAGACAATTGTTCCCAGCCACAGTGTAACAAAAGCATAAGCACTTGGATCCAAGTTCATCTGGGCACACTTTACTGCACTTGTGAAGACCCCTCCACCACACGGCCAGTGGTGACTGGTGTGGGGCAGCACACATGGCAGCTGCTTGGTTGCTGGGGGTCTCTTGTTTGTGGATTCTACTGAGTATATTTATAAAAGTGAAAAAAGAGTTGAAATATTATAAATATAAAAATAAACAGAGAGGATAGGGAGCCCAGGGGGAACGTTAGTGAGAAGACAGACCACCATGGCAAAGTCCCCCCCCCCCGTGGGTCCAGATATGGCAATGAAACAATACATCAAGAACATTTCAGGATCATTACTAATGTGAATTTTCTTGTTGTGCACAGCAGCATCTTCTTGTTGCAGTGGTTCCAGTAGTAGAATGGGTGGCAGGAGATGGACATCCAGCAAGCTGAGAACAGAGGGTTTACTGCAGGGGCAGCTGCAAGCATGGTGCAACAGGAAAGGCCAAGCATGGATAGAAGCTTACTTGGTGGAGACACTGACACCTGGTGAGCCCATTGTCTCCACAGATAAGGTAACTGAGTGGTCAGTTGACCTGAGAGGTAAGACACATAAGGGGAATGGTTAGTCTCTTGGAGCTGGACACAACTGGAGACCCAGAAAGCCAGGTTGGATCAATCCACTAGCAGGGAGCCACCTGGCTGGGCTCCTTCCTGCAGCCAGATTTGGGACTGTGGTGGGCCGAATGTAGTTGGGGTTCAGGGAGCAAGCAGGATGTGCTCCCTGCTATTCTTCAGGCTCTTGAGACTGGGCCCAGAGGGTGAGCAGGTGTATTTAGACAAGGTGGGATGATTGAGGCCTCCAGCAGGCACACTGTCACTGGATTGGTTTGATGGCTTCTTTACCAAAGGGGCTGCCATGTGTCAAGTCACCACATGGAAAGCACAGGGTTGTTTTGAGAGTTGCACACAGTCCTGTGGTCTCACAGGTCTGGAAGTGACCCAGAAAGGCCTATCAAGCAGGGGTGCATGGAACCATCTCCTGGCAGGCCTACCAATGTCAGTAAGGGAAAACTGACCTAGACCTAAGTCCCAGGCATGGTCTGGATGGGGGCAGCCTCCAGGCTACCAGTTCCATTGGGCAGTACATAGCAGATGGGAACTCTTCCCCAGAAGTTGGGCTTCAAATTATACTGTGTTGTGAGCTATAGTTCGGGGGACACATTATCCTTGCCTCCTTTCAGACCCCCTCCCCATGTGGAGCCAAAGCAGAGGATCAGGAGGGCTGATGGGGACCCCTTCCTCCAGGAGTTAAGCAAGCAAATTGCCTTTGGTTATGAGCTGTTCTGGTTTCACATTGTTCTTGTGCCTTTCAGGTCCTCCTGGTAGAGCCAGGAGCGAAGAGTCAGTGGGCACTCCATGATAGACAATAATAGGGGAGTGGCAAGAAGACAACATGCTGTGAACTCATGGAATATCGAGGTCCACAATGGGCCAGGAGGACTGCCTGGTAGTCACATTTGCACTCTGGGCACGGGGGGGGGGGTGCCATAAGGCTGCTGTACTTGAGTCTGCATATCTTTAACTTTTCCCCTTTGTGTCTTTCCCATGTCCTTCAGATGGATCCAGCAGATGTTTTTCCAGATACGCCTTCACACACTGAGCAACAGGGAATGAGGCAATGGCCTGAGAGGTTGTACCTGGTGTCCTGGCAAACAAGCACAGGAATGCTAGTTGGGTCTGTGAAACATGTGCTGGGGTAAATGTCTTCTCAGATGGGATGCAGAGGCTGTTGAGGAAGTCTCCAGGAGTCACCATGATAGCATTGTGGCAGAACATCCAGGGACTTGGACAGACTATGACCCACCACTTGGGGGTGAAGGAGAGGCATGATTCATCCATAGGTTGTGGTACAAGGGTACCATAGAAACATAGAAAGTGATGGCAGAAGGAGACCAGTAGTTCATCTAGTCTGCCCAAGAGTTTCTGAAACCAGCTACAGGTCTCGGGATCTAACCCTCAGCTCAGCTTTGGACTCTTCCTGACCCCTTGGTTACTTCCTGAGCCCTTGCCCTATCCCACCCCCTCTTAAATGCTGCCATGGTCTGTGCACCTACCACCTCGGCTAGCAAGCTATTCCATGGGTCCATGACTCTTTCCGTAAAATAGTATTCACTTAGATCCCTCCTGAAGCTCCCCCAACCCATAGCTTCCACTCGTGTCCTCTAGTGGTTGAGCCAGCTACTTTAATGAATAATTCTGAGGGGGGAACCTTATTGAAGCCTCCCAAGAATTTGAACATCTTGATCATATCCTTCCTCTCCCTTCTAGTCATCAGGAAGTACATGCTTAGTGTTTTCAGGCGTTCCTCATACGAGACTCCTTGGAGATCCTGTACCATCTTAGTTGCTCTTCTCTGCATGGTCTCCAGCCTGTCTCTGTCATTCCTAAGATGTGGTCTCCAGAGCTGGACATAGTACTCCAGGTGAGGCCTCACTGAGACCTATAGATTGGGAAGATCACCTCCTTGTTCCTACTGTCAAACTCTCTCCCTATACACCCCAACATTTTGCTTGCCATGTTGTAAGCTTTATTGCATTAGCTCGACTGCTTCAGGGTGTCATTAATGATGATCCCAAGGTCTATCTCCTCCTGTGAGGTACTGAGTTGGACCCTGTTGAGCCAGTAATCCATTTTGGGATTTTCTTTACCTAGATGCAACACCTTGCAGTTCTTTGCATTGAACCTAAGCTGACAGATATTGGACTATCCTTCGAGTCTTTGTAAGTCTTTTTGTAGGTTCCTGACTGCCTCCATGCTGTCAACTCTACTGCTTAGTTTCATGTGATCTGCAAAGAGTTTGAGCTTGCCCTTAATACCTACTCCTATGTCACTAATAATCATATTAAACAGGACTGGGCCCAAGAATGAGCCCTGGGGCACACTACTAGTGACACTTCCCTCCTTTGATCTCATGCCATTGACTTCCACTCTCTGGCTCCAATCACTGAGCCAATTTACCACCAATCTTACTATGGCCTCGGCAGTGCCAATGTCCTCCAATTTCTTTTGCAGATGCTTATGAGGCACCGAGTTGAAGGCCTTGCTGAAGTCGAAGTATAGGAAGTCTAGTGGATAACCCTTGTCCAGTTCTTTGGTTGCCCAATCAAAGAACACTAGGGGTTTGTCTGTCATGAACTACCTGCCATAGACCCATGCTGTCTAATATCGTGATGGCCATACCTTTCTAGATATTCTATTAGATCATGTTTAATTAAGGTCTCCCTAAGTTTCCCCAGTACAGATGTGAGGCTGACTGATTTGTAGTTGCCAGGCTCTTCTGTATTCCCTCCCTTGTGCAAGGGTACAACATTCGTGCTTCACAGTACCTTGACACAACACCTGTTAGAAGTTACCGGTTGAACAAATGTGTCAAGGGGACCACTAGTTCTTCAACCAGCTCCTTTAGTACCCTCAGCTGCAGCCCATCAGGCCCTAGTTCTTTGTTCATTTTCAGGTTCTGTGGTGCCTCTCTAACTCTGTCAGTGGTAACTGATGGAGTTTCCATATGTGGTTTCCCTCTATCTGCAGCTTTAATGCCACTTTCAGGCAGCAGTCCATTTGCTCCTTGGTGAAAACAGAGCAGAACAATCTGTTCAGAAAAGAAACCTTTTGCCCTTGCCTCCATCTATGAGTCTGGCTACTCCCCCTTTCTTTTTCCCCCTAACGGGTTCTCAAGTGAGATGGTGGGGAAGGTTAAGGGGAAAAGGATAGTATTCAGGAAGTATAAGGAAACTCAGAAGGGGCAGAACAGAGAACTGTACCAGTTAAAGCAGAAGAAAATTGGGAAGGCAGTCAGAATGGAAAAGGCCCAAACTGAGGAAAAGATAGCCAACTCAGTTAAGAAGGGGGATAAAACCTTTTACAGGTACATTAGGGAATGTAGAAAGACCATAAGAAGGCTAGGGAGGCTTAATAAAGGGGAGGGGGTGGGCACGGGGTGATAGTGACAAAGCAGAGATACTGAATGAATACTTCTGCTCAGTATTCACAAAAGAAGAGGAGTGGGAGGTACTGTACCTAAACCAAATAACCAAATAATAGAAGCACACTGGATATGGGGATCAATACCAGTCCATTCACAGAAGAAAGAGTCCTGTAAGAACTCCTAAAGCTGAAGGTGGACAAAGCAGTGTGGCCTGATGGGATTCACCCCAGAATTATAAAAGAACTAAAGGGAGAACTAGTGACTACCCTTTTTAACAAATCATGGGAGGATGGTGTGGTACCTGAGGACTGGAGGAGGGTGGATGTGATTCCCCTTCACAAAAGTGGGAACAAGGCAAAGTCAGGAAACTACAGACCTGTTAGTTTGACCTCACTGGTAGGGAAAATGATGGAATCATTCTGAAAGAAAGAATTGTTGAGTACCTAGATGCCAGCGGGGCATAGGACCCCTAGGCAGCATGGATTAACAGTGGGAAGGTCATGTCAGATGAATATAATAGATTTGTTTGACTGGGTGACTAAGGTAGTAGACCAGGGAGGGGCTGTGGACATGGCTTACCTAGACCTTAGCAAGGCATTTGACACAGTCCCACACAAAAGATTAATAAACAAGCTAGTCACTCTGGGAGTGGGTCCCAGGGTGGTAACCTGGGTTAATAATTGGCTGGACAACAGGATGCAGAGGGTAATAGTAAACTGAGTCCACTCAAAAGAAAGGGGGGTTTCTAGTGGGGTACTGCAGGGTTCAGTACTGGGACTGGTCCTCTTTAATGTCTTTATAGGTGACATTGTAGAGAGACTGGAAGGAAAAGTATGCCTCTTTGCAGATGACACAAAGATCTGCAACAGGGTTGGTACACAAGTTGGGGTGGAAAGGATGAGAAGGGACTTGGCAAGGTTGGAGGAATGGTCAAAAGTATGGCAGCTTTGATTCAATGCAAAGAAGTGCAAAGTAATGCACCTGGGAAACAAAAACCCAAGAGAAGAGTACGCAGTGGGGGGGTGTATTAACGACAACAAAAATAGAAAGGGACCTGGGGGTAGTCAGATCAGATGACCTAAATGTATGCAAGCAATGTGAGAAGGCAGTAAAGAGGGCTGGGGGATACTGGCATGTATAGGGGAGAGGCATCACCAGTAGAAAACAGAAAGTTGTCTGTACAGACAGTTGGTGAGACCCCATCTGGAGTACTGCATGCAGTTTTGGAGACCACATCTCTACAAGGACATAGACCAGATGCAGGCGGTCCAGAGGAGCACAATTAAAATGGTGCAGTGTCTGCACCAGAAGCCATACCAAGAGAGACTAAAAGAGCTTAATATGTATATCCTCAAGGAAAGGAGGGAGAGGGGTGATATGAGAGAAATTTTCAAGTACTTCAAGGGAATCAACAAACTTCAAGAGTGTAGCACCTTTCAGAAAAAGAGATGTGCAAGAACAGGGGGGCACAATTTGAAGGTAGAGTGTGGACGACTCAGGGGAAACGTGAGGAAGTATTTTTTCACATAGAGGGTGGTGGACACATTGAACAGCCTTCCTTTGAGGAGGACATGGGGTCAAAAACTGTGGGGGAATTTAAGAATGCATGGGTCAGACATAAGGATATTCTAGTGGGAGGTAGGAGGAAGTAGGCTGTTGGTAAAACTGGGTTCTGCAGCTTATCCAATAGGTAGGGAAATGAGCAGACTGGGTGGACCAACCGGTCCTTATCTCTTGCCAAAGTTTATGTTTCTATATTTCTGTCAAAATAATTGCTTATTACCTGATTTGATTCCCTCGGCAATCCTAAATTCTGCCTCTGCCTTTGCCTGCCTCACAATCTTCTTTGCTTCCTTGCTCTTCTATGTGAAATCATCCCAGCTATCAATATTCTGTTTTTTTTTACATTTGTGGAAAGCTTCCCTTTTTATTCTGATTGCTTTTCTGACCTGGTTTGTGAACCATATCAGTCTATTGTGTTTTTTTACATTTCGTTACAGACCTGATGCATAGTTTTGTTGCCTCTGTTATGACTGGTTAACTAGCCCCCAGATGTCTTCCACCTCTACTTTCTCCTGGATCCTGGATAGCTTGCCCCTAATTATCAGCTTAATTTTTTTTGAAATTTGCTTACCTAACAGTCAAGACCTCCTCTCAGGATTGAGATTTTACATCCCTCTGGGGACAACTCAAACCAAACTGAGTTGTGGTCTCTATTTGCCAGTGGTTCTCCAACCATGACAGCTCAAACTACCTCTGAGTTTATGAGGACCTACATCAAGGATGGCATCTGACCTAGTCAGAGAGCTGACCAGTTGGTTGAACAGAAAGTCTTGTAAGACATCTGCCACAGTTTGACTTTTTGAGGTTCTAGCAATTATGAATACCCCAGTCAATGTCTGGCATGTTCAGATCACTGACCACCACAATTTCCCCTTTTTTTACTACATCTCTGATTTCTTCTAAGAGTGCTGAATCCCTCTCCTCGGCTTAACCTGGTGGTCTGTACATCACCCCTCTGTAGATCTTCTTCCTGATGCCATGCTGAGCTGTACTCATAGGGATTCTACACCTTCTGTTTTGATAAAGTTGGAAGAGATTACTATTATTCCACTGCAAGCATATAATTCTATCCTTCCCCCGGCACCCTTCTTATCTTGTTCATAGAGTGTATAACCGGGGGGACTGAGAGATCCCAATCATTGTTTTTCATGGTCCATATTTCCATGATGGCCACCAGGGCCACTTAGGTGTCCTCCGTTGTTGCCTGTAGTTCGCTTTTTTAGTTACCCAGGCTTCTGGCATTGAAGCACACTCCTTTCCGTGCACCAGTTGGGGTGGGTTTCATCCCTGCTTTTAGTTTCATCTGTTGATTGCCAATTACTTCCTTCCCCTTACTGTCCCTCTGATTCCCCCTGCTTTTCTCGCTCCTTCTTCCTGTTTGTGGCAGAGTGTTTTTCACTTGTGGGGGAGAGTCGGCTAAGTTCCTATTCTTTGCGCTGAAGCTGATTGTTTCCCTAACTGTAGACTCCCCCTCACCAAGTTTAAATGCCCAGTGAAGACATCAAACTTCTCCCCTGTGCTCTTACCCCTTCCCTGGTAAGGTGAAGTCTATCATATTTGTAGTACTTTCTCTCCCAGAAGTCTCTCCAGTTTTTGATGAAGAAATAACCTTTTCCTTACACCGTCCTTGCAGCCAATCGTTGAATTCTTACACCTCCTTGTACCTGATCCTGCCAGTACATCCGCCTTTGCCCCACACTGGGAGGACCTCAGAGAAAGCCAGGGAGGTTGCACCAGTTGCTAACCATTCACTCATTTTAAAGAAGTTTCTCTTTGCCTCCTCCATTGACTGGTTTGCAAGGTCACTTGTTCCAAGATGCACCAATACTCTGTTTCTTTCTTTGCTTTGTCTACTATTCTCCCGATGCTGACTGTATCTCTCCTGGCTGAGACTCCTGGGAGGCATCTGATCATTACCTCCGTGTGGGGATTTATACTCAGGTGGGGCTCAACACCTCTTATCATCAAGTCCCCCATGCTGAGTATTTGTTTGCCTTATTGCTGTGATGTTTCCTCTTACTGTCACTGGATGTCACCTCATTGCTCTGCACAGGCCCCTTGAATGGCCTAGTGTCCTCCCCTGCAGAGTCAGGGTCCTGCACTCCCACCAGAGGTGCAAAGAAGGTTTGTGGTTGGGATCACCCTGGGTGGAACAGGGTTCACCTGGTTCTTCCTCCCAACTTTACCCCCATGCCTCACCACCTTCCAAACTCCCTGAGCTGGTGGGCCTCTGAGGGAGTGGATGCGGCAGAGTTGACACCAGTACAGCTGGTTTTGTATCCTGGGCATTTCTTTCCATGCTGCAGCCAGCTGAGCCCCCATTCAGTGTATTACATATGGGGAAGTATCCCAATCTCTAGAGAAGTCCCTGGCAGATGATAGCCCCGCATCCATTACAACTTACCCATTATTTTTTTGTTAAGTTAAATACCTCTTACCTAGACTCTAATAGGACATCCCTAAAATCTATCACAGCCTCCCTGTGCTTTGGTAGTCTCTTCTAGCAGCTGCAGCCCCCAATAGAAACAGTGGTAGGGAGGGCTGATCTAGCAGATTCCTGCTGTCAATCAACTGCTGTGCCTATAACAATAGAACCAGAACCGGTGGGTGGGTAGGAAGTTCAGTACCTCCATGCTTTCTGGCACAAGCCCACACAACAGCAGCAGTAGAAGGGTTAGTTTGTCATCAACCTGCTCTCACTGACTGCACTTCTGCTTGCCGGAACAGAGATTTAGTCCCCCAGAAAACAATGAACGCTGACACAAAAAAACAATCAATGCTGTCCTCCCACTTGGCCGCATCTGGGAGGGACAGGTAGGCTATACAAAAATTTAAAGCGCTAGTGGAGGTGCATAGTTTGGTGTTCATCCAGGATTGCAATAAGGCAAGGTATCATTGGCATGGTGTGACCAGGGCAGCATACCAAGGCCATAGTGCAATTAATGGACAATGGTTGGAACATATTATGGAATCAATATGCTATGTTTTGGAGTCAATACACTATGTCTAAGAGGCATCTAGAGTGAGCTGCTAGGCGGTCTGTCCTATGGTGACTTTGGAATCATAGGAGGAAGATGGTTCAAGGGGAAAAGGGATTGAGTCAAATTCTTCCAAAGGAATCCTCTTCCTGGTTGGCATGAGGTGTGGTTCCAACTTAGGGAGTTCCATAATCCCCTTGATCTTCATAGGGTATGGCCCTTCAGGTGGTATGGATCTTCCAGGGTTGATTTTGTAAGATTCCTAGCTACACATGTCACCCTGACAGGTATCATGTTGACAATTTAAAAAATACACAGTCGTGGCCATTTCCTCCAAGACTGGTGTGGTGTGTGGTTTATCTAGGGTTGGGGATGAAGGGGCCTATCAAGACACTAAACAATCTGAATAAATATTGTTGCAGATAAAATATTGCCTGTGGCTCCTTGCCTGAATCCTGGCCTCAAGATAGGCAGACAGGGTTCCACACATGGGGCAGGTGGTGCTCTGGCACTGCCCCCAAGGAGGAACCATGGGGACTGATCACTGGGCAAGGGCATCTGACTGGGAGAGGAGTGTGAAGGGCTAAAAAGAGAGCTATAACTAAGGGCTTCCCATCACTCTGTCTCTCTAACCAAAGATTTCTCACCCACCTGACCCATAAAAGCAGGGTTCAGGGATGGCCAGGGTAGAATAAGGAACCCATTGTGCCCATACATGGGACTGAACTAGGGTCATGGAGAAATTTTCCATCCCCCCCAGAGTGTCTTTTCCCCATTGTTTTACCTCCTCCAATGGGCTGTTTGGGATTTAGGTAGTTTAATTTGTCACAGACAGTTGGATGCTTTGCGTCTCTCAAGAAGGTGGTATAAGGGGAAAGAGGACAGAGTCAAATTCTCCTGATAGACTCCTCTCCCCACCCCACCCACTGGAAGAAGTCTGCAGGACCTGGTTCCCAGTTTGGTTATCATGGCCAACCTCATTGGGCTTGCTTGCAGGTGCAGCACCCCCAGTCAGGGGTAGGTCATTTGCCAGCCGGCCAACCGACCCCCCCACCACTCTCTGAGGTTTGGGCTCCAACTCAGGAATGTGCCTGATTCCCTTGGTTCACACATAGTATGGCTCTTTGCAGGAAGGGGTGCAGAGCTTCCAAAGTTGAGTTGGTGAGACTCCTATCTATCCTTGTCATCCTGATAGGTATCATGTCAGTAATTTAATAAATACATTGTTGTAGCCATTTCCTCCAAGAAATTTACCTGTTTTTATTTAAAAAAAGAAGAAAACAGTGACATGTAGACTAGGCTAACCTTTTTTTTTTATCATAGAATAATTTTTTATTGTTATATTCCAATGGCAGGAGTAGACATATACTTTGATTAGTATATGGAATACTTGAAACAAGCAATCCAGCTGAAATGTATCTTAAGACTTTAACAAAATGATGAATATAAGTCTGTAAATTTTAAAGTTATAGTCATGCACAGTCCTAATACATTTTTGGCCTCAAAGCCATAGTCAACTACATGGTAATGCAGGAGTCCCTGTGGGGAGAAGAATAGGAAGGCTAATGCACCACAATCAGTATAAATGAGAATCCAGATCTCTCAACTGGCAATGGAGAAAGAGGTATAGAGAGGCAGATTGGCCATGGGAGGAAAAGAAAGAAGTAAGGAGACGAGGCCAACCTTTAAACTTTGATTACGTGGTTCCCTGAGAATGTAGCATTGAGGTGCAGCCAAGTACCTTCAGCCAATCAAGAACTGATCATAGCCCACGATATGGCACACTTTCAAAGTGTGTTATTGCATTTATGAAATAGATTCTTTGGATTCTTTTTTTAACTGAAAGTATATTAAGTTTCATCAATAACTATAGAATAATATATGGGCAGGTGTGTGTAACCAGAAATTTACATGCACCTCAGGTGTGGGATGCTACAATAAAAGCATCCCATGCTGAGGTTGTGTGTAAAATTCTGGGTTTACACACATCCTCCCATATATTAGTTTCTGTAATTATTGGTAATAATGTTTTTGTGTGTTTCAGCACAGTTCAACCAGTGCAGCACTTCTGTCAGAGATAGACACACACACACACACACACACACACACACACACACACACACACCATGTTGAGTGAGATGTTTAGCCAGCCTACAGACAGAGTCAGCACAGTGAGCTTTCTGTGGGGGAGTTTGATTGACAGGTGCTGATTACAACCTTCCAGTTATAACCAAAAATATCAACACGGGAGGTTGTAACGGGATATAAAAGTGTCATTATTCATGTGTAAGAAATGATCACTATTAATTAAAAAATGATAAGACAATCATGGCAAACAGCAGTACATGGCATTTGATCTAATTAGGCATTACATTTCATAACTTTGCAGGTTTAACATAGCAACCAGCTATTGTAATGATCGATTACACTTTACTATTTTTTTAAATGCACAAATTACTTTCACATTTTAGTAACTATTTTAGGGCTGTATGCACTAAGTGGCCCAGTACACACCAGTAAAGGTGTGTACTGGGATGAACAACTGTGCACCGCCTACCCAGCCCCTGCCAGATGTACAGGACTAGGATGCATGACCCCCCAGCTCGCCCAATGTGTCGCCACATAGATCAAAACATGAGGCAGGGCTAGCTGGGGGGACAGACATCAGACAGACCATGGCTTCCGACTGGAAGCCCTGACTGACTCTACAGTGGATCCCCCGCTCTGCAGCAGCAGGTGATCATAGGACATGGCAGCCCACAGAAGGACTGCCATGTTCCCTACAGCCAACTGGTGTTTTTTCTTGGTCCCACTAACTGTGTCCCACAGTCATCATCCACCCCTCCAACCCTCTGTGGCAAGGAAGGGTGTTGGAGTCTATGGCTGCGAGGTGACATGTGGCATCTGGATGCTGGTCTGAGGTGTGTGTGCGCCCATTACGGTTGCCCTCTGGCCGGCGTAATGGAACCCTCCCCTATACTGACCTAGTGGAGAATATTCAGCATTGAGTATGCTGCATTCTGCTGACCAAATGCCAGCACACCCCACCCCCTGCCTGGAATGGCCACACAGTTGCATAGGTTCCAGCATAGACAGCCCCGGGCAGGGCTGTGCAGTGAGCACTCAGCAATCATGCATTTACTAGTGTCTATTGGATACCCAGGATGTGTATCCTGGCCCTACGCTCTGTGCATCATGGAATGTAGGGCTGGGAGCTCTCTGTGCATAAGTCTTTAGTGCGCATGTTTATGTCGAAAAGCATTAGTACTGTAAAGGTGTTACTGTATGTGATTTTAACTATTGTGTGGCACTGAGACATGCTAATCAGTGAAACTCTGGGACGAGGCATAAAGCTGCAGTTTTTTTAAATATTGGACACCAGTATTGACTTTGCCTGTTTTTTGATGCATTGGCCAGGGGAGGTATCTGGGATATTTATGTTCATCAGGGCCTGGTAGCACAGCCAGTGTGGGACTAAGTAGGAGTTCTGTTTAAAAATGTCACAGGCAGCAGTGGCGGTGATTTAAATCTCAGTGGGATTAAAGGGGAGGAAAGCTGGTGTAACCAGTGTGACTGCAGGCATAGGGTTTGTTTCAGCATTGATGCTGGTGGTCATCAATTTGTGATTGGTCCTTCTGCAGTCAGTGGCAATTAAACCACAGCCTGTGGCATTATGTTTGCCAGTGTGTGAACAGTGCTCCTGTATTTGTGTTGAGCATATGCTGCTCCTGTGACTGTGATTTGAGCCTCAACAGAAGTAAGCAGGGGGTTGCATCTTTAGCATGGACTAATGTGTGGGGGGTTGTTTAAACATCGAAGTCAGCCATCATCAGTTGGTGGCTGGTTCCACCATGGTTGGTAACTTCACTCTTGTGATTATATGGGCCAGGTTGTAAGTATGATCTGTTTTTTTTTTTTTTGAATGACCATGTTGTGCCATGAGCAGTGAGGTTCTTCAACCCTTTGGTTCCACTACTTCTTACAACAACAGTGCCCTATTCATATTCCACAGTGGATTTAAACTTCCTATAAGCAACATAAATTTTTAAAACTGGCAGAGTCAATGGTATGGTATATTGTTCTTCCTGCCACCACAACACATAATTTTTGGTGGACAATGAAAGGGGAAACAGAATGCATTATCTTCTTCAGGGGTATCTCAGTCATCAGGCAACACTGTAGGAACCTTCACCGTTGGCGAAGAGGAATTTACACAGAAGATTTTCAGCAGTACAACTGGCGATGTCATCAACCTGTATCGACATGAGTGACCTCACTCCCTCCTCAGTTCTTTCTCACCATCGACTCGCTCGCATGGGTCTCCATGGACACTCCATTGCAGTATTTGCACCTTTTTTTTTTGCCTTCAACTTTAATTTACTTATCTTTTAAAAATCACTTTTTCAAAGAGATTCCTCTTTTTTGTTTATGTCAAGAGTTAATCCTTCAACTTCTGTCTTCCATCGCTGCCGCTATGGGAAGAAGATTGCTTCCACAGATGAACTCTCTCTCTCTCTCTCTCTCTCTCTCTCTGTATCTGCTGTCTTGGGCCTGACCATGAAGTTTTGACTGTGAGCTCTGCCAGAAGTTTAACCAAACATTCCTCAGGTGATGCAAAATGGCTTTTAAACAATTCCTAATGGATCAACAGGTAGCCAGCTCCAGTCGCCCACCAGTTCTTCAAGCTCCCAGGCCCCCAAGGCCCGAGATAAGTCCTTGGGGAAAAGTCATAAAAAAGAGATCGCGACCGCTCTCCCCAGTGATGATGTCACTCCCCGTTGATCTCTCCTTCTTCGGGGGATCTTCATTGTCTGCAGCCACATTGGCAATAAGAACTGCTGTGCAGGTCTCTGTGCCCACCTGACCCATACCAAGAGCACCTCCGCCTAATTCTCAGGGTGGCTGACCAACGACCTCCAGGTTATTGGTCCCTCCATCATCGACGACAGGCTCATCATTGACAGCTCTCCCGTCAAAGCCTGGCCCTTCTACCTCCAGGGCAAAGGCTCGTCAGGTTCTCAGGACCAGATAGGTGGGTCATCGACACTTATGCCATCAAACCTCCCTCCATTGATGATTACTGTCGACCTGAACAAAGTCCTGAACAAGTTCACTAACGTGATTGTGCAGCAACTGTCTGCCTTAAACAGGCCCCCTCACCGGCACCATCAACAGCAGCTTCGTTGTCGACACTTGTTCATCGGCCCCAGGAGACTCCCCATGAGCCACCGCTACTGCATCCAAAGCCAGACCCAGATGCTGAGGTGGGCGACGTTGAGGAGAAGTGTCACTCAGATCTCATTCTTCCTGATGATGTGGAGGAATAAGAGGAAGGGATCCTGTTCTCTAACAAATCTACAGCCTCTTCTCTCAGTGAGGACTCTGTGAAACATACTCCTAGGTATCCTTCTGAGTACCCCACATATTTTAATGTGATGAAGCAGCTGTCCTCAGCCATGGGCTTACACACTGAGGAAGAGGATGCCACCAGAAAACACCTGGTGGATTTCCTGGAGGTTCCTGAATCTCCCCAAAAGATCATTCCTCCAATGCTGACAGCCTTGAAGAATGCAACCAAGGCAGCCTGGCACAGGCCAGACATGGTGCCAGCTATGTCTGCAGGGTGGACAAACTTTGTCAAGCCCTCCAGGGTCTTCCCTGCTATGCTACCCAGCCTGAGACTGACTCAGTGGCCATTAAGGCAGCTCATGACAGAACTAAGGTACCTAAGCCCTTTAGTTCCCTTCCCCCAGGCAAAGAGTCTTGTAGAATTGACCTCTGGGGTAAACAGGCTTATGTCTCCTCTACTTTAGGTTTGAGGATTGCAAACTATCTGTCACACATGATAACATTTTATTACAGTTTTGGATGCCTCTACCCACTTGTGCTTGTGTAAAAAATGTATATATCCAACACTTTGTCTTAATTCCATTATTTGTCTTGTTTGTGTATATTTTCACTTTTTTTTTTATTTTGCTCCTTTGTAGTGTTCTGTTCCTGTAATACTTCTTTTGCTTTGGACTAGGCCCATAATTCTCATGGCATCTTCAGGATTAATGCTCATTGCTGTGGATATGATGTCCGTCATTCCCCCTAACTCTGAAAATGTTGCCATTATTTAAATAATTCCTTTCTTTTTTGGGAAACTGAAAAGAAGCCCCTTGTTTAGATCAGAGAAAAAATATATATGTTATTATATTTTTAAAGGAATTATTTGAGAAAAAAAGTGAAACTATAAAATAAAAAGTAAAATAATGGAATCAAGACAAAGGGCCAGATATTCAAAACTTTGCCCCGGGGCTAAATTAGCACTGCCCAGAGTGCTAAATTAGCCCGGATCCAATAGCCCGGTATATTCAAAAGGTACAACCCTGGTGCCAAACCTGCTGAATATAGCATGCTAAGGAAGCTGGGCAAACTGGGTTGGGAATGCAGTGCAAAAATAGCCTGGGAATAAGACAGCTCTGAATATAGCAACCAGGAAGTGCAAACCACAACAGCAACCCAGTTCACAGTGATGTGAAGGAAGGTAGAGGTGACCTATGTGGCCAATGTGTGTGCTAGCAAAGGAGTGGAGTCAGTAAAGCTGCAAGAAGCAGCACATGTGAAATTACATTGTGCAAAAATGTACAATGTTTCTGAAAAGTTTGCACTGCGTAAACAGATTTGCGCAGGTTTAGCGTGGAGCTAGGCCGTTTGCCCGGCGTAATCACGTTTACCCAGGGCAAAATTTTGCTGTATTCAAAAGTGACATGCAAATGACCTACTTGGGTAGTCTGTGGGCAAACATCCAGATTAGCATTTCATTATGACCTGATTTTAATACAGTTTTCCCAGCGCTATTGCAGGGTCTCACAGCTCCATCTGTAGGTCAGTCTGGAAGTACAGGGGCTGGCTGGGTCTGCCCACAGCTCCACCTGTAGGTCAGTCTGGCAGTGCATGGTGGTAGCTGCAGGCTACAGTTGTACAGTACAGCATAGAATATTGTGCCCCAGGGAACTACACAGCACAGGCACAGGTGGTGGTTCTGCATGCAATTGTCAAACTGTAGTTCATGCTGCAGTACACAGCAGACGCTACAGTAGCAAGGGGGCCAGTAGTGTGAAGGACACAGCAATGCTTATGGTGTGTAGGGCAGTGATGAGCACTGCACTGTACACACTGACAGGCCCAACCTGCAGGTGTTTACTGACAGTGGACATTACTGTTATGCTGTTGTGCGACCCACAGATGCTGCACCACTGGCATGGGATGCTCACAGTGACATATACATGGCTAGCTGTGTGTGCTGTGGTGTCTGTACAGATGTGCAATATGTGGCTGGGGGAGCACATATCATCAGACAGGCACACTGGTGTTGGGGTATTCCTAACACTGGCCCATGTGCACTGTGTGGCTTGTCCCAGCCTTGTGGCTGCACACAGTCTGTGGTGCAGCCTGGCCACTTGTACACCCTCCCTTCAACACCCTCCATGCCCACAGTGCTGCATGTGTGTACTGGCATCTGTTGGTGTCCACTGAAGGTTGGTCTCCAGGTGTGTGCTGTATGGCCACACTGACATGGTGTACACTGGGATCCAGGTCACCACTTACTGCCTGGCATGGCTGGGACTGGTGGCAGATGATGGCATCATAGGGATGCGATCAGTGAGCAGCATGTATCCTCTATGTCTGGCTTATTTCTATGTGTCATACTTACTGGTTAGGGTTGCGCAAAGTCACGCAAAAGTCATGCAAAGCCATGCAAAGTCACAAATTCACGCAAAGCTGGTTTGCCCAGAGTTAAAACTAGCTTTTCCTGGGTGGTAATTTACACTGTGCAAAGTGTTGCGCTAAGTCATGCAAAAACACTTTGTGCGGGGCTATTCGCTGAATATAGCATTGTGCCTGTATTCATGTACATGCCCCCTCAGTTTGCCCCATGGATACATTATAATTTTGCCTGGTGCTAATGCAGTGCGCGCGCGCTATTTGACTTTTTGAATATAGTGGATCTGCACTAACCCGGTGCTAACCCTGCACAAATGGTTTGAGCCCGGCACAAAGTTTTGAATATCTGGCCCAAAGTGTTTGATATATACATTTTTTACACAAGCACAAGTGGGTAGAGGCATCCTAAACAGTAATAACACTGAAAGAGTCTGGTTACTAGGAACTCCCCACCAAGGAAGAAGAGTATTACACTGAAGAAAAAGGGAACACTGGGACACTGTAAAAACATAATAACAAAAAAATATATAATAACACACATATTGTAAAATACTAGAATGCAAGTTGGAAGAAAGGCATGGCTGCCACCCAGGCCCTTTTGGAAGGCACTCAAAAGCAGTAGCTGCTACAGTGCCTCCAAGCGGCTGAGGATGTTAGCAAACACCTCCTCAGAGACCTGTATGACATGGATGGCACAGTCGCCAGGGCAGCTGACATGGGCATATGCCTCCGAAGACACTCCTGGCTCAGAGTTTGTGGGTTCTCAGCTGATGCGCAGCAAGAAGTGCTTAATGCCCCTTTCAATGGCACCAAGCTGTTTTGCCCTGATGTCCAGGACATCATAGATGACCTGCAGGCCTTGGATAGAGCCCACAAGTCTGTCCATTCCCTCTACAATACCCAACCAAAAGGTAGAGGATGGCCTCCTTTTTGTATACAGAACAATAGGCCAGGGACAGCGCCCCATCCCCAGAAAAAGTGTAGAGCCCAGGCTCTCTTGCCCACTCCCTCCAGTACTGGAGTAGCGGCCAAACACCCCAGAAGTGAGTGACCAGCCTCTGTGGCTGGATCCACCTCTGCTTGACTCCTTGCCAGACCCAATTCCACTGGTCCTGGACCAGGAGGTGGTGGTTGGAAGTCAGTTCTCCCTCCATCTGAATCAATGGAGAACCATAACTTCAGATGCATGGATTCTGCAGACGATAGAAAAGGGCTCATAGAGTAGCCTCCAGAAACCCTGCCTCTGCCCTCCTGTTATCCCCCAGCTCACCTGTCTGTTCTTTGGGAGGAGGTGCAGTCTCTTCTATGTAAGCAGGCCATCGTGCCAGTGCCCAGGCATCAAAGAAACAGGGGATTTATTACAGGTTCTTCCTGATCCCTAAAAAGACCAGAGATCTGAGGCCTATTCTAGATCTAAAGGACCTCAATCTGTATGTCCAGTACAAAAAGTTATGGATGGTAACTTTGACAGGCCTAATTCCCCTTCTCAAGACAGGGGATTGGCTCTGTTCACTGGACATGCAGGATGCTTACGTGTACATTTTGGTCTTCCCTCCTCAAAGGAGGTTTCTTCGTTTTGCCTTTCAGGGCAAGCATTATCAGTTCAAAGTGCTGCCCTTTGCCTTGTCCTTTGTGCTGTGAGTCTTTACCAAGTGCTTTGCAGCGGTCTCAGCAGCTCTCACAAGGGAAGACTGTATGTCTTCCCTTATCTGGATGATTGGCTCCTGAAGACCCTGACCAGGGAGCATCTTTTGCTGACTCTGGAGCGAACTCTCCAGCTCTTCCACTCCCTGAGCATTACCGTCAGTCTGCCCAAGACAGTTCTGATTCTGTCCCAAAGTTTACAGTATATAGGGGGCAGTTCTGGACTCAGCACAGTGAAGTGCCTCATAGCCCAAGCTGAGGAAGTTGCCCAGAGTTGGTACATTCCTGCCAGGATTTACCTTAGATTGCTGGGCCTGATGGCAGCTGCCATACCCACCATTCCACTGGCCAGGCTCCATATGCATGCCCTCCAGTGGACTCTCCAGGTACAGTGGGTCCAGCACATGGATGAGCTAGACCAACCAGTCCTAGTCTCTTCCACAGTATGCAAGGTACTGTAGTGGTGGATGAACCCCTTGAATCTGCTTCAAGGTGTCCCTTTCCAGACTTCCTCCCACATCAGATCCCAACCACAGATGCCTCAGGTCTGGGCTGGGGAGCGCACCTGGATCCCTTCCAGACCCAGGGTTCATGGTCCCAATGAGAAATCTCCCTGCAAATCAATGTTCTGGAGATGAGAGCAGTGCTCTACACCACACAGGCCTTTCAGGAACACATTGCTCCGAGCCAACTGCTGCTGCAGTCGGACAATCTAAGTGTTGTGTACTACATTAGCAAGCAGGGGTGGACTCATTCATATCCCCCTTTGCAGGGAGGCCATGAGAGTGTGGTACTGGTTGTTGGATCACAGTCTGACACTTTCTGTAGTCCACATGCCAGGCATGCTAAACACTCTGGTGGACAGTCTCAGCAGAACACAGTTCAGCATGCATAAATGGGAGCTTCTGTTATCCATCACAGAAGACTTATTCAACAGATGGGGTCATTCAGAGTTGGACCTTTTTGTGTCTCCACTATGTACAAAAAAGACCGATTTCTGCTTGCTAAATCCAGGCCTGGAGTTTTCTGGTGAGACGTGTTGTCTCTATCTCGAAGCGGGAGGTTTCTTTATGCATTCCCTCCATTTCCTGTGATTCAGAGGGTGGTAATCAAGTTGCAGATGGAGGGGGCCAGCATGATTCTGGTAGCTCCCTTCTGGCCTCGCCAGATATGGTTTCCTCTTCTTCAGCAGATGGCAGAGGAAACTCTGGTCCTGCTTCCTCTTTGCAGGAATCTGCTGACCCAGGCTCAGGGGACCCTGGTCCATCCCAACCTCAGGTCCCTCCATCTGCATGCCTGGCTCCTAAGAACATAGCCATTGCCAGGTTTGGGGTATCTAGCAGGGTGGTGGACATCCTAGTGGCCACCTGAAAGCCTTCCACTTGAGCCACATATGCCATGAAGTGGAAGCAGTTTGCCATCTTGGCTGCCAAGCATAGCTTAGATCCTTTCATCTGCTCGGTGACTCACATCCTGGACTACCTGATCTCACTCTCCGACTCAGGCCTTCAGTACTCTTCCTTCAAGGTCCACCTTTCGGCTATTTCGGCCTTTCATGAGCCCATGGGTGACTGCACGGTTGCTCAGTTGGATGTCTCCCATACCTTCCTTAGGGGTATCCTGCATCTGAAATCTCTAATCCATTCCCCTGTCCCAGCTTGGGACTTGAACTTTATTTTGGAAAAGTTAACCCTGTCTCGTTTTTAGTCAATTGCAACTTGTGATTTGTGCTTTCCCTCTTGGAAAGCATTGTTTTTAGTTGCAATTACTTTAGCTTGAAGAATTTCAGAGCTTCAGGCCCTCTGGTGCAAGGAGCCTTCTTTGATTTGTCACAAAGACAGGGTGTTCTTGTGCACAAACCCTAAGTTTCTTCTCAAGGTGGTTTCAGAGTTTACACTCAATCCACCTTCCTGTTTGTTTTCCTGAGCATGCCAATCCAGGGGAAGCACTGCTCCATACATTAGATGTGCACAAAACTTTGAAGTACTACCTGCTCAGGACTGTGGAGTCCAGAAAGTCAAAGCAATTGTTTGTCTCTTTCTGCCCAGGTAGAGAGGGCATCTCAGTTTCTAAACAGTGTTTATCCAAATGGTTGGCTAACTGCATTGTGTTCTGCTACAACAAGTACAAGAAAGAATCACCTGGTCCTGTCAAAGCTCACTCCACCAGAGGAATGGCTACCTCAATGGCTTGTTTCTGAGGGGGTCTAAGCCACGGACATTTGTGAAACTGCCACCTGGAGTACAGTCCATACTTTCACCAAGCACTACAGTCTGGACATTGCCTCTAGAGCCCACACAGGACTTGTCAGGGCTGTGTTACAGGGAATTCTGTCTCAAGTTTATGGAGTGTCCTCCTTCCAGACTGTCTGTTATGCACTTGCAACTGCTTGAGACTCATTCCTACAGTGTTACCTGATGAACGAGATACCCCTGAAGAAGACAGAATAGTTATGTAACAACTTACTGTAACAGTAGATCTTTGAGGGGAGCTCAGTCATCAGGTACATTTTCCCTCCCTCCATCCCCCTTCTTGGGATTCCTGTTAAGGAACTGGCTATCTGGTGTATCCAGCCTATTTTGCTTATGTCTGGGAACATCTATCTCCTTGGTCCCCCATGGCATGAGCCTAGCTCCCTTAGTTTCTGGGGGAAAGAATTGAGGAGGAAGTGAGGCCACTCATACCTGTATAAGGTTGATGACATCGACAGACCCAGTTTTACTGCTGAAAATTTTCCCTGTGGATTCCCCTTCATCGAAGGCAAAGGTTCTTATGGTGTTACCTAATGACTGAGATCCCAGTGAAGATCTACTGTTACGGTAAGTTCATTTGTGACTATTCTTTATAGCCACACCGCCTGTTGAAGAGTTTCTAGTGACCTCATAGCACCAAGGCTCATTTTGTCTGGATGTGAGTTTTTGGATTCTTGCACATGGTGCTATTGATGTGTAACCCCCCTACAAATGGGGGTTCCTAAAAGTTCCCCGGAACTCGTGTGTGCTCCCTGCCTGGTTGGTAGTCGGCATAAAGTCGCCAGAATGGGGGTCCGTGGAGTGCTTTATAAGGCCTCCGTGTGTTGTCCCTTTAAGGGCTGCCTGTTGCAGTCGGAATGGGTTAAAATGGAGGGGGGGGTTGAGTGTTGTCATGCTTGGCTCCCGGCCGGGCCATAGAGTAAGTGCCCCCTTCTGCCATCGCTAGTAGTGCAGGGGGAGCCCTGATAAAGGGATGTGAATGATTGCATAAAATGACATGTAAAAATAATGATAATATAGCTGTGCTAACCTGCCTTCCTTTGCAGCCAGGACTGTTTCGACTGATTCCTCCATCTTGGTCCCGAACTGTGAAATTGGACCAATCAGTACCTTGGAATCCCACAGAGTTGACTGACCAATAGAGGGACTGCTTGTATTTGGGAAAGGCATTATGGACTATAGCGCTTTCACACCACTGAGAGGCAGAGGAAATGACTGGCATGTGCAGCCAGCCAATGTAAGCGAGTGGCGCCGAACTTAAGGAGAGCCTTGCTGTTGGGGTTAGATGCGTTGTGGCTGAGGTGAAGAGGAGCTCTGTGCTTCTGCAGCAGGAGTATTCATGCAGGAAGCGTGAAAGGCCTAAAGCGACGTTTGCCCTTTCAAGTGAGTCGGACTAAATCCGTCGGCGGGCGGTCAGAGGAGGCTGTGTCCTGTACAGCTACCCACCAGGCTCGACCTGTAGGAGGACTGGAGAAAATTGCTGAATCGCGCTCGGTCCATGGGAGAGGTAAAAAGCTGCCTTTGCAGAGCTGGAGTGACTGTGAAAGCTGAAGAGCCTGGGAGCAGCTGCCTGGTGTGGTACCCCTCTGCTATTGCTGTTATCATATAAATGTGTGTGAGTTCAAGTTAATCCTGCTGCCAGAGAGGGATTCTGTCTTGATTGAGATAACCATATAAATGTACTATGAGACTTGTGAGTTCAAGTTAATCCTGCTGCCAGAGAGGGATTCTGTCTTGATTGAGATAACCATATAAATGTACTATGAGACTTGTGAGTTCAAGTTAATCCTGCTGCCAGAGAGGGATTCTGTCTTGATTGAGATAACCATATAAATGTACTATGGGACTTGTGTAGCTCAAGTAAATCCTGCTGCCATTAAAGGACTTTTGCCTGTTGCTGTTTACCATATAAATGTGTGGGGGCTTGTGTAGCTCAAGTAAATCCTGCTGCAAATTAAAGGACTTTTGCCTGTTGCTGTTTACCATATAAGTGTGTGGAGGCTTGTGTAGCTCAAGTAAATCCTGCTGCCAGTAAAGGACTTTGCCTGGTGCAGTTTGCCATATAAATGTGTGAGGAGACTCGTGGAGCTCAAGAGTAGCCCTGTTAACGTTTAAGGACCCTATCTTGTCTGGAGGTCGTGAGTACTAATTCAGGGTAGTTTCCCTGTTGATTTGCCACCTTGGAACCAAATGGAATTACTGTACTGCTGACTGTTTAACTAACTTTTCTTTCCTCTGTGTGAAAGGGCCCCTACCAGCTGCCACAGTTTGGACTAGCCACTAGGGCTTGGGTACCCAGGGACAGTAATTGATAGGGATAGGCCTGTGCACAGAGCCTAAATAGATAAATATAGTATAAGCTAATCAACTTGATTTTCTCCTGCCCTTGTTATATTCCCTCTTGAATAAATCAGATTGTTTTTCACAGCTCGTCCTGGCTATTGTATGCGTTAATGATGAACTGCTGTTTGGTGATTGCAACATAACTGTGCCTTACTTTGCAGGGGTCCCCGAAGAGCTGGATAATATTTTCCATGAGGTAAGTGTACTGGTGAACAGAATTGCTGCCACCAGTGGAGTCACTAGTGGGACAAGGGGAGTTGCAGTAACAGAGGGCTGTGACCGAGGCAATCTCGACAGTATTAACCCCGACCTCTGGGTGGAGGCACCCGTCCACGGATCTGGGCCCCTTACCCTGCCTCAGGGGGGCAGACAGGGGTAGTAGCCCTAAGGGTAGCGCCCCCTAGGGGTTACAGATGAAATAAATGTAAGTGATTCTGAGACAATCTATTGGAGTGTTCATTTCTTTTCTGTAGCCTGCATTCATTTATGAGCACCCGCACCCCTCCTGGAATGTGCCTGATTGTAGTTCTTACGATCTGTGGTGATGCTTATGTGAGATTTAGTAGAGCAGATGGTGCAGTCAGTGGTAACAGAAATGGCAACACAGTGGCTAGCTTGGTGGCACTGAGGGTTTAGATGCTGAATGCCACACCTCATGCTGCACTGGTGACCTGGGTTTGGGAATGGGACTGGGTCATTGGGGGTTGGTGGGGGGAAGGAAGGAGCAGGATTGAGCAGCTATAATAGCAGTTCTCCTCACCTGGGGAGGATCTCCATTGCCCCCCCATAGTTCTGTTTCCCTTGGGTGGAGGTCTGACTTGCAGCTCAGGTGGGCGGGGGTGACAAAGCACTGCGAGGGTGCCTCGGAGCCGTGGCATGCGCGTGTCTCCACACACGCATGTGCGACCGGTGCCAGACTAGGGCTAAAACAGGGACAAAAACCACATAAACTATAAATAAATAAATAAGAAATTGCAACACAGTGAGCCTTAGAGGGGTTGAAGTAGCAGATGCCATGGTAGCTACTGAATGTTGCGTGTGACCAGACCGGTGGCAGAGTAATGCCAAGGTAAGAGAAAAGTCTGATGACATGATCTGCTTTCTACTCATGATTACATAGTCTAAAATAATCATGGGTAGAAGGTGATCTCAGCCAGTAAGGTTGTTATATTCTTTTCATCCATTTTGTAACATGGCCCTAGCAAAGAGGATCAGCTAAGGTACTGAGGTATTTTATTCCTTAACCTTGTTTTTTTCATTCCCTTGGATGCTGTCCCATTGATGGCATTTAAAGTTCAAGTGCAAAAAAGGAGAATCTCCAGGATGCCCTCTGCCCCCTCAGGAGGGATGCCTTTTTCATGTTTTTCCTTGGGATTTACAATTTTGGTGCCATCCACAGTATGGTTGTCTGTATTTCTCATCACTAATAATATTGTGAAATAAAGATTTTGTTCAACAGATAGCAACAAACAACAATCCTTGGATCTTATTTGCAAAAGGGCTTCAGTTCGACAACATGTCTGCAAACATAGCCCTCATTCTTATGATAATCTTACCTTTGAGGGCCTGGTATCAGAATATATCAATCATGTTAAAATTATTTCTCGGCTGCTTTGCAAAGGTATCTGCCCATGATTTGGGTGAGAAAACTGCTTCTATCAGTTTGAATCTGGAGATCCAGATGACTTCCAGAGAGCACTGTGATACAGTACCAACACTGAGGATTTCAACACCTTGTGGGAATAACAACTTTTAAATAAAAAAAGCAGAAATGAAACACAAGGGAAACAATGTAGACGGAGTTCTGCAATTTTGGAAATTTCTAGTCATTGGTGTACTGATTCCCAGAATCTTACAACAGTGAAGAAGATTTGAATCATAATGCCAGTGCCAGGGGCTGAAGTCATGTGCTTGTGTATTGCTGTTGAGTCACTGCACAGGGTCTGGACAATGGACACTTTATACCGAACACAGGAACAAAAGAAAAGCACAGCTGTGTTCTTCCAGTTGAAAATGTAGAAAAAATCAAAACAAATTGCAGTAATTACTATACTTTTTACTGGGTTAAATAAAACTATTTCTCCATTGTGACTAGAGGCCTTCGACACTGTACCTCACAGAAGACTGGTTAACAAGCTAGGGAGCCTGGGGGTGGGCCACAAAGTGGAAAACTGGGTTAGAAACTGGTTGAGGGACAGGAAGCAGAGGGTGGTAGTAAATGAGATCAAATCCAAGGAAAAGAGGGTGATCAGTGGGGTGCCTCAGGGTTCAAACCTGGGGCCAGTCCTTTTCAATGTCTTCATCAGTGACATTGCTGAAGGGCTGGAGGGGAGAGTTTGTCTGTTTGCAGATGATGCCAAAATCTGCAACAGAGTAGACACTCCATAGGGGTCAAAAGAATGAGAAGGGATCTGGGAAAGCTGGAAAAATGGTCAAAGGTGTGGCTGCTGAAAGTTTATGCAAAAAAGTGCAAAATCATGCAGTAGGGTCGAAGAAACACTGCAGAGAGCTACAGAATGGGGGGGATTGCTGACAGTCACTAGGAAAGAGAGGGATTTATAGATAATCATCTCAGATGACCTAAGGGTGGCCATACAGTGTAACAAGGCTGTGGGGAGGGCCAGTGGGATGTTGGGGTGCATAGGGAGGGGTATCACTTGCAGAAGTAGGGAGGTGGTGATGCCATTGTACAAAACACTGGTGAGGCCTCATCTAGAATACTGTGTTCAGTTCTGGAGGCCGCATCTTCACAAAGACACAGACAGGGTGGAGGCGGTCCAGAGAAGGGTGACCAAGATGGTGTGGGGCTTGCATCAGAAAACATATGAGGACAGATTAAAAGACCTCAATATGTATACATTTGAAGAGAGGAGGGAACGGGGGATATGATGAAGACCTTCAGGTATTTTAAAGGCTTGAATAAAATGCAAGGGGGTAACATCTTTCAGAACAAGAGTTGTACAAGGACGAGGGGGCATCATATGAGATTGGAGGGGGGGCAGGATAAGGGGAAAAGTGAGGAAGTTTATTTTTTCACAGAGAGGATGGTGGACACTTGAAATTGCCGACCCAAGGAAGTGGCAGTTGCTAACACAGTGAGGGGATTCAAACATGCATGGGATAGACAAAAGGGAACCCTAGATGTGGGGAAGAGAGGCAAAAGCAAATGATCAAGAAGGGTCAGCAGGCACTGATGCAGGCAGGGAATACGAGCAGACTAGGTGGGCCTAGCAGTCCTTACCAGCCGTCAACCACTATGTTACTACGTTTCTTACTCCCCAGTACTCAAGGAGTTCATAACAACACCTCAACTGGGTCTAGTGGGTACAGACAGCAGTCTACTCTAGGAACCTATGAACTCTGACTTGCTGCTTGGCCACAGGGCGTGCTGCGGCATCAACACTTTAGCCCTCACTCCTTGTAGCGTGAGCTGATCACCTCTATGATGTGTCTGCAGCCCACTGGGTCAGAGATTTAAAGTTCCTCATAATAGGGGCATTGTTAGGACTTGGCCTCCAGGGCTGAGGCCCTGTATGTTTTATCTGGGGCCCCGAACCTTGTCCTGCATAGCCCTTTTTTTTTCTTTTAGTAAATGTCCTTCCTAATTTGACCATTTGTTCCCCAATCCCCTCCCTATCTTCAGCGCCTCCCCCATCATGAACTTTTTCTGGACTCAGCAATGAACGGCCATACAATAGAACAGCAGGATGACAGCAGCAGCAGCGTGACTGCTCAGTGAATGATTGGTTCACATCACACCCACTCTCATTCTCAGTGCCGTCACTCTCTTGCCACTCGGTTCTCTGTGTTCTCATCAGGATGGATGTGATGTGTTGCTGGCTACCAGACCAGTCCCAGAAGTCAGAACTGCTTAAAAATGTGAGTAATAGCCTGGTTTTGAATGCTTGAGCTGGGGGAATAAGTTTGCACCGAAATAAATAGGCTAACCTAAAACAAAGGAGTTTGAATAACCAGTGAACCTGTGCTGACCTGTTTTCTGTCTGCCACCGTGCACTCATGTAGACTTCCTTGACGCTATGTTTCTCTCTACCTGTTTCTCTCAATTTCTTTACAGACACCCATAAAGAAACAGGCTTGGAAACCAGCTAGTCTTTGCAGGAAATAGAGATGTAGATTTTTGCAGCTAATACTCAGATGAAGTACCCTAGTGTTAGTGGCACTGATGTCGTCAGCACTACTACTCCTAGGGCACTTCATCTGAGTATTAGTTGCTCAAATCTTACACTGTCTATTGACATCACAGTACACTATTGTACAAGCACTAATTCAGTTGAGGGCACCAGGGCTGTACTGCGGGAGACTTGTTGCCCTAAAACTTCAGCAGTCTTCTCTGCAGGAATCCTACAATGATGCAGAAGCCTGGTTTACTGAGCACAGGCTCGTAATTAATCTAAAGAAAACCAAAACCATGCTCTTTGCCCACCCCCAAAATAAATCCAGTAACTATCCTCTCGCAGTCCACTCCACCTCTAAACTCCCTATTGAGCTAGTTCACTCTTATAAATACCTAGGTATAACCTTTGACCCTGCCCTCTCTTTTCATGTCCACATCTCTGCCCTTGCCTCAGCCTCTAACTCTCGGCTGGGTATCCTCTATCATCACAAAAACTGCCTCCCCACGGATGCCCTCCGACTTGCAGTCACATCCTCTGTTCTATCTCTGGTAGACTATGGCCTACCTGTGTATGGTGCAGCAGACCAGACTGCCCTGAACAAGATCCGCCTCACCTTAAACAAGGCCTGCAGGCTCATAACTGGGGCTCCTAGTCTAACCCACACTTGCCATCTTTACACCATGGCTAATCTACTCAACCTAGATGAGCGCCTCAAATACCAAACCTGCCTCCTAACAAAAAAATCTCTCCTTGGGCTATCCCCACCGGGTCTGTCAACCACTATCCACCATGCTAACCCTACAGTGCATACCCGCATATCCCGCAAAACTGCACTGGTTATACCGGCGAGAACCTCGCAAGGTCAAAGGGCTTACCCCTACAGAGCCCCCTGTTGGTATAACACCCTCCCTGCTGGAGTCACTGATGCCGCCTCGTTATCGTACTTCAAAACTAGTCTTAGAAATTACCTGCTCTCAACATGCAGCTGTATCTGCCTCTAAGCCTACTCCTATCCTCCCAGACAAGGCTCACTGAGCCGCTCTCTGACCTTCTGTCCAGCTCTACCTTTACTTGCTACTATCTTCCCCACACTCCTCTTCTGATACCTCCCACCCAGCCTTACCTTTATTCTTCCACTGAATCAATCTCCATGTAACTACTGTATATTGTCTACTCTGTAAAGTGCACATGTAAGCCTGTTTGTATACTGCGTTTGACAAATGCCTGCATTTTCTGGCTGCTTCCTAATTGTTCTCAGATGTTTTGTCTGCTTGGTTGTTTGTTTTCCTGCACTGTTTTGTCCTCACTGTGATGAGGTACCTTTGTAAATGAGCCTCTGGCTCAAAGGTTGTTAAACTGATGTTCCAATAAATAAATAAATAAATTTATGTATCGAAATCAATTCTTATGATTTCCTGGAATGTAGGCTTCATAGTTTCAGAAAGAACGTTTTGGACTAAGACATACTTTGCTGTGTTATTTATATATGGAATAGTATAAATGGATGATGGTTATTTGAGTACCAGCTATTTTAAAAAGTACACATGAGTGACCATGGAGGAAAAAGGATGTCAGTGGTTGCAGTGCTGAGAGGTGAGAGGTTGGGGGTAGACCAGCAATTGTACGAACTTAAGGCATTAAGGCAAGCATGAACAAAGCAAAGGGGAAAAAGAAGAGTGGAAGACACAAAATAATGGAACAAAGTTGGGAGGGAGCAAGGAAAATGTAGCAGAAATGTGTTATTTTGCACCAGAAAAAACAAACATTTCAACTGCTTCTGGGGACCTTGGTGGCTCCCAGACCCCTGGCCTCTTGTTTTGGGGTCTGGGCCCTAAATAATATCTCATGCTAGCAATCCCTCTGGATACATATAGCTATATTTTGTGGTGGCAGCACCTGCTATTAGGAAACAGCTGCCCCACAAGCATAGAAAGTCCCCCTCTGTAGAATCATTTAAACAGAGATTGAAACATGACGTATTTTTAATGGGATACCCCTTTTACACCTGAAACAATTTTCCAAAGTTACCTTTTAGAATGTACCAATTATTGACTGACGGTACTGCTGTATTTTGTTATTTTTGTAAGGTGCTGGAGCCTGTGGAATTGGGCACCTAAGAAATAAAAATACTACTACTTCTGCTATATGATTGTTATATGTTGGCTGCATTTTTTATAACTCAGCTTTATTCAAGTCTTTCATGCAATACACAGATGTAATAAATCATAGACATTTGGTATCAGATACAGGTAATCTTACACTTCTTTTCTACAACAACAGAGACAGCGTATAACAGGAGAATACATTGGTTAATCTTTCTTTCTAATACAACATGTTAGTTAACTACATATGTCCTTCACGTGTCACAGTTCTTCCATTTTACTGTTAAATGTGTACTACAGGGCTATGAAAACCTGGGCTTGTCTGCAGGGGTCTGATATTGAAAAGTTAATGCAAGCATTAAGGGGTATTTGCCCGCACTAACCAGGTTTTGAGCCTGATTTGTGTTTGGGATTTAAATTCAGAGACCCCCACAGTGTGGGCAAAACCTGCTAGTGCCCCGAACACTAACATACCACTGTGCCCATCAAATGAGGGAGTCGCACTCTGCATATGGGTGCAGCAACACAGTGGTTTGCACCAGCGATAAATGCTACCCAAACGGGTGCTATTTACCCACCTTTGCAAACCTCTGCTTAATGGGGCATAAGTTCCTGTTGGCAGGTGGCAGTACTGCAGCTGCCTGCCCCTCCAACCCCAAACCCTGGCCTGTTGAAACAATGGGTGCCCTGGTATCCAGTGGCGTCTCCTGCCCACAGATTACCTGTCCCAGTACCTGTAGTGTGTCCCCATCCCTGTAAGTGTAGTGATTTCTTGATGTCCAGTGGCACCACCCACCCTCTGATACCCATATTAGTATAGTAAGTGTCAGCTCTGGCATCTAGTAGCATCCCACACTCTCTGACCCCCCGGCCTGACATGCCTAATTAGTCCCTGGTGTCTAGTGGTACGTATGGGTACTACACGTGTGCTCCCTGTCATTGCAAATGACAGCTGGCTGATGAAGTGAGAGGAGGTCTGTGCCAGTTGCTGTATCAGACCCTCTGCATGGCACCATCTACATTGGTATGGAGGGGTTGACTAGGTGGTGTTCTCAGTGCAGGTGTTGCGAGGTGGGCTGCTAGCCACCAAGGAGCCAGGATGGCACTGGAACGCATGCTTAGTGGGTGGTCGGATAGCACTAGACACCAGGGACTAACTAGGTGTGTTGGGCTGTGGGATCAGAGGGTGGAGATGCCACTAGAGACCATGGCCAACACTGACTATACTAGGGTGGGAACTGGAAGATGAGGAGTGCCACTGGACACCAGGAAATCACTACACTTACAGGGACAGGGGCTTGAATGGCAAGGAGTGCCACTGGACACCAGGGAACACACTACAAGTACCAGAACGGGTGATTGGCAGGTGGGAGGGCGCCACTGGACACCAGGGAAAACACTACAATTGCAGGGATGGGTGATCGGATGGTGGGGGTGCACTGGGTACCAGGGTAATTATGACCAGTATGGGGATGGGTGATCAGAAAGTGGGGGTTGCCACTTGACAACAGGGAAATGCTACAGTGACAGGAACAGGTGTTTGGAGGGTTGAGGGTACCACTTGCCACCAGGGACTCACTATACATGTCAAGCCAGGGGATCAGAGGATGGGGGGGCCCTTAGATACCAAGGCACATATGTGTCATCCAGGGATGGGTGAGTGGGGAATGCCACTAGACACCAGGGAAAATGGGTGTTATATTGGAGCAGGTGATCAGAGGGTGGCAGGTGTCACTAGACACCAGGCAGTACATTCAAATTGAGGAAACAGGCATTCAAAGTGTGGGGGGGGGCTGCTTGCCACTATGCCTGATGTGGCAGGTGACAACAGGAGCGGCACAAACCTGTCATCACTTCTCATGTGATTGAGCCCAAAAGGGGCATGCATATGGCCCCTTAGTGCCTTGTATGTCCAATGAGCTCATTTGCATGTTGTGGCTGAATATTGCACCACGGCTCCCGGTGCTATCTGGTCAGGGGGTGCAGTTATGTATGGTCTGCATATAGTCCAGATCCAAGCTGGGGTAACACTGCTTGACTTAGCAGTGCACCGCCATTGCCCTGTTTTCAGTCAGATAGCACCAGGATGCTATCATATTGTTTCCTCAGTTACTCACAATGGTGGTCACTATCTTGATTTGGTCTTCCTCCTGGGGATCGAGGCCTCCGACTTGGTGGTGGAATCTGTCGGTTGGTCCGATCACTACACCGTTGGGTTCAATTTTTCGACCCCCCTGTGTAGGTCGGCCCCTGTGGAGATGGTCAGTTATCACCCTTTGCGGGATGTGGTCCCTGAAGACCTGATGGCAGTGATGGACCTCTCGCTGTTTGGCAAGACCAGCACAGATCCTGAGCTGTTAGTTATGGCCTATAATAGGACCATTTCTTCAGCTCTCAATCTGATTGCTTCTGTCCAAGTTTGCCACCTCCCGCTTCGCCTTGGGGCCCCATGGTTTGATGGGACTCTAAGGGAGTTGCGGAGGCAAGGGCGTAGGTTAGAGCATCGCTGGTGTAGGACTGCCTTAGATGCCGACCACCTTACTTTGTTAGAACATTACAAACTCTATCAAACAGAAATTTCCTGTAAGAAGGCAGAATTCCTATCCAGGGAAGTCACTGTCGCACGGAATTGACTGACTCAACTCTTTCGAACTGTTGACAGGCTGTGCAACCCAGCCTGTCAGCAGTTCCGTCAAGTATTTTCACAAAATGAGTGTGATGAGATTGCTCATTTCTTTGCGAATAAGGTGGCTGACATCAGGCAGGAGTGTCGCCAGCTTCACTCTATGGGGGATGCTGTTGGTCGATGCCTGGTCACAGAGCTCAGAGTTTCCTGGAGCACCTTTGATCTGCTGGAGTTCGTGGACATTATGAGGATTATCCAGGGGATGCATCCCACTTGCTGTAATTTAGGTCTGGGTTCTACCTCCCTGATTTTGGGTTCTAGTGACATCATAGGCCTGGTCTTAGCTCAGATTGTCCGGTGCTCTTTGGACTTGGGTGAGTTTCCTAGCTCCCTGAAGGAGGGGGTGGTGACACCCCTCCTGAAGAAAGCTTCTTTAGACCCGGAGAACCTAGCAAACTACAGGCCTATCTCTAACCTTCCTTTTGTGGGAAAGGTTATTGAGAAGGTTGTGGCAGCTCAACTAGAAAACCATTTAACCATCCATAATTTATACGAACCTCTCCAATCGGGTTTTTGTAAGAGGCATAGTACTGAGACTGCTCTGCTTCGGGTGCTCAGTGATCTTCTGATAGCGAGAGATCAGAGACACCACTCTATCTTGGTACTCCTTGATTTATCATCAGCTTTTGACACTGTGGATCATGGGGTTCTGCTTGAGCGCTTGAGGTACATCTGTGGCCTGTCGGGGATGGTTCTCAGATGGTTTACATCTTTCCTCAGTGGTAGAATGCAGAGAGGTGTCTCAGGAATATTTTCCTCTGAAGCTTTCTCTCTGCCTTGTGGGGTACCTCAGGGCTCGATGCTGTCACCCATGTTATTCGCAGTGTATATGCTGCCCCTCAGAGACATTGTAAAACGGTATGGCCTGAGGTTTCACTGCTATGCTGATGATACCAGCTCTACTTTGTCTTTTGCCCCCGACCAGGTTAGTGCTATCTCAGTATTGAACAGCTGCTTTGTAGAAATCCAAGACTGGATGAGTGACAGCAGTTTAAAGCTGAACCCGGGAAAGACTGAGGTTTTGGTAGTGGACCCGGGTCATAGGACAGAGGAGTTGAGGACTGAGGTCCCCTCTGGTTTAGTCCTGGGGGGTGCCAGATTCTTATCTCTGAGCGGGTGCATGACCTAGGAGTGGTTCTTGACGATGGTCTGATCCTTCATCATCAGGTGTCGGCAGTCGTCAAGCTGACCTTTTACCATTTTAGGAACATTGCTAGGATCAAGCACCTTATTCCATCCAGCGACCTGCCTGTTTTGGTCCACGTATTCATGACATCGCGCCTTGACTACTGCAACTCCCTTTACCTAGGGCTTCCCGGGGTTGATATCCTCCACCTGCAGCTAGTGCAGAACGCTGCAGCATGTTTGTTGACTGGGATATCTACGAGAACCCATATTACCCCAGTGCTGTGTGATTTGCACTGGCTGCCTATTTAGTGGTGGATCACCTTTAAAGTAGGTCTATTGACTTACAAAGCCCTACATGGACAGGGTCCTGATTACCTGAAAGAGCTCCTGGTCCCTTACACCCCTCTGCAACACCTCCACTCGGCTGACGAGGGGTTGCTAGAGATTCCGAAGGTAAGTTTAAAGTCATCTGGTGCGCATGCCTTTGGGTTTGTTGCCTCTACCCTCTGGAATTCTCTGCCCCATCAGCTACGTGAGTGCATGACAGTGGGGTGCTTTAAGCAGGCTCTGAAGACCTTCTTGTGGGATAAAGTATAGCCTGAATTCCCTTGATTTTATGTGTATTTATTGTATTTTTATTTTATTTGACTGTGCAGCGCCTTGATCTGTAAAAGGCACTATATTAAATAACATTTATTATTATTATTATCCACCTGACTATGGCAACCTCTGGGTTGGATGCAAGTGCATGCACAGTGCAAACCTTTGCACTCCATGTTTTGCACATATTTGAATATTTGGCCTCAGGAGCTTGCATGTATATGCAGCCATGGCTTATTGTCCTAGAAGTTTGAGTTGCAGGTTCGAGGGAGAAAAGAAATGGTAACCTGTGTTTTAGACCAAGGAAGAATAAAACTAAAATTGTAACTGTATTAAACATTGTCATAAAACTAAAACTCTGTGCAGGTTCCTTTATTTACATTTTGTTCTGAAATTATGTTATTGTAATGGGGTGGGGGGTGGGAAGGGTTGCCTCTTATATGTGTATTAAGTTTCTTCCTGCATATTTAGGAATAAACCCATCTTTTATTTTCCTCCAAACCCTGTTTTTGGGTGGAATAATGCAGTAAATTTACCCCTAAATAGGTAAAGCAAGGCTACCATAGGTAGGCTGATAGAACCCTTTTTCTATGGTCTTCCGGGGGAGAATTCTCACTCTTCCCCCTGTTTGGAACCATTTTCTGTAGTCCCCTGTAGGTCCCACTGGTGCCATGTCAGCCACCTAGAGTTATGTTTTTCCTCCTGGAGATTCAATTTTGCAGATGCCAACTCCATATCATGGATCTGTTGTATCCTGTTCCACCACTCCTCTATTGTAGATGGATCTATCTGCAACCAGTGGACTTTAATACATTTAAATGCTGATATTAGAAATATGAGGGCTATCATTTGGAAGTCTGTACTGAAAAGGAAAATGGTTGGGAATCCCAGCACCCAGTCAGTGAATGTGTTTGGAATTTGTTTTTGAAGAACTTGATGGACCTGTGTCTGGACCTCTGTCCAGAACTGAAACAGCACAGGGCAACCCTGAATATGTGCTAGAGACAGCCAGAGGTACTAAAATATCTAAGATTTTCCATGCTATCCTTACTTTTTCTAGGAGGTCTTCCTTGGCATTATGCAATAGTTGCTTTATACCAGAAATACATTTTTACTTGTCTTTCAGTATTATCACCCGGTATATGTAGTCTTCCCAGGGAGTTGAAGTTCTAGATAGTTCTTCCTTGTGATTATCACTGTTAATGAAATGCCAGACCTGGAGACATTTATGGAAATATTGGTTTGCCAGGCGAAATTAGTTTTCAGTGCTTGAAATGTCATTCAGGACCCATTTTCAAGCAGCTGAGTAAGTCTGGTCAGCCCACTGCATTCCCATCTAGCATATCCGTTATCTGGGTTGAAGAAAGTCTCCAGAATGTCTAATAAATGAGGTAGGTCCCAGTGGATCAGTGGACTGTAATATTTTCCTGGCTATGCTCAGCAATGTCAGACTGTGTTTGAATTAGATGTTATGTACCCTTCTGGTATAATCAGAGAGTGTCGCCACTAGTGTAAAGTTAAACAGTGGCTGGTCCCCAGTTGCTGTGTTCTCAATTTTGTACCTGCCTGATGTAGATCTCTGCTTGGCCCAGGTGCATGCTACGGTCATCTGACCAGCCAGATAGTACAGATGTAAATCTGACAAAGATAGGCCACCCTCTTCCCAGGCATATGTTAGGGTGGTCTGATTAATACGAGCTATGTTCTTCTCAAGTAAATGTGTGTATGCTCTTAAGTAGAGGGTTCCAGTGGGTGTGGGTAAAGGCAAAGTCTGGAGCAGAAACATGTATCTGGGCAGCTGGTTAATTTTAATGGTTTCAGTGCAAACTGCTAAGGAGAGAGGAAGTAGGGGCCACCTCACCAGCTCTTGTACTTTGGTCCAGAACTTGTGATAATTAATACTGAACAACTTGGAAGTGTCTAACACAACCTGTATTTTCTAAGCTTCAGTATTACACTCACATATTACAGTGCATATGTAAATTCATGATTTTAAGTAGATAGAAGAGAGGATAGGTAAGTGGAGTCAGGAGCACCCCCTAAGTACAATCCATTGCATTATACTGGGAATCTGAAAACAGTAAGTCCTGTGCTCGCTAAACCTCCTTCAGTACCTACAAAAGATGGAAAACAGAAGTGAGATTAGAGTTTAATAAAATTTCTTTGCACACTTAAAAACTTTTTGTACAATATTTCAGTAATGCTACATTCTGAATATATGTGACACTAAGCCAATGATCAAAGGTATTTTTGTGTAGATGGGGGGATGGGAAACCAATTCATGTCGAAAAATTACTCAACTTTACTAATGTTTTAAAGAAAAGATTTTAAGTCCCAATTAGTGTTCAAACCCTGCTGTGACTCACCAACATGGGCATTCCTTTCTGGGGCTTTAGGTGGAAAACCTAAGGACTGACCCTGTTAGCTGGTTGGATCATTGCACCATTAGGTTTAACCTTAGGGCACCTCCTCTGTAGACCACCCGCTGTGGAGATGCTCTGGTACTGCCCTTTATGAGGGCTCTGGCCAGATGGATGTATGGTGGTGCTGGACAACTTGAGTTTGTTGATGGCATGCATGGAGAGTACGGAGCAAATAGTGTCAGCTTACAGTAGGGCCATAGGTGCAACCTTCAACCTCATAGTGCCAGTCCATGTGCACTTACCGGTTTTGCACCTTGGCTCATCATGTTTCAATGGTGAGCAGAGGGAGATGAAAGCAAAGAGGCAGAGGCTGGAGCATTGTTGGAGGAGATCTGGAGCCAAGGAAGACAAACTGGCTTTGAATATTTACTACAGTGAATATCAAAGGGTAACCTCCCATAGGAAGACAGAGTTCCTATACAGGGAGATTGCATCCAGAAGGAAACATAGAAACATAGACTTTGAAGGCAGATAAGGACCACTTGGCCCACCCAGTCTGCCCATTTCCCTACCTACTGGATAAGCTGCAGATTCTAGTTAACCAACAGCCTACTTCCTGCAACCCCCCACTATAATTGCCTTGTGTCTGTCCCAAGCATGTTTGAATTCCCCCACTGTTTTAGACCCAAGGGCCTCCTCAGGAAGGCTGTTCCATGTATCCACCACTTTCTCTGTGAAAAAAAATTTCCTCACATTACCCCTAAGCCATCCCCCCTCTATCTTTAAATTGTGACCCCTTGTTCTTACACATCTCTTTTTATGAAAGATGCTACCCTCCTGGACTTTGTTGATTCCCTTGAGGTACTTGAACGTTTCTATCATGTCCCCCCCGTCCCTCCTTTCATCAAGAGTATACATAATAAGCTTTCTCAGTCTCTCTTCATATGGTTTCTGCTGCAGACCCTGCACCATTTTAGTTGCCCTCCTCTGGACTGCTTCCATCCTGTCTATGTCCTTGCGTAGATGAGGTCTCCAAAACTGCACAAAGTACTCCAGGTGGGGTCTCACCAACTGCCTGTACAGAGGGATAACCACTTCCCTTTTTCCACTTGTGATGCCCCTTCCTATGCATCCCAGTATCCCCCTGGCTCTCCTTACTGACTTTTCACATTGCACACCCACCTTTAGGTCATCTGATATGACTACCCCCAGGTCCCTTTCCATTTTTGTTGTTGTTAGTACCTCCCTGCTATTGTGTACTCTTCTCCTGGGTTTTGTTTCCCAGGTGCATTACTTGCACTTCTTTGTATTGAATCTAAGTTGCCATATGTCTGACCATTCCTCCAACCTTGCCAAGTCCCTTCTCACCTTTTCTACCCCCGTGTGTATCAACTCTGTTACAGATCTTTGTGTCATCTGCAAAGAGGCATACCTTTCCCTCCAGACCCTCTGCAATGTCACCTATAAAGATGTTAAAGAGGACTGGACCCAGTACTGAGCCCTGAGGTACTCCACTAGTAACCCCTTTCTTTGGAATGTGTTCCATTCACTATTACCTTCTGTGTCCTGTTGTGCAGCCAGTTTGCTACCCAGGCTACCACCCTGGGACCCAGTCCCAGGCTGGCTAACTTGATTATTAATCTTTTGTGCGGGACTGTGTCAAATGCCTTGCTAAAGTCTAGGTAGACCATATCCACAGCCCCTCCCTGGTCTATTACTTTGGTCACCCAGTCAAAGAAATGAATTAGATTCTTCTGACATGACCTTCCTGCTGTAAATCCATGCTGCTTTGGGTCCTGTGCCCGCGCTCTCTCTAGGTACTTAACAATTCTTTCTTTCAGAAGTGATTCCATCATTTTCCCTACCACTGAGGTCAAACTTACAGGTCTGTAGTTTCCTGCTTCTGCCTTGCTCCCACTTTTGTGAAGGGGAATCACATCTACCCTCCTCCAGTCCTCAGGTACCACCCTATCCTGCCATGATCTGTTAAAAAGCGTGGTCAGTGGTGTCACTAGGTCCTCCCTTAGTTCTTTTAGGATTCTGGGGTGAATCCCATCAGGCCCCATTGCTTTGTCCACCTTGAGTTTTAGGAGTTCTTTCAGGACTCTTTCTTTTGTGAATGGACTGGTGTCAACCCCCCTACCCAGAGTGCTTCTATTGTCTGGTTTAGGTAACTCCTCCTCATCTTCTTTTGTGAATACTGAGCAAAAGTATTCATTCAGTATCTCTGCCTTTTCACTGTCTCCCTCTGCCCACCTCCCCTCTCCTTTATTAATCTTCATGATCCCTCCTTAACCTTTCTATGCTCCCTAATGTACCTATAAAGGTTTTAACCCCTTCTTAACTGAGTTGGCTGTTTTTCCTCAGTTTGGGCCTTTGCTAGTCTGACTGCCTTCCCACTTCTTTTTGCTTTAATTGATACAGTTCCCCGTCTTGTGCTCCTTCTGTGATTCCTTATACTTTTTTGAATGCAGCCTTTTCTCCTTAACCTTCCCTGCCACCTCTTTTGAGAACCATAGTGGTTTTTTACTCCGCTTTGTTTTCTTTATTTGTTTCACACAAAGGCTTGTTGCCTCTATGATGGCAGTTTTGTTTTTTCTCCATTGTTCTTCCACCCCTCCTTTTTGGTCATTTACTAGTGCATTTTTCAGGTATTCACCCATTTTGCCAAAGTCAGCTCTTCTAAAGTCCAGTATCCTTGTTTTTGTATGGCTTATCTCCATGGTTGTGCTCATGGTGAAGCACACTGTGCAGTGGTCGCTTATTCCCAGATGTCTACTGACTTCTAAATTTGTGATCCTCTCTCCATTTGAGAGTACCAGGTCTAGTATTGCTCCCTCCCGAGTGGGTTCCAACACTAGCTGTCTAAGGCCTGCCCCCTGCAGGGCATCAAGAATGACCCTGCTCTTGGATGTGGCTGCAGTACATGTTTTCCAGTTAACATCTGGCATATTCAGGTCCCCATCAACAGTATCTCCCTTTTTCAGCCGTTTTGAGAATGTCCTCTATCATTTTGTTGTCCATTTCCTCCCTTGAGACGGGGTCTGTATACAACCCTGTCGCAGTTGTGATGCCATTCCCTGTCTCCAAGGTGACCCAGAGTGCCTCTTGTCCTCCCCATTTACTTTTTAGTTCTGTAGCTTTGATCCCTTCCCTTATGTATAGAGCTACTCCACCTCCTCTTTTACCTTCCCTGTCCCTTCTGTAGATTGTGTACCCTGGTATGTTGACATCCCATTCATGGTTCTCGGTGTACCATGTTTCTGTGACTGCCACAATATCCAATTGTTCATCTTCCATCAGGGCTACTAGCTCAGGAAGCTTGTTTCTCAGACTACGGGCATTGGTACTCATTGCCCTCCATTTAATGTTGGCTTTATCCTTTTTTCCCCCATCCCTGCTCTTATTGTCCTTGTCTATTTTTCCATTTACCCCTGTCCTGCCCTGTGTTGAGCTCTGTACCTCAGTGTTTACCTTACTACCTGCCATGTTTTGTGGGGGGAGGCTTGAAATTTCCTGCCTTTTATCAGTGCCTCCCCCCTTGGCTAGTTTAAAAGCTTGCCAAGGAAGCATTTAAATCTATCACCTAGGAGCTTGGTTCCCTTCATGGACAGATGCAGACCATCATGCCAGTATAGACCTTTATCTCTCCAGGTGGCCCCCCAGTCCCCAGTGAAGTCAAAGCCCTGTGCTCTGCACCAGTTTTGCAACCATTCATTAAAATGCATGGTGTGCAGTACCCTAGCCTCACTCCTGCCATGGACTGGTAGCACCTCTGAGAAGGTCACCATGCTTGCTACCCATCTGAGGCCCCTCCCCAACTCCACAAATTCATTCTGCACTGCACTGATCCCATGCCTAGCTAGGTCATTTGTCCCAAGGTGGACTATGATATCTAGGGGTGTCACATCTGGATAAGGATAAAAAGGCCAGTAAGGTGGAGGGAACGGATGATGCTATCTCTGCCAAAAGGGTGTGGCTAGCCCTTAAGGCCTTAAAGAAAGACAAATCTCCTGGGCCGGATGGCATTCATCCGAGAGTACTATGGGAATTGGTGGACATACTGGCTGCACCCCTGGTGGAGCTCTTCAACAGGTCACATGAGACAGGGAGGGTACCTAGAGATTGGCGAGAGACACATGTGGTGCCAATCCATAAAGGGGGGTCGAGGGAAGTACCAGGTAACTATAGACCCATCAGTTTGACCTCGGTGGTGGGAAAATTAATGGAGAGTGTACTAAAGGAATGATTGGGGGTGTACTTGGAGGAGGTGGGAGGCCTGGATAGTCGGCAACATGGGTTTGTGCCAGGTAGATCATGTCAAACCAACCTTGTGGAGTTCTCTGAATGGGTAACATCAGAACTGGACAGGGAAAGCCTGTGGATGTATTATTCTTGGACTTCAGCAGGCGTTTGACTCTGTCCCCACAATGGTCTGGTGGAGAAACTGATGGGGTTAGGAGTAGGCCCTTTGATGGTCAGATGGATTGAAAACTGGCTAGCTGGACGCACCCAGAGAGTAGTGGTCTGTGGGGAGCTCTCGAACCCTAGAAAGGTTGGTAGTGGGGTACCGCAGGGCTTGGTCCTGGGTCCGATCCTGTTTAATGCATACATATCGGACATCAGGGAGGGTAATAGGTGAAATGAGTCTCTTTGCTGATGACTCAAGATGGGAGCAGTAGTTGAGGGAAAAGAGGGGAGACTGGCCCTGCAAGGGGACCAGGACACCCTGGAAAGCTGGGCTCACACATAGAAATTAAATTTCAATATCACCAAGTGCAAGGTGTTGCATCTTGGGCGGGGAAACCCTAAACACAGGTACACCCTGGGAGGGGAGGCGCTGGAGGCCTCAACAGGGGAAAAAGACCTAGGGGTCATGGTGGATGCATGTATGAATAACTCTGAGCAGTGCAGGAGAGTGGCTAGCAAGGCAAACAGGATGTTGGGATGCATCGTAAGGGGATCACCTCTAGGAGCAAGGAAGTGATTCTGCCGCTGTACAATGGACTGGTTAGACCACACCTTGAGTACTGTGTACAGTACTGGAGACCACACTTGAAGAGGGACATACAGCTCCTGGAGAAGGTACAGAGGAGGGCAACTAAGATGATACGGTGGGGAATTTGACGTATGAGGACAGACTTGAGGAGCTCTGCCTGTTTTCATTGGAGGAGAGAAGAGGGGGGACATGATTGAGGTCTTCAAGTACCTCAAGGGGATAAATAGGGTAAACATGGAGGGGATCTTTAGACTAAAGCAGGGGGTATCACCAGAGGGCATGGTTTGAAGTTGGAAGGTGGAAGGGTGAGGGGAAAAGAGGAGGAGGTTTTTCACTGAGAGGGTGGTGGACCCTTGGAATGCACTGCCTGGTGAGCTGGTTCAGAGATCCACAGTGGAGGGCTTCAAGAGAGGGTGGGACAGACACAGAAAGTGGATGTATCAGATGATGGCCTGTCCCAGGGGGGTGGGGATGGATGAGAGGGGTTTCTGGAACACAAGGGAGGGGAAGGCCTTGGCACCCAACTAGGGATCTGAGGTTTGAGCAGACTCAATAGACTGTAAGTCCTAATCTGCTGGCAAATAGTATGTTAGTATGTTAGTTCCCTCTCCTGTGATGCTGCTTCTGCAGTCCTGAGGATTCACTTACTGTCCCTTCAAGCCATGGCACCAGGCAGGCACCTTACTTCCTTCTCCTCTCCCTTTCCCAGGTTTACCCCCTAACAATAGAGTCCCCTATCAGAAACTGTTTCCTTCCCCTGTGGTGTCCCTTGCCACCCTTTTGTGGGTCTCCCTTGTGGATGTCCTCAGCATTCCTCTGGGTCTCCACTGAGGGTGCCATCATAGAGGAACCTTGCTCTGCCAGAATGGCATATGATTTGTGTAAAGGTACAACTAGGGGGCTTCGCCTCTGTTCCACCACCCGCACCCTCCCAGAACCCACTGTGGTCCAACTGCTCTTCATACTTGGCAACCTCTGAGGCAGTGGTTGTGGCAGTGGTGCTCTTTGGAAGGGGGAGACCTCCTTGGTCCTTGCTAGTTCAGCCTGGAGGTGGGCAACCTCCTCCCTCAGAGCTGACAGTTGCCTGCAAATAGGACAGCAACGCAGTTTCCAGAATGTCTCCCAGAAAACTGCTGCCCCACAGCCAGTGCATTGCACCACTCCCCACATGTCCCTCTCCCTTATAATATACAATATATATATATTTTTTATTATTATTTGTGATGTGTACCTACCCTTTTTGCACTGTGCTGGGTTATTAAAGATATGACAGTTCTTCCCCAAGACCTGTTGAGAGTGATGTCAGAACTGTGGCTGTAAGGAAATGCCCCACCTGGGGCGGGGTGTGGGATAGGGTGGGTGGGTGGGTAGTCCACAGCCACTGGTGACTGTTAGAAACAATCAAATACACAACTGCTCCACCACCCTGGTGAGTATTGCCCTTTATAGTAATTCAACTAACACCACAATTTACTAGACCACGGCTCCTGCACAAACCACTCTACTGAGTTCAGGGATAAAAATTAACTCACTCCTCAGCCAGCAGGACTCTTTTAAAATGTTGCAAAAATATCCGTCCAAATCCTAGGTCTCAACCCCAACAATCAAGCAAATTCAGTTGTATCTCACTCCCTCTGGTTATAAAATTATTACACTTTTAATGGAATCCTGCAATTCTCTGCTTAAAGCCAATAAGGAAAAAAAAAATGAAACGTTTTGTAGAAAGCATAGCTCCCCTTCTTTACAAGTATTATGCCTTACCAGGTTTCCAGGTCCTAAATGGAGTTATGGTTTGTTCTTTGCAGTGTAGCAAGGTTCTCAGCTTCCAACTGACAAATCAAAGTCAGACTGACCAACTGGCTCAGATTTTTTGGGTGGTGCACAGGCTTCTGCATCCAGCCTGTGTGGAATCTGTGATGTTTGCTTCAGTCGCTAAGTGCGAGGAGTTTGCTCAGTTGTTTTTGGACAGAGTGTCCTCTATCAGGTCCTCGATCTCACCAAGTGGGCTGTTATGGCCCAACAGTGTTGAGCCAGTGAGATGCACTAGCAGTCAGTGGTCCTCGGGAGAGTTTGATCTCGGAGTTGTGACCAACATATTGCAAACTGGATCCAGGCCTTAGCCGGCTACTAGTGGGCTGTGTTGGGCAGCTGGGCCCAAGATTTTCAGGTGTTCCGGGAGTCACATGACGCAGCCTCGCGGATAGCAGCTTCTCTAAGATGCTCCCACTACCCTCATTAAAATATGCTACTTTTATGACTTTCTGAGATTATTATTGGCATCTTCTGGCTTATTAAACCTTCTAAAGCTGCTGAGCCCACAATCGAGTTACTAGTGCTACCTAGATGGAGACCAAAATGCGTTTGGTGTTACCCAAACATACACCACCATCTAAACCACAGAAAACTCGTAAAAAATCCAGGCCTCAGCCAACGGCGAGTGGGCGCACAACAACTACCACCTCAGATCAAAATCTATTGAAGGTGGAACGGTTTTGGAAGAATTTATGCCATTTTGGGAGGAATCATGAACACTTACCTCAGAATTTAAGACAATGGCTATGGCTATGGAGGAGATATCCAGGCATACTTAGGATAATGAAATATGCATTGTCTCCCTGGAAAGAAACATAGAAACATAGAATTTGATGGCAGATAAGGACTACTTGGCCCACCTAGTCTGCCCATTTCCCTACCTAATGGATAAGCTGAAAATCCTAGTAAACCAACAGCCTGCTTCCTCCTACCCCAGCTAGAACTGCCTTATGTCTGTCCCATGCATTCTTGAATTCCCTCACTGTTTTTGACTCTATGACTTCCTCAGGAGGGCTGTTCCATGTATCTATAACCCTCTCTGTGAAGAAATACTTCCTCACATTACATCTGAGCCATCCCCCCTCTATCCTCAAATTGTGCCCCCTTGTTCTTGCACATCTCTTTTTTTCAAAGATGCTACCCTCTTGGACTTTGTTGATTCCCTTGAGGTATTTGAAAGTTTCTGTCATGTTCCCCCACTCCCTCCTTTCCTCGAGGCTATACATCTTAAGCTCCTTTAGTCTTTCTTCATATGTCTTCTGGTGCAGACCCTGCACCATTTTGGTTGCCCTCCTCTGGATAGCCTCTACCCTGTCTATATCTTTGTGGAGATGGGGTCTCCAGAACTGTACACAGTACAGTCCACAAAAGGCATCTCAAGCATCTGGAACTGGAGACGGTAGCCACAAAACAATGTCTGGCCCATTTAGAAGCTAAGACCGCAGACCTGGTCACAGTAGGCAGAATAACACTGTAATAAAAAGGACATCCAGAGAAAGAGGAGGATTCCGACCTGACCCTGTTTACCCAGAAATTGATCCTCAAGCTATCTGGTCCATCACCGTTTGGGCCTAATTATTCTATCAAGAGATCACACCAGGCTCTAAGACCCATGCCTCACTGGAGCACCACCCTGGCTGCTAATTTTCTGGTTTCAGAACTGCCAGGAGTGGCAACACTTTATGAGCAAGGTCAAGGGCCTTCAAGAAGTCAGGTGGGGAGAGTTTAAAATTCGAGTGGCACAGGACTTACCTACTTTAGTCCAGCAATAGCGTTCAATATTTCATTCCATTGTCACCAAACTGATCCCAGCAGGGATAAAATTCAGAATGCTGAACTCGGCTAAATTTCAAGTACTGATCAACGGGACATGGGCCAGCTTTGAAGACCCCAAGCTAGTGGAAGCAGCCCTGGTCGAAGCTCTGCCTAACTTATTCAAAAAACTCTGAGTGAGCATGTGGACTGTGGTAGCCGATTAATATGGATCAAGGTACGATTTGATTATTTTTTCTTTTAACTCCTCTCCTTGTTGTGGACTATCAGTTACTAATAGAGAATATGGTGGAACATATGACTCTCTGAACTTTCTCCCTCACCACGATCATTTGGTGTCTATTAGGCCAGGCTGCTTTACTTCGAGGAGGTCTCTTGGTACCGTGTCCAGGAGCTACAAAAGAGAAGGAAGTTCTCAATCGGAGGGCCTTGCTGGCTTAATCACGGGCTGCAAGAAGCAGCTGAAGGTTTTCATTTTCCTTTTTGTCAAACCCATGGAAACAAGGGACTGTTCTGGAGTTGAGAGGTTTATGTTTGGAGCTGTGACATAACAGCAAGTTTCTTTACCGAAACGGAAAGAGCATGGCCTGCGGTTCACTAATTGTAAAAATGAGTATCTATAGGATTCTAGTCTCTTTTAGCTCTCAATTAGCTTAATGCGGGAACTGTAGCCTTATTTTGAAACTGGACATTTATACTTCATTTTGCTAACTGGCACTCCAGAACTCTGCGTCTTAGCATACTTTTTTATTCAAGCTAAGTAATGGGGCTACATGGATTCAAAGACATATACCAGTCTTTTGTTTTTATGCTTTTTTTCCTCTTATGTTCATATAGGTCTTCGGATGGGTTATTAACTTCTGGTACCAGCTGACTACTAGCTAGTTCTGAGCTAGTTTATATTTCTTTATTCACTCAGCTAGATGCGCCTACTTAGAGGAAAGAAGGAGTGAGACTATATAATCTAATGTTATTGTTGAAAAAGTATGAGGGCTGCTCTCCCCTATTCTGGCTCTATAGCTAACAGCTTAACAAGTTTGGGGTGAGCCCCTTGGAATTGGGACTTGTTGAGTATATCGAGGGGAGGCGGGAGGGTGAAGAGCACTGATCAGTGGGTTGAGTGCCATGGGCCTTGGAATTTATGCTTTGGAGGGAGGAGGGTATATTTGCTCCCTGCATTGATCTGGCTTACCATGCACTAGTTTAGTGAGTAAGGGAAGGTGGGAAGTTTACATTTCAACCTCAGGTATTATATTGCTTTCTTGTTTGTGGTATTTTAATTGGGGGAGATTAGGGTGTGGTTATTGGTTCAGCTGTGGGTTGGTGGGGGGGAAGGGTTGGTATCTAACATTCCTGCAGGTAACAGAAGGCAAAGTATGTGGGTGTCGGTGCTCTACTTAGTGAACTCATATATGCTGCCCAAATGGCTACACAGGTGAAAATTATCTAGTGGAATGTCCGGGGGGCTCATAATAAAACGAAAAGATTCCAGATTATTAAACACCTCCGATATCTTAAGGGGAACATATTTTGCCTGCAAGAAATTCACCTGCTGGAATCTGAGGTTAATTTGTTTAGAAGGCAATATATTGGCCAAGTTTTCGCAGCAGGTTGTAGTACACAGAGTAGAGGCATTGCTATCTTGCTTCCTCAGAGGATTCCTTTTGTTTGTGCCCAGTGTCTCAGAGACCTTAATGGGTAAGATATATATCTTAGTTAGAGAGATCTGAAGTAGTTTTGGGATGTATTTATGGCCCCTAATGTTGACTCCCCTCATTTTTCATGGAATTACTTTCTGTCCTTACCCCCTTCTCAACACTCCCTATTCTTCTAGGAGGGAATTGGCACCTCCCATTCACCCTGGATTTAGATAAGTCAACCAGGAAAACCCAGGGGCTCTCACCGGCTCAAAGGGCTATACGTGACTTTTCTGATCAATTTGGGTTGTGCGGCTCTTGGAGGATCCTAAACCCATCTTCAAATGAATACACATTTTACTCTATGGTGCATGGCACCGCATCTAGAATTGATTACTTCTTAGTAAGTAAGGGGCTTTTGACAGGGGTCATAGGATGTGGTATTGAGTCAGGGGTTATATCAGAAGACTCCCCAGTTTGGTGTCACCTTTCCCCTTTCGCCTAGTCAACAGAAAGACCATATGGAAAATAAACAACCAACTACTTAAAGATGACTGGATAGTCAAGCAAATAGCTAATCTGATAGAACAGTACACTATGAACAACTTGAACGCTACAGATAAATTAGATATGGAATTGGGGGGGTCTAAAATGTCATGTAAGAGGGGAATTTATACATCTGGCATCCATCAGGAAGCGTAAGAGGGAAAAGAAGGCCTCAAAGATTTTAGCTCAGATTAGGCAATTGGAACTTACCCTGTCACCAACCACTAGCGAGGAGGACAAACTTAAATTTGTTAAGGGATAGTTATGGTGAGATTTTAAGAGAAAAAGCTGAATTTGCCATTCTGAAAACCCAATTGACCTACATAGATCAGGGCAAGAAAGCGGGTCCTCTACTAGCACTGAGGCTCAGGCAGCAGGAGGCTTCCAGAATTATCATATCTATTTGGTCCTCGACCGATGGGTCCCTAGAAGTTACCCCTAAGGAAATAGTGTCTGAATTTGAGCACTTTTACCATAATTTGTACAGCCCAATGCCTGACCTCTCCAATGCACAGGAGATAGTTGACTATTTGAAGTCTATACCTTTACCATCACTGGATATACTGGGTGGGACAGTTTGACTACTCCTTTAACAGAGGAGGAGATATGGATGATGATTAACAATCTTCCCCTAAATAAGGCCCCAGGCCCAGATGGCTTTTCCCCTAATTTTTATAAGACATTTGTCGTGCAGCTAACGCCTTGGTTAAATAGGCTATTCTCCTGCATACTATCATCAGACTTTAGTGACCAATATTTCTTGAAAGCCTTGATAGTCATTTTACACACACCAGGGAAAGTGGAGGACATGGTGACTAGCTATAGACTGATTTTGTTACTAAATTATGATATTAAAATATTAGCTAAACTACTAACAAATAGACTAGGAAGGGTACTCCCTTCGTTAATTGGAGAAGAGCAGGTAGGCTTTATGGTGGGGAGGTCCTCATCAGATCACCTACGTAAACTCCTGACATTTTCTCTGCATCCAGAGACTCCAATATTCCAGCCGTTCTGGTGTACTTGGATGCAGAGAAAGCCTTTGACAGAGTCGACTGGCAGTTCCTTTTTAGGACATTGCAGAAGTCTGGACTTCCCTCTCAGTATACATGCTTTGTACAAGGGTCCTTGAGCCTATATATTGCAATGGGGTCTTTTGCTCCACTTTCTCCTTATACTGTGGTATGAGGCAGGGATGTTCACTGTCCCTGCTTACTTTTTAATTTATACCTGAAGTCCCGTCTCCTTAAACTTAAGGCTAATCCGGGATAGGTGGTAAAAGGTGGGAACCCATGTAGTAAAGCTATCTGCGTATGCAGATGATATTCTCCTCCAACTTTCTCACCCCAAATCCTCTATCCCGGCCATACTAGAGACTATCAGAGAATATAGCCTCTTATCTAACCACAAAATTAATTTGGACAAAACCCAGATCTTCTTCTTAGATGCCAGAACCCTAAAAATTGAGGTATCGGTTACTGGCCTACAGTGGTCTCTGAAACATTTTCAGTATTTATGGGTCACATTGGCTAGGGGTGATCTTAAGATGAAGTGGCTTAACTTAGACTCCCTACTGCAGGTGGTCCAACAGGATTTGGCCTATTGGAAAAATCTGCCTTTATCTCTATGGGGTAGGGTAAGTTTGATTAAAATGAATATTTTGCCAAGGATTTTTACCCGCTCAACTTAACTTAACTTATGGTTACCCCTTAGTTGGATTAAAAAAGTTCAGCCGATTTTAACAGATTTTGTCTGGTGGAATAAGCCCCCAAGGAGAGCGTACCATAAAATGGCAGCGCCTAAGACCAGGGGGGTCTGAGATTACCACACTTTGGGTTGTATTACTGGGCCGGTCAGGCAAGCAAGTTCCTTTGGTGGCTGGTGAGGCCTGCAGAGTCTCATACATTTCCATATGTACCCATATGGTTAACAATTGAGAAGGAGCTTATACTGTACGTGCTTCAGGAGGTTCTCCGGCTGCCCTGCTACATATCAGGCCGAAAGACCTCCCCAAAAGTTTACGTAACCCTTCGATTTTAGTATCTGTGAGGGCTCACAACCAGCTTTGCTCCTTTTTGAAATACTATTACTCTGCAGACCCCAATCAGCCACTCATGAGGAATCCAAACTTCAAAATAGGGAATACAATTTTACAGGTACAATGGCTTCCACAACTGGCAGAGATGAGTCCCAAAGGCTTTTTGTGGGGGGCAGCTGCCATACCTGGGAGGACATTATGAGAAACTTCGGAATTGATCGAAGCCAGATCTTCAAAGTCTTCCCAATTTGTCACTTGATGGTGCCTAAAGGGACTCCAACTTTGCCTGAAACAGGGAATAGGTTATCAATTAATTCTCTCACCACCTTAGCTGCCACGCCTCATGCAGTTTCTTGGATATACGCCTGTCTCTATGACTTGGCTTTCTCTTCTATAGATGGGGCTTCCGGTTACTGGGCATCTCAGTTTCCTCACCAGGAGCTAGACCGGGGTAAGTTATGGAAGAGCTGCCACACATGCATTACACAAGATAGACTGAGGGTTATGTAATTTCAAATATTAAACAATATGTATATGACTCCAATCAAGCTTCATAAAATTGGAAGGTTGCCTTCCCAAACTTGCACTAGGTGCAACCAGGTAGAAGGCAAACTCTTCCACATTTTTTGGGAGTGCCCCAGCATAGCATCCCTGTGGAAAAAATTAAACAGAGAGCAGATCCGTTAATGGGCATAAAGGATTTATTCACCCCAGAAATATGTCTGTTGGGCGATTTTGCAGGTGTGACTGTAACCCAGCGTAGATATTATATGGCCATGATTGCTCTGTCACTAAAAAAGCTAGTGTTACGATACTGGTGGACGCCTAACATGATTTTATACATGGTATGATTACAAGAGCTCTTAGCTAATTTAAGAACAGAGCGTATGATAGCTAGCCTGCACAATCGTGTACCCAGATTTCAAAAGATTTGGGATAAATTGTATACCCTGTTTAGTATTTAACCTGCTCTTGAGCAGGTATTAGCAGTTTAGATTCTCTTTGCTATCTGAGTTTGCCTGATGCCAACCGGGGAAAGTGGTAGAGGTGGGTGAGAGTGGGGTGGGTGGAGCGGACGGGGAGGAAGGGTATTTGTATTAGATTAGGATGATGTGTCTTCCTTTGTCTTTTTTTTCTGTATTGTATGTATTTGTGATGTAAACTGGAAACTTAAATAAGGTTGACTTACTTAAAAAAAAGATTTTCAGGTGTTTCTTATCAGAGGGAATCTTTCCATCTGCATTGAAAAATGCACTGATGAAGCCTCTCTTTAAAAAACCATAATTGGATCCGGATATCTTGGTGAACTGCAGACCTGTCTCTAACCTGCCTTTTTCAGACAACATTATTGAGAAGGGGGTTGCATTGCAGCTTTCACATCTATGAGCCTCTCCAGTCTGAGTTCAGATCAAAGCACAGCACAGCACAGCACAGAGACCGCACTGGTCTGGGTGCATAATGAACTGCTCGGGATAGAGAAGAGTGGTCAGTTCTTGTCCTCCTTGATCTCTCCTCAGCATTTGATATCATGGACCATGGGCTTTTATTGGACCAACTTAGGGAGCACACAGGACTCACCAGCAAAGCCACCTGCTGGTTTGAGCCTACCTCATGGGCAGGATACAGAGGATAGCGATGGGAAGTTTCTACTCGCTCCTAATGGACCTGCATTGTGGCGAACCTCAGGGACTGGTCCTTTTATCCATGTTGTTTTGGGGTATATGTTACCTCTGGGTAGGATCATTAGGCAGTAGGGAGTTTGGGTTTCACTGCTATGCGGATGATACTAAATGCTGTCTTTTGCACAAGAGACAAAGGGATGTGCTTAACCAGTGCTTGGCTGAGATCCAGGACTAGATGTCATCAAGCTGGCCAAGACTCAACCGGGACAAAACTGAAGTACAGTACTTGTGACTGAGCTGGATGAGATGGGGGGAGCTGCAGCAGCCAGGAGGGAGATGGGGATTTGTCTTGGTACCTCTAGGCTTAGGGTCTGCTGCAAAGGTTAAGAATCTGGGTGTCATTCTGGATGAAGGGCTGACATTTGAGGCTCAAGTGTAGGCAGTTGTCCCAAATGGCTTTCACCATCATAGGAATATCAGTCAGATTCAATCCCATAGCCCCTCAGAGAACTTGCCCTTGCTGGTGATTGCTTTTGTGACCTCATGCTTGATTACTGTAACAATCTATACCTTGTGATCAGTGGAGGTATATTGTGGTGCCTGCAGTTGGTGCAGAACACAGCTACTAGGTTGTTGACTGGCCTTTCAAGGTTAAGTCACATTTCTCTGGTGATGCGTGAACTGCACTGGCTGCCAGTCAAGTGGCGTATCTCCTATAAAGTTGCATTACTAATTTATAAGGCCCTACACAGTCTGGACACGGGTTACCTGTGTGATCTCCTGCATCCCTATAGTCCTGCGTACCCCCTCCACTCCACCAATGAAGGTCTACTAGTTGTTCCCAGTGCTAGGCTTAAAACATTGGGGGACTGCTCCTTTGAAGTAGCAGGACCAGTATTGTGCAAATCCCTTCAGAGGGCCCTGAGGGAGAACTAATAGGTGAAGGCCTTCAAAAGGGGTCTTAAAACATACTTATTTACATAGGCATATGAGGATTGCAAGTCTGTTCTGATATTAATGTAATGCTGTGAAACCTCATTGTAAATGAGACTTGGCTCTATCGAGTTCATTCTTGTTCATACTCTGATATGAATAACATTTTACCATACCATTAAAATGTGGATATCTAAGATACGTAGCAGTGTGACCTAATTGTTTACTTTATTTTGGATGGTATTTATTATTTTAAGTGTCACTATCTCTATTCTCATGTTCGTCATGTGCACACGTGCAGTAAACATTTTGTTAAAAGAGCGGCTTTTGGGGGTGTGGCATTGTCAGTCCAATGCAGAGTGGTCTGCAAGGGGCTCGTCAGTGTCACACCAATTATCAGCCAGGCTGATCATGAAAGTATGTCAAGGGATAGCGCAATCACCACAAACTAGTCAGAATGCAAAGAACTGAAGCAAATTTATTTTATTAACTCACAGAAAATGTGCTGTGCCTCAGTGTAGATTCAGTGATGACAGCAGCAATTATAGCAGTCTGCTCCTCCTAAGCCTGAACCATGGCCCCAGTGCTTCAGCTCTTGTGAACCTTTGTCAGGATGGTGCTGTCTGGCTACTACTATGTATGTGATGTCAAGACATACCTTCATACATAAAGTGAAAACAACTAATTGTGCATTCATTAATATCATTCTTGTTAATTAGAGTAATTTTTTATATAAAAAATAAATTTCACTATTCAGCGCTAATATTTAACATCACAAATTCATCCGTTTCTTAGATATATTGTTAATACAGCTGCTGAAAAAATGAGCACCACATAAAAAAAGAAAGATAAAAAGAGGGAGGGAAGGGGAGACAGAGAGAGAGAGAGAGAGAGAGAGTGCAGGTGGTGGGGCCAATGTCGTGCGATCGCCCTTTATCTTATAGCCAGTGCTATTGCTCCCAGGTCAGTCTCTGATGATCCATAAGGACAGCTGCACCATTCATAACCTGTAAAAAGAGTGTGAGAGAGAGACAGTTAAGCAGGAGGTCAAATCAACAGTGGAGGTCACTTTGCAAAACAATACAAAAAATATAGTAATTAGCTTTTATTAATTGACAGAGCCTGTGAATAACCATTGAAAGAGAAAAGAAAATACAGCCATGGGCAAAATTTCAACACATTTTAGCTTGCTTATAAATGTAGTCGTAAGTCCCAATGTTCATTAAGTCACTTTGTTTCAAATTGCCTAGTTTATAGGTACAGGCATTCTTTTTTCTCAGTAGTAATGTTTTTCTGTCACTCCCTCTCTTGGGTGTCTGGACCTAGATACCTGATTTCCTTAGTTTGCAGTTGTTAATATTTTTGCCCCAAATTTTCAAGGTATACCATTAGGACTGCGACTTAATATTGCCGCCATCATTACAGTGACAGCAGGTTGGCACATGGCACTGTTGTGACCTGGGCTTTACAGCGCTGAGTAGTTTTGGCATTGGGCAGGAGGAGGAAAGTTTTGGTGCGTGTCAGTAGGGTGTTCCTCAGTGGTATCAGGGGTGTGTCTGGCTATGCTGTTGGTGCGGCAGTAGTTACTGTTACATATTGCCGTCCAGTAGTGAAGGGTGACTTTGCACCATCTGCGCCTCCTGTCTTTTTTCCCTGCCTCTACCTGTGTGCAACCTGCAGCACTGGCTACTCCCTGTCAAAGCTGGTGCAACTCAGAATTGGTTATATTTCAAACATACAAAACTGCCAGCAGATACAGGCCAAAATGGTCTATTGCATCTGCGCGATTGTGCAGCACAGAGGTTAGAATCCTGTTGCTCTCCCCCCACCCCTTGCCCCCTTCCCCTTCATCTTCCCACTGACTAGTATCTTGCCCTTAACCCTATCCCACCCTCTTTTAAAGCTCTCCACTGTTTTAAGAGATACCACTTCTTCAGGAAGTGTGTTCCATCCCCCTACCACCCTCTCCGTGAAGTAATGCTTTCTCACCTCCCTCCTGACTCTATGCCACACCAACTTCAGGCTGTAACCCCTAGTAATCCATTCTCCCTTTAATTGAAACATGCCCTCTGTACTAACCCTGTTGATACCCTTTAAGTACTTGAAGGTTTTGATCATATCACCCCTTTTCCTTCTCTCCTCCAATGAGTACATGTTGAGGTTCCTCAACCTATCCTTGTAAGGCTTCCCCTCCATACCTCTGATCATTTTAGTCACCCTCTGCTCTACTCCATCCAGTAACCTGATGTTCTTCTTTAAGTATGGGCTCCAGAACTGTACACAGTACTCCAAGTTTGGTCTCACCAGTGACTTGTACAGTGGCAGAATGACTTCCTCCCTCCTAGAGGTGATTCCTCTAGCAATGCACCCCAGCATTCTGTTAGCTTTTACTGCTGCTGTCCTACATTGAGACAAGTGGTTCATATTCTTTGTGACCATTACCCCAAAATTCTTTTCCTCCTCAGAGACGGACAGCTGAACCCCTCCCAGATGGTAATTGTACCGAGGATTCCTCACTCCGAAGTGCATGACCTTGCACTTCTCAGCATTGAAACCCAGCTGCCAAGTGTCTGACCACTGCTAAAGTCTTCCTAAATCTTCTTGGAGGCCTTTTCCTCCCTCTACCCCATCCACAACTGCCCCTATCTTGGTGTCATCCATTAATAGACTCATTCTGCTCTTAATTCCAACTGTTATATCGGCTATGAAGATATTAAACAGCACTGGTCCCAGCACTGAACCTTGTGGGACCCCAGTAGTGACTGCCCTATAAGTTGAGAGTCCCCTCCACAACCACCCTCTGAAGTCTATCTGCCAACCAGTTACCAACCCACTTAACCAGTTTCTCCCCTGCTCCCAGGTTCCTCAATTTACTAGTTAATCTGCCATGCTGTACTGAGTAATTTAATTTAATATTAATTTAGGGGAGGGTGCGGGGGAGGGGGCAAAGATCCCCTGCAATATACTAATTTTGTATATCTTGCTCTGAGGGGTATTGCAGGATATGCTGGGGTCTCTGGGGTATCGGTTCACAAGTTTTGCCATGTTTTTCAACTCAGTGAATGTCGCCCATATTGTTGGGTGCATAGGTTCCCTGTCATGGTTTTTGCAATTGGCAGAATGCTAGCACTGTATCTGCCATCAAAAATATTATTGTCACAGCGACATGGGTGAACCAGTTTTCAACATGCCTTTTTTGGGACCCCACCCCATGAACAATGGCAGTGAAATTAGGCAAATCTATTTCAAAAGGTGATTTCAAGATCACTGTGCAAAATCACCTTTTGGGCAGGAGTTGGACATTTTCTCCACCCTTGTTCATGAGGTAAGGTCATAAGAAGGCTATGCTGAAAATTTGGTGTAAAAATATCAAAAAACAACAAAGTTATGGGCATACGTTGAAATCTGCAAATGCAGGCTTGCAACTTTGGTTACTTTCAATATTTTGATCCCAAGTTTTCAACATAGCCATTTCTTTACAGCACCTCATGAATGTGATACAGTAGCTGTCATTTTTCAAATGCTGGCCAAAATGTGCTTTTGTACCTGTGGCACAGAATGATGTTTCAGTGGAGAGGAATGACATTTTGGCAGGTATCTGAAAATTTTCACCTACCGTGTTCATTAGGTGAGGTAATGAGAAGGCTATGGTGAACATTCGGTGTACAAATACAGTAAAATGGTGAGATTATGATGGAATGTTACACTATTTCAGCGTTCACTCATAATCTCGCTAAGTTTTAATATTTTGACTCCAAACATTCAACATAGCCATTTTTCCACCCCACCTCATAAATGTGATGTGTCATTTTTTGAAATCCTGGACAAAATGCGTTTCTTTTCACACCTCTGGTGCGAAATTACTTTTTGGCCAATATGCTATAAATAGTACATGTCATGTGTATAATTCAAATCCTAAAACTAGTATTTTCAAAAGTTGGGGTCAAAATAAAAAAAAAACACTATTTAACAAGCATCAAATGTTCATCATTGACAAATGCTTGTTTTCTTATGCCTTTACTCACTTCCCTCACACAGAGGCTGGTTGTCTTCACTATGCCTTCCCTTATTTTTACACTGGTTACGTGCATGGCAAACCAATGTATTGTTGCTATACGGGATTTGGGTGTGTATTGCTACCGAGCCCATTGCAGTACACAAAACCAGGGGCTTGTAATGGGCTCAGCAGTCAGCAACAATGACCACTCGGTGTGGTCCTGATGCAACTCTCTGCTAGATGGGCTGAATGGTCATGCACTTCAAAGGGCCAAAGCCGCTCCAATCAGAGAGTGCTTCAGTCCTTTGATTTGCATGAAGCCCACGTCAGTAAACAGCTGATTGGCTTGTGGAGTGAAAGGGGAAGTCTTGCAACACCAGTTTCCAAAAAAAAAAAAAAAAAATATCCTCCCCAGGCTAACAAAAACAGGCCTCCCATCCCCTTCACCTGCTCTTAGGTCGCTGAGAGTGGGGTGCCCAATCTCCATGTTGGCAGTAGCCCCCGTCCTCTCCAGCAGTGTTCTCTCTTGATCTAAGGTTTGCCGACAGTGGGGTGCCCAATTCCCGTGTCAGTAGTAGCCCCTCATCTCCTGTCACTGTGGGACACTGTGTAGCCCACTCCCAGTGTCCACAGTTGTGTATAAAATCCCCATTTATTGCTGTGGAATACTGGAGAGCCCACTCCCAGTGTTGCCAGTATGCTCTCCCCAGCAGTGTTGCCATTCGACCCCTTATGCTTGCCTACAGCGGGTGGCCCAATCCCCGTGTCAGGAGTAGCCCCCCCCGGACAGTGTGGAACACTGGGTAGCTCACTCCAAGTGTCCCCAAATGTATAATGTACCTGTAAAAAAGGAAAAAGTCCCCAACATCTTTTTTTTTTTTAAACCTGGAAAAAGAAAACAGTCCCTCGTTGTCTCCTCACATCCCTTCCCCCATCCCGACCCTCCCTCTGCACATCCACCTCACCACTCCCCTCTCATACCCCATACTTACCTCTGGAGGTCAGTGGGCTACGATCTTCTCTGGACTGGGACACATCTGCACACTTCAAAGGTGAACTGCGAACTGAAGGAATCAAGGTATACTGTATAATGGCTGTCAATGGGGCTTTCAACTTATCTTGATATATTAGCCATTTATAGGAATTTTGACCCCAAATTTTCAACATGGGGTTCTTGAGACCCCACCTCATGAACACTGACACTGTCATCTTGTTAATCGATCCTGAAAGGTGATTTCACGGTCACTGCGTGTAATCACCTTTTGGGGCAGAGTAATGAAATAACAGTTCCAGTGTTCATGAGGTGGGGTCCCAAGAACCCCATGTTGAAAGTTTGATGCATAAAGTCCCAAAAATGACTGCGTTATAAGCATGAGCTGCACAGTTTAAATGCATGCTCATAACTTCACCAATTTTTAGTATTTTCACTCCAGATTTTCAACATTGCCATTTTTTCATACTTCCTCATGAACAGTATAACTGTCATTTTACACATCCTGCCCCAAATGTGTTTTTGCACCTGTGGCGCACAATGGCGTGGTCACTGTGCAAAATCAACTTATGGGATAGATTAACAAAATCACAGTGCCAGTGTTTATGAGGGGAGGTCTAAAAAACTCCATGCTGAAAATTTGGTGAAATAATTCCAAAAAATGACTGTGTTATGAACGTGCATTGTGCAGCTTCTACACATGAGCTTAACTTCGACAATTTTTTATATTTTTACTCCAGATTTTCAACATTGCCTTTTTTTACACCTCCTCATGAACAGTATACAGCTGTCATTTTTCACATCCTGAGCAACACATGTTTTCACACCTGGTGCGCTGAATAGCGCAACCGCGTTGCAAAATCAACTTTTGGGACAGATTAACGAATTGACAGTGCCAGTGTTCATGATGTGTGGTCCCCAAAAGGCCATGTTGAAAATTTGGTGAAAAAATTCCTGAAAATGCCCAAATCATGTGTGTCCATTGAATTTACTCTACGCCTGTACATAACTTTGCGGAATTCGGACCTTGCTCTCCCACAGTAAAATAAGGATACCATTATACTATCTCAAAAAGAATGAAAATTCATTGCAAAAAACTATGTTAATGCATCAGTTAGGGTTTTTAGTAAATTGTAAAAAGCTGGGAAATTCAATGTTAGGGTTCCCACCCCTACCACAACACCCCCCTACCCTTCACACACCAGTAGGCATCGGGGTGTGCCATGGGGTCATCAGACCTAACTCTCACCCCATTCTCCTATATTGTACCATGGCATCTTGCTTACACATGGAATGTGGTGAAAATTGGACCTCACAAACCCATGGCACACCCTGATGCCTGTTGGTGTGTGGAGGGTGGGTGGAGTGGGGTGGAAGGGGTGGGAATCCTAACATCGAATTGCCCAGATTTTGACAATCTAATAAAAACTCTAACTGTTGCATTAATGTACTTTTCTGCAATGTGATCTGCTGGCTGTTCTATAGCAACAAGCGTCACGGTTTCATTCATTAGAAACCGGCATTCGACACTGGAGGAGGGAGGGTCATGCTGTGCTGGACTGGTGGGCGGTGGCAATTACCTTCTTCTAATGAGGAGAATTGGGTGCTGGGTGCCAGGTGCTAGGGGCAGGGGTGATGGATGGATGGAGTGGTCAGGTCACTGCTTGTTGTTGCGGGGGGGGTGAAATTTTCTGTATTCTTGGTGCTGCTGCCTCTCACTTAAATTTGGGGGATTACTCTGTATTCTTGGTGCTGCTGCCTCTTGCTTAAATTTGGGGGATTACTCTACATTCTTGGTGCTGCTGTCTCTCACTTAAATTAGTTTATAACATGGGGGCCGGCCGTGGAGGTGGGCAGGTTCTGCCAGTCCCCATTAAAAGTTTTTTTTTTTTTGCCGGAAAAACAGAAAACATTTTGGGTGCTGGGTGCATAGGAAGGTGGGATTTAAATAGGTGTTACTTAAATAAGTTGCTTCCTTGAAAGTACATAAGGCTCTGGGTCCAGTTGAGGTGCACTGCAGGGTATCAAGGGAGCTCAGGGAAGTGCCAGCGTTAAACAAGCAACCAACGGTCGGCATTGACAAATACTTGTTCTCTATTGTTCTTCTACCTCACCCTGGCAATCCACCCCCGCTAGGCTGCTTCTAAGGCAGTTTTCCATTACTTTAAAATCTGCCCTCATAAAGTCCAAAACCCTCGTCCTCATGAGGTTTGCTTCTACGTGCCTTTTAATTCTGAACTAAAATGTACAGTGATCACTGTGACGTCTGTTGCTAACCTGTTTCTGTTATTAAGTACCAGGTTCAGTATTGCTCCATCCCTAGCAGGTTTGCTAACAAGCTGCCTGAGAAACACACCCTGTAGGGAGTCTAGGATTGCCCTGCTTCTAGTTAAAACTGCAGCTGGAATAATTCAGTCCTCATCAGGCAGATTGAATTCCCCAACCAGCAGCACCTTCCCCTTGTTTACCATCCTGCTGATGGTTTACCCTAAGGTCTTGTCCAAATCCTCCCCCTATGCTGGAGGCCTGTATACCACTCCAGTGTGAATAGTGGCCCCTGCTCCTGTCTATAGGGTGACCCATAGCACCTCCAGCCCTTTCCTTGCTTCCAGGTTGCCTTGTACTTCCATAACCCTGATACCCACTCTCACATACAGAATAACCCCTCCTACCTTCCCTGTCTCCTCTGAACTGGGAAGTATCCTGGTATGGCCATATCCCAGTCATGATTTTCAGTTCATCTTAACTCAGTTATCATCACTATGTCCAGGTCCTCCTCCTCCACTATGATGGCCTCCAGAATTTTATTTCCTAGACTCCTTGTTTTGGCACACATGGCTTGCCAAATCTTGCTCCCTCCTAATCTTAATCCCCCCCATTTCCTCCCTTTCTGCCTGTGATGCTTCTCAAGACTCCCTCCTACCTCCCCCTTCTTTATTCTCTCTGTTTCCTGTCAACTCTGCATCTCTCCTTCTGCATGTTTTGTTCTTACCACCCTTGTCCTCTCCTCTACCCTGTCCACTCTCCCTTCATTCTGCGCCCCTGCCACGGGGGAGTTTTCTCCCTCTGGACTTTTTCTGTTGTTTTAACCTGGGGGAGCAATTAATGCCTCTCTTGGTAATACAGTCTCCCCACTCTGTCAGTTTAAAAGTCTCATCCATGTAAAATGTAAACCTCTTATTGAGTGCTGATGTTCCCTTCACAGAAGGATGTAGGCCATCACCTCTGTAGAAGCCTATTTCATTCCAGGTTGGTCCCCAGTCCCTATTAAATCCAAATCACTCTTCTCTTTACCATGCCTTCAAGCAACTGTTGAAGTTCCTGGTGCAGAGTGCCCTAACCTCTCCTTAGCCATATACAGGTAGTATTTCAGCAAATGCCACCATTTGTACTACCTGTTTAAGGCCCCTCCCTAGTTCTCTGAACTGCCCCTGCATTACTTCCACTCCATCATTTGTAAAGTAATTAGTCCCTAGGTGAACAATGACATCCAGCCCCTCCCATGGCTTGAGCCCTAGCAATCCTTAGGATTTGCTCTCCATCCCTCTGAGCTGAAGTGCCAGGTGCCTAAAGTATCACTTCCATCTTCACTCCCTGTCCTGCTCCCAAGTCTCTCCCTCTTGTACTCGAGACCCCCCCAAGCTGCTTGCCCTTCTCTGGGTGCCTTTTCCTCCCACCCTTGGACCTCCTCTTTGGGGGTCTACCACATTCTCCTTTGCCACCACTGCAGATGCCTCCTCCCAGCTGTCCCATCCTGCCAGAACAGTGAAGGAATTTCATAATATCATAAGCCGAGGATTGCTTACCCCACCTCACTCCCACTCTCCTAGACCCAACCAAGGTCTTTCCTTCCCTACTCTGTCTAAGTATCCATTGAGGCAAAGGTGGCATATTTGGTGGCCCCTGGGAGGGGCAAGACATCCTCTGGATCCTTCCTTGCTTGTCTCAGAGGCCAGCAACCTCTGCCCTCAGCCCAGTGAGGTGGGTGCATATGGGGCAACACTTCAGTTTCCAGAATGTGTCCCAGAAGACTGCGACTCCACACTCCCATAATTGATTGCTCTCTTGCCCTTTTAATCCACTGAACCTAACCTACATACCTTTTCTTTTTGTTATTCTCTTTATTCTCCCTGTGCCAACCAGCTCCCATCAGCAGTGTCAGTGGCTTAGTAGGTAGCACACTCACCTTTGAGGCCAAGAGATCCGAGGGCTGTGGGTTCAGTTCCCACATCTGGCACTTGGGTTAATATTCCATACTGACACTGTAGTGTAGCATGAGAGGGGTGCTACACTTCTGAGGTGCCGTCTTTTGGATGAGACGTTAAACCGAGGTCCCATCTGCCTGGATTGGTGGTAGTTCAGGTGGCTGCTAAAGATCTTGTGGCACTTATCGAAAAAGAGTAGGGGAATTTTTTATTCAAAACTCAAAACAAAATATACAAAATTGTATTACATCATACAAAATCATAATGAAAGAAATCAAAACCAAAAATAAGTATTACAGCATACATAAAACTGAAAACATAAATAATCCACAATTTCATATACCTCTATCCCGGCCCCACTAAAAGAGCAGGGGAATTTTTATAGTAGAACAACAAATGTCAAAACAAGATAAAACAGTGGTGCTTCACACAAAAGAGCATACAAATCAAAACAAAAGCAAAGAAGTATTACAGTCATGTAGATATCCAAATAGGCTACCTAATACAAAAAAAATAGAACACAAAATTAATACCAAGACAAAAAGAAAGCCCCCTCCCCCTCCCACTCAAAGAGATGGGGACTTGGTTATTCAAAACATGAAACAAAATAAACAAAATTGGAATACATCATACAAAATCGGATGGAAAGAAAATAAAAAAAAAACGAAAGAAAGATGCAACATACATAGAACACAGACAGAAATATTCTGCATTTGTGCATAACCTCCATCCTATCCCCATGAAAAAGCAGGAGAATGTGTTATGCCAGACAGCAGACATCCAATACAAAAATTCATTGTCAGAGGTGTCTTATGTAGCACCAGAAATACTGCTCCCCACAACAACCCTTACCCTGCATCAAGCCAGTTCATTTCTCCACCACAGTTTATATAGATCAGGGTGCACTTTCCCCCTTTCCTGCATCCTCCAACTAAGTACTGCTTTCCTAATATTGAAGACAACCTGATGTTCAGTTTGTAATTGCTGCCTAAGTGTAAGACTACACCGAGCCTGCCAAAGTTGAAAACCAATATAACCCATTAAAAGACGAATTGTGACAGAATCATAAATAACCCATGAGACCAGAAGGCCCCCTCCACCCAGATCTCAGATTAATAAAACTGAAAAGTGTTCAACGGCCACACAGCATGAAAGTGGGACCAGAAAGACACAACAAAGGGACAGTCAAAAAAGAAATGTTGCATTGTTTCAACTACCCCTATACAAGTTTCCTCCCTAGGACAAAATCTCTCTGAGAGTTCTTTATGCTTCATGTTATCCTTGACCCCCAACTGTTTATGAAGACAAAGCCACAAAAAATCCCACATATACCTAGGGACTCGCTTACTGACCAATAATTGCTGCTTAGAATGTTGCTCAGAAACAGACAAATCTCGAAATAGGGATCCGCATAAAAGAAATCCTGCAATACAGCACAGAAAAATTGATGCCGTGATTGGAGAAAAAGGGATTGTTCAACAATATGCCAGGCTTTTAATTTCTGAAACATCACCTGAAAGTAACTAGCCAAGGTACACAGCCAAACCTGACGAGCCAAAAAGGAAGCAGAATCCCATTGCTCCAGAAGGAGACCAATGCCATCAGCCACCCACGGGGACCAGATCTTATTGTCCCCTTTAAGCAATGGAACTAAATTATAAAAAATTAAAATACTATGCAGGAACACCACCGGATTTAACATCTCAAGACCCCGTTCACCAATAGGTAAATATGTAATACCCCTCTGCACTGGGTTCAACCTACTTCCCCATAAACAAAGAAAAAACACACCATAAAGAGACGATTCCAAAGAAAGGGGTTGGGGGAACCGCAGCTATAAACAAAAAATATGGCAACAAAAAAGTCTTAATAAGATAAAGCCGTTTAGCTTTAGACATTCGGCCTTTATTCCAGAGCGCCACTCTATCACGGGCCTCCAACTGCCTATCCCAATTTTACCTATGGGCATCTGTACCCCCAAAATAAACCCCAAAAATCCTCCTATACCCGGAATCAATAGGCATGTCCCAAATCACGGCCACATCAGTGGCGTCATACCCCAAAGGTAATATCCTTAAGTTTATTTACGGAGGAGCCAGACATGTCAGAAAAGGACTGTAACAGCAGCTGTGCTGCAACAGCAGAAGCCCTGTCTGATAAAACTAAAACTAAATCATCCGCATATGCTATACAGACAATCTGCGGATCCACACAGCCCACTGACAGACCAATAATATCCTCCGTCCTATTTAAGGCATGCAAGAAGGGGTCCAAGGAAAGGGGCTAAGTAGACAGCCCTGCCTGACAACTCTGTGCACCGCAATTTCTCTTCCCAACCAGCCATTCACACTCGGTAGTAGAGTAATACCCTTATAACAAGTCTGTAACCATCCCACAAATTGTAAGGTAAAACCATACCTCTACAAGGTCTCCCAGAGATAATTATATTCTACCTGGTCAAAAGCCCTGGCTTGATCTAAACAGACCAGATGCCCAAAGATTTCCCCTGATGTTCCCTTAGAGATAAGCTCCCTAAGAAGAATCAGGGCATCCTGAACTCTCCTATGAGGTACCCCACTAAACTGTGATGGATGCAATAAGGAATCCAAAGTCCTCCGTAAACGAATGCATAGAACCTTCATCAGAATCTTGTAATCAGTATTTAGGAGAGACAATGGCCTCCAGTTAACCAAATCCCCTCAATCCCCCTTATTCTTATAAAGCAAGAGCAAAACGCCCTGCAACATACTCTGAGGAAGAGCCCCAGCCTGCAGCCCAGCATTCAATACCTCACAAGTTCAGTACTCAAGACTTCCCACAGTACTTTATAGACCTCATGAGGTAACCCATCAGAACCAGGAGTAATGCCTGACTTCAAAGACCAAATAACAGTTTTCAATTCTTCCATTGTGATGGGTTGTACCAAATTATGCTGCTCGTCAGGAGCCAAGACAGGTATGGGTCTGCAAGAGAACCATTCACAGATAGAGGCTTCTGAAAGTAATCTACTCTGAAAAGAGGCAGAAGCATAAGTATGTATAGCATCCAAAATTACTTCAGTTGTTGTCACTCGCCCACCCTCTGTAGTATTCAAATACAGCATACCCTGGGATTCCTTAACAAGTCTCATAGCTTCAAAAGGTAAAGTTTCCCGCTTCTTCTTACCACAAACCCCATAGTTATGCTTCCGCTCCATATCCTGTAAAACCTGTGACTGTAACCATGCCAACTCCACTTTCAACCTCTTAATCCGATCAAGGCAGTCAGACCCAAGGTGCTGGTGGAAATTAGACCAAAAGTGAAGCCGGCCTCTGAGATATCGAAGCTCATCATGCTTCAACCTCCCATTAAGCTGACCTATGACTTTAAAGTAGGTCCTGACTTCATTTTTGGTATCCCCCCACCAAGTATTTAAGTCATCATATAAAAACAATACAGAATGACGTGCCAATAAAAGGAAATGAAGCCCATCATCCACACAAGGGATAACTAGCAATGCAGTGTTCAATTTCCAAAGGTCCGGCCCCCTCCGGACCTCTGGCACATCACATAAAGCTAATTTAAGCAATTTATGATCTGATGTAGCCACCTCCTATAGAGAGTGTGATTGCACAGCAACCCCAGGAGAGAGGAAAAAATAATCAATCCAGGATGCTCTGGAACCACAAAAATAGGTATTACCAAACCCAGCAGTAGAAGGTCCAAAAGCATCAACCAGGCCTGTATCTGCAAGAAGTTGAGATAAACTAGCCACATCACAGTACACCTTTTTCCTGCCAGCAGAAGGGACCAGGGAGGGTAAAGAACAGTTAAAGTTCCCACTGAGAATAACTATAGAAGAGGTGCACAAAAAGGGATAAAGTAATTTAAAAAGGGACACCCTATCAAATTTAGTTTGTGGTGCATAAATATTCATTAAACACAAAGGCAGAAAACCCATTTAATATCCAAAACTAAGGCCCTGCCTTCTAAAATTTATACATGATGAATCACCTGGATATGTGATAGAAAAAAACAAATCCCAACCCCACTGCACAGATCCCTCCCTTGTGACCAAAAACTGTCCCCCCACATCCAACCAGTAGTGGCAGCAGCCAATTCCTCAGGAGAGTGCAAATGAACATCCTGAAAGAAAACACAATCCAAATTTTCATGTAAAAAATGAGAATAAGTGTTCCAACACTTAACGGGAGACTTAATGCTGTTTGCATTCAAGGATGCCACTCAAAAGTGAAAGGGGGCCATGGGATGCAAAAGGGATAACTTCACTTCACCTTACTGGATGCCCTAGTTACTCTATCACTTTTACAATCTTGAGGCCTAGGGTCCAAATGGGCTCTGGAAGGCTCCAGAGGCTCAGGCTGAGAAGGAAGCACAGAAAGCTGAACCAGATCTGACACCTCCTCTGGATCTTCCATTTAAACCTCAAAAATATTTGGGTCAGCTATAGGAGAAGCTGAAACCGTGACAATGGATTTTTTAGCCAATTTACTTTTCCCTTTAACTGACTTCCCTTTTTTACCACTGACTGTGACAAAACCTTCATCCGAGGGGCCTAAACCAGAAGGCAAAGGGGGAGCAGGGCCAGCAATCCCCACAATCTCCGGCTCGGACACCATGGAAGACACAACTGTAGGTAAAGCGATGTCATCAGAAACCAAATCGGGTGGAGTCACGTGATGCGGAGCACGGGGTAGCAGCGTTCCCGGTTAGCTCCATTTGCCTCCTCTCATTATCGCAGCACTGTGTGGGTATCGGACGGTTTCCGAAAGTTTCCTGTCATTTAACAGCTTCAGGATCTTGCCGAGAGCCGTTTTGTGCCGCATGGAGGAGGAAATGCTGAAAAATCCCCCAAGGCACACACCTCCGGTTTCTCCGGAAAAGGCCCCGAGAAAAGCCACCTCGTCCCTTGATTTTCCGTTTCCTCAATTATTTGGAACGACAATTTTTCTTAACTAAAGCAAGGGAGAACAAAGATCTCTACTGGGAAGGTGCCAAGATAAGGGTTGCGCAGGACATTCCGGTGATGGTCAGACAGAGAAGAGCAACCTTTAATCCCCTGATTAATAGGCTGATTGCGGCGGGGGTGCATTTTAAAATGGGCTACCCAGCCAAATTTCAAGCCATGATAAAAGGGGAGTGGATGCAGTATGACACGGCGGAGGCCGCTCGGTTGGCATTAAGGGCAGCCCTACCTAATCTATTTAAGGATCCCTGAAGTGGGATGGATGGATTCTGGCATGTGATAACTTCGCCATGGATTTCTGTTGGAAGAGGGATGCTATGCAATTGGGTCACGTTATCTTTCTCGTTTTTGGATTATCATAAACTAAGAACTTTAAAAGGGACTGTTATGCTGTGCGGACATGGTTTTTGGCTGACCCCGTGGCTCATCTTTGGGCCTTCTCAGTTTGGTTTCAGCGGGGACTATACTGTGGCCTGTGCTTTTTGGTTTACGGACAGTGTGGCAGTCATCAAATGAATGGAACAGAAGGGGTTTCAGTTCCCTTACCCCTCTTTTTTTTTTTTTGCAGCACCATAGAGTGATGGTTGTACTGTGCATTATGTAGAATTTTTCTAAGAGTTGTATTTTACCATTTGGGGCCAAGGTCTTATGATTGTTTATGTGAGGGGGGGGTTGGGAGGTTTATGTTATATGGCCTCATGTACTCCTTTCTTATCTCTCTTTTGTTACTATGGCCTTTATGAAATGGGCTTGAAAGCTTTATCTTGACATTAATTTTAAGCTCTCATATCTGTTGGGTATGGGACGGTCTGGTGGTTTCGGGCTTTCGGGGTTTCATGAGAACCGGTTCCTATTGTTTGGTGCTACCGGTGAATTTGTTTGATGGGACAGTACCTGGAGATGGGGGATTTAGGTATGAGAGGGGAGGCAGGGGGCGAGGGTGAGCAAAGCTATGGTGTGCTGATGTCACGGACCAATGGAGTGTGGAAGGGGGGTGGTGTGGGGGATCTGTGGTAGATCGTTGGTATTCTTGGCAGGGGTAAGGTGGGTGGTGGTTGGGTGTGGTAGTGGGGGATGGGTTATTCCAGGAATTACTTATCAGACTCAAGTTTTGGCAAGAGGGCAGGGGAGGGGGAGGTTGGTACGAGGGTTCTGGTTGGGTAGATACTGTATGGTTCACTGGCTTTATTTGTATGGGGAGGGCACAAGTCTGTATTATAGGAGACAGGGTGTATCATATGGCTGTGCACAAGCTAATGCCTACAATAGAGGTGTATGGCATTGTCAGGGGCCTTTAAGGTCACTTCGTGGAACGTAAAAGGTGCACGCCAGAAACTTAAACAGTGTTGTCTTTTGAAACACCTGGAGATCCTAAGGGCAAATTTTGCATTCTTACAGGAGACACATCTACTCCATTCGGAGTCCAATACTATGAGACGTAGACAGATTGGATCAGTTTTTGCCTCACAAGGCAATACACAGAGTAAGGGAGTAATGATTTTGGTGGGCAGATCTGTACCCTTTGTCCCATTACAGGTTGTTCAGGATGAGGATGGGAGGATTGTGTTGGTAAGGGTCATGCTCCAGAACATGGAGGTGGTATTGGGGGCAATTTATGGCCCTAATATAGATTCTCAGGAGTTTTTCGTCAAGCTTTCAGGAATGTTAGCCCCCTTTGTGCGGGTACCCATGATCTTAGGTGGAGACTTAAATTTGGCTTTAGATCCACTTATGGACAAGTCTGGGGGTAGGAAGTTGAGATTATCGCCTGCTCGGCGGGCCTTTTGTGAGGTGCTGGATCAATATGGCCTGGTAGATGTGTGGAGAGTGCTCCATCCCCAAGATAGACAGTATACGTTCACCTCTGCAGTGCATGGATCCGAATCCTGTATAGACTATATTTTTGTCTCCAATGACCTCCTTACTGGGGTACTGGAGGCAGAAATTATGCTGGGACCACCTTCTGACCATGCAGTGGTTGTTGTTTCCATCCTCCTATCAACTTTACCCAAATGTGGATATAGATGGAAAACTAACAATCAGTTGCTACGTAACCGCGGGTCACCAAGTTTGTTTCAGAACAGATAGCTGAATTTACAGCCAATAATGTTGGGGTTGAGGTTAGACCAGATATGGTTTGGGGAGCATTTAAAGCCTTTATTAGGGGGATTTTGATTGCCCAGGCTTCCTATAGGAAAAAGGAACGTGTTTGGGTTCTTACCGAGCTTTTGGCGCGGATTAGACTTATAGAAGGTAGGGCAGAGGGGCTGGTGGATGAGGAGGATAAGATAAGAGTTGGTGAGGTTGAAGGACCTATATTTAAAACTGTTAGGTGAGCAAGCGGAGCTGGCTGTAATCAAAACTAAGGCAAAATATCAGGACCAGGGGGAGAAAGCCGGGTCACTTCTAGCTAGGAGGGTTAAGCAAATAGAGTCATCACGCCTTGTTCCATGGATTCGGTCCGGGTTGGATGGAATGATCAAGACTTCCCCAGGGGAGATAGTACTTGAGTTCAGAAATTATTTTAAGTCTCTCTATGATAAAATGGGTTCCCCCCCTTCTAGACAGGAGATGCTCTCCTTTTTTGAAGGGCTGGACATCCCTCGGCTATCTGAGTCCCAACAAGAGCAACTAATGGGGGGATATTACTCAAAATGAAATCGAAAGGGTGATAGAAAGTCTCCCTTTGGATAAAATGCCGGGTCCGGACGGTCTGTCGGCTAATTTTTATAAAAAATTTGCTAAGCTTCTATCCCCTTTGCTTCTGAATCTATTTCAGTGCATCTTGTCTCAGCAGGTTCAAGATCAGTCCTTATTTGAGGCACTAATTGTACTGATCCTAAACAGGGTAAACCTTTGGAGCAGCCCTCGAGTTATAGACCATATCGCTTGCTCAATTATGATATTAAAATTCTAGCCAAATTATTGGCTGAGAGGATTAGTCTGGTCCTTCTGGATCTCATTGGTCCAGAACAAGTTGGTTTTATGAGGGTAGATCTTCCGCAGACCATGTTGGGACCCTGGCTCATGCTTTCGGTCTCCGAGGACAGCAGAGCGCCTATGGCCCTGCTGTCCCTGGATGCTGAAAAGCCTTTGATAAGGGTACACTGGGGTTTTTACTCATGGCGATGGAGAGGTTTGGGTTTCCGGAGCTTTTTAGGACCTGGATTAGCTCCCTTTACTCCTGCCCCACTGCAAGGGTTGGTTGTAATGGAGCAGTCTCTGACCCCTTTTCTTTATACGTTGGCACTAGGCAAGGATGCCCCTTATCCCCTCTCCTCTTTAACTTATATTTGGAACCCTTCATAAGAGCAGTAGTTGCTAATCAAGCAATAGAAGGTATTAGTATTAAAGATCATACTATAAAGGTTACAGCATATGCGGATGACCTGTTGGTTTATTTATCCAACCTGTGTGCTTCTATACGAGCACTGTTGGAGGTTATCAAGCAGTTTGGGAATTTGGCCAATTATAGATTAAATTTGGACAAGTCGGTGGTATTTCCCCTTAATAGCTCTGTTTTTAGGCATGAGGTGGCGGAGCTAGGATTGTCCTGGAAATGGAATTTCATCAGGTATCTGGGCCTCAACATAGCTAGGGGGGATTTCAAGACTTTTCAGTTGAATTTCGACGTGTTATTAAGGACCATTGCGTTAGATTTGGAAAGATGGGTGAAACTCCCAATCTCCTTATGGGGGAGAGTGAATCTCGTTAAAATGAACATATTTCCCAGATTGTTTTACCCCCTGAATATGTTGAATATCGGGATACCATTTAAGTGGTTCAAGAAAGTGCACAATATGATTGCTAATTTTGTATGGGGTCAGAGGAAGTCACGTATGGCCTATTCGAAATTGGTGTTGCCTAAGGAACTGGGGGGGCTTAGACTTCCACATTTTGCCTTATACTATTGGGCAGCCCAAGCTAGTAAATATATGAGATAGATAAAGGGTTGTGATGACCTAAATCACCACCCCTATATACCACTTTGGCTACGGATAGAACTGGCTTTGATTAAGGAAGCGGGTCTTAGGCTGAATGCCCTATTTTATATCAAACCTAAATGGTTGCCCCGTTGGTTGATTAACTCCCCAATTGGGACCTCAGTGAGAGCTCATGCCCAACTCGTGGGCTTTTTGAGGTACGATCACCTTAGAGATTGGGCACAGCCCATATGGGGGAACCCCCGGTTTGTCCTGGGTGGTAGGATGCTGGACCACACATGGTTACCCTTACCCAAGAAGTGTCTGGTGAGGGACCTTCTCTCGACGGAGGGTTTGGTTTTACCCTCGGATGTCATACTGGGTAAATTTGGGTTACCCAATAAGGCTATTTTTGGGACCTACCAGCTTAGACATCTCATGGTCGCACAATTGGGTAAGGGAGCGGTGCAGAAGCCGAGACTGGAATTTCATGATGGTTTATACCCTCTAGTAGGGTTGAGGCATGCGATTTCTAAAATTTATCAGGTATTGCTTGAGTGGGCCTACTCCTCTGACCCTATTCAGGGATCGTATTGGAATTCGTTTTTTCCAAATTCGGAACTCAATTGGAAGAAACTATGGGTGAACTGCCATAAATTCTTGTTACAGGACAGATTGAGGCTCATGCAGTTCAAAATCCTTCACAATATTTTTTATTCTCCACGGAGATTGGAGAAGCTCAGGTTGACAAAGGATTTGAGGTGTTTTAGATGTCAGGGGGAGGATGGTGACTTGATGCATATTTTTTGGCAGTGTCCGAAAGTAGCCCTGTTGTGGGAGGATATTAAGAGGAGGGTTAATCCTCTGTTGGGTCTTGAGGATCTGTTTACGCCGGAGATATGCCTTTTGGGGGATGTCTCGGGCATTCCTGTTATGAATAGGAGGTTTTATATGGTCCTGATTGCTGCTACACTTAAAAGGGTGGTACTTAGACATTGGAAGGACTCGGTGGTCTTAGGATATAAGGAATGGCTGGAGGAGTTACTAGCTTGTTTGAGGATTGAGAGGATGATGGCAATCCTTCAGAATAAGCTCTCCAGGTTCGATAAAATCTGGGGCCCTTTTATGCATGTTACTCTACTTGAAAAAATGATGCTGTTTGGGTTGATTTCACCTATCTCCTCAGACTTGTGCCGAGAGGGTGGGAGTGGGTTGGGGGTGGTTGGGAGGGGTGGGAGGGGTTTGTTACAGGGTCATTTGTTGTGGACTGTTTATCCACTGGTACCAATGCTGACTGATTGGATGTATGTACCTGTAACCTAAACTGAATAAAGTGTTAATGGCAAAAAAAAAGAAACCAAATCGGGTTCCTCAGGCAAGGCTGTCTCAGCCAGCGGGGGACCAGCCACAGAGGCACTGGGAGTCAGCTTTCCCCCAGAAGAGAGGCCAAGCCACACAGCCACCTGGATATAATGGTCCTGAACCCCAAAATCTGTTTCAGCCGTGTTTTTAGCAGCCAAAGGACAAGATTCAAAAGTATGGCCAACCTCATCACAGAGATTACATCTGGATGTCTGAAAGCAATGGGCACTAGGGTGACCAGTCTCCCACAATAAGAACACTTGAGCACCTCGCAAGAGGTGCTTATGTGAGTCCGAGACCCACATTTAAAGCAGACTCTGGGTTGACCCGGGTAGAAAAGGAAGCCCTTCTCTCTACCCAGGAAAAAACTGTTAGGGAGATGTATTAAATCAGAATCGGTGCAATGGAGTTTTACCCGAAATTTCCAACCCCCATTCCAAAAGCCCTCAGCATCCAGGATAGGAACAGGATTCCCCTGAATATCACATTTTTTAGAGAGTCAGTTTACAATATCAACCACGTTAACTCCTTCGTTCCTGAACAGGATCGTAATGACCCTAAAGAGCTGTTTTGAAAGAGGTAACACAATAAAGTCAGACCACAAAGGGTTAGTCTTTAGATTCAAATAACGACCCCAAAAGATTTCCAAAAGTGCAGGGGTGTGAAAACTTATATCAAAAATAAATTCCCCAGGGACATGAATCAGAGCATAGACTTCAGAGGGGGAGAACCCCATGCTGCATTTCAAAAGTGTCTTCCCAACATAAAATCTGTCAGGGGGATTGTCTCTGGGGCCCACATAGCACAAACGAATAGCATTGCGCCATTTAGCCAGTTCCACAGGCTGCCAAAAATCACTAGCATAAGTAGGCTTCTCTGTGGGATCTGGAGCTGGCTCCTGCACAGCTGCAGCAGAAAAAGCCAGATCTTCAGCCACCTCACCCGACATCACACCCAAGGGAAGGGCAGGCTTAGAAGCAGCTGGAGGATCAGGGGAAACTGGGGAAACAACACTCAGAATAGAGGAAGATTGGGCAGGAACAGTCATAGTACTTATCTGAGCATCCTCCTGCAGAGCTGCAACCTCCCCAGCCGGCTTCCATGCTTCACCCGACAGCTGAATCCAGCCTGCCTCCTGTAGCGCTCGATCAGGAGACCAGGACACATCCACAAGGTCCCCCCAGGCTGTAGATGCCACAACACTGCCTGAAACTTGTTGCTCAGCAGCCGAATGGAGCTTACTAGGCCCCGCTGCTTCAGAAGCACCTGGCAACATCGTGGACCTCTTCCACTTCCGGTCATCCTCCACATCAAGCTTCTGATGCTCCTGTGCCAATAACTCCCTAACCCGGAGGAGTTCCTCCTCCAAGCAGCACCGTTTCTCCTCTAAACTCAAAGGCAAAACTTTAGGATCATCCAGGGGACCGCTGATTCGGGTGATATGCTGGCCACCCCGCGGGTGCATCCCAGCCGCCACCTCAGTGGATCCCTCCAACGATGGAACTACATGCTCTGCAGAATTCTGGGCCCTCGTAGCCCCTTGCAATGCTCCTTTCTCCTCCATGGTCGAGGTCAGAATGACTGCCTCACACAGCGACAGGGTCCCCCTACTGGCACAGAGTAGGGAAATTTCCCCAGTGTCATGGCCAAATTTCTCCCATTCACTAAAAATACCACCAACAGCTTAATCTGGTTCAATTTCAGTTGCTTACCATCTGTATCCCCAGTGGGCTTACTGGGTCAACAAAATTCGATAAATAAATAAACCTATCTCATTTGAACCACTGAACTTTACCCACTTACATTTTTTAACCACTGAACCTGCTTGTATTTGTTAACCTCTGAACCTGCTTGCTTATTTTACCCAGAGCCTAGCCAGACCCTTTCTGCCTCCTTCCTATGCCCATTTCCTTTCATCCCTTCCTTGCACTTCTGGAGTTTGGTTCATCATCCTATCCCAGGTAGAGTTTGCCTGCTTTAACTTGTTTTAGCGATTTTGTTAGGTGAACACTTCTGTCTTTATTATACCTGCTTCCCTACATCCCTTCCTTACTCTTACTGAATTAGATTTATCACCCTACCCCTGCTAGGGTGTTGCCTGATTTCCCTCTGTTAAAGTTAACTTGATAACTAAGTAACTAAGGACGCCTGCTAATTATATTAAAGCTACTATGTTACATTACTCACAATGTTTCATGGCATACCCCAACTAAAAGACAGTTCCCCTTGTCTGTTACCAATGACATATTAAAGTTAGCAAGTGCAAACTGAAATCGTTTAAGATTCAATAACAATCACCACGTTTAAATGGCAAGGTAGAAATCCGATTAGAAAATGAATCTAATTACCTTAATTTTTGATCAGATTTCAGCCGTCTCCATTTACATGTTGGTGTAATCAGAATCGGTGTAGAGTCACCTGTTTACATGCTTCTCCTGTGTATTTCAAAATCTTTTGACTTTGAGTTTGGCTCATACCCATCTCTGCACTGATTATTATTACCTTTTGCATGCACTGAAGTTGCTATGGAGACAGGTGACGCTCACGCTACAGTTTGTAGTCAGGCTTGCAATCTTGCGAAAATTAAAATCTCCTTTCACAATTTTGAGGTAAAATATAAACAGGTTTGTTTTTTTGTTTATTGAATAAGTACAGCAGCTATTACCTATATAAGGAATCCAATTGTAGAAATGAAAGGAAAAGTGTGACTCTCAATGGGATTTGAACCCAGAACCTCAGCAATCCATGCTGTAGCTCTTAACCAACTGAGCTATGAGAGTTCACCCAATTAAAGTCCCTGAGTTTTCCCATGTGAATCACACATACATTCCTTTCTGGTGTTTCAATGAGCAACCAGGAAGTCTTTTTACAGACTCAAATAACTCCTCCTCTCTCTCTCTCCCAAATGCAGTATATGCTACTGCGAAGCAAATTTAGAAATCCAGTTGTAGAAATGAAAGGAAAAATGTGACTCTCACTGGGATATATAAGGAACAAATGTGTTTCTACAATGGGGTGAACAATAAATGAGTGAGATAAAACAGTGTATCATCGCTGGAGTGTGATATTTTTACCCTATGCTCTACTGTGATGATATCAGCCATTTACACACACAGGTCACACATATCATCACTCTAGGCTGCATACGATTCTTCAGACGCTGGTGCTAGATACATCTGGGGCTTGCAAAAGGCATTTGCATGCATAGTTCAGTGAAAGAATTCTGACTTGCCGACTGCATGTTTACATGGTGCAGTAATTGGACTTGAAATGATGAAATCTAGCACTCTCAAATGAACTACAAAAGGTAATACGATTCCATAAAATATTGAAATTCCCCTGTTTACATATGTCTACAATTCTGGCTTGAATCTGGTGCCAAATTGGAATGGAGAGAATTCTGTTTCCAACCAGATTCAAGCCTGCATGAAAATGAAGTGATTATGACCCATTTAAACCACTTCTTCCTTTTTCTTTTCTTTTTTAATTGATCCTACTGTTTACCCACCCTTTAGTGTAATCCACTTGTATTAACAGAATGTAACCAACTGGTTACTTACAGTGTTCAAGACATGATGCCAGTTGCCGCAGAATCACAGTTGCAAAATCATACAGTATATAATTAACTTGCTCTATTCTTAAATTACACTACGGTGCAGTTTAAGATGTCACACTTGGGGTGCAGCGTCTCCTGCTGACTGCCGCCATGCTGATGTCCCCAGTGTGATGTCCTTTAGTTATGGCCCTTCAGGTAAAGGAGCACTAATACAGCATGATAAAAAACAGGTGATCTGTCATGCTGCCACAGCCAGGAACAGTACTGACTGGCTGATGAAACTTCCAGCCAGCTGCAGTCCCTGAAGGCAGGTAACTCTAGTTTTTTAGCTCACAAAACAGGGTCCAGGGACTTGTAATCCACAGAGTCTGGCTCACACAGATCCATTTTTTTTTTCCTTGGCTGATCAGCGGAGAGCAATGTTTGACAAGCAGATCAACTGACAGCAATGTTTGACAATCAGAGTTTGAGTGCTGTTCTGAAAAGCACTCATCCACTCTGTCATACCCCCACAGCTAGGAACAGTCCATACTGGCTGATGAAACTTTCAGCCAGCTGCAGTAACTGAAGGCAGGTAACTCTAGTTGCCCAGCACACAAAACAAGATGAAACTTTCAGTCAGCTGCAGTTTCTGAAGACAGGTACCTGTAACTCTCATTGTCCAACTTACAAAACAGGGTCCCAAGTCTTGTAATCCACAGAGCCAGACTGGCTCACACAAAGCCCTGCCTTTTTTCCCCCAGCAGATAAGCTAAGGGTGGTGTTTGAGAATCAGAACTCAAGCTCCATTTTGAAAAGTGCTCCTCTGCTCTGTCGCATCCCCACAGCCAGGAAAAGTCTGAATGGCTAATGAAACTTTCAGCCAGCTGCACTCAGTGAAGGCAAATAACTCTAGTTACCAAGATCAAAAAACTGGGTCCAGGGACTTGTTATCTGCAGAGTCTGACTGGCTCACACAGACCCCTGTTTTTTTCTTGGCAGAGCAGCTGAGAGTAATGTTTGACAAGCAGATCAGCTGACAGCAATGTTTGACAATCAAAGCTTGAGTGCTGTTCTGAAAAGTACTCATTCACTCTGTCATGCCCCCACAGTCAGGAACAGTCCATATTGGCTGATGAAACTTTCAGTCAGCTGCAGTTACTGAAGGCAGGTAACTCTAGTTGCCCAGCACATTAAACAGGGTTCCAGTTCTTGTAATCCATGGAACCTGAGTGGCTCACACAGACCCTGCTTTTTTCCCAGCAGATCAGCTGAAAGTTGTATTTGAGAGTTGGACCTCAAGTGCTGTTTTGAAAAGCACAGGACTCTGCTCTGCCATACCCCCACAGCCAGAACACAATCCAAGACTAGCACGCTCAAACCTTTGCAATATTCGCAAAGTTAAAATTACATTTCTGCTGAGGGGTGCTACTGCCTTTGTCGCATGACACAGACAGAGTCCAGTGCATAACCACCCCCCAGGAAAATCTGAAAAGTGAAACATGTTTACTGCCTTAACTGGCTATTTTCTTACTGTTATCTCCATGAAAAAGGGGTTCTCTTAGTTATTAGGTTGGAATTCCAATGTGAACATGCAAACCACCAGTCATTAAACTGGAACCCCATGGTTTGGTCCTAACTATGAAATGCCTACAGTAGCTAATCTCTTGTCTGGTGGTTTGGCTTGTTCACGTTGGCAGGTAACTCTAGTTGCCCAGCTTGCAAAACAGAGTCTCAGGTCTTGTAATCCATGTAGCCCGAATGGCTCACACAGATCGCTGCTTTTTTGCCTGGCAGATCAGCTGAGAGTGGTGTTTGAGAATCGGAGCTCAAGTGCTGTTTTCAAAAGGGCTCCACTACTCTGTCATGCCCCCACAGCCAGGAACAGTCCTAACTGGTTGATGAAACTTCCAGCCAGCTGCAGTCACCAAAGGCAGACAATTCTGGTTGCCCAGCACACAAAACAGGATTCCATTCCCAAGTCTTGTAATCCATGGAGTCCAACTGGCTCACACAGACCTCTTCTTTTCCCCCTGCAGATCACCTGAGAGTGGTATCTGAGAACTGGAGACTGAGCGCTGTTTTGAAATGCACTCCTCCACTCTGTCATGCTCTCATAGCCAGGAACGGTTCCACTAAGTCTCATTGGCAATAAAGTTGTAGATGGACCTTACAGTGACACAAATTTGCTGACAGCAATAACATCATCTGGCAAATGTGTCAACTGACTGTGGTGGCACCCCATACACATTTTGATGCCTGCACCACCCCCCCGGACTTAAAGATTATCAACTCCGGGGAGTGGATTATTGAGGAGAGTGGCCAACCCATTTGACACTGTGGATGTTGAACAGGTTGTGTCGCTGTAATAATTTCACTGTCGGGGTGTTGCAGAAACAACAGTATACCACTAGGAACAGTTCTGACTGGCAGATGAAACTTCCAGCCAGCTGCAGTTACTGAAGGCAGGTAACTCTAGCTGTCCAGCTCACAAAACAGGGTCCCAGGTCTTGTATTCCATGAAGTTTGACTGGCTCATACAGAGTGCTGCCTTTTAACCTGGCAGATCAGCATGGCACACCAGTACATACTAGAAGGGTAAGTTGGGAACTCAACCCCTCAGGTATTGGGAGGGAAGAGGACAATTTTTTTTAAATTCCTGATGAGTCAGGTTGGATTGATTAAATAATTTGGGGGTGGGCAGGGGATGTACAGATTTTTTTTATTCCCTGACAGGTAGGGTTGGGCACCAGACCTGTCAGGTTGCTGGGAGAAGGTTGGATTTTTATTTATTCCCTATTAGACCAGGTTGGGCACTAGACCTTTCAGGTGTTAGGGGAAGGGACAGTTTTTTAAATTTCCTGATGGGCGATTATGAGTATTGAACCTGTCAAGTAGTTTGGGTGTGGGTAAGGGACAGATTTTTATTTATTTATTTAGTTTTTGTTCACAACATTGTCTATTTTCAGGCACGACCCAGATGAGTTACAAACAAAACCAGCATATTATAACGGGAGTTCTAGACAGTATACAGCACATAAAACAGTGGGGTACATGATAAACACATGGTATACAATGAATATATACAGAGTACAAGGAATTCAACAAGCAATCATCACTGTAAGGAAAAAAAATTACACATGCAAGTACAGAGTACACCATGAAACAGAGGGTGGAAAGAATTACCTAGAGGTCTAATAGGGTAGTCAAGGGTAAGTGGCCTGCAGCTTGGATCTAAGGGCAGTGAGCTGGGATAGGGGAGTCCCAGAAGTGCTAGTGGGGCCTTGGGGAGAGACAAGAAAGAACCAGGTCAGTACTCCATATAGTTTAGGGGCAAGAGCAGTTGTCCCTGGTTTCTAGGTGACTTTTGAGGCAATTTTCTAGAGATATAGTGGGACTGTGCGCATTTCAGTTCCTTAGGGAGAGAGTTCCAGAGTTTTGTTCCAGACACCGCAAAAGCATACTCTCCCATCCTAGTGTTGCATTTGGGGATATCCAGTAGAGAGTTATCCATCGAGCAGGTCGGTAAGAAAGGTTTGAACCAGCAAGGGATAGACTCAGGAAGGCCTTCTCTGGTTATTTGTCTATGGCGTAACCAGTGGCATATGTCTGGTATGAGGGAGGGGAGAGCCAGCCAAGGTCAGCACAGATCACACAGCAATGGTTGCGCCTTGTCATATTTATTTATTGAAATGTTTTTACCAGGTTGTCACCTGCACAGAGCAAAACAACAGATGCTGTTATAACAGGTCTCCCATCTGCTTAGAACAGCCTTATTTGCATCCATGTATAATAAGAGGCCATATGTGAGGCCAGGCCTTCATACACCCTGAGCAATGGCGAGTCTTGTAGTGGAGGTAAGGTTGTGGTGAGTCTTATACATAATGACAAGCTTAATGTGGATAGATTTGCACACAGTTGAAATGTGAAGGTTGAAGTCAAGAGATGGCTCGAGAGTGATGTCCAGATACTTGCAAGAGTCCACCATGTCAAGAGAGGAGCCTCCAGACCCCCTTATAGTAAGCGTAGAAGGGCAGGCTCTGAGTCTGGGAGCTGAGCCAAAGAATATGGTGACTGTTTTTTTTCACATTGAGAAGGAGCTTGTTGCGCAATAGCTATGTTTGGATGGTGGCAAAATCCAGGTTGAGTTTGTTGTTGATGTCAGTGATGTCAGCAGCACTGGTGTAGAGGACCAAGTCATCTGCATGCAGAAGAGCTTCACAGAAGCCAAGAGATTTGGGCAGGTTGCTGACAAATAGAGAGAATAGTAGCAGCTCAGGGATGGACCCCGGGGAACTCTGACCTTGATGGAGGCAAGACCTGGTTTGGCACCACTTATTTTGATAAATTGCCATCTATCAGACAGGTAACTTTTGCACCAAGACAGCACAGTTGATGAGAAGCCCAACGCAAGCAGTTTCTCTAGCAGCAGGGTGTGATTTACCAGGTCAAATGCCTTGGTTAAGTCTATGAATATCACTCCTGTGAGCATCTCTTTGTCCAAGGCTGTTCTGATGTCACAAGTCAGTTTTAAGAGAGCTGTAGTGATACTGTGGCCAGTCTGAAAACCATGTTGGCATGGAATAATCTGCTGGGTTTGTTGCAGGAAGCCTGCAACCTGAGAGGCAACAATTTTTTTGAGAAGTTTTTTGAGGGTGGAAATAATTGCGATGGGCTGATAATTATCCATACATCTAGTCTCACCTTCTTTGTGTACGGGAACAACCCGAGCTGTCTTCCACAGTGCAGTCACAGACCCTGAGGCAAGGGATAGATTGAACAGTCTTGTGATGGGGGTCGCTATGAGAGGGATGGCCAGCTTAAGAAACCTCGGTAGGTGCCCATCTGAGCCAGCAAATCCACAGTCGGGGATGGATCTGAGAAGTCAAAAAACTTCCTTCTTGTTGACTGGCTTGAGGTTGAGGCATGGGGAGCTTGGGGACAGGGGATCCACAGTAGAAGTCAAATCATAATCAAACTGGTAGGAGAAATGGGATAGGTCTAAGAAGTGAGCATTTAGGGCATCAGCAATGGTAACTAAGTTATTGCATTTGGTGCCATCCAGGGTCATGTTGCTTTTCTTAATTCCTTGATGGAATGCATCAGGCACTGGACCAATCATGTTACTGGTGGGAGGGTGACATATTTATTTATTCCCTGACAGCCTGGGTTGCATACTGCACCTATCAAGTAGTTTGGGGGAGAGAGGGACATCCTTGATGGGCAGGGTTTGGTATCAGATCTGTCAAGTAGTTCTGGGAGGGCCAGTTTTTTTTTGCTATTCCCCAGTGATCCAGTAGGGCACTGGATATGGCAGATTGTTGAGGGAGGGGACATATTTGGTTAATTCCCTGATGAGTTGGGTTGGGCAACAGACCTGTCAGGTAGTTAGGTGGGTTTTTTTTTTTATCCCCCAGATGACCTGCTCTGGGCACTGGACCCATTAGGTAGTTGGGAAAGGGGGCCAGATGTTTTGATTTTTTTAATTCCCTTTCAGGCCAGGTTGGGCACTGGAAATTCTATTCTATTGCACATTTCCTCCACTACTAGTATGGAACTCCTGTGCCTTGTAAAACACTTTGGGAAACAATGTGTACAAAAGTTATTGTATAAGGTGGAATTCTATTATATTCTACAGTTCCTGTGCTACCAGAATCTAATTCCTGGGCTTTGTAAAGCTCTGTACCTGTCATAGTTATGGAAAGAGTGAAGGATTTGTTTTTCTTCTACAGACTGGGTTGAGCACTGAGCCTTCAGGTAGTTGGTGGGGGGGAGCAGATTTTTTTTTAATCCCCAGGAAGTAAGGATGGTAAATTGATGATGCCCAAATCTGACATTTTTCCAAAAGACTTTGCCTCTGATGGGCTCTGTTAGTTAATGGGGGTGGCCCAGGGGCAGGTGCTCCACTGCTCGGTATGTTGAGTTGGAGCATGCATGACAGTAAGAACCATGTGTGTTTGTGTGTGTGTGTATGCATGTGTTAGGGAGAGTGCAGAGCTGAGATTGAATGCCAAGAGAAGGAAAGACAGTGAGAGAGGGAGAGTCAGGCAGTGAAGCCAGTATCACATACACTTAGGATGACAGCTCCGGAAAGGTTAGTTATCAGCACCCCCCATCTCCCACAATAGTGTGCTGCAGGCATGAAGTGAAAGAGAGAGACCCAAACTAACTGATAGCAGCAAAGCATGACAGCAGAGGAGGACATACAGAGCAAGTACCAGACCTGTCAAGAATTTGGGAAAAGGAACAGATTTTTTTTCCCTTTATTTCTTGATGGATTGGACACTGGATCCATCAGGTTGTTAGTGGGAGGGGGACATACTTTTTGTTATTCCCTAATGAGAAGGATTGGGTCCTGGACTCATCAGGTAACTTCTCACTGTTCTTTTTCTTTCTGATAAGAAAAAAATAACTCTAGTCAAGAGTAGCTCATAACTTATTGCACTTGCAGTTTTCAGCGTAATAGTAGCATGACCATGCATGATGTCTGATACTCTGAAAATAATATCTCCTTGTTAGTAAGCATGATGAAAAGATTAAAACGATTTTTATGTTGGCTAAGTGTTGTTTTGCAAACTGCCTCTCTATAGCCCCCTCTTGCTCCAGCAACTGATTTTTCCCCTGCTTTGTTTTCCCAGTCCTTGAACAGGCTGCTCAGACTGACTAGAACCTCAGCTGCATAGGCTGGGAGAGATAATCTTATTTCTTATGTAACCCCTAGGTGGCGCTCTCCTGTGGGCTACTGCCCCTGCCTGTGGGAATATGCACAGGTTGAGGGCCCTGAGTTCTATGAACGGGTGCCTCCACCCGGAGGAATGGTATTGGGGTAGCTTAACTGCTTTGGTATAGCCCTCCGGGATGCTATAACCACTCACCAACCATTCTAGTGGCCTAAACAGTAACGCTATAGAGCACTGGCATGCACTGGATAACAATGAGAATATGCTCACACCCCTTGCACTTACCACCAGGGCTGGATCTGCTGCAGTGGCCCTGGAGACCCCCTTGAAAATAAGATCAGCAATACACAATACAAAACCTTTCACTGTGACCCAACTAATAATATGCACACTAGCCAGGTTAAACGTGAAGTAGATGATTAGGTTTATTCAGGGGAAGTTAACAAGGAAGGGGCATGAATTTATTCAAATGACTGGCACTCTGATCTACTTTAGGCTGACTTAGCATGCACTGTAAGTCCCTGATAATTAGTCTTGCAGCCCTGGGTACCCAGATCTTACAAAGGCTAGCCTGAAGCATTGGCCAGAGTGGCTGGCGTTGCAGCTGTTGTTGGGGCCGTTTAGGAAGAAAAGCAATCAGCCTGTGCGCAACCCAAATATTTGTAATCCTGAGCTGGATGGCTCAGTCCATTAACAATAACCCAAAACAGATCAATCAAATGACACACAGTGATTTGTAGCTGTTGTTGCAGGGAGCTACCCTGGTTTGTACTCACACAACCCGGACCAGGATGTAGGGCAGGTGAGATGAAGACCTCAGGATGTTGATTCAATGGGCCAGGGGAAGCAGGTCCTACACTACTCACCTCCTGGTGGCTGCTACCTGTTCGATGGTGTTGAGCAGGGGGCTGAATCCCCAAGCAGGTCTTTTGCCAAGATGATCTCTGGAATGTGGGCAGGGGCTTGGGCGAGATGGCAAGGCCCAAGCAGGATGAAAAGTCCTGAGAACAGTTCACGATCTTCTGCTGGAAAGCCTCCAGCTGGCATAACAGGATTCACTGTGTGGCATGAAATCGCGACCCACAGAACACATTCAGCACACTTAAATCAGTTATTTGCATAAGCCACGATTCGGATGTAGTCTTTTTGCTAATTACAGCTTCACTGTGCAAACCTTTCAACCCAAGGCTATCTTCTCTCATTCAGGTAGGCCGATCGCTTCTGGAGCAAGTCTTCGGTCCCACTTGCAAGTAGTAATGACACACTTTCTTTCCTCTGCTGCAGGTCTAAGCTGGCAATCGGAAAAGTCTAACTTCTGCAATAGACAGTTTCCTTGGGCCAGAGAACATGGCAGGCAGGCCAACAGAGCCTTCCTGCCGATTCTCCTACACTCCTACTAGGAGCAGCTGCTCAACCGCTTGAGCTATTCACTCTCCAACTTCCACTCTCAACTGATGCACTGCTTCAGGCAGTTCTGGGTATTTCCTTGTAATCCACAAGGTTTGGTTGGCTGACAGAGCTGTCCATCACAGTAGGAGCTCCCCCTCCAGGTCCATTTAGGCACCAAATGCCTAGAACTACAAATACTACAGAATTTCTCTCCCATATAACCTCGGGGGACAGTCTCCATTTTAGGTCCCCAGAGATTTGATTGGTCCAATACTGGCGTCCAGAACCAAAACGGTGGCTCCTATTCAAAAACTCAAGCTGCAAATGAAAGCAGGTTAGACAAACTCCTTTTTTCATTATTACTCTAACAAATAAACAGTAAATAACCACATTTCCTAACAGGGCTCCCTCTGCGCTAACAGTGACTGCAGAATGGAGCAATATAACAGACTGTCTGGCTGGACCCTGGCCCAGACTGATTTCCAAAACACAGGCTAGATGCTGTCTTAAAGAAACAGGCACGGAGGCTTACTAAGGCGTTCTCATGCAGACAAACAGAACCTACTGCAAAACAGGACACCATCCTGACAGTGGGTATTTAGGAGCCCAGGAAGACATTTTCGTAAGACCCAATTTATAGAGGGGTTACACTTACAAGCATCAAATGGTTGTGCAGACTGGCAGTGTATCAGTACTTCCTCTGTGATCTCATTCATTGTTATTGTTGTCAACACAGTGGGGGTGTGGGGGGCTAAGCTAAACAGCCTGAGGGCTGCTTCAGTGTATCACCTAGGTCAGCTGCACGTTCTTGAGAGTTTAGCCACATGCACATGCTCAGCAGGTTCTCATACACTTTCCTTCTTGCAGCCAGTAGAAACTTAGCAAAGCATCACAGACAGCTGCAAGGAGCAATAGCAAGGTAACCACTCATTCACTGACAGCCATAAAAGATCATGCCTCAGTCCTCTAATGAATTTCAGTGGGACAACTGCATCCTGACTTTGATCCCAATAGGAACTATATTCTGTTGTCAAGTTCCAGTGTCTCAATATACTCACCTGATCAGGCATGCTGCGCTGTGACTTGTTCTGGTGGCAACATCCAGGCATGCAGTACTGGATTTATTTTGTTACATTAATGTTTATTTGAAATCAGAGACCAAATATATTCAAACTCATAAATCAATGAGAATTCAGATAAAGTGAAGTTTTATTGACAAATGTGAACCTGTGCATATGACAGTGGGACCAGGCTACAGGGGGAGGGTTGGCATTTGCTCTGTTGGTGGCCGAGGTGAGAGAAACATATATATGTTACAAGAAAAAATTACAAAGCTAAACATACCAAAATCTTTCAGTATAAATATGAGAAGAATAATTATACTGTTGTGCCCCTTGATGGAGCATTGTTGTCCTGAAATGGTGGTCCTGTGTTTATTGGAATCAGCATTGGAAATAGGAAAAATTCACTGCGGGAACCCACCACCTTTGATGTAGGATTAAACATACCTGAAAGAGGTCTGGGCATACATTTTCTAACTATATGTTGAACTTTTATACTTTATTTAGTCAGTTTTATGCCTGACTGCCTGGTCTTCCTGTTCCAATTTAGCTTTCCCAGTTGTTTTCCTGGATCACTTCAAAACTCTTGGATTAATGGACTACATTTTCTGCTTCTACATTCGTGAGCTTTATTAAGGAGTTTCACTCATTTATGGACCTACGGACCTATTGCCCCATCACACTCTGCTGGTTTTCTGTATACCTCCCTCCCTTCTGCTTTTGGGTGTTTGGAGGCATCTAACTTGGACTGAAATCTCCCTGATTGCAATGGAGAGAGTCATCTGTGGTGTCTGAAGGTGTCAGTATCCATTTGAAAACCTATTTGAACTTCATTTATTTTTGATTGGTGTCAATGGATTAAATCTAACACTTGGATAATCTGGCTGGGTTAGTCAGGTGGGGACTCACTGGGGAGGTCAGGTCAGTTCCAACTGTTTTCTAATAGGCTATCCCTGCGGGGCTGTGTGGTTTGTGGCTGTGTAGTTATACAGGGCATTTGGCTTAAGCATTTGGCTCCCCGTTGGTTTATGTGCCTAACCTTCCTAGCCCCCATCAGGAACTCCTGTCAGTTTCTTTCCCTCTAATCACAGATGCCAGAGGCTCTCTGTGAGAGGGTGAGCCTCCTTGGTGTCTTTGGACCACTTTTCTCCAATTCTTGGTGTGAACAGGAGTGGAGGGAAGAAGGCACTCTATTTGCTGTACCTGGCCTCCTAGGACTGTTTTACTTTCTGTGAGTAACTGTTTTTTTACACCCTGTGAGAGAAGAGAAGTTACAGTTCTACTCAGTTTTACTCTATACTTGACCCTATTTATATTATTTGGTAAAATTTGTCTAAGCTGTTGAACTATATGAACATTCTATGATCAATACTATGATATGCTTCAAATTTGTATAATAGACTACTATGGAGTTTCAGTTTGCTGATTAAGTGTAAGTTTTACGTTTGAGTGTGTAGGTGGCATGATTTAGGAATTTGAGTGTAAGGTTAATTTGTGGTTGAATGGAAGTGTGCGTGTGCAGTTTTGAGTGATTTTAAGGTTTTTCTGTGTGAGAGTGGGGTGGTAAAATTTAATGCAGTGGAAGGGAGCTTTTATTTATTTTATTTTGGAGGGATTGTTTAAGTATGTGTCATGGCGTCCCTTTGGAGGGTCCCTTGCACTCTGCCTGCAGTGCTGATTGAAAGCTGCAGGGGGTTGGAAGTCTTCTGAAGGCACTACTCAAAATGTAGTCTAGCTCAAAGCATGGATGAGGGGGCAGCACCAGGAGAGTTGAGTTAAGGAGGTGCCCAGGTAGTAGGCCCTGCAAGGTAAAGGGTCCTCCTTGCCTGATTCCTATTCCCTGGGCACCTGAGATTTCTGGCAGCAGGTAGCCTGTGGCTGGCTGACAAGCTTCTCCCCTCAGGACAGTTCTTTGTAACATCGGATCTCTAAGGAATAAAACCACTGCAATGGAGGCTTTCATCATGGATGTGTTAGTAGATCTGTTATGTATCATGGAGATCTGGTTGGGGGATGACATGGGCCCTATGCCCAAGGCATCCATTCTTTGGGGTTACTCTGTGGTTACTATGTGGCGCATTGTACTAGGCAGGAGCACAGGGATGACAGGGTAGCCATCTGTTTTAGATCTGCACTGGGACTGATGGCGTATTCCATGGGAGAGACTAGGTCATTTGAATGCAGGATAGTGAAAGGTGGGCTAGGTACTAGTTGCAAGATCATTCTCTTGTACAGACCTCCATAATTCTTGCAGAAACAAGAGAGTTTCATGGCTGACCTGGTGGTGGAGTCACCTAGACTTCTTGTTTTAGGTGACTTCAGTGCGTGGGTCAGTAATGAAACTTCTCTATTTGGAATGCAGTTCCTCCAGGTGATGTCTCTCTGGGCTTCGTACAGGCTGTTGCCACTGGCACCCATTAGCATGGGCCTGCCTTGGACCTTGTTTTTTTCATTGGGCCTTGACATTTGCAATGTCAAGGTTGATCCTGTGACCTGGTCAAATCATCATGTCATACAGTTTCTCTGTAGGGTTCCCCATTTAACTGACCCTGTGGAGATGGTCAGCTACCACCCCATTTGCAACTTGCGGCCCCTTCCCTTTGGAATTCTCTACTCCATCGGGTTAGGGAGTGCACGACTGTGGGGAGTTTTAAACAGGTTTTGAAATCTTTCCTTTGGGAAAAAGCTTATGGATGCACTGTCTACTGATTTGATTTTGTTTGGTTTTATGATGTTGATCTTTGTATTTTTATCTTATTGTACTGCGCCTTGATTTTTGAAAGGCGCATAATAAATAAAGGACTATTATTTATTATTAAAATAAAAACAAAAAATAGAATAAAGGCAATAATGGTTGGCAAAATTTAATTTAAATGAGAGGCCAGAATTGTAATTGAAGGGCCCGCCCGTAATTCAATGGGCGGGGATTCCCTTCTATAAAACATTCCTATGCACTCAGCCCTTCCTGTCTAGCTTTCACAGTTGAGCGCTGGGCCGGGCGTGTGGTTTTCTCCCTCACTGGTACTTACCTGCTGCCTTGTCCTTGCCAGCGTTTCTTCTCGCCGCTTGCGGTGACTCTTCAGTGCTTCTTCCATATCCTCCTCGCTCCCCCCCCCCTTTTTCCCTCTACTCTACGGATCCGGGTGTTGATCGCCTGGTTCGCTCCTTCTCTCTCTCTTCTCTTCCACGTTGCCCGTCCCGTCCCGAAGTGCATCCCAGTTGCTTCCTTCCTGGTCCGGCTGCTGTTTGGTCCGATTGCTGCTGGCTCCTTCGTTTGCTGTGCCACTTTCCTGGCAGTTTCTTGCTTGCTCTGGGTTCATTCCTCCTATTGCCTGCAATTATCCTGGACTCCCTTTGGCATTCTTCTGGGACTCCCTACTGGTTTCCCTCGTATATTCCAGCTTGGGCTGTGTTGTTGCCATTACTGTTCCAGCTTTCTGCCTGGGATTCAGCCTGTTAGTAGCCTCCATGGATCCTCCTGCTCCACCTGACGGACCCCCTCCCCCCCGTTCCTCAGAAGAAGTCTGCAAAGTCTAAGCACTCTCTTAAAGACTGGACCGTTCCTCGTCTCCTGGCTGAATTGAAGACTTTGGGGGTTCCTGTTCCTGCTGGTGCCAAGAAGCAGGAGCTGTATGATTTATGGCTGGAGAATCAGGATCTCACTCCGTGTCCTATGCCAGCTCGTCCTGCTATGCCTGCACCTGATGCCTTTGCTGAATTGAAGGATCTCATTTCTCATCTGGCCTCTTCTGTGTCTGATATTTCCAATCACCTGGATGCTATGGAACATCGCCAGGCTCTGGCTGCCCCTCTGCCTGCTCCAGCCCCAATGCCTCAACCGTCTCCTTCTGTGCCTGCCATTGCTTCCACCTCAGGTATTCTAGCTTCAAGTTCCTCTGTGCCTGCTGTCTCACCTGTTCATCTAGTTCCTGCTCATCTCTGCAAGGATATCATAGAAGGGAAAGATGTCAACCTTATATCATTGCTTATTTCTTCCCACGATACCAGCGAAAACAGAGTCATCTCCTGTGGTGATTTTTCTGTCGTTCTTCATTCTAAGAACTCTTAGCTTTCCAAAAAACTGACTATCCCTGAATTTGTTTTGGCCTTTAATCTGTTCAGAGACATTTTATGTTCCGCTCTTCCGTCTCGCAGGGAGGAACTGGATACCTACCTGTATCTAGTTGTTGACCTTGGTGTCCGCTATGGTGGTACTCATTTTTTCGACTACTATAAATCTTTTTCAGCTAAAGCTGCTGCTGCTCTCTCTCACCTGAATGTCTGCCTTCACTGGGGCTCACTCGACAATGAGCTGTTTTGCCACCATTTCGCTGGTCAACAGGCTCTCACTTGCCAGATCTGTGGCTTTCTTTCCCATGCCGCCTCTTTCTGCCCTTTATCCATGCCTGATTCGTCTACATCCCGTACTACCACTTCAGGCTTCACTATTACCAGGACTATACATAATCATATTGCTATGCCTCGTTTATCCTACAATAAACATGGTCGTCCTATTACTTTCATGGCTGGCAGATCTGTTTGTAATAATTTCAATGATATGGGTTGCTCCCTTCATCCCTGCCGTCTACTGCATGTTTGCAGTCATTGTGGTGAAGCTCATGCAAAATCCATCTGCCCTAATTTAAGAAGCAGACCCTGACTATTGTATCATCCTTCTACTCCTGTCACCATCAGCGAACTGTCCCGTCTGCTCGCCACTCATCCATCTCGCTCTTTAATGCAGTTTCTCATCTCAGGATTTACTTTTGGATTCCATACTGGCATCTGTTCTCTTCCTCAGGACTCATAGGAATCTCCCAATTTACAAACAGCTCTCACTCAACTGGACTTGTCTCATCCCTTTTGCAGAAGGAGCTGGACAAAGGATATCTCATCAGACCATTTCTCCATCCACCGTTTCCTCTCATTCGTGTCAGCCCTATTGGTGTTGCTACTCGCAAATTCTCAAGAAAACAGCGCCTTATTTTTGATTTATCCACTCCACGTGCCACTTACGTTCCCAGTATCAACTCTCTTATCCCTTCTCAGGATTTTTCTCTGGCCTATGCCAAGATTGACAACGCTATCTTTACTATCAAACAAATGGGCAGAGGTGCATGACTCTCTAAAGCTGACATTGCCGATGCATTTAAACTCCTTCCGATTCATCCGTCCCTTTGGCATCTCTATGGCATCAAATGGGAAGATTCCTACTACTTTGCTGTGCAGGTAGTTTTCAGTTGCAAAAGCAGTCCGAAACTGTTCGATATCTTTTCTTCTACGCTTTGCTGGTTGTTGTTGAATCATTGTCGGGTAACTTCAGTGATCCACTTGCTTGATGATTTTCTTCTCATCGAACCTCCTTCTGCACCTTCAGCTGCAGCCCTTTCTGCCTTACACTGTTTATTTCATCAATTAGCTGTACCTGTCTTGGAGGAAAAGACTTCTGGTCCTGCTACTTCTCTGGAATTTTTTGGCATCATTCTTGATTCCGTTCGCATGGAAGCCAGACTCCCTATGGACAAACTACGCTGAATCAAGACTCTGGTTCTATCATTCTCCAATCACTCATCCTGCACAAAATACAAACCCTTGTCTCTGCTAGGTTACCTCTCCTTTGCTACACGATAATTCCTAGGACGCATTCTTCATAGTATATCTGCTTGATCTGCTTCCTTCGGCGTCAGCTCTCCACCATCACATTTCCATTACAGCTGCAAAATCCGACCTTGCCATGTGGTTCCTCTTCCTAAACTAATGGAATGGTCACTCTATGTTCTACAAAGACATCTCTCAAGATTTTTCTCCCAGAGTATTCACGGATGCTTCACCTACTCTCGGATTCGCTGCTATTTTCCATCAATCATGGATCTTTTCTACATGGCCTTCCAAATTTCTGCAATTGCCTGCAGCCACGACCTCTTCCCCTTTATTTGAGATATATCCTGTAGTTGCAGCAGCTTTTACTTGGTGTCATCGATGGTCTTTGTCTACAGTGTTAATATATACAGGTAATCAAACAACAGTAGATTTTATTAACAAAGGCAGATCATCTTCTCCTACAATTATGCTATTCTTGCGGAGATTAACATGGCTTTCTCTGATTCATAATTTTTGCATTCAGTGTTTTCATATTCCTGGTCATCTCAATACAGCCGCTGACTACCTTTCCCATTTTCAATTTCAGAAATTTCGTATTCTCCTTCCTACTGTGGATCCTCTTCCAACTCCAGCTCCTCAGTTCAAGAATCTAGTCATGCCATGATTAATTATCTTACTACAGTGCAAAACCTCATGTGGTCAGCCTTATCGATCAGCACACAATCAGCTTACAAAACAGCCTGGAGAAAATACAATGCATTCTGCTCCATGTCAGCCTCCTCTGCATTTCCGATTTCTCTGCCTACCTTATTAGCTTTCACGACCTATTGTCATACAACCAGTAAATTATCTTACTCTGCCATTCGACAATACTTAGCTGGCATTCAATTTCACCTTTGCTTACAGGATCCAGCTTCTGTCTCCTTGACATCATATCCTGCAGTTAAGCTCCTTCTTACAGCAATCCAAAAACTCTCATTCAAAAGGATGCCTACTCGTTTGCCCATTGATGATACCATCTTCAAACAGCTAATTAATCTACTGAAGTCCGAACCTCCTACTTCACACCCATCATCCTACTTGCAGCTATCTGTCTGGCTTTTTATGGATTTCTACGTCCTGGAGAATTCACCGTTTCATCACTTTCTGCAACATCCTTTCTCAAGGTCAAACATCTTACCAAGCGGGCTGATTACTATGTTCTCCATCTTCCTGCATCAAAATCGGACAGGCTACTAGAAGGCATGGACATTCAATATTTTCCTACAAATACTGCTTGGTGCCCCGTCTACTTCTTGAACCAGTTATGCAGTTTTCATAGTCAATCCAGTTCTGAATCTCCTCTACTAACCTCTCATAATAATGTACCTCTAACCACCAAAGAATTTGAGGATTCAATTCGTTCACTACTACAACACCTGGGACTTGATCCTTTCGCTTATTCTGGCCATTCATTTAGAATCGGTGCTGCTACTTCTGCCTCACGAAAGAAAGTTCCAGCTTACATCATAAAACATCTGGGAAGATGGACATCATCTTGTTTTGAGACATACATTCCTAATCCTGAAGCAGAAATGCGTTCAGCTTTTCTTTCCATCTCCTCATAGTACGCCTAGAAGGAAGTCAACTTGGTAGCCATGGTTCCTCAGAGGTTTCCTCCGTTAAAAGTGTTTTTTCCTCTCCTGAGTGCTGCTAGGTATACTCTCCGTGAGTTGGAGGAGGTGGATACTATTCTTTTTGGGCCTTCCAGCTATCAGCTCATACTCAAGATGGGAACGAGTAAGGCCAAAACAAATCAATATATACAAGTGGCACCAAGCACAATTCATAACATTATTCCCACACAGTGAATAATATATAGTCCATATTTAAGAGGGAGATGGGGCAATAGGAATTACATAGGGTTGAGTCTTTTCCCTCATTTGGCAGCATGGAAATGGTAACATACTGCCAGGATTGTGGCAGGTTGCCCCACCCATCATATCATTAAAGACTATCTGAAGCAAAGGTGTTACTATCCCTAAAGCTCTTGTAGAATTCTGAAATGAACCCATCTGGGCCTAGACACTTATTTGATTTTTGCCCCTTAATTGCCTCCTGGATTTCCAGCTCACAGACCTGTGCTACCAGGGGCAGGCTCTGCTCCTCAGTTAACTTAGGTAGCACAAGTGGAGCCCAGAAGTCCCTCTGCTCCTGTTCACTAGTCTTCGTATATGGACTATACAAGTTTTTATAGTAATGTACAAAAGCCTCAGAGATCTGGGTTGCCTTAGTGCAAGATTTTTGTACTATATATCCTTGCTCCCTGTTGTTTTAATTGGAACTCAAGGAGCATGGAAGCCCTCACACTGCCCTCATATTATCTTTGTTTTAGGAACTGCAAGACTTTTTCTGTCCTTCTCTCCTTTGGATTTCCAGTAATTACAATTGAACCTTTTGAATATCCTTTTTCCATAGCTGCCTCCCACTTCTCTTTCAGTGACTTTTGAATGCTTTCATGGAGTGTGAGATGTCTGCAACCTGAGCACATCACTCCCTGGTTTTCTTTGCTGATCCTGATATAATTTCCCTCATTACTGTCTACAGTATCCCATAATATATGAGAGGTTTTTCCTTGAGTGTCTATCTCCCACATCACCTTCTTCAGGTCCTGCTTTGGCCCTCTACCACAGTGTGATCCCATAAGAGCGAGAGAGAGAGAGAGACATTAAGATGCAACAGGGTCTTTTTCTTCATGAGTTTCAGATCTAGGTCCATGAACACCAGTTGTTGGTCTGAGAGTACCAAGGACCTCATCCAATCTGAGTCCACCCTAGATATATACACCTTGTGTGCTACAAAAATATTGAATCTGGAATAAATTTTAAAGCAAGGAGAGAATAACAGATATAGACTCTCTCTCTGTCAGGTACTTACTCCTCCAAATGTCTCTTATGCCCAACTCATCCACCAACTGAGATGTCTTCAAAGCCACCCCAGAGCTAGGTGCCACTATACAGGATGAAGTGTCCAGGCCTCTATTGAAAATAAGGTTCCAATCTCCCCACCCAGTATCAAGGTCCCCCTAAGTTTACTTGCCATCAGCTTAAGGAATCCCTTGTATACTGCATATGGAGATCCCAGTGGGGAATACAAGTTCACAACAGTGACTTCCATGTCAAGTACCTGTCCCACCACCTCAAGCAATCTGCACTCCTTATCTGCTATAACCTCCTCCTATCAGAATGGGACTGAGCTGGATATTAGTGTTATGTCAGCACCCCCCTTTTCTTCCCCTTCTCCAGAGAGGAGAAAAAGACCCTGGAGAGAACCATATTTCTGGAACTTTTGTGCCTCCCTTGGAGATAAATGTGTTTCCTGCAAAATAATTATTTCAGCTTTCTCCTGTTTTAAATACAAAATCCCCTGCTTATGCTTTATGGTGTTATTTAACCCATTAATGTTAAACATTAAAATCTTCATTAAATGCATCATAAAAGTGGAACCCAGTTTGTTGTGTTGCATACAGTGCAGATACACAGCAGTTATGTACCTGCCAGTCATCTTGCCAGAAAAAGTACTCAATTACCTTCGGCGCCCCCCCCACCCCATTCATCTCTCCACTGTCTTCCTCTTCCCCTCCTTCTTTTCACACTAACTCCTAGCTCCTTTGTCTAGCCACTGACCCACCCCCTCCCCAATTTCTTCTCATCACTCCAGTCCTCTTATCTTCTGACCCTTGCTGTCCTTCTTTCTTTTAGGATCTTTGCCCTCGACCAGGTGCTCCACAGCTTTGACCCGGCATGAAACCGAGCCGGCCATGCTTCTCAATCCACTCACCCACCTGCCTGCACCAGGTACGCTAGCCACTAACACTGGGAAGCCCGCTCCTGATTAGCGCAAGTCAATTGACTGTATTATCTGGCAGCAGGCTCCCGATTGGCTGACTCCTCTCCTGAACTTGGCACCTGAATTTAAAACATTTTTTTTCTTAAAAATCTCACATTTAGACTGCTGTGCACTAGTAATTTGTCCTACCCACCCTCCCCAGCTCTTACCTCTATTAAATACACTTTCTCTCCCTTTTTGTCACCGCCCCTAAGCTCCTCTCTCCATCCCTCCTCCTTGCCTGACCACTACAGATTGCCTCTTAAAGTGGCACGGTGCAGCTGCATACAGTGCACAATCTTCTGCTCTCCCCCTAAAGTGGCTTGGCTTAGCTGTCACCACACACAGTTTACAACTCTTCTACTTCTCCTTCCTCATGCTCACTTATAAGGTCACAGCTTAGCTGCACTAACTGGCCCCTCCACTCCCGTCCCTTATTACTGCTATTCCACCATTACTCAGATCAGCTGGGCCCATCTATACCTAGCCACCCATCAACTTTCAAATTGGCATGTACCCCTCTCGTGGTGCCCTCACTGCAGTCTGCCACAATGAAGCTCCTACCCCCACTGGCCATGACTGCCTTCCTAATTGTCACGTTACTAATAGTTGATTTTTCTGCATCCTTACCATCTATTGATCAGGAAAATCTCTGCCCCTTCTCTGAAGACAATCCCCCACCTTCCCTCCTCCTACTTCCGGCAAGGTGGGTTTCTACCCCTCTCGGTACTCTCACACTCAGCTTCCTAACAAATCTTGAACATCATCTGTTAGGTTACTCCTTATACACCTCCCAATCCCTCCCTTCACTTCTCTCTCTCTGGTTATGCCCCTATCGTATCCTCCTCTCCCTACTATTACTGGCAGGAGACATTGAACCTAACCTTGGGCCTGTCTCATTGGCTTCCAGCCTTCCACCTGCAAATGGGCTGTGCATCTATCACCTAAACACAAGGATTCTGCCCAAACTTGATCACATCAAGGTCTGGACATCCCATTGCTCCCCTGACATCCTCTGTATCTCCGAGACCTGGCTTTCTGCCAATGTCCCAGACTCCAGTCTCTATTCCAGGGTACTCCATCGTCTGTCAAGACAGGGGTAAGCATGGAGGTGGTGTCTCCTTCTACTTCCGTGAGTCCCTACAGGTTTCCATTATCTCCCAGGATGCTGCCCCAGAATCGTATGAGATCCTACTCATCAAACTGACCCTTCCTTCCTCTTAACCCCTCATTGTTGCAGTCTGCTATTTCTCCCCCAGTGCCTCCCTCTCCTCCATGGTCTCCAAACTCACCTCCCTTACCTCATCTGCTGTCTCGGGTGAGCTCCTAATCCTGGGTGACTTCAACATTTATTGGATCGATCAGCATTACAAAGCCATCATCCAAGAAATTGAGGCCCTCAACCTCATGCAGTTTATCTCTGACCCTACTAGACTAAACTCCTGCTCCTCCAACCACTTGCTGCTGGACTGGATTCTAACCACTCACCCTCATAAATTTCTCTCAGCTGGCACCCTTCCCAATGCTTTCTGCAACCATTGTATTACCTTCTGCCACAGAAAGTACTGCCCCCTCCCAGCTCCATCCAAATATATGTGGTTCAGGCCCCTGAGATCCCTGAATCAGCAAGCTCTTGTTGCTGATTTCTACCTATCCGACTAGTCTGGAGTCTTCACAGCCACAGATATTGATTCCACATTGGTGGCCTTCAACACCACTTTCTTAGGTATCTGGAACTCCCACACCCCCTGAAAAAGCTGCGTCTCTGTCGCAGGCACCTCCCCTGCATCTCCCCTCAACTAGTGAACCTTTTTAAAGCCAGAGACAAAGCTTGGAAAAAATTTAAAGCATCCTCCAAAGTCACCGACCATCAGGTGTACAGAACATTGAGAAACGCATGTACCAAGGCTGTGCGTTCCGCTAAAGATGGCTTCTTTAAGACTCAGCTTGAAGCTCATCGTCCCATGCCAGCTGTATTCTGGAAAACTCTCTGCTTCCTGCTTGGCGCCTTCCAGTAAACCACTTCACCCTGCTCAGACCCCACAAATGATGGCCCTAAAGCCGGTGCCTCTTCCATAAATCACTTTTTCACTACCTGTAACTTACCACATGGTCAACCTCCAGCTCCACTCTCCTCTCCCTGTGGACACCAGCACATGAACACTCAGCCTAGTCAGGTTTCTGACCCCATCTCTCCACATTCTACTCCCCCTCGCAAATGCTTACTCTTCTCTCCCACTACCCAGTCACACCTTCCCCATCACTCCCTCTGAAGTACTTCAAGCTCTCATATCCCTGAACTCCTCCAAACAAAGCCCCGATGGCATCAATCCCATCTTCCTGAAAATCTCTGCCCCCGCCATAGTCGCCTAGTCACTCACCTTTTCAATCTTTCTCTTTCCACCAGCTCTCTGCCTGAGGCCTGGAAACTAGCTAAAGTTATCCCCCTTCACAAAGGGTAGACACTTCCATCACTGGTAACTACAGGCCTGTCTTCTTCTCCCTTCCCTCTCCAAAATCTTGGAATCCCTCATCTCTAAAAGACTGAATTCCTTCCTCACCTCCAGAGACATCCTGACCCCTGTCCAGTCAGGCTTCCATTGTCACCACTCCACCTCCTCCTCCTCCTCCCTTTTTCACCTTACCAATCACATTCATTTGGCCATGGACAAGGGTCACTTAACAGTTGCCATATTTATTGACTTAGCCAAAGGCTTCAATTCTGTTGTTCACAAAATATTCCTTAAAGACCTCTCTGCTACAGATTTGTCCCCAACTACCACTGAAAGGTTTAAGGCCTACCTATCAGACAGGTTTCAATTTGTCCAGTTGGGGGAAACCAGATCTGCTCCCCTTCCCATTCTCGCTGGCGTAAGTCAGGGGTCAATCCTCTGGCATTTCCTATTCTCCATATTCGTAAACAACCTCCCTTCTGCCTGCTTAGTCTCTCATATTCAAATGTATGCTGATGACACTGTCAGCTTCACTTCCAGACCCCCCCTGGCTTAGGTTAAATCCATTCTCCAATGTGATTTCATGAACACTTTAAGGTGGCTCAATAATAAATCACCAAAATGTAACACCAAGAAAGTGGTCACAATGGCTTTTGGCGCAGCTCAAAAACTAGCTAAAATGCCATCTCCCCCTCAATTCATGCCCTAGATGGATTCAAAATCTTAGTCATAGAATCATGCAAATACTTGGGAGTTTGACTTGACCCGAAATGGGACTTCTCCCTTCACCTGGACTCTATTCACAACAAGCTACTTCCAAAACTAGGAATGCTTTACAGACACAAGGACTGTCTCTCCCCCCCATTAGGAGGGAAATAATAACTAAGTTTATCCTCCCCACTTTTGATTACCTGGACATGGTCTACAGCGCAGCACTGCAATCATCCCTAGCCAAGCTCAACCCCTTGTTTCATGCTTTCTGCAGATTTGCCTCTAACCTCCTGTACTGCACCCATCACTGCCTCTTATACCACTCTGTTTCCTTGCCTTTTTCTTGCTAACCATTGTCTAGCCCATTGTGCTACCTTTATCACTAAGTTTTGGTTTAACACCCTCCCCTCCTACCTTTTCTCCTTAATTGCCCCATCCCCAAGTACTGGTTACTCCCTGTGCTCCCGCAACCACCACTCCTTCGCCCTGGCTGCATCACACTCATACTCAGGGACACTTGCCTTCACCCATCGGCTCCCTGCCCTCTGGAACACTCTCTCCCTCAATGTACGCAGCTTGCCTACCATGCTGTACCATCAAAAAGCACTTCAGGAACCTCCTACCCCCTCCTTGTCAATGTGTTCTCCTCCCTTAGCTGCGAGGTCCTACCGACTATGACAGGCCTTAATCTTCTTCCACCGACCAATCCCAGCTCTTGTTCCCCTTCAGCAGTCCTGCCACTGTTGTGCTCCCTTAATCTACCACAGTGTATACATTGATGGCAGCTCAACTCTCATGCCCTCCCTGCTGTATCAATGTAGCTAGCCTTTTTATGTTATCTCAGGTAGCTTTAGCCCTCTATTAACCCTATGTTAGTCACATCCTCAGGCATGTGCTGTTCCCATTGCTTACCCCTTGCCCCGGGTCACACCTGGAATCAAGCCTTGGCTCAGTGTGCCTTTCCTGGTTATCAGCTTTTAATAAATAAATAAATAAATAAATAAATATTGAACAGAATCAAACACAGCCAACTATAAGAAAGTACCAAACAACCAGTAGGGAAGGGAACTTTGAAGGGGTAGCCCATACCCAGCCAATTTCAGGTAAACTCAGAAAGATTGTAAATAAAATCCCCATTCCTTCACAGTTAACTGTAGTTTGGGGGTTTTCCCACTTCTAGTCCCCCCTTTTCATATCAGGTGTTCCATTGAAGTCATTCTTCCTGCAAGAGGGTTTTTTCCTTGAATGGATTGTGCTGAGCCTCCAGCACCCATGTCTTTGATGACCAGAAGACCAGTAAGGAGAAACAGCAAACTATATGCCATACCCTCTCCTGCTCAATGAGAAAGCCACCTTGACATGAAAACCCCTGCATGCATCCCTCTGTCCCTGCTGCTGAGACTTAACCAACTCCTCTGATAGCTATTATTCTCTCCTGTAAGATAAGGTAGCGATCCAGTTCTCACACCCAATAGAAAACTGCTTACAAAAGTGGCATGTTATTATATACTCTTTATGGAGAACCATAAGGCCTCACTGGACAAGGTCAGGGAAGAACAGGTGATGTATCCCCTGTAATGAACCTGTGTCCCAGTGAGCCAAAGTCAGTTCTATCTCCCCTTTTGAACTACCATTTAGTGCCCTATCCCCACCATGCAAGGGAGTGAAGCAAAGGGAATCAAGGTTACCCACCCATACTGCGTGTCTGCACACTGCCGATGGGGGAATCAGTTGCTTTGTTGTGAATGCCTGAACTCTCCTCCAGCTGAATCTATGTAGCCTCTCTCAGTGCCATGTGCTGAGATCTAAGTGCTTTCAGATGTAATAGCTCAACATCCCAGGCTATATACCCAAACTAGTCAACCAGTTCTCTAGCCAACATGGTACTGACCATTTGCACAAGCATTTTCCTATCTGCCTGGAAAAGAGTACACATGCATACTGGGCTACTCCATAACTGCCACTACAGCAGGAGGCCCCTCCAGATGTGTGCACCCCACCACCAGCAACATCTACCATTACCCATTTTGATCAGCTGGAAGACTAGTAGGCACTATACAGGATTGCCAACCTGTGCAGTTAGTAATTGAGCCCACTAGGGTTAACACAATACTAGATTGCAGTCCTTACAAATTCTGATCTAATTCTGACCTAGTGGACACTACATCTGTGAGGGAACCCCTAGCAAACAGTGATCACAACACTGTATGGTTCACTGTATGCCTTGGAGCTTCTTATTCCTGATCTCAGGCATCAGTAATCAGTTTCAAATGGGCAAACTTTCCTAAGATGAAAGAATTCACCGACAAGAGACTAGAGGCTATTATGTGCAAATTTCCAATGTCAGTGACCTCTGGATGGTAATCAAACAATCACGGATCCCACAATCACTTTTGTGAAGACAACAACCAAAAAGAACAAGCGTAAAAATCCTATATGGTTCAACATGGAAGTCATAGAATCATAGAATCTTGATGGCAGAAAAGGACCCCATTGGCCCATCTAGTCTGCCCCTTGCCCCCTTACTCATCCCTCCTCCCACTGGCCCCCTTCACCTTGCTACTCAGCCCCATATGTCTGTCCCATGCCCTGTTGAATCCCTCCACCATTTCAACCCCCACCACCTCCTCTGGTAGTCTGTTCCAGGCCTCCACCACCCTTTCTGTGAAGAATTGCCCCCTCACATTGCCTCTGTATCTTTCTCCATGCAGTTTTAGGCTATGCCCTCTAGTTATAGTCCCCTCCTCCCTTTCAAGTAAACAGCCCTCCTTCTTTTTGTTGATCCCCTTCACATACTTAAAAGTTTCAATCATGTCCCCTTTCTTCCTTCTAGTCTCCAACATGTACAGATCCAATTCCTTACACCTCTGCTCATATGTCTTCCCTTGTATACCCTGCACTATCCTGGTTGCCCTTCTCTGAACTCTCTATATCCTGATGCCATCTATATCCTTTTGCAGGTGTGGTCTCCAGAACTGGACTCTATGCTCCATGTGCGGCCTCACCATGGCTTTGTAGAGGGGCATCAGCACCTCCCACCTTCTGCTGGTAATTCTCCTGCTGACACATGCTAACATTCCATTGGCCTTCCCCACTGCCCTGTTACATTGGTTACCTGCCTTAAAGGATACCTAAACCATCTTTTTTACACATTTTATTTTTGTAAATTATTCCATAGGCTTGTAAAGGAGAGACTGCTGTTTACATTTATCCTGAAACTGCATTTATTCAAGTAGGATAAATGCAGATTCACATCATTTGAACATTGTAAACACAGCCCCTTCTGATTCAAAAATTCTGCTCTCAGGATTCTAATCTTATATGACGATGTTACTCATGACAGAGATGACAGCTGTGTTCTAGCTCTTCTAACTGTATTCATATGTGAATAACTTTAAAATGAAAAATGATAGCAGGGTACTGACGTTGTTCAGCACAAAAATATCTACAAAATGGGTGGTGTTTCATTTATAGATACCTTTTAGGTTTTTTTAAATTAGCAAAAAAGGTAGCAGAAAATACAGTTGTTTGCCACTATTTCAACAAACAAATGCAAATAACTTTAAAACAAAAAAATGATAGCATGGTACTGTGAACATGACATTTGTTCAGCACAAAAATATCTACAAAATGAGTGGTGTTTCGTTTATATAGACCATTTAGTTTTTTTATAATTAGCAAACAAATCAGAAAATTAAATTTGTTTTCACTTTTTGCAACAAACAAATGCAACAAGCTTTAAAACAAAAATTATAGCATCAGTAAATAGGCACACCCTCTCCCTTAGCCCCTCTGCTATATCACTGATGCAAATATTAAAAAGGAGGGGTCCCAGTACTGACCCCGGGGCACCCCACTCATCACCCCCATCCTGGAGTACACTCCATTTGCCACCACTCTCTGGCTTTTGCTTGCCAACCAGTTCTCCACCCACCTGGTTATTTTCCACCCACCCACCCCTACACTTTCTAGCTTACTTACGAACCTTCTGTGAGGGACGGTGTCAAAGACCTTCCTGAAGTCCAGATAGGCTATGTCCACTGCCCCTTCCTGGTAAACCACCTGTGTCACCCAATCGAAGAACTCAATCAAGTTCATCTGGCATGATGTCCCTTTCATGAAGCCATGCTGCCTGTTGTTCTGCAATCCACTATCCTCCAGGTAGTTCACCACCCTCTCCTTTATTAGTGCCTCCATGACTTTTCCCACCACTGATGTGAGGCTGACTGGGTGATAGTTCTCCATCACCTCCCTGCTTCCTCCGTTGTGCAACGGCACCACATCTGCCCTCTTCCAGTCCCCCGGCACCCTCCCTGAGTCCAGAGACAAGTTGAATAGCCTCATGAATGGGGCAGCCAGCTCCTCCCTCTGTTTTCCGGATCACCCTCAGGTGCAAACCATCTGGCCCCACTGCCTTGTCCACTTTCAAACTGCCTAATTCCTCCCAAACTCTTTTTACACTGAACAGGCTCAGGTTCACTCTTTTGTCCTTGCGGTCCCTTGCCCTGAACCAAGGTCCCCTGTCCTCTTCCTCCTCCACAAATACAGATTAAAAGTACTTATTAAATTCCTCTGCTTTTTCCCAGTCCCCTTCCAGTGGTATCCCTCCCTCCCCCTCAACCTTGCAATCCTCTGCCTTGCCTTCCTTCTTTCCCACACATATCTGAAAAAAGTTGTGTCTCCCATTTTGGCCTGCTTTCTCTCCTCAGTATCTGCTTTGGCCCTCCTAATCTTCTGCCCTGTTAGTCTCCTCATCTCCCTTTAAGTCTCCCTGTCCTCCTCCCTTTGTGTGTTCTTATATTTTCTGAAAGCCTTTTACCTACCCCTGACTGCTCCCATCACCTCCCTTATAAACCAAAGTGGTCTCCTCTTTTTTGGATTTATGATGCCGGTGCGACAACAAAAACACCAACGTCCTCGACCGTGCCAGAAACTCGTCGACATCCCCGACTATGATGCAACCCCTAACTGACTAGCATGACTGCGATGCACCCTCTCATGTGGGGGGTTGTGCCCTCCGCACCCCCCACTAAAGATATCTAACTCCATGTTGCACAGACAGTGGAGTTAGATATTTACCGCCCATCACCCTACAGTGTCTCGACGCAAAACCTCTGTCACTGCCGACATAGGTGCTCTGGGGGTTTCGCTGCAATTGGTTTGGTGTCACTGTGGCAATGGTATACCCTCTTTTTTCTGTTCTTCCTTACCTTCTTTATGCACATTTCTGTGGCTTTCAGCACCCCTCATTTAATAGTTTCCCATAACTCCTCCACTTCTCCTATATTCTCCATTCCCTCCATTTCTTCCCTCACTATTCTTCTCATCCTGTTAAAGTCTGTGCTCCTGAAGTCCATAACTGTTGTGCTGGTCCAGTTGACCTCCCTTCCTGACCTTACCCTTAACCTTACTGTCCAGTGATTAGTGGTGCCCAGTCTGTCTCCCACCTCTACCTCTTCCATACTCTCCCCATTTGTCAGGACCATGTCCAGCAGGTTGTTTCTTCTTGTAGGTTCCCTGAACTGCTGCTGTAAGAATATACCATGAAGCACCTCTAGCATCCCTCTGCTCCTAGCCGACACTGCATCTGGGATGTCCCACTCCACATCTGAGAGGTTTAGGTTCCCCACCAGGAGCAGTTCCCCTTTGTGGGTCATCCGAGTGACTTGGTTTATTTACTTATTGACTGATTCAGAATCAACCTTTGAGCAGGAACTCTTTTACAAAGCTTCCACATCATGAGACAACAAATACAATGGTTTAGTTTAGTTTAGTTTAGTTAAGTTAGTTTTTGTTGACCGGATAAGTGCACTAGACAAGTCTTGCCTATTTTCAGGCATGACCCGGGGGAGGGGGATACAGATGAATGCCAACTGACCTTGAACCAGATTAAGCTGTTGGTGGTATTTTTAGTGAATGAGGGAAATTTGGCCAGAACACCGGGGAAATTCCCCTACTCTTCTGCCAGCAGGGGGCTTGACTTCCTGTGAGCAGGGATGGAGGAGCCCAGTTGGGAGCCGGACCGAGGAGAAGGAGGAAGTGCTGATGTGGCAGGGGAGATGGCCTCCTCCCATGACCTTATATTGCAAGAGGCTACTTTACTGGAAATAAACCAAGAATTAGCTCAAAATAAACAAGAAGAGATGTTTTTCTCAATTGAGGACTTGAGTAATATTGATGGAAATAAGGACTGTGAGAGACCTCCAATGGAAGGAATTAAAGGCAAAAGTAAAGAAGAACTTCTGCAGGCATTAGAGAAAGCCAAGGAGAAATATGCAGCTTTTATGGCAAGAAAACAAGCTGAATTAAAGTTACTGGATCACAGTGAAGAAATTGACAATGGGTATGGCCCAGCTGACAGCTCTGAATATGATGCTTCAACATCAAAGGGCGAGGAAGGAGCAAGCCGACAGACACTCCCTAGGTAAATCTTCACCCTATTATTTCAATCACTGATGCAAATGTGAACAGGGCTGGCAGGAAAACCGAGGGATTCGGTGCCTAGAGCCCAAGAGGTGAATGTTTTGAATAACCTCATGGAGGTAGAGGGCAGTGATATTAAGGCAGAAGTTCCTACTGAAACTAGCTCTAAAACTGAGCAAAGGAGCAAGGTTTAAAAACTGCTGTACAAGATAAATAAATGCCTAATGTAGTTTCAGGACTGGAAAACAATCCTAAGTCTGGTAATACAGTCCCCGGTTCAACACAGAGATTCAAAACGGCCCAATACAGAGGAAAAGAAAACTGGGGAAGTCATTTTCCAAAATAATCCCTTTGAACAGACTGATGCTACCATTTTTTCTTTCTTAGCACGATCTGCTAAACCAGGATCAAAGGAAGGGAAAAACAGGAGAGAGGCCATTATGTTGGCAAAACGCAATCTAGTTGGGCTTAATACTCATAAAGGGCCTGTAGAACACAAGGGACAAAATATTTCTATGCAATCCTGTCCAACAACAACAACAGAGGCAATTGGCAAAGCATTTTCCCTACACAGTAATCAGGGACTTGAACCCTTCTGCAGTTGGTCACCGAGAAAAGCCCTACAGGAGGCAGGATGGAAGAAATTACCTTCAGGCCAGTGGTTGCCAGACCCTCCGTGGCCTGCAAACACCCCAGAATGGTGTCCCAGGGGGTTGCCTCAAATCTCTGTTGGGGAAAAGGGGAGTACAAATCCAGACTCTGCCCAAGATATGGGGGATGAAAATATGGGACAGCTTCAGAATATAACTGAACTGATTATACTGAACAAAGAGCCTTTAGAGAAAAACATACGGGAACCCCGGGGGGATCCGACACAGGAAGAATGAAACAACCTTTGCAGGGACCCCAGATCTCAGAAGAGGAGCGGCACCTGAAGGTGAAGAAAAACAAACTGACCACCCTGCCCAGCGCCCACTATTGTCAGAACTCTTTGCTAAAGCATAAAAAGAGGCTGCTCCTAGAAGGAATGCAGTTAGGATTCGGTACAAAGGGGGTCTGGAAATCAGGCCAGGTCGGCAATATGTGGGCAGAAAGCTCCTGAAGGACTCACTACACTTTTCACCAAAAGATGTTTATGCTTTTATAAACATCTCAGGAGAGGACAACTATGACATTAGTTTCAGATCTGCATACACCCTGGATTTGTTCTGGCAACGCTTCAATCAAGTTAAATTTTCACCTCTGTGGTCCCCCTTTATGGTGATCCCCTTGACAAAACCCCTCATTAAGTATGTGACAGTGATGTTTCGGAATGAAGGGGTACACGTTGATGACATTACATACTGGCTTCAACAAAAATGTGAAGTATTGAGTGCACCAGAAGCACAACTGGATTCTGAGATGTTTTGGACTGGGGGATGGAAATATAAGGTTAAATTGAGGCAACTGGAGAGTGATATAGCGCATATGCCAAACTCCTTCATGCTGGGTAGAGATAGAGGAGTGTGTTTTTATTCAGGGCAGCCACGAGCATGCTACAAGTGTGGGGCTAGGACCCACCTCTCTAGTGTATGTGATCGCCTCGCTGGACAACTGTGGGAGGTGGGGCACTTGGCATGCAATGCACAAACCTCACACGATGTGAGTTATGTGAGGATACAGGTCACACATTTCCGAGTGTCCGTGGGCTGCAAGAAATAAGGCAATAGTCATTAGCCCTGAGCTTCTTATCCAACAAGCTCAAGAGGAAGCAGCCAAAAAAGGTAGAGGCTGAAGCCCTTCCTGTGGAACACAATCCCCAGATAAGGCTCCTGACCCTATTCCAGGCAGAAAGGAGGAAGTCGAGACTGAAGAGATAAGAATAGATGAGGAGAATCATCCACTCTGTCCCAATCCTGATAAGCCTATCCAGTGGGGGTACCTATTGCCAGTTTGCTACACAGATAAGCAATCCACTGATGTGCAGGTGATCCCTCTTCCACCCCCCAAAAAAACCCACCCTCCAAGAAGGACAACTAGGAATACAAAACCAAACCCACCCCCACCCCCACAAGTGAGCAAGCAGGCCTAGCAGAACCTAATTCCTTTGAGGTTTTGGCTCCCACCGAGGTAGAATCAGACACAGAACAGATGGATGTAGCTCTTACACCCACACAAGCTGAAGGAGGGAAGAATGATATGCTTGAGTACAAAGGGAAGAAAAGAAAAGGAGGAAGAAAGGGCCTTGAACTCTTAAATTAAATGGTTAAGTTATCCCTGGGGTCATGTAACTGTCATAGCCTCTTACATTCCCTTAGGAGAATGGCGTTGTTTCACCTATTGATAGATCTAAAACTGGATATCTGTTTTTTTGCAAGAAACATGGATGCTCACATCGGACCAACTTAGGCTGTTCCAGGCCAAATGGAGATGGGGGCCATCCTATTGGTCCTTTGGGCCAGACAGGGCTGATGGAATAGGTATCATATTTAGTACCTTTTCCTTCCAAATAACCAAGATGGTGGATTTGATTCCAGGGAGGCTGTTCATCCTAGATGGATATTGGGATAAGGTCCCATATAGATTAATAAATGTATACAGCCCACAAACAAAAGCAGATAGAGTAGCTCTAATTTCCAAACTTCAACCTTACTTACATACATCCACTTATGTAATCCTGGGGAGGGGATTTTAATTGCGACTTACCCAAAGGGGGACTGAGGGGGGAAAGAGTGAAAACATACTGTGATTCAAATGCCTTGCAAAAATTGATATTGGTGAGCTGAAGAATTGTGCGCACTACCAATCCCAAGGGCCCAAATATACATACAAAAGGGGGACACCTGACATCAAATATAGACCATATTTTTGTTTCTAGGAATCTTCCTGACCCAAACTTTCATACTATCCCTATAGAATTTTCAGACCACCTTCTTTTACAAATAACGTTTCAAACAGCCCCCCCGAAAATGAGGGAGAAAAGATGGAGATTAAATGTTTCAATGCTCACAGACCCTTTTGTTAAAGAGAAAATTTCTTCATTACTCTGGGCTAGGACCTCAGTGAGTGATCTCTACGAAGATTTGGGGGTATGGTGGATGGACACAAAAAAAGAGATAGTAATATGGTTCCAAAACTCTGGCAAGCATAGGCACAAAACAATTTTTTTAGCTATTTAAAACTAAGATCAAAACTTCAGAACATGCTTTCACAGTCTGCTATGTCTAGACAAGATTATGGCCCTGACATTGAACAGATCCAGGATGAAATGAGGAAATTTCAATATGACAGGGCAAAAACTTTAAATACAGAATTGCAATTTGGAACACAAAAAAACCCAATTGGAGACCCCTTTGAAGCCTGTAAAAAGAAGAAAGATACTTTAGATATGTTTCAATTAGTAGATGATAGAGGAAACATAGTGGAAGATGAGATGGGGATCCATGAAATAATCTGTGGGCTTTTGGCATCACATGAGAGTTCCTCCTCCTTCTACAAATTTGATTAATTCTTATTTGGAGAAAAGCCAGGTAACCTTGGCCGGGAGGATCAGGAATTTTAACCTTCCTTTGAAATTACAGGAAATAGAAGATGTAATTATGAAACTAAAAATGGATCTTTGCCCGACCTGACGGACTGCCTTATGAGTTTTACAGATCATTTTCCAAAATAATGGCAAGGTGTTTAGTAGAACTGTTTTCAGTATTTTTTTGACAAAGGGTGGTCCCCTCAATTCACAGCAGATCTTTTAATTTTTATATATAAGGGAGGGCGAAAGGTAGACATCTCAAACTGGAGACCTATAACTCTCCTGAATGCTGATTTTAAAATATTGTCTCAGGTTCTTAACAATAGGCTAAGGCAAATAGCTCCTTTATTAATACATCCAGCCCAGTTTTGTGGGATCCCTGAAAGGAAACTACAACATGCCTTAATGATTATCAGAGATGTAATAGAGATGTGTGGAGATGCACAAACATCCGGTTGTATCATTACTTTAGATCAAAGCAAGGCTTTTGATAGAGTATGCCTTCCTTTCCTCTTTCAGACCTTGTTACATTACGGTATTCCAAAGGAATTTGTGCATAAAATCCAACTTCTATATTCTAGAGTCCATGTGCAACCTATTATTAGAGGGTTGGTAATGAAAGTTATCACCATAAATACAGGGGGATCGACAGGGCTGTCCCCTCAGCCCACTCCTTTATAACTTTTCCCTGGACCCTCTGATTAGAGTTCTGAGCAATACTCAAGAATGGGAAAGTTTGGGGGGGATCCCAGGCCAAATGGAACTGAAAATCCAAGCCTATGCGGATGATATATGCCTGTTTATAGCAAACCTGGGGCAATTACCAACAGTAATAAAACAACTGCAGGAATATTCTAGAGTATCTAATGCCACCCTCAATCTAAATAAATGTAAAGGGTTGTACTTAGGAAATACAGAGAGGGCACCTGTAACAGTAAACCACATTTATTTCTCCTCAGAGCCACTAAAAATCTTGGGAATAACGTTTGGACAACATAATCTCCCGCTTGAGAATTGGGAAAGGGCTCTTCAGGGGGGCTGAAAATAAAGTCCAGAGATGGAAGTCATGGAGGTTGTCTAAAATAAAAAGGGTACACATAATTAAAAGGTTCATTATACCCACTTTGTTGTATACAGCCATGATTTTCCCACCCCCAGTGATCTTAGAAACCAGGTTATATGCATGCTTTTTTCAGATGGTTTGGGGATCCAGATTGAACCCAATAAAAAGGTGTTTTACATACTTGTCTAAACAACAAGGGGGTCTGGGTATGGTGGACCCTATAATCTTTTTCCATAGCCTTTTCCTGTCTCACAATCTTAAAATTGGGCTAGGGGAACCAACCGGTGTGATATACCATTTGTTTTGTAAAACTTGTAGTGCATATTTGGAAATTTGGACTGGAAACCTTCCCCCAAAATTGCCCACCCATATCAAAATACCAGAATACATTAAACCAGCGCTCAAAAAGCTTTGCAAATGGGAGATCACTAAAGCGGATATCTCCAGACTCTCAGGACGACAACTGTACTCACACATGGTGAGTCAAACCCATCCGGAACAACCTGAATTTAAAAATTGCCCACCAGATCTAAAAGGAGGGGTGTTAAAACAATTAAATAACAACAGAATTCCAATGCACATGTGGGAGGTATTATGGCTTTCAGCTTATGGGAGACTGAATGTAAGAGGCAATGCAAAACACAAGGCCCAAGAAGAAAGGAATTGTCCATATAACGGTTGTATAAATATTGAAGAGACAATGGAGCATTTCCTTTTTACCTGTTCCTATGCAAAAGCCCTATGGGGATATTTAAAGACAGAATGGAATCTAAGGTGGTTAGACAGTTTAACCTATGAGTCTTTGGTCCTTGGGCATTGTCCCAACCTCAAGATAATGTATGATTATGATACTTTAATGGTGTTGTTTTGCTGTTTAAAGTTTTACCTTTGGCAGGTTCACTGTTAATGGACACTCCAACAGAGACTGATGTCATATACCACCTATAAGACACTGGTAGAACAAGCTATGGGGGCAGTGTTTAAGAAAGATCTGCAGGCTAATCCTAAGAGCTATGTTTTAAGGAAATGGAAAGGGTTGTTTGGATTATCAAATACAGGTAAGGAGGTAGACGAAAAACCTATTTCTAAACAAGACGTGTTTAAAAAGTACTACTGATTTTTGCCCTAATAGTTTATTGGTTACTCAGTAGTTGGAAAATGATTTTTGAACAATCACTTTTAACCAGAGTATGAATGAAATACTTGTTTATTTGGAATTAAAATTGTATTTTTTCATGTGACTTAACACACTCAGAAGTAATTAGGTTTGAGAGCTACAACTAGCAAAATTCCCCTGCCACAGTGGTATGGGGAAAGATAATAAGGGGGGGGGAAGGTTTCTTTGGGGTTAAGGAGTGATTATTGTGTGGTCTTTAACATACTGCATCAAGTGTGTGAAGTAAATACCTGTTGTTCTTTCTTTATGTTTGTTTTTTCTTTCCTCTTTATTTTTTGTACAATGTATTATGATTTGTGATGATGTGATATCAATAAAAAAAATTCCCCTACTCTTTTCGATAAGTGCCATGGGATCTTTAACATCCACCTGAACTACCACCAATCCAGGCAGATGGGACCTCGGTTTAACGTCTCATCCGAAAGATGGACCTCAGAAGTGCAGCACCCCTCTCATGCTGCACTGCAGTGTCAGTACTGGGATATTAACCCAAGTGCCAGATGTGGGAACTGAACCCACAGCCCTCTGATCTCCCGGCCTCAGAGGCGAGTGTGCTACCTACTGAGCCACTGACACTGCAAATGGTAACATACATTCAGTCAAACCAGGAAATTCAAATCAAATCAGGAAATACAAAATTACTTGCAACAAACAAGTATGATATGCCGCAGTCAGCAAATTTGAGTGCAGGTCAATAGGCTAAGTCTAAGGTAAATAGGCTTGCCAAGTGAGAAACTTGAAAAGTACTAGGGAGCAGCCTCAAAGCAGGAGGCGTTGTCATTAGGGAACAGAGGGTACAGTGGTAAACAAGAGAAAAATAAAGAGTAATTGAGGAAGGCAGAGGGCCCTTCTTTAATGGATGTGAGACAGGAGGAAACCACTTACCTAGATGATAGAGTGGGGGAGGGGGGACAGGGCAGTGGAAGGCAGGGAGTGGGGTAGGGGTAAGAGAGAGAAGTAATATGGAGAGTCTCAAAGTAGTGGGAATGCAGAGGAGCCCCTGAAAGGGGTAGCTTTGTTATACGTGAAGGTCAAAGGTTAAGGGAGGAGTCTGAGAGAGGACACAGAAAGAATTCCAAAAAGAGAGGGGAGGGGGTGGCTCAAGGTGGGGGTAGCTAGTACCAGGGTGAAGTCAAGGGATTGGAGAGAGGTCAAGTTGAGGGGACAGAAGTAGTATACTCGGTACTGGGTCTAAGAACAGCAGGAGTGCATCAGGTACCCATCAGACAGTCACATACACACACCTGCTGGTGAGGAATTGTTTCAGATTAATCTTAAAGGCCCAGAGATTAGCAATATTGTTTGAAACTTCAGAGACCTCGTTGTGTCAAAGACGGACCCTGTAGGAGAAAGCATTTTGTCCAAGTGCTGTTCTATGAAATGGAATATAGAGAGTGCTTTGCGCTCTACCTCTAGTATCATACTTAGAACTGGCAGCTGAGGACATATCAGTGATACAGGGGAGAGTTTTGCCAAGCATGGCCTTCTTTTGTGAGTAGACAAGTTTGGAATTTAATTCTGTTCCCAAGGGTTAGCCATTTTGTTTGTTTAGAAAGCGTGCAGGTGTGCGTATGCCGGTCAGCCAAAAGGGTAAACCTACATGCCTTTTTAAGGACAGTGACCATCTGCTTAAGTGCCGTGTCAGTGGCTGCACCATAGACCACCAGTCCATAATTTATAGAGGATAAAATGGAACTGGAGGTGGAGAGGCAGAGAGCAGCTGGTGTGAGATTATTTCTATGCTAATATAGAACCCCAAGTTTGGTGTTGATGGCCTTTACCACCATGTCGCTATATTACATGAAAAGAGAGTGTCATCATTGGTTACCCCAATGTACTTAAAGAACTGGATCTGCTCGAGGTGGGGACATCACATAGTTGTGGATGGTTAGGTGGGATATCTCCTCTTGAGTTGTGGACTAGATAGGAGCATCACTTTAGTTTTTTTATGATAAAGTAACAGCTTATGCTCACTGAACCAGGCCTTGAGCTGGTGAAAAGTAGACTGCAGCTCTCTCTGCAGTGACTCAGTATTAGAGATGCTGCTGAGAATGACAGCATCGTCGGCATAAAGAATGGCTTTGTTGTTACAGGCCTCAGGTAGGGCATTCAGGAAAAGACTGAACAGCAGCGGTCCAAGTATTGATCCTTGGGGAACACTCAACGATATTTCCCTAGATTCCAAGATGGCATGGTCTACTTTAACTCTCTGCAACATTTGTGTCAGGTAATCATGGAACCAGCATACAGCATTTGGGGCCACCCCTAGGGCCTGAAGCTGTATCAGAAGGAAGGGGTGGTTGACCTTGTCAAAGGTCTTTGTTAAGTTGATGAAGATAGACCCTGTCAATTTCCCTTCATCTAAGGCCTTGTGGACATAGTCAGTATACTCCACCAGGGCTGTGGCAGTGCTGTGGTTCTTTCTGAAACCATGTTGTTGGGGACATTGCAGTTGGTATTTCTGGAGGTAGTCTGTGATTTGATCCACCACTATTCTTTCAAAAGCTTTCGACAGAGGGGAAAGGATTGATATGGGCCTATAGTTGGCAATGCAAGACCTGTCACCACTCTTGTGGACAGTGGTCACCAGGGCTTGTTTCCAGACTGAGAGAATTTGGCAAGGGTGAAAGATTTATTGAAGAGTTTTGAAATGGGGACTATGAGCTCATAAATGGCAAGGGCAATCAGCTTCATGTCCAAACCATCACACCCCATCCTTGTTTTGCCCAAGACTTTTCTAACATATGTCAAGGACTCTGTAACTGTTATGTGCTTGAAGTAAAAGTTAGGGTGTGAGTTCTTGTTGGGTTGCTATCTAGTTTCACTTCCATGGGTTTCAGGTAGTCAGGTGGGAGGACATAGCTCAGATCCATGAAGGAGGTATTGAACAACTCAGCTATTGTGAAAGGGTCCATGGTAGTAGACCCACTGAGATTTGGCATCGAAGGGTGTTTCTTATCATCTTTTCCAAGGAGATTCTTAATATTCTCCCAGAGCCTTCTTCCATCACTTCAACTCCTATCTAGCTGTTCTCTGTAGAAGTTAGCTTTAGCTAGCCTTATGAGCCGAGTACATCTGTTCCTGGAAGCCCTGTAACAGGCCTGTATCAACTGCCTCTCCCCTTCTTCCCCCTGTGTAGATCTGTATACCACCCCCAGCCGCAATGATTCCCCAGTCCTTCTGTGCAGTGTTACCCACAGGAACTCTGTCTCTCCATCTTCTTCCTGCCTCTCAGTTCCTCTTATGTTGTCCTTGCTGTATAAAGCGACTTCCCCCCTTTATTCCACCCCTGTCCCTTCTAAATAGTTTGTAACCCAGAATAGTCATCTCCCAGGTATGATGTTCTGTCCACCAGGTCTTGCTTATCACTACTTTGTCCAGGTCTTTGTCTCCCATGATGGCCTCCAAGACCACCATTTTGTTCCCCAAGCTCATGGTAGTAGCTGCTAATCCCTTCTAAATTCCCCCTTCCTCCAATCAGCTATCAGAAACAAATGCAGAGACGTTCTCAACCATAAAACAGAACCTATTGATACCTCCTGGAAAGAATATCTGGAATTAAGCAAAAAAGCCAAAAGTGCCATTAGAGAAGCCAAGTAGATACAGGGAGCCCAGTGCACTCCCAAATGCTGCCACTCACCATGACGATTCGGATGCTGCTGGAAGAGATGTTGGTAGCACGCTCCATCACCAGTGAGCTTCCGAACAAGACTCAAGGCGCATATGCTTGCCATGAGTCAATGCCAATGCTATGTTACCTGACTCTTCCACACTACCCTCCTGTCTGAGTACTTACATCACTACTACCTGAGCTGGCAGCCCTAACCCTTCTCTATTGGCTCTCCTCCCAAATTATTCTACTCGGGTAATTGTGACACAGGAATGGCTCTGGCTCTCCTATATTGTTTCACTTCATTAATCAATGTAACCTGCTATGTAATGTATCATTGCTATATATATATATATATATATATATATATATATATATATATATATATATATATGTTAACATGTCACATGCCATAAGCTATATCTGTACTAATTGTGTATCCTACCAGTCCTGTGACTCCCGGGTCACCCCTGAAAAAGGGACCTCCAGGGCCCAGTGGGCCTACCTGGTCATCAAAATTCAATAAATAAATAAATAAATAAGTGCAGAGATTAGCATAGCTGACAATGTCAGTAATGGGAGCAAGCAGTTTTTTAGATACATCTGGGAAAAAAGGAAGACTTCTTAAGGGGTGGTGAAACTAAATGATGGTGAGACAATAGTCAAAGATGACATGCAAAAGGTGGACATTCTCAACAAATTATTTTGCTCAGTCTTTACCAGAGAACGGGATGGGGCCATGCCAGTCAGTGGCATTTTGAGCAAACTGGAAGTTATGGGAACTCAAGCTGTTACCACCAAAGAGTCATGGAAGCTCTTGAAAGTCTAAATCAAGATAAATCACCTGGCCCAGATGGCATTCACCCTCGGGTCCTAAAAGAATTACCCAAGGAACTAGTGGAACCATTGTCCAGACTATTCAACCTCTCCTTCCAGACTGGGGTAGTGCCAGAGGATTGGAAAAACACTAATGTGATCACCCTGCATAAGAGTGGGAGCAGAGAGGAGCCTGAAAACTACAGGCCCATTAGTCTGACCTTAGTGTTGTGCCAACTGATGGAAACACTGATTAAACAAGACATAGTTGATACCTGGAAAAGAACAACCTTCAAGACCCCAAGCAACATGGATTCATGGTGGAAAGATCATGCCTGACAAATCTCATATCATTCTTTGATTTGGTAACCGCCGAATTAAACACAGGGCACCCAGTGGACCTGCTGTATTTCGACTTCAATAAAGCCTTCAGCTCTGTTCCACTGCCAGCTAAACTCAGTGACTCTAGTATTTCAGACCAGTTTATCAACTGGATAAAAGTGTGGCTCCAAGATAGAAGCCAGAAGAAGGTAATCAATGGAGTGGGTTCAAGAAAAGGAGATGTTATAAGTGGGGTTCCCCAGGGTTCTGTCCTCGGTACTGTGCTTTTCAACATCTTCATTAGTGACATAGGTAAGGACATAAATGGCAGATTAGCGCTGTTTGCTGATGACACTAAATTGGGAGGAAGGGTGGATACTGCAGAATTCATCAGCAAACTTCAAGCTGACCTAGGAAAACCTGAAGCATGGTCCACTCAATGGCAACTCTACTTTAATGCAAAGAAATGTAAAGTGATGCATTTGGGCAAAAACAACCCTAGAACAGAATATTGATCGAATGGGGTGCAACTTAATACCTCATCAGAGGAAAGGAACCAAGGAGTGTTAATCCATGAGTCCCTTAAGGCAACCGGTCAGTATAACTCTGCATGTAGCAAGACCAACAAAATGTTCGGGTGCATCAGTAGAAGCTTTGACAGCAGAAGCAGAAATGTTATACTGCCTCTTTACAGATCCCTGGTGAGACCTCAGCTGGAGTACTGCATCCAGTTTTGGAGCTCACACCTAAAGAAGGACATCAACAGACTGGAGACAGTCAAGAGAAGGGCAACAAAGATGATAACAGGACTACATGACCTGCCATACGAGGAAATCCTGAAAGAGCTGAAGTTATTCTCGCTGGAGGCCAGACGAGAGAGGTAGGACATGATAAAGACTTTTAAGTACCTGAAAGGCATTAACAAAGTGCCATACTCAGAACTGTTTACTAGCTCCCACAACTCTATTACTAGAGGGCACAACTGGAAACTCAAAGGAGGGAGGTTGAGACATGATGTCAGGAAGTTCTTTTTCTCAGAAAGGGCGGTGGCACCTTGGAACAGTTTACCCACTGAGAGTGGTGGAGGCCAAAACAATCACCTCCTTCAAACTTGGTTGGGTCAGGACATACATTCAACACAGGATCAAGGGTGGGGACTCATCTTGTGTAAGAGTTCAATGCTAGCAGGCATGGCCCAACAGAGGTCCATGCAAACAAATAGGCAGACTAGATGGACCTTTGGTCTGCTGTCATCACCTTTCTATGTTTCTTTGACCACAGACCAGCTCCCTTGCCAAGAGCAGCTGCTGCTACCTACACAGACTGACCCCTGTACAACACTGTCAGAATTCATGGGTTGGTCCGGGGACCCCTGTTCCCACTACAAGCCAGGGACTGCACGCTCCTCTCACTGCACAACTAGGTAGCACCAATTTAGTATTTAAGACCATCCCCTTGCTTTTCATCTTACTTTCAGCCTTGGCCTGGACTGCAGTTTCAGTCAACTTCAACTTAAAGAAGGACCTCCACCCACCAGACACAGTCCCCCAGCTTCTGCTTTCCACAGAAAGACATCATAATAGTATGTCTACCCTGCTGAGTATCAAACAAGTAAATCAAATAGGGTTGAGCAAACAGTGTCAGTGTGAAAGAAATGCATTCAGGTATTTAAAGTCTCCAGTCTCACATAAAAAGTTAAACTGTTGCACAGTATTCAAACCCATAGAGCAGCTGCAGCCGAAATAAAGCAATATGAGGCAATGCCTTCTGATCCTGTATCCTGGTCCCAGTTCTTACCTAGTCCATCAGTCTGTATAAAGCCACCTGTCCCCTCTCCTCAGGCATTCAAATATAGGGCTAACAAAGAGTGGATGTATGCTTGCAAGAGGGAAGCCCATGCCTGATTCAAGTACTGCATCTTTTCTGATCCTCTATGCACAACCTCCCATGTTGATTTCAATAGGGTCCTCTCAAGCTGGTCCTTGTCAGCTTGTGGAAATTTATTGTTAACAGCTGTGAGGAAAGGGGTGGCCTCTAAAATATCAGCAAACACTTTGGGGCCATTAGGTGTCTTAGTCTGCAGTCTTGCTGGGTATAACAGGTGGGCATTCACATCCTTAGCACACAATTATTTATTCTTTTTTTAATCAAACTTTTTGGTCTCTGTTACCTCCTCCTGCCAGCTGGTGATGGGGACACATATTCACTTTTGCAGTTTTCTCCCCTGCCCCCCGAGGCCTGGTCACATGGCCATGTGAGTGGGTGGAGGCACACTTCACACCCCGTGGCACCAGCTCAGCCCCTTCCACCTCCCAATACCTTTGCCACCTCCTCTCCACCTACGCTACCCACTGGACCTCCACCTGGTAGGAGCAGAACTATGGGGGAGGTGCCAACCCTCCCTCACCACCCTTGGGAGAGGAGAGCTGCTCACTGGCATGCTCAGTCCTGTTCCGCCCCCCCACGCTGACATCCCAATGACCCGAGGTCATTCCTGAACCCAGGTCACTGGCATAGCATAAGGTAAGGCATCCAGTGCCTCCACCCTCTGCACCACCGGGCCAGCCCAGCATGCCAATGGTTTGATGATCCCCCCACATAATCCTCCTCTTTTTCTGCACCATCTTCATGAAGTCATTATCAAGGATCACCTTTTACCATGATATTGCAGATCACTCTGCTGACAAGCATGTTTTAATAAGTCCTCCTTGCTCAAGTATGAAGTCAACTGGGTTTGAAATCTGCAGTGAGGGAGAGGTATTTATTTGAAAAGTGCCAACTAGATAGCTGGCCCATCAGCTCAACAATAGAGTCACCGTCTGTGAAACTTGTGCCCTGGAGTAATTCCACAAGCCTGTGTTGTCAGGCCGGGGGGGAGAAGGATTGAGCATCCAAAGCACTGCTCTCTTCCTACAGTGTGGGAGGTGGCACAGCACCTGGTATTAGTCTGGCCCCTAGTGGTGACTAGGGAACAGAAATTCAGGACCGCAACTTGGGGGGGTGGAGTTGCAGCCATACGATTTACTACATATGGTAGCATGCATAGTGGCATTGCATGCCACTTGGCCACATGGGAGGAAATCAGGAGAAAATCACCCTGGTTGGCAAGGTGGTTCCCAGATCCTTCAGAGGTCCTGCAGCAGCAACCTTGGCATGGCTCCCCTGGATAATTCAAAGGATGGGTTGAGCAAGTCTGTCTGCCACTGGCAGAGGAAGTTAAAGACATGCAAAGAAAAAAAAAAAAAAGGAAATCGGTAACCATGAGAAGTACACTGAACCAAGACTCTTTTCCAGGTGTGATCCCCGGGGAGAGGAACAGTGGGAGAACAATAGTACAATATACAGTAATAAATCAAATTTCAATGAATGTTTGGTAAATAACCACAGTATCAATGTACTAATGATCACAAACTTTTTTTATATGTTTAAATAAGTTTGCAAAGTATCTTGTACCAGTGCCCAGCAGAGGGATTCAAGCAGGAACACAGACAGTGCTATAAGTTCTGTTGTACTGTCACATCAACTTGCAATGAATCAAATCCTCACAGAAACTTCAACTTCTTGTGCAGTTTATCACTGCTCATTATTTGTCCAAACACCAGACATAACATTTTTTATATGATACCACTTTGTTCATCCACACCCACTCAGGATAAAAGCACATGTAGTTTTCATATTGCACTTTGAAGTATTTAGTTTTATATATATATTAGTGGCATGGCAGCACAGCTATAGTTAGGGCTGAGCAGAGGTTTCTATGTTAAACTGCAAACTTTGCACTTTAATACTTATGCAACCATTCTACAGATTTGCACAAAATTTTGCATGCGTGATCTTGGGGGGGGAAGGGAGTGCAGATATTTTGACTTATCAAGTTTCGTTCTAGTCAGATGTACAGATTCCAAGATCTGGATAGTGAAAAAGGTTAAAGAAATTGCTGTTTTTTGCTGTTTTCATTTGTCATCACCAAGCACCCAGATGGTTTGGAATTTTGGTCTGAAATTTTCAAGTTGAAAGGACTTGGCCCACAGATGTGCCTTTCTCTGGTTTGGTAAAAAAAAATAATAATAACTATTGCAAAGTTACTTACTAAATTTTAAAATTTCAGTTTTGAGTATGCTCAGTATGGTCTTTTGCATAACTGTTTGGAACGAAAAAAGAATTTAGTCCCTACAAAAAGGGATCCTTTTTGGTATGGGGATAATCCTTTTTTGTGAGGAAAATCTCTTTGTTCGTGTGGCATCTAGTTTCAGTTTATTTATCTCTTTTTGGCCCTACTTCTCCCGTCGGTATTTTCTGCTCTGGTCACGGACCCCCATCGCCTCCTCCTCTGGATTATGCCTGCATCCCCTCAGTTATCCCTGGCTTCCCCCCCCAGAGAGCAGGGCCGCGGCACCGACCTCCTATATCGGGGCCACGGTACTTGTATCTGGTCAGGGGATCGGCTCCGGAGGCTGTTCGAAGCACGCGGACAGAGCATCATGTAGACAGTGAGGTTTGGATTTTTATCCCCCTTTTAAGCAGGATGGGGACGTGCAATGATGACCTGTGTCCACCCCATCCTGACGTTCTATTGAGCATCGATGTGGCGCAGCTACCCAGCCTCTGCTAGGTGCCGCTCGTATGCCAAGTGCTGCCCTGCCCTCCCCCCGGAGAAGGAGAGCTGTCCCAGGGAAGCTCAATCCTTCTCCCCCCGCCAGCCCTCCGGTGATCCGGGTCCGTTCCTGAACCTGGGTCGCTGGTGTCACAAGCAGAACTCCAACTGCTGCGCTGATGGGCCGATCTTGTTTCAGTTTAAAAAAAAACTCAAAATCCACAAAAATGACATCCTGCACATACATCAACACATGTATCTTGCTAATAGGGACCCCTTTAAGTGGATTCTACACTTAGTTTCCAGAAAAATGACCCAGAAATATATTTTTAAATGTTTAAAAATCCTTTTTTGTGAACCAATTTTCTTTTTTTGTATGGGCATATGAAAAAGGAATTGGTCCCTATGAAAAAGGATGGCTTCATATAGAAAAATAATTTGGACTTATTTTTTCCCCATTCTTTGTTAATATGAAGACATTTATATTTCCTTCCTTCCTTCCTTCCTTCCTTCCTTCCTTCCTTCCTCAGATTACAATACCTTTGAGCCAGAGGCTCTTTTATAAAGGTTCCACATCAGGTAAAAGACAAACACAGTTACATAGTAAGCTACAAAAAAACAGGTAGGGTGAACAGTGCATGATAGACAAAATAAACTGCAATCTTAAGGAGAATACAGAAAAACAATATAGCCAGACAAAGGCTATGTCATGATGGAGGGGAGTATGGGAAGGGGGGATAACACTGACAGAATAGGGAAGCTTAGATCACTGGGAATGGGGATAGAGGGGAGAGGAGAAATAGAGGTCCAAAAGGGGGTCAGTTTCATGATAAATGGGGGGATAACTTAAATGAGACAATCACTCCTGCACTGTGTTGTGAGGTGCTGGTGAAGTTTGTACTTAAAGGGGTCAATCTTGGACTGGTCGTGGAGTGATGGTGGGAGGTAATTTAGCCAGCTTGGTGCCCTGTACTTGAAAGAGCACTGTTCCATAGAGGTGTGATAGAATGGGACTTGGTAGGCCAGGTTAGACATTCCATGGGTGTGGTGAGGGTTAGTTATCTGGTTAAGAGGCTTTAGGAGTTAGACCAAGATGGATTTATTTCACGAGCAGACAGGTCTGGTACTTTATACAGCCCTTAAGGTGTAGCCAGTTAGATTGATCATACAGTTCACAAGTATGAGCGAGTCTATGTGCCCCAGTAGCTAGTCTGCAGGTTTAAGTAAAGGCTATGCTGACTCTTTTAAGCATGGCATCCATGGCAGTACCATAAATAATTTTCCTGTAGTCAGTTAAGGAGAATATTGAACTGCTGATTGCTATACAGAGGGCATCAAGGGTCAGACAGTGCCTGTGCTTATATCAGAGCCCAAGTCTAATGTTTATTGACTTAGCTAAATGATCCACATGGGTGACAAATGACATGGAGGTATATAGGGTTAGATACCAAGGTATTAGCAGTGTCAGTGGCTCAGTAGGTAGCACACTCACCTCTGAGGCCGGGAGATCAGAGGGCTGTGGGTTCAGTTCCCACATCTGGCACTTGGGTTAATATCCCAGTACTGACACTGTAGTGCAGCATGAGAGGGGTGCTGCACTTCTGAGGTGCCGTCTTTCGGATGAGATGTTAAACCGAGGTCCCATCTGCCTGGATTGGTGGTAGTTCAGGTGGATGTTAAAGATCCCATGGCACTTATCGAAAAGAGTAGGGGAATTTTTTATTATAACAGCATCAAAAACAAATAACAACAACAGTGTTAATGCACATCTAACAATATAATGACCAGAAGAAACAAAAAAGAAATTAAAACATCAAGCAAGGCACATGAAAGATACAAAAAAAATAAATTTAAACATACAAAACCTAAAACAGTGGTCAAATTACGTAAAAGAAATAGACTGTGGGTACATAAGGTCTCATATTTCCATTTTATAATAGTCGTAAGAATTCACATCACCACCCTAAACTATTTATATTTAATGAAAAAAGTCAAACCTTGCCACCAAAATCTAACCCGTTTGGTGGATGCAAACTTTATGTCTGTAAGATATACCCTCTCCATAGCCCCTTGAATTAACAAATTCACAGTCTCATATGGCATTTGTCTCTGATATAGAACCCATTGACAGCGGGCCTGCCATAAATAATAAATCAATGCACAACATAAAATGTTCAATGTATCAATACAATAGCTCTTTTGTAACTGAGCAAATTTCCCCAAAACCAGGATATCATAATTAAGGTTACATAACCACCTCATGTTCCTTGTCTTCGCCAAGAATTTCCAAAGAGAATTGGCAAAATTACAATCGAAGAAAAAGTGTTCCATTGTTTCTTCTTTATCAGTACAACCCAGATAAGGACAATTCCGTTCAGTTTTTTCTTTATATTTAGCATTGCCCCTCACCCCCAACCTTCCATAACAGGTCAGCCATATAACTTCCCACATATAAATTGGCAATCTTGAATTGTTTAACCAGTGTAAGACCAATTGTATATCTCCAGATGGACAATTTTTAAAAGCCGGTTCTGTAGGATAGAGTTCTGACATGACTTTAGCATATAGGCGTCTCCCTGTACCGTCACGTATCGTGAGTGCCGACAATTTCCACCGAAATAATCTATTAACAATAGGAAGAAATAAACTTGGTATGAATAGGGTAGGGATGGGTTTCGGAGGATCAGTCGCCCAAACCGAAAAATATCTGAATAACACAGTTTGCAAGAGAAGACTGTCACTTGTAGACATCACCGTCCATCCGTCTTTAAAATTAAATGCTATAAACAAGGTGGGAAAAAAAATGACAGGGTCAATCATCCCCAACCCACCCCGGGCCTTTGCCAAATAAGTGTAATGTCACTTAATGGGATTAAGTCTATTACCCCACACCATCTGAAAAAACAGACTATACAATTTGGTCTCCAGAGATATGGGAAGTGGAAAAATATGTGCAATAAACAATAAAACAGGGACAACAAACTTCTTCAATACTACAACCCTCTTAATTTTAGACAACTTCCAATGTTTCCATATATTAATTTTATGTTCCACTATTTTCAAACCTGTTTCCCAATTAAGACTAGATGAATTTTGGGAGCCATACCATAAACCTAAAATCTTAATAGGGTCCGAAGAAATTTTCAAACTTTGAACTACTAAAGACTCTGGGAGATTAACCCCAATAAACAAACCCTGGCTTTTAGCAGTATTCAATTGTGCATTGGAAATCCTTGCAAATTTCTCCATGCAATCCAAAAACACCGGGTACCTCATGATCATGAGTAAAGAATAAACACAAATCATCCACATACGCCTGAACCCTGACTTCCTGCGCCAAAGGAGGGGCCGTAATTCCTTCCCAGAATGATATTTGTGACAAATACTGAACTAATACATCAATTGCATAAACGTATAATAATGGGCTAAGCGGGCATCCTTGTCGTACCCCTGTAGTAACATGGAATCCGTCTCCGAACTGAAATTGAACGACCGGAAATGTCAAAGATCTCCCATATATTGCTTTGATCCAATTAATAAATTTTTTCGGTACTCCCATAATGTTGCAACACTAAAAACAGAAAGGGATGATATACCCTATCAAACGCTTTCCGTTGATCTACCGACACAATGCAACCTGATAATTTCTGTATATTAATATATTCTATCCAATCCCGAATTACCCTATGAGCTTGAAATATAGTTTTCCCTTGTATTGCACAATATTGGTTGGGAGATATAACCAATCGTGCCATTTCTTTTAACCTTGTATTAAGAATACCTACCAGTAATTTGTAATCGGAATTCAATAAGGTAATAGGTCCCGAATTTTTGTAACAAAAGACTATCACCGGTTTTAAACAAAAAAATCAGTATCCCCTCAGTAAACCATTGAGGGAAGTCTTCTATGTCTAAAAGGAAATTAAATATTAATTCTAACCCCACTGCGAATTCATCTGGAAATGTTTTATACAATTCTATCATAAGGCCATCCATCCCCGGTGAAGTGCCAGCTTTCGTTTTTTTAATTGCTTCTACAATTTCCAATTTAGTGATAGGTTCAATTAAGGGCCCACCCTGTACCCCAACATCTGATATTTTAATGTTCTTCAAAAAATCTCATATCTCAAAAAGACGTGGAGGAAATTTAGGTTCATGAGAGATGACAAACTGTTTGATTAAAGACTGTAGGCCATCTGGATCCGTAATAATAGTCCCATCTGCCTTTTTCAATGCGACAATTGAAGTTTTTTTCTTATACGCTTTAAAGGCTTCATAAGGATCCCCAGCTGGGCTCTTTTTATCCCCATACAAATATAAAGCTTGTAGGGTACTGGCTCTATCATATTGCCATTCCTTAAGTTGTGATTTAGTTTGATCTATTAGAAGTAAATCCTTGTTGTTGGAAGTGTTAGCTGATGAGATCAAGGTATATAACTGCTGTCGTAATGATAAATGTCTAAGGAACTTCTCATTCCCTTTAGTGCGCCCTATATTCTTAAAAAATGTACCAAAATCATGTTTAGAATCTACCCACCAGTCTCCCAGATTATTGTACAAAAAAGCCACAGATAACCTTGCATGAAGTAAAACTTTAAATTTGGCCATTATCTCAGGACAGTCCAATAAAGATGCGTTCAATTTCCACCTGGGTCTTTTCTTAGGAGGGAGGTGGTCGGTGCCAATGATGCATTGTAGCAGTAAATGGTCAGAAAATGAAACCGGAAATGATGAAAATGTAAAGGGCAAATTATCCGATAAAAATATACAATCTATAGTAGACGTATATAGATTTTTTCTATAAGTAAAACTCAGCCCTCCTTGCTGTTGATTATGTGCATCAACTAGGCCAGAAGAGTGTATCAACTCCGTCAATGCATTGGAGTCACAATAAATCTTTTTGTTCCCTTCTGGAACCTTTGCACCAAGTTTATGTTTTATTTCACAATTGAAATCCCCACAAAGAAAAATGGAATGTGTAGTGCACAAAAAAGGTTTAATCTTTCGGAATAGCTCTACCCTTTCTGCTTTAATTTGGGAGCAATAAACATTTATAAATCTACATGTCATAGTATCCAGAACCCCATCCAAGATCATTAATCTACCCGTATTATGTCCATCAATTTAATTAAGGAAAATCTGAAGGAGCTGAACAAAAATCCAATTCCATCAGCCGTTTGCTGACAGAACGACCAGTATGATGGGCCCCAACACCATTCTTTTTGGAAAAATCTTGCTTGATCAAGTGAGTACATCCACGTTTCTTGTAAGAGGCAAATGTCAAAGGCTTGAAAATGAATATAATCATAAATTATACTATGTCTCTGATGTGTGTATATATATATATATATATATATATATATATACACACACATGTGTTGTGTTGATTATTGTCACTCCATTTTGTATGATGCTTAATGCTTAATCATAGTTATATAAGATGTTTTGTACAAGATGTTATGAGAATACAAGATGTTGTGAGACTTTTTTTCTTTTGGAATCTCTGGCATTGTTTGGCTCATGATGTTCTGGACACCTGGCCAGTGTTTAGGCATGATGATCTGATGAATGCCAACTATTTATTATGAGAATAAGTGGTGTTTGTCATGCTGAACTCGTGATGTTCTGGGCACCGGCCAGTGCTTAGGACATGGTGGTTTAGCATTTCTAAATACCAGATAAAACATATAAATGGGACTTTCCAGATGCCTGGTTTGAAGCCTCTCCTGCAGGGTGGACGATCGCTGTGGGGCCAGTCTCCGTTCAAGAGACTCTAGCCAGGCTGACAAGAGGCTTCCCAGCCATTGGAAGAGGGCTTGGATGATGCTTTATTGAATCGGTGATGTATAACCTTTGTATTATATTTTGTTATAATAAAGCTTGGCTTGCTGTACTTATTGTATTGTTATTGTGTGATGTGAGTGGAGGAGTAAATAGCTGCCTGGTTTGAGTTGGCAGAACATTTTGGCGTGGTCGGCAGGATTCGAAAATAAAATGTCTATTTTAGGAAAAAGGATGAGTTCTTTTTTTATCTTTTCTCTTTATGAAACTGTGAAAGAATATGTGGAAAGATGTATTATGAAAAGTCTCTCAAACAAGCAAGGGCAACTGCCCTTTGTACTTGTAATTTGTGCTTGCTGCAAGATATACTGTTAGAGCCAATGATGGCTTTCACAGTTCAGGCTGCTTTAGAGAAAGCAGCAGCTGATTAAGTGAAGTTAAATAAGCAACATCTAGAGAAAGAAAAATAAACTACTGTGGATGTACGCACAGTAGGTGACTACAGACGGGATGATTTGAAACCCCCATGTTGCCTATCTGTGTAGTTTCAAGTTTTTTTGTATCAATTTCAAGTTCCCTTGCCTCCTATAGAGGCTGAAACATTTGATCCCAAACCCAAGTACTGGGGACCTCTACCAGATGGATCTCAACCTAGTACTGTTAGAGATTTTTGTTTGTTTTGTTTTTAAACTACAAACCAGAGCTCTGGAAAAGACTTGGTTTGGCAGGTTACTAAAATGGCAAAAGAAAACCTTTGAAAGGTTAAAACCTTTAAAGGGTTAATAGCTGCAGTGTTTGGAAATTATCATGAAGGTCCTGCAGTCAGTTTTCTTACTCAGACTAGTGTATCGGAAAAGAAGAAGAAAAATACCTTGGCACGGGTAAGTCTGAATTTTTATTTAAAGTTGTTTTATGTCTGTCTGTTTTATTTCTGTAATAGTGATACTAAACAAGGTAATGCTCCGTCTTTCTAGTGCATATTTTCTAGCTTATATCTGTGTTTATGTTCTGTTGTCAAGGTTAGTAGATAGGATTGACTGTTTTCAGTGCACAACATGTTACAGTAAAAAAAAGAAAGAAGAAGCTCTTTGCCTCATAGCTGACTGTTTTAATTGGCTTTATTTTAATGGAACATTTGTGCTGCCTAGATAGGGTCAGTGAAGAACTTTTGTTTGGTGGAGCAGGTAGTGTTGATGGTGAAGAGTTATGACGCTATAGATTGCAATGTGCAGAAAGAGTTGTAGTTTGCAAGCAACGTGCTAAGCCACTGCTAGGTGAAATGTAATGTGTTAACAGCTATAAATGGCTTTATCATAAAACCAGAAACTTTTTGCAAAATGGCAGAGTGCCTTATTTTAGTTATGTGCCAAAAGGTGTAATCATGTTATACGAGATGTGTTCACTTACAGATGGTATAGTTGTACTGCATTTTAACGGAGTTAAAATGTGTCTAAGTTTTGTTCTAGAAAGATTTGGCATGGCAATATGTATAAATGTGTTGGTTTAAAAATTGTCAGTGTTACAAGAGAGGCAGGAGGCACATATATCTAAACCACGTACAGTTTTCTAATGGAACTATGGGCATTACTCAGCAAATTGGTGTGAAACAATGTCAGTCTTATTTTTGTGTTAAGTATTTCTTTTGTGTATGTGTATGTGTGTGTACTGTCTTGGCCAGCAGTTTATGTGTGTGCTCTGTTATTTAAAGATATTTTAATATTGGTGGTGTTCAATGACACTACAGGAATGGCTGGGTTTGAACGACCCTTGCATGCACACACTGTGACCTTTTGCACATTATTTGACCTTCTTGTGTTTCAACATTTTATGTTACTACCAGTTCAAACTTGATGTGTATTTCATGCCTAAAGCACAACTTTTCACACAAATGTATGTTTTCATGAAAGCACACCAAGAGTGAACCATGTAATTTGACTTTTATTGAAAAACTAGTATTCTAAGTGAAGAGGAACAAACTTTTCTTCTCGCCTCACTGCTTCTGACTTGCAGCCAACACAGGCAATACTCCAGCTGGAAGGGAGAATTATTCATCATCTCCCATATTTTTATATATATATATATATATATATATATATATATATATATATATATATATATATATATATATATATATATATAGTACGATTTTGAAAAAGGACTATTACAGCTGTTTTTGAGAGTTTACCATCTACAGTTAAAACAATGCTTTTGTTTTTATGTGTGACCATGGTGTAATCATTTTTTTGTCTTTTTTGAAATGCATTCTAAGAGATATGTACGTACGGTATTACCATCAATCTGGATTTTTTATAAACTCAGCTGACATTTTGTCATGCTTAGGATAAGGGAACCCAGGGACGCTTGGCTTCTTTTATCCTATGGAAATAATCTTGTTTTATTTTTAAACTGGTGTGTGTTTGTTTTTTGTTGTTTGTCTGTGTTTCACAGCTAACCTTTTTATTGCTACAGTATTCGAGCTGTCTCTTGCACCTCGAGCTGTGTCTTCCACCAGTAGGAGCTTGGAGGGAGGGGGTAAGCTACCCTTCCTCCCTTCCAGTGTAATACCCACAAAGGTTGCAAGGTACATCACTGTTCCCCAAAGGGGTATAAAAAAAATGTGTATTGCCAATAATTGTTTCTTATTTACAGGTTTTAGAAAGACCCAAGGTATTTTAACAGCATAACCCAGCCCAAGCCCTCTGTTTTCTCTAGTGCAAACAGTTGAATCTCACACCTATTATTGGTACAAGGGTTTCTGCCCTCAGTAGTAATCAGTTACACTGGAGGGTAGGAGTTGTATGTATGTCCATTGTCTTTTCAGCTTTCTTATCCAGCCACATGACAGGGTTGCACAGTTGTTGATTACTAAGGGAGGCCCCGTACTTTGACAGTAAGAGAAGACAAGGGTTTGGATCCACCGACAATTTTAATAATGGAGCTAGGGTGTGGATCACTAGTCCAAATATTACCGAGCCGGCTGCAGTGAGCCATGGGGAAGGACAACACTGTGCTAGTCATCAGATCAGGAAAGAAAATGGAATACGTGCCTGCACATAAATGTTATCTTCGAGAATAATGAAATTTGTATCTTTCTAGGTCCAGCAATGGATTTTAAAAGGGATGCTGGTGTGTCTTATGGTCCATTTGGCAGAGCTAGTTACCCCTGGAGGAAGGATTCAAAGGGTTAACTGTAATGACACTGGTTGTAAAGGAACCTGAGTTGGAAAATGATACCAAAGATAGAACCCAGGGAACTTTAGCTGCCCATCCGACAGAAGTGTGTGGTACTGAACATGACATTTTCACCAGGGTCAATCTCTGATGACAACTGGTGGCCCAGGACGATTATATGTACAATATGCCTATGAAACAGATGAAATCTCTTTGCAGAATAAGACTGCTATTAAATGCTGCAACTTATCAGACATGTGCATGATAACTCCTCACCGAGGACGAGACTGTTGCATGAATCAATCAGACATTTTTAACGAAACCATTGAACTAGTTAATGTAAATACTTTGTTTTGCATGAATGCAACTGTAATAGAAAATAGAACTACTTGGGTAGACTATATTACTGTATTAAGAAATCATCCTATTGTTAGTAATGATAGCTTGGTTAAAGTGCCATCTACTTGCATATCGGTAGCATAACAGTATCAAAAGAATGTTATTAATTTTAATATAACCTTGCTTCTAGTCATAAGTGTAGAAATAGACGAGCTTGGTATGATACATTACTAGGTGGCACTGGTGCTGGTGTGGAATATTGAATAGCATAGATATAGAATCATTAGCGAACAAGTTAAAAGTGGCAGGGACAGATGTATCACAGTTCGTTAATTTACAAGCGCAATGGATGCCTACTGTTTTTAATCCGCAGAAGTTAATGTTAGATTACGATGCAGAATTCTTGCAATTGTTTAATATGTCACAAGCTTTGCAGTTAAGCACATTCCAGAACATATCGCAGTTTATTAATTGGACAGGATACACTATGCAAAAAAAAATATATGCATTAACACAAAAGATTTATCCTATAGAATTAGGAGACTGTATGTGGATAAACCTTTTATGATGCCATTTTCATACAAATTGTATTCACAATAATCAAAGGACTGAATGATGTGTGTGTATATATATATATATATATATATATATATATATATATATATATATACATGTGTTGTGTTGATTATTGTCACTCCATTTTGTATGATGCTTAATGCTTAATCATAGTTATATAAGATGTTTTGTACAAGATGTTATGAGAATACAAGATGTTGTGAGACTTTTCTTTGGAATGTCTGGCATTGTTTGGCTCATGATGTTCTGGACACCTGGCCAGTGTTTAGGGCATGATGATCTGACGAATGCCAACTATTTATTATGAGAATAAGTGGTGTTTGTCATGCTGAACTCGTGATGTTCTGGGCACCTGGCCAGTGCTTAGGACATGGTAGTTTAGCATTTCTAAATACCAGATAAAACATATAAAATGGGACTTTCAGATGCCTGGTTTGAAGCCTCTCCTGCAGGGTGGACGATCGCTGTGGGGCCAGTTCCCGGTTCAAGAGACTCCTAGCCAGGCTGACAAGGGGGCTTCCCAGCCATTGGAAGAGGGCTTGGATGATGCTTTATTGAATCAGTGATGTATAACCTTTTGTATTATATTTTGTTATAATAAAGCTTTGGCTTGCTGTACTTATTGTATTGTTATTGTGTGTATGTGAGTGTGAGTGAGTAAATAGCTGCCTGGTTTGAGTTGGCAGAACAGTCTCTTAAAGTTCAACAGACTATGAACATTTACTGATCCTAATTTGATTACCATTAGCAATGGCCCAACCCCAATCATCCATCTTTTTTCCTCCTTTTTTTCTTCTTTCCCTTATAACCTTCCTGTGGACATGACGGGGATGGCGGGCTATCTGGAACTGACTGGGAATCTAACTCTAAGCCGTCCATTTCTGATTCCCCCCCCCAAGAGGTAGCCAAGACTGCAAAGGGGTTATTGGATTCCATCTCCAACGGACTTGTCCCAGAACTAGCTTTGGTATTCCTGGAAGAACGCCGTACAGGGATCAAAATCGCAGGTTTCACAACTTTCTCAACCCCTGTACTAATCGGGATGATGTGACCCTCCAAACCCACCTCTGGAACATCCCGAAGAGAGTCTTTGGGAATCACATTTTGCTTTATACCATCAGAACCCTTATTCTCTAATACCTCATGCCCCACCATGGTGACACCCTCAGAAACCTCCGGCTGAACAATTTTATCCTGAGCTGTTTGAATTAGTAATTCTGGGCTTCCCGTCACAGTTTTATTTCTTGCTGCCCAAACACAGTCTGAAAAAGTATGTCCCATCCCATCACATAAGTCACACTTCATAAGAGTCGTACACTGAAACGCCCCATGGCCAACCTCCCCACAATTATCACACCGTGGTTTATCACATGAGCTTGACAAATGTGTCCTCACCCCACACCTATAACACGCCCTAGGCTGACCCACATAGAGACACACCCCTTTATCCCTCCCCAAAAGGAAGGAATTCGGGATATGCACTATCCCCTGGTCCGTTTGTCGTAGTTTGACCTTACATTTCCAACCTCCGGTCCAAAATTGCTCCGAGTCCAAAATGGCCTCCGGAGCACCCAAGATGTCACGTTTTTGGGCAAGCCAGTAAGAAATGTCATCCACATGGACACCCTCATTTCGAAACATGACCGTTACAAACCTAATTAAAGGTTTCGTTAAGGGAATAACAAAAAAAGGTGTCCAGATGGGTGAAAACTTGACCTGATTATACCTTTCCCAAAACAAATCTAGTGCAGATGAAGAACAAAAACTAACGTCAAAATTATCCTCCCCCGATATATTGATGAATGCAAACACCTCTTGAGGGGAAAAGTGTAAGGAATTCTTCAATAACTGCTTCCCCACATACACTCTGTCAGGTCTAATGTCCATTCCCCCTTTATATCGTATGCGGACAGCATTTCTACGAGGGGCCACCTCCTTTTTCTGTGAGGAAAATAAATCAGACATAAGAGGACGTCTGATATTGGGAAGTGCTTCTGTGCCAGCCCCCGGTGACTCCAACCCCACCTCCAGAGTAAGGCCTGAACCACATCCAGGAATCCCCTGAGCTTCTGGAATAGGAACTGCTCCCTGAACCTCACTCCCCACATCACTTTCAGATACATTTGTAACCACAGGTAAAACAGGTTGCCAGCCAGGCACATTTTGTGAAAAATTTAGCTTAGGATCCCAGTCCTGGGTGGGATGCCATGAACCTTTATTCAAAGTCCAGCCAGCGTCTTGCAGAGCCCTTCCAGGTAACCAAATCTCAGGCTCTGAGGCCTTTGCACAGTCGTTTAATACTGGTACCCTCTCAATATGCTGACATGATTCAGTCACTAGTCCCTTACTTGAAATAGGGCGATCAATATTACGTTTGGCAAATACCACCGACGCCTGCTTCTCCTTCCCTTCTTCCCCAGTTTTCTCCTTACCAGTCACCAAACATTTCGTGAAGGTGAATTCTGACACCCCCTCCTGATGATTCGGGTCCGTCTGGAAGATACAAGGGACTGCCTTCACACACCGTGAGTCCGACCCCTGAAAAACAAATCCAGAATCCTTTGTTAGAGCTATAGCGCTTAATCCAGGCCTACTGCCACTGGGGAGAACTTCCGCATTACTCGAATCGACTACCGCAGCGTTCCTAGATGTTCCGTGGCATCCTGAACACGTCATACCGCCGACAGACCTCAAACCAGGAACTACTGCAGGCACAGCATCGCCGGCCACCTCAATTGATGTTTCCATTCGGTCCTCGCAGATTTCAAACTGCTCTTCATGGTCCTCGGGTGCAGAATTCCTTCTCCTCGGCACCTCAACCTCGCCCACCTCGTGAACGGGAGAAGTAGTGGCTGAAACTGACTCCAATTTGGAAATCTCCTCCTGTACCCTCACTTGCTCATGCCGCAAAGCTGCCAATTTTTCAGAAGCCCCCTGAATCAGGTGAGGACTCTCAAAAGCAACAGTACCTGATGAATGAATATGATCCACGATTGATAGATCCTCTGGATAAATACCCGTAGCTTCATCAGTAGAAAGTCCCATTGGGACCGGTGCAGACAGCACCTGTACATCTATCTCACTCTGTTTCTCCATTCTAGCAGGATCCAGTCCTTCCTCTGCTCCACTGTCCATCCTCTCCCGGAGCAGACCTCAACTAACGCAGAAAGACATGCTGCTAGCCCTCTACTGGCCACAGAGTGCCAGCAGAGTAGGGGAATTTCCCTGGTGTCCTGGCCAAATTTCCCTCATTCACTAAAAATATCACCAACAGCTTAATCTGGTTCAAGGTCAGTTGGCATTCATCTGTATCCCCCTCCCCCGGGTCGTGCCTGAAAATAGGCAGGATTTGTCTAGTGCACTTACCCGGTCAACAAAAGCTAAATAAATAAAATAAATAAATTTGAACTGCTGGACCTGTTCAAGGGGTGAGTTAAAATTGTTAAGGATGGTCAACTGGTGCAGTTTGTTCCTATTGTGAGGACCGGTGAAAAGCATAGATTTCAATTCTTTGTAACTAAGAAGGAGTTTGTGGTCAGAGAACCATTCTTTGACAGCAGACAAGTTGTCCTGTAGTTGTTGTTCAAGGAGAAGGGGGTCAGGGTGACTTGTGAAAATGATGACATCATCTGCATAGAGAAGTAGGTTAGATGAGCAAGCCTGAGGGAAGGTGTTGAGGAATAGACCAGGGGTTCTCAAATGGTAAGGCCAGCCTCCCTAGGGAGGCCACAACCTGTTCTAGGGGAGGCTAAAGCAAGTCTGAAAAAATACTGTATTTAAATTTTGAGTTTTATGTATTTTGTGTGAAGAGATGAAGCAAATTAAAAGAGGATAATAGTAGGTGAATTTTATGTAATTATTTACTAATTGGTGACAAGGGGAAGGTCAATGAGCCAAGGAGTACCCGGGGAAGGGTAAGGAGTGAATACATTTCAAAAGGTAACTGCAAAACAATCAAGAAATACACAGTGAACAATAGTGCAATGAAATATGAACAATAAACTAATAATGAGTGGTGGTAATAAATCAATTTGTAGACTGATGGCAGAACAACCCAAATACAAAGGTTGAGCATAGAAGTGCTAAGAGCAATAGCAGGAAGGAGCAAAGTAATCCCTGAGAAGTTACTTATGAGCAGGGATGGAGGGGGAGAGGCAAAGTAAGTAGGAAGGTTATTTAATATAGAGAGGAAACAGAAAATGTAGTCTGACCCATGAAGGTACTGCAACAAGGGGTAACAATGGTTCAAGAATGAAAATAGTGGAGGAAGTAGGCTGGCCTGTGGGGGGGGGGTTACAATAAGCTGAATAATAATGTTTGTTATTTTATTTATTTTTTATTCAGATAACACCTTTGAGCACAGGAGCTCTTTTTCAAAGGGTTTATGTCAGTATAAGACAAAGAACTGAATGTAAGCAAGTACTCAGAGGAATTTAAATTTATTCATGGTGTACTGTGCAAAGTACAGTGTGTTATTTTTCTTTGGGGAGGCCCAAGATTATTTCAGTTTTGGGGAGGCTCAAAATCTTTTCCATGGATTTGGGGAGGCTCACTGTGACAAAGTCTGAGAACTATTGGAATAGACTAAAGAGAAGGGGACCCAGGATCAACCCTTGCATGACCCCAGATCATATGTGGCAGCTGTGGGACAGCGCATTACTTATTTTGACTTTCTGGTACTGGCCACCAAGGTAGCTCTCAAACCAACCTTTTACCTCAGCTGAGAGTCCCAGGGCATGGAGTGAGTTGAGTAATATGGTGTATGAAATGCTTTTGTGAGGTCAATATATATTGACCCCACTTGGTGACCCTGGTCCAGAGCGTTGTGTATAAAACCAGTGTATTCAAGTAGTGCAGTGGTGGTGCTATGCATCTTCCTTTTTTCAAACATTTTCTAACATTGGTCCACACCTTTGTAACCATTCATCTTGACTACTGCAACTCCCTGTACCTAGGGCTACCAGGGGATGATATTCGCCCCTTGCAGCTGGTGCAGAATGTGGCGGCCAGGCTGTTGACTGATCTTTCATGATCTAGCCATGTCACACCTGTTCTGTGCTGCATGCATTGGCTGCCTATTCAGTGGCGGATCACCTTCAAGGTTGGCTTGCTGACCTATAAAGCCCTACACCGACAGGGACCATGCTACCTGCAAGAGCTTCTCCACCCACTCCACTCTGCTGATGAGGGATTGTTGGAGGTTCCCAGGGTATGTTTGAAGAACTCTGGGGCCCATGTATTTGTATTTGTGGCCCCAACTCTGTGGAACTCTCTACCTCATCAGATAAGGAAATCCCTGACCATGGAGAGCTTTAAGTCTGCATTAAAAACACATATTTTTAATCTTGCATTCTTAGTATCTTATGAAGTTATGTGCTGATACTATATTGTATTTATTTAGGAATTTTTATCTGACTTTAATTTATCTGTCCAAGCACTTTGATACCCTGTGTATTGCGCTGTAGAAATAAAAATTTGATAGATTGATTGATTCTTAAATCCATGCTGTTGTGGACATTGTAATTGATATTTCTTGAGGTGTTCCATAAGCTGATCCAATACAATGCATTCCAAGGCTTTTGAGAGGGGGGAAGAATGGAAATAGGGTGATAGTTAGAGGACAGAGGTCGGTCACCAGTCTTGTGGATAGGCCTAACCACTGCAGATTTCCATAGCACTGGGAACTGCCAAAGGCAGAGTGATAGGTTCAACAGTTTAGAGAGGGGTAGTAGGACTGCATCTAGGGTTAGATGAAGGAGTTTCAGATCAACTGAGTCAGGGTATTTTGGTTAGTGATGGCTCTGCTGTTGCAGTTTAGAAGGCCAAGCTAGTGGGGTGGAAAATATTCCAATTTGGGGGACAACTCTCACTCTACCTCTCTAACAGAAACACCTTGAAGGGTTGTGAGCTAACTCTGCAACATGGGATACACTGACATGGTACCACCTCAAAGAGGGGAGGAGGAAAGTGATGACTGCTGAGGCACTCAGCTAGTCTACTGATCTAAGAACAACCAGGTGAACCAGAGGCAGTCATGGGGAGAATAGCTTAGAAGGTGCCTCTGAACCACTTGGCCAGCTAAAGGGGGCCAGACTGATGAGGTCCCACCTCTCACAGCTGAAGTCTTAATTTCTACATCAAGAGGTGCCACCAATGAGTTAGATGACTGAAGCTCTGCTCGGAGGGAGGACATTCCCACTATGGGCCAGATGAGAAGGGCCCCACTCCGAGTTTCACATGCTCTAGATGTGGACTTCATGGGTGCAGAGGGAGACTGTCAGCTGCAGGGCAAGCCCTGAGCCAGAAAAGGTAATGATCATGGTTGGCATGCCTCCAATTTATATGTGAGAGCATGAATCAACTTCAATGTGCTAGTTAGGAAGAGGCCAGGTGAAGCCAGTGGCTGTAAATTAGGTAGGAGGTTACTGATGAGGAGGCCAAGTAAAGCCAGTGGCTATATATTAGATAGCAGGTTAGTGACGAGGAGGCCGGGTGAAGTCAGTGGCCTCAGAGAGGTAAGAGGCTGCAGTGTGAGCCATTTGATAGTAGTAGCAGTCATCAGAAAGCAAGCCAACCAATTCTGCTAAGGAAGCCAAATTAATTTTGACATAGAAGGTAGGTGATTAGGCAGTGAGAGGCTGTGATGCCAGTGATTGAATCAATGAGGTTTAGCAGATGATTGCTATGGTTCAGCATGAATAGAGAATTGATATGATAGGCATGAATACCTTAAATGCCATTAAGACAGAGTTAGGTTATTCCAGTAAGGAGCATTTGCAAGGCAGTAATGAAATACAATGAATATCTTGTAGCCATGTAGGCTGCTAGAGTAATGTATTCATGCATGGAAAACTGAAAAGCAGTATAGGCAAGGCAAAGGAGCAGGGCAGAATCACATAGTTTACATAAAAGCATGCTCCTGCTACTTGGCTCCACAATGCCCCACTGTGACATCACACAGTCCCCCACTGTGGGAATAACAGGGAAGCCAAAAGCTGAGCACCATGAGACCAAACAGCAACTGTCATGTTGGGAGGGTTGGAACCCCCCAAAATAGAGGCATTCATACTGGCAAGGTCCTAGTTAAGGACAGAGCCATATGATAACAAGCCCAGAGTAATGGGAACAAGTGGAAGCAAATTAATGAGTGAAGGTTCAGAATAGTTAAAATCAGAAACATACTGCTAAAATGCCTGCATCTGTAAGTCCTGTTAGTAAAGTAATACAGCAACATGATATATTAGAGCAGCACAAATATTGCAAATTGAGAGTAGTAGCTGCCTAACTGAGCTAACACTAAATGAGTTGAGCAGAGCTGCTGGAAACAAACATAGCACAGCAGGGAATGGCAGCTAGCTGGGGCAGGACAAAGTCAGGACCAGGTGCAAACAAGTAAGATGGTTAGACACAGGAGACAACAGAGGCAGGGAAGCAGCAGCTTGAGCTGAAGCATATAGATAACCAATGCAGTTGAACTGAGGGTTTGCTAAAATCTGGTGCCTGAATAGCACACGTGCAGGAATAGCACAATACAAACAAAGGGCAACAGGATGCTAGAAAAACTAGAAAGCCCCCAAAAGAAAGAAAAAGCAAAACAAAAAACACAAACACGGGAGTACAAGAAACAAGCACACAAAGAAGCATGCAGCAGCTGGAGGCAAAGCAAATGCATGTACCAACCAAAAGCAGGAGAAACACAACAAATAGAAGTCCAGCACAATCCAAGCAGAGCTCAAAGCACAAGGGAAGCAGGGAGGCAAATGCTGAAGAGGAGGCAAAGGCCCAGAAGTCCCCAGGGGACAAGGAAGAGACGGACAGAGCCTCCAACTTCAAAGAAAAAGTGCTTCAGAAGGAGGCTGGGAGGATCTGCTTATATGACTCAGGAAGGGGGTGTGACTAGTTGCTCGCCCTATTGAACTACAGGCATAGCCTTTCAAAAGAAGCTTAAATATTGTACATGTTGTTTCAAATCATTGAGAGATAATTACCCAGACTCTTCTGAAAATAAAAGGATCTTTGGTAATATATATATATATATTATTATTCCCTACACTGAAGAAGAGGGGTAAGATTAAAATTGAATTTTATGAAGATTTTAGGACTGGAACCTCTATCAGATAAGAGATTTCTATTTATTTATTGAAAACTTCAGAGAATACATTTGAACACAATTGTTTACAAAATGTTCCACATAAAATACATGGTTACGAAAACATTACAAGAGCAATAAGCAGTTCCAGAGGAAATGTAGTCGAGTCAGGCTCAAAGCACTTAAGACAGCTCAGTTATAACTGGGAGAGGCACACTGAGTTGACGCTCATTTCTGGGTGCGACTGGGGGGAAGGGAAATAGGAGACAAGGTTACAAAATACAGTTTCAGGATGGTTACAAAAAGCCTGGTACAGAGTACAAAAAATACAGTTTGGAGTAGAAGTACACATATAATACAAGAGTAAAAATATAATTTTGGTTATGTGATTTTTGTACACATGTATAATATTGCATAGCATAACAGCAAGGGAACTTATTTGGGCTCAGTTAGCTAAGAGTAAGCTAGCATATCTTTAACAGACTCAGCAGATAGTAGGGAACTTAGCCTGGCTAATAGCAAGAACAGGTGGGAGGTAAGGAGTGTGGAAGGGCATGTTTAAAGAGATTTAGTGAGGGTAGCATACAGAGTGACATAGGAATGGAGTTCTAGTTATGGGGGAAGCAGTAGGAGAAAACAGCCTTCGTGGAATATGAGTGGGGATGTGGAAGGGAGACTGTGGGAGGGTCTCTAGAGCATAGATGATAGGATGTGTGAGAGGTGGGGAAAGGAGGGAGATGAGATAAGGAGTGAGTGAACCAAACCTGTATTTGGCTAAAATGATAGAGGTATGGTGGTGGCTGTGGGAAGATAGGGGTGGGAGAGATTGAGACAAGTAAATGGTGCATCAGTGGGTCCTAGGGGGAGCATTTAAGGTGAAGCGACAAAAGGCATTGAATAAAGAGTCCAACCAAGAGAGGATGGAGGTGGAGGCGAATTCATAGACGACGTCAGCATAGTTAAAGAGGGGACGGATTGTTTTTGTGAGTAGAATACAGTGGACTGGGATGGAGAATGCATCCTTATTTCTATAAAGTGTACCAAGCTTAGGATGGAGTTTAGAGTGGATGTAGTTGATGTGGGTTGCGAAGTCTAGGTGGCTGTCTTTCCAGACATTTAGGTACTTGTTGAAGGAGACAGTGTCCAGTGTGGTGCCATCAAAAGTAGAGTAAGAGGGTGATGTGGGAAGATTAGAGATTTTTTTGGGGGGGAGGGCGAAAATCATGGCTACGGTTTTGGTGTTGACTTTTAATTGGTTGGCTTGGAACCATTTCAGAATGTGGGTAAAGTCGTTTTGCAGCTGTGTAGTCACCATGGGGGCAGAGGGCCCGGAGGTATAGAAAATGGTATAATCTGCGTAAAGGTGTATTTTGGATGATGAGCACAGAAGAGGGAGATCATTAAGAAAGATAGAAAAGAGGATGGGACCTAGGATAGAGCCTTGGGGTATGCCTGCTAGAATGGGGGGGGTGGTGAGAGGGCGTCACTTGCCTGGGTGCACTGGATGAACAATGAAGTACAAAGCATCTTTCTGTATGGGCTTTTTAGATGGATGAATCTGCTCTATAGTTTGAGCTTTTTGTATAAATTTTTGTATCTGGGTGTATGCTCACTATGTTTAAAAACTCATTGCTGCCACAACTTGCTCCTGTTTTTGATGACTTCTAACTCTGCCAACCTCCCCGGGCATGTTTCTCTCTGCACAACTCTGCTCCCCTTTGTACGGCGCCTTATTCAAAAATGCATGTAAGTTACTATTTATTTAAAGAGTCTGTTGTTTTGGTGTACCATTGTTCCTTTCCTATTGATTCAATTGTAACAAGCATTTGTCAATGCCAAATGTTTGCTTGCTGGCATTGGCATTGGTAGTGTAGGAGTTACAGAGTTGCATTATAGGAATGGCAGTGAAGTATTGAACTGAAACCAACCCCATCACCACCCTGTAGAGACTGACAGGCATTGGGGTGTGCCTTTGGGTTGTCAGGCATAATGGCCACGCCATTTCACCACACCCTACCCCGCAGACACCGACAAGTGTCACAGTGTGCCTTGGGGTCTTTGGCCCTTATGTGCACGCCATTCCATCAGGAAATATGGAGGAGAATGGGGTGAACTTTGGAGCTGAAGAGTCCAAGGCACACCTTGATGCCTCTCACTGGCTGCAGGGTGTGGAGTGGTATGAGCATTACAGGCGATAATCCCAAGTCACACCCCTGATGCCTGTCATTCTCTACAGGGTGGGGTGTTATGGTCGGAAACCCTAACGCCTCAGGCATTCGTTGGTATTTTCACTCCAAATTTTCAACGTTTCTTTTGTGACCCCCACCTCATGAATAGTGGCAGTATCAGTTTGTTAGCCAAAAGCTGCTTTTGCACAGTGACTATGGCATTTAGCACCACAGGTGCAAAAACACATTCTGAGCTGGATGTGAAAAATGACAGCTGTACTGTTCGTGGTGAGGTGTAAAAAATTGCAATGTTGAAAATATTAAAAAAAACTGGTGAAGTCACGAGCGTGCGTAGAAGTTGTACAACGCACACCTGTAATGTAATTATTTTGGGGATTTTTTACAGCAAATTGTCAACACAGGCATTTTGGGACCTCCGATTATGAACAGTGTCACAGTGATTTTCTTTATCTGTCCTGAAAAATGATTTCCCACAGCGACCATGCATTTCTGCGCTGAAAGTGTGAAAACAAATTTTGGCCATTTTGAGAGAAATGACAGCTGTGCTGTTCATAAGGAAGTGTGGAAAAATGCCACTGGTGAAAATCTGGACTGAAAATATCACAAAATTCATGAACTTATGAGGGTTTTATTTATTTTTATTTATTTTATTTAATTCTAGGATTACAAGTACCTTTGAGCCAAGGCTCTTTTACAAAGGTTCCACATCAGATTGAGTACAGCACAACAAAGTTTCAACAGTACAAGGTACAACTGAAATGTAAGTGGTACAGCAGTAGGTTTGGCAAGAACGTGAACAGTAATAACTTGCATGTTTAACAGCTACGCAATCAGATACAGGAGAGATGCATACATATTTGGTAGGGCATTAACATTCAAGGTCATAGGAGAGCAACAGATACAAGACATGGTTAAGACATGGGGGGGGGGTTAAGCTGCCGAAAGGCATTGTCAACATATACAGAAGTGCAGGCAAGGAGTTGGAGGGGGGAGAAAGGGTGAAGGAGGGGAGAGGTGGAAGTGCTTGTTGTGATGCCGGGGTAGGGACAGGGGCGGCAGCTAGGCTGGCAGGGCATGGCAGTCACAGGTACTGGAGGCAGACAGAGATGGAGCCTAGATTTGAAAAGATCAATCTTGGGGGGTGGAGGAGATGTCCATGCTGAGGTTATTTGACCAGTATGGCACCCTGTAGGCAAATGATCGTTGGCCCAGCGAGGTATGGCACCCAGGAATCAGCAGCATTTGAGAGTTAGACCCCCTTGTATGGCAGAGGTTTCGACTAGGGCTGAGAAGGGTTTGGACACCAGGGGGAGCCAGAACCAGGATTATCTTCTTTGCCGTGATGCAGGTTTGATATTTAATCCAGTTTGATAGGTTCAGTCAGCCAGTTTGGGCATAGAGGTTGCAGGTGTGTGTAAGGCGATGGGCACCAGTTATGAGCCGACATGCTTTGTTTAGAGTGGTTGTGATGCATTTTAGGGCTGTAGAGGAGGCAGAGCCATAGATTAAGAGGTCATAGTCGATGACAGAGACTACTGAGCTTAGGACAGCGATCCTGAGGGCCTCAGGGGTTAGGTTTGCCCTACGTCTGTAGAGGAGACCAAATCGTATGTTAGCCTCCCTGGCTACGCTGTCTAGGGTGCGTGGAAACTGCGCAATGCTCACTCATAACACAGTCATTTTATGGACTTTTGTCACCAAATTTTCAACATAGGCATTTTAAGACCTCTGCTCATGAACAGTGTCTCTGTGATTTTCTTAATCTGTCCTAAACATTGCTTTTGTAATAATCGACTGCACCATTGTGCGCCATATGCGGAAACACATTTTACGAGATGAAAAATGGCAGCTGTGCTGCTCATAAGGAAGTGTAATAAAATGGCAATGTTAAAATCTGGGTGCAAATATTAAAAAATTTGCAAACTTGAGAGCGTGCGTAGGAACTGCGCAATGTGAGCTTCTAAACAGTAATTTTTGGGAATATTTTCACCAAATTTTCAACATAGCCATTTTAAGACCTCTGCTCATGAACAGTGTCACTGTGATTTTCTTAATCTGTCTCAACCATTGATTGCGCATGCCGACTGCGCCATTGTGCGCTACATGCAGGGAAACACATTTTGGGAGACGTGAAAAATGACAGCTGTACTGCTCATAAGGAGGTGTGGTAAAATGGCAATGTTGAAAATATGGAGTGCAAATATTAAAAATTCGCAAACTTACGAGCATGTGCAGAACTGCGCAATGCATGCTCGTAAAACAGTCATTTTTAGGAATTTTTTTACCAAATTTGCAACATATGCTTTTTGAGAGCCCACCTTATGAACACTGCCACTGTCGTTTCATTAATCGGTCCCAAAAGGTGATTTCATGCAGTGACTGCGGGCCCGATTAACGCCATGACAGTGAGAGAATTCAAGATGAGGGGTCCCAAAAGCCCCATGTTGAAAATTTGGTGCCAAAATTCCAACAAATGCCCAAGATATACATTAAAGTTGGAAAAACCCTATTTATTGCATTATACAGCTTACTGGCATTTCCTCAGTTCGTGGTTGGCTATGAAGAGTGCAGTCGTGTTCCTGGTCCACCGAAGATTGTCGTGCTGAGCTCTGGAGGTAAGTATGGGATGAAGTGGGGGTGTTGGGAGGTAGGATGCACAGAGGGTGGGCGCAGGTGGGCAGGGCGACCGCTGAGGGAACATTTTTTTCTTTACAGGTTTTGTTTTTTTTATTGGATGACGCGGGACGTTTGCCACGCTGGGGTGGGCTCCCAGCATGGCAGTTGGAAAGCTGTTTGGGGGGGCTGGAGCTGATGGGGGAGTGGGCACCCCCGTCGACCATAACCATTTTTGCCACGCTGAGGTGGGCTCCCAGCGTGGCACCTGGAAAGCCGACGATGCGGGATGTTTGCCACGCTGGATTGGGCTCCCAGCATGGCAGCTTGGAAGACTGTTTGGGGGCCTGGAGCTGATGGGAGATTGGGACTTCCCATCGTCCATACAGTGTGTGCATGGGGGAAGCGCGCGGCATGCATTATGCGTGCATGTGCGTGTGGGGGAGCTCTGCTCACTGAAGCGGAGCTCTCCCTTTTAACTGTACGACACTGCATTTTCAACTGCTGTCATAGACAGCTGCAGCGTTGATTGGAGAACTGTGACCACGCCTGTAAACACACTGACTGAATTGAAATACAGGTGACACACCTCAGAAAACTTGGATGATGGCACTATGTTTCTTGCACATGCGTGCAAGCAAACATAAAAACTGTGTCTGTACTTAATCGCTGTACCATTCTTGCTATTGATGCATTGATGTTTTTGCACTGCCAATGTACTGCACTTCCCGGGTCGCCCCTGAAAAAGGGAATGTCTTGTCTCAGTGGGCCTATCTGGTTACCAAAATTCAATAAATAAATATTCAATAAATAAAATATTTATAGAGGTTTTAGTATGTATTTTTGTGTTAGCGAAACACTGTGTATGTTATATTATTGATTACTGTTTTCACTATGCTTCCATTGTTGTATTACATTGCATGCAACTTCAGCTGCCCCTTTGGGGTGTTGGCTGCAATGTGTTTAAATAAACTAAACTAAAGGGTGCACCCTGACTGGCAAGTTCTAGTTTGGTGAGGAGGAGAGGTTGGGAGATGGAGTCAAAAGCTTTTGTTAGGTCTATAAAAATGGTAGAAGTAAGGTGTCCTTGGTCCATGCCTGTAAGGATGGCATCTGTGAACTATAGGAGGGAGGAGACAGCTGAGTGTTTTTTTTTCCAAAGCTAAACTGATAGGAGGAGAGGAAATTTGAGGAGGAGAGGAAGTGGGGGAGCCTGGTTAGGACTAGGGACTCCTGTAGCTTGGCTAATATGGGGAGGAGGGAGATGGGATGGTAATTGACAGGTGAGGAGTGATTGCCTCCTTTGTCTGTTTTTTTTCTTTGTTGTATGTAATTTGTAGGCTTTTTTCCATTTTCTCCCCGATCTCCGTGTCCCGGCATAGTGTGTGCATGTGGAGGCATGCACATGTCATGCACTACGGGATGCCCCACCCTACCAGTCGCTCTGTTACCACCTGCATCTGCCACTGGACCTCCATCCGGTGGCAGTGGGACTACGGACAGGCTACCCTCCCTCCAGGGAAAACAGCCAGTGCTCTATCCTGTGTCCACCCTCCCCCCCATACCAGCATCCTGACGACCTGAGGTCATTCCCGAACCCGGGTCACCAGTGTAGCATGAGATAAGGCATCTAGCACCTCCACCCTCAGCACCACTGGGCCAACTAAAGATCTGCAGCACGGTAGACATACCAGGGGGAGAAGAAAGAATGAGGGAGGATCTAAAGAAGTTAGAAGAATGGTCACAAGTTTGGTAAAAAAGTGCAAAATCATGCACTTAGGGCACAAAAACCCAGGGGCAACATACCAACCTGGGTGGGGAGGGTGGAGAAGGATTAGCAGTCACAAAACAAGAAAGAGACCTGGGGGTTATCATTTCTGATGACCTGAAGGTAGCTAAACAGTGTGACAAGGCAGTGGAACAGGCTAGTGGAATTCTCAGATGCATAGGGAGGGTATCACCAGTAGAAAGAGGGAGGTAATAATACCCCTGTATAGATTGCTGGTGAGACCCCACCTTGAGTACTGTGTACAGTTCTGGAGGCTGTATCTCCAAAAGGACATGGGGGGGGTATGCGGTGCAAAGGAGAGCAACCAAAATGGTGCAGGGCCTGCATCAGAAGCCCTATGAAGAAAGGCTTAAGGATTTAAATATGTACTTCCTAGAAGACAGCAGGGAACAAGGGGGATATGACAGAGACATTCAAGTACCTCACAGGATTAAACAAGGTACAGGAAGGGAGTGTTTTCCAAAGGAAAAGATGCTCAAGGACAAGGGGTCACACTATGAAGCTGGAGAGGGGGGAGGCTGAGAGGAAACATAAGGAAGTGCTTCTTCATGAGAGGGTGGTGGATGCTTGGAACAGACTCCAAGAGGAAGTGGTGGAGGCTAGGAAGATCACAGGATTTAAGAATGCATGGGATAGGCACAAGGAAATCTTAGAAGCAAGAAGGGGTGTAAGCCGGAGTCCAGGTAAGGTCTCCGGGTGGCACTATAGTTAGGAAATTTAGTGCAGACTAGGTGGGCCAAGTGGTTCTTATCTGCCAACAGCTTCTATGTTTCTGTATACAGTACAGCCTTCTTGAATGACAATGCAGAGTGAGCTGTCAATCAAGGAGTGCATACTGTATACAGTTCACACTCAGTGACAGCTCAGTCGGTGGCCAGTCATGGCGGAGATAAGAGGTCTGATCTGGTTGCCATTTGGTGGTTGGGATTGGGGGGAGCATGGAGGTGGGCAACTACCTGTCATGGTGGAGGGTTCACTAGACCAGCAGTGAAAGGTTGACATTCACTATACAGGAATAGGGATAGGGATGGGGGTCTGCTAGACCACCAGGGAAATGTTTCACTTTATTATACAAGGGATAGGGATGGGGAGTTACACTGGACACCAAGGAAAATGTTGTATACATATTGGGCAGGTGATGGGCGGGAGTATGGTCTACTGGGCACCAGGGAATATTTTTCCATATCTTGGGTGGTTAATTGTGTGGAGTCAAGGACCACTAGCCACCAGGGAGTGGGTTTTCTGTGTCAGGCAAGGGATCAGGTGGGGGAAGGGACTGTTAGCCACCAGTGAAAAAGGTTTCAGTTTACTTGGGCTGGTGAACAGAGATCACTGGGGGGGGGGCAGTATTTTTTTGTTAGTTATTTATTAAATACTAGGGCCCAGATATTCAAACTGCGCCACAAAAGTGCACAACAGCAGGAGCAAGCGCAAGTCCACTCACGCCCATGCTTGCGCATACAAAAGCTCAGAATACCGCGTAGGTCAAGATGCGCCTGCAGCACACGACTGAATATCGTGCCAACTGTGCCATAGCGCAACCAGGGATGTGCAGTGGCGCAGGTCAGATGCGCAATAGCAGAACCAGGGATGCTCAGTGTAGCAGGGCAGCAGCACAACAGCACAACCAGGGATGCTCAGGGACAGGATGCAGGGGTCCACCTCCCATGGTAGGGATGGGCAGAGAAGCACACAGCAGAACAGACCTCGCCCCCCACACCCCATGCACCACACAACCTGAAGAGAGCTGGAAGAACCACCGTCCCATGGACACCAGCAACAATCCCACAGCCGGGGCATGGTGCCCCAGCACACCCCCTGGCAAGCTGTGACCGGTACACAACGATGTCCGGCCACTCCGTGCCACACCATCCCACCAATGCAGAGCACACCCTGCACCGCGATCCCCAGACACTCTGCCCGGGAGTAGCACCCAACAGTGCAGGACACCCCATACATGCCACCACCCTCACTGTGACAATGCAACCCCATGCACCATGGAGCCATGCAAGGCAGCCCCACCGTGAGCACCCTGCAGTGGGTGGTAGCAGACACCGATGCAACAACTGCATACACAGTGCCACCCTGCACGTCCCCCCCGAGGTACAGCTGAGACTGACCATGCTTCAGCACACGAGGTACCCCACATGCGACAGGGCCTGCCCTGGACCCCACCACCAGTGGTACAGCACTCTGCACACCCTCCCAAGGACACCCCCCATCCCAGCAACCATGTGTCAGCACACGAGGTACCCCACATGCGACAGGGCCTGCCCTGGACCCCACAACCAGTGGTACAGCACCCTGCACACCCTCCCAAGGACACCCCCCCGTCCCAGCACTGACCACAACAGCCAGCACAGAGACCCACAGTGGTGTATGGAAGCATGCGCCACACAGGATGCAACACAGTGCATGGACAAACACCCACCCATACCTAAGGGCACACCAACACAGGGACACAGTAGTGGGTCAACAAAGCCACAGGCATGTGGCCATGGCAGCTGTGTACACACAACCAGCACCCCTCCATGGCACAGGTGTACCAGCCACCCTGTGCATGCACCATGAAGCCGTACGCCACCAGCATGCGGCCGCAGCACAAGTGACAGACAGTGGAGCACATCCTCTGCAACAGACACAAGTGACAGCATGGAGGGGGGACAACAATAGTGGAGGCCACAGTGCCACCCAAGGCAGACGTGCACCATACCAGTGACAGGAGGCAACTCGGCATTGTGCCGGGTACAGTGGTTGTCCAGCATGGATAGCCACCACTGACATGCCAGCAGACCGTGAAGATCACAGACATGCAAGTGTGTCAGCTGCACAGGCCATGGATGGTCTGACGGGGCACCATGGACACAGTGCATGCACAGTCAACCACTGCACACAGGCATCCAGTGCACAGGGAATAACACACAAACCACAGACAGTTACTGATTCCCACGCCCACACCATAGGCAGTTCCTCTCCGGACACACACACACATGCCCATGCCTGCACCACCCCTGACGCCATGCACGCCACTGCAGCTGAGCACCATTAGCCCGCTGCAAATCAGAGACCACCACAGTAGCCATAACAAAACAAATGTATTATTGAAAGGTAAACCAAACGATTTACAAATATGTACATAATGGGGGGGAAGGGCCACAAACCAGGTGGGAGTGGGTAAGGGGCAGGGGTGAACAAATGGGAGAGGGAAGAAGGGGTGTGAGGGTGGGTCCAGGGGGTAGGGTGAATCTGGGGGCATGGAGGGCCTAGCGTCCGCCCCGCTCTCCACCCCTGTGGTGCCTCCTCGACCTCCGCCTCCATACACCATGCTGCTCCATGCACTGGAGTATTTCCAAGGACGCCCGTGCGATTTGCAGGAGCTCCTACATGGCCATCTCGAGCTGCATCATCCACCGTCCACCTAGGACAAGGAAGCAGAGTCAATATGTGTGAATGTCCATCCCCCTGTAGCGCACCCATAGTGCATGGCATACAGCCATGGGCCACACCCCTGTGATGGTGTGTGACCACCCACAGTGATCATGTCCACAAGACCTGCCTACCCAGGCACACACAGCCATGAGGACCACTGCACACACCCACTGCTCAAGTCCCTTACAGCACCACCATGGCTGTACAGTGACATGGCTATGCAGTGCGAAGGCAGTGGCACAGCCATGTACCCAGTGCATGCTTGGACCACCAGCGATACACACCCACACATGCAGTGTCACAGGACAGTGCTGAGTGTACCGTGTGCTGTGCACGTCAGTGGTGTAAATGGATGGTGGCCACGCCCCTTCACCTACCCAGCAACACAGCATGCACAGAACATCCTGGAAGAAAGGCACTCTCCTGCAGCGGCTGGATCCGGGCACTGATGCTGGGTGGGCCCGGCAGCCCATGCATGTCATCCTGCATCCACTGCCTCTCAGCGTTCCTGTGCCTCTCTTGCTCATCTCCACTCCTCAGGGCCTAGGGTGCAAACATGGAGAGGGGAGCATCAGTACAAACCAGTAGCAAAGGCTCCCCCTGGTGTGTGTGATCCCACACAGCCCAGCCATGCTGCAACCCCACCACAACCACCGCCCACACTGGATGGCCCCTCCATGTGGTGGACACATGCTCACCGTGATACCAGTATGGACAATACCAGTGTATGGATGGAGCACCTACCTGGACGTGGCACTGCGCCTCACCTGGCGCGTGCCCTAAGACAGGCAAGCCTGTCTGGGTCCCTCTGCTGGAGGTCCCCATAGTGGTGGCGACACTGCTCGGCTGTTCAGCCAATCCCTGTGGCCTCCTCAAGTGCCACTGCCACCTCCTCCCAAACCGCACTCCTTGCCCTGTCCAGGGGGTCATCCCCAAACAGGGCCCCAGCATGGGGCTCCACAATAGCTGCCAAATTGGCCCGCTCCAGTGGGCTCCATAAAGCAGCTCTCCTCCTTGCCATCACTGCTTCAGGTAGGATCACAAAATGGCGCTCTGTAGCGCACGTCTGCCACGTGCAGATGCTGTGCGGTACAGCGCTGCCATTCCCCATCGCGGTGTCACCGAACAGCGCGATAGGGGTGCACCCATGTGGATGCATGGTGCCTAGGGGGAAAAGGTCAACCACAGGGTCAAGGGTCTGTCACGCACAGACCGCCACAGTGCGATTGGGACTCCCTGCGTGTAGTGTGGTTGGATGCCTGTGTGAGACACCCTGCAGTGGCCTACCACGCTATGGCACCATGGAGCTTACGGCGCTCCAGAGCACGAGTGCCGTACATGTGAAAAGCACACTAGCGCCACTGGCACAGTGGTGGCCGAGCCCTGCACTGCCTCCCGTGCTCAGCACGTCAGCAGCACGGCAGGTGTTGGTGTCAGCACCCCGGGCATGCGCCGTGCGGTGCCTACTGCTCACATCACCGAGCTGCGCCATTGCCTGAGCATGCTCAACACAATTGCGCAAGGTGCAACAGCGCGATATTCAGCCAGCATATGCAAATCAGCTCATCAGCAGTTCTATGGAGCAGCTACTGTATTAGCATCCACTTAAAGTTGCGCCCTCACCTCATTTGCATGCATTGCACTATATAAATGTGACATGGGGCTGCAGAGGCCATAGTCTGGTATTGCAGTCTATTGTGGTGGGTTGCATGCGTTTTGTCAGTGTGGACTGTTGTGTGTGGGAGATGCATGGGACTGCACAATCAGAGGTAACACCTGTCATTCCCACAGGATCAATAATGACCGAACGTGAGGAGGAGGTGGAACAGAGACATGGGAGACGGAGGAGGCCCAACTTTACCAAGGCAGAATCAGATGCCCTTTTTGAGGCCTACCTTGACCAGGAACCGCTGCTCAGTGGACAGCGGGGAGCACCACAGGCCCATGTTGCGGCATGGGGTGAGGTGGCGCTTGCCGCTAACCAGCATGGCAGCCACCAGCGGTCCGTGCAGGAGTGCAAGAAGAAGGTGGGCACGGACAGGAGGAGGATTAAAGATAAGGTGGCTGCCATCAGGGCAGCATGGGCTGCGACTGGTGGGGGGACAGCTGGCCATGCCACGCCTGACACCACAGGAAGAGCGGGTTGCTGGCAGCATGCGGTGTTGTGCCCATGAGGGTGTTCCAGATGGTGGCTTCCAGGCGGGTGGTAGCCCGTCACTGCATGGTAGGTCCTGATCTGTCACTGTGGGGGGTTGGGGGAATGCCACAGGGTAGGGCAGATACATTAATGCTACTGTGTTCCCTTACAGCTCCTGAGCATCTACATGGGTCAGCGGTGGTAGGCTCGTCCATTGAGGGCAATACCCTGGACACAGAGGAGGGCCCATCCACCTCCACAGGTGTCTGAGGGTCAGGACGACAGTGGGCCTGCCTGGCTGTCCAGACTGAGGTTGGTGGAGCTGGTGCAGCGGAGGCCCTGCCCGTGTCCCAGCATGACAGCGCCCATGGATGCCAGCATGCTGAGACTCGGACTGGTGCCAGATCCGTCACTGATGATGATGGAGCTCACATCATGGACAGTGATATGTGTGGGCTGCAGGATGGCCACACAGAAGGTAACAGCACGGGCATAACCGTGGGTGGTGCCGCCATGAAGGCCTGCATGACATCACAGTCCCAGCCTGTGCCTGTCTGCACCAGTGGGTCAGCACTGGTGTGCGCCCAGGACAGTGGGGTTGTTGCAGCCCCTGCGGTGGCACCGTTGAGCCCTGGAGAGCGGCTTCCAGAGGGGCAGTGTCAACAGTCGGCCAATGGCGACGGGGGGACAGTGTCGGGGGGCGGCGTCAGTGTACCGCCCATGGACATGCCCAGGCCTGGCCCTAGTGTGCAGCACCCAACTTCATGGGGTGCTGCCCAGCATGGCCACGAACACCATGAGGGACAGCATGCTGATCAGGTGGATGACCTCTTAAATGAGCACACCTGCATACTCCATGAATCAGTGGATCAGCAGTTGCGGCTTGTGATGGCGGTGGATGAACTCAGTGCAGTCCTGCACTAGGCAGAGAAGCAGCACAGCAGGGACACCGGTCTGCTCCTGGCAGGGATGGACCGGCTGTGGGAGGATGTGACCGCCGCCATTGACAGGCAGACACAGGCATTCACAGCTATCATGGCCACAATGGGCACACATTTATTTACCCATGCACCACAGACACCGCACAGTGCCATGTCCACCCCCCGTTCCCAGCGTCGTGCGACACCCTCCTTGTTGACACCGGTTTCAGCTGTGGGCATCCCAAGCACACCTGGCGCAGGCATGTTCGGTGAGCTGCAGACCCCTGCTTGAGAATGGTCGTGTTCCCGCAGAGGCACCCCTTGGGGACCATCGGTGCCACCCCATGAGGCCAATGGTCAGCCTGTCACAGCTGGCGGGTCTCAGTGGGGCTGCCTGCTCATCCGTGGCAGCCGTGGCACTGTGCCACATGACTGACCTGTCTCCCACCATGGCTACTGTCTGACGCTGCTCTGTGTGCAGTGTCTTGTTCAATGTGCAATGCACGGGTGGGGTACCCGTCCCTGCACACAGACACACACACACGTTTCATGTGCACACCCTCCCGGCTGCTGGCCGCTGTGGCGTGTGCATGATGATGCCTGCATTGTGCTGTCTACTACTATGCAATGGTGCCCAGCATCTGACACACGCACAATGACAGGCACTGGGCGTGGTGGTCTGTGGACATGTGTGTGGCTAGGGGTGGCGGTTGGGGTCGGCGTGCCTACTACCCTTTGTGCATGTCTTGTGGTGTGTGTGTGTGTGACCTCGTGCCGTGTTAGGCCTTGCCCATCCCTGATGGCATGTGCAGTTCCATGCTCAGCCAATTCCCTTAACGACATGCTCCCTTATGCCTATCCCATGCCTGCTTGAAGCCCTGCACTGTATCCATAGCCACCACTTCTTGTGGTAAGCCATTCCATGCATCCACCACCCTTTCTGTGAAAAAGAATTTCCTCACATTCCCCCTTAATCTGCCTCCCTCTAATCTCATGCTGTGTTCGCTTGTCCTGCTATTTTTCTTATATTTAAACATGTTAGACTCTTTCACCTTGTTAATGCCCTTAAGGTGTTTGAATGCCTCGATCATATCACCTCTCTCCCTCCTTTGCTCAAGGGTATTGAGCTCTGTTAATCTGTCCTCATATGTCTTCTGATGCAGTCCCTGCACCATTTTGGTGCCCTTCTCTGGACTGCCTCAATTTGGTTAATGTCCTTGTGAAGTGTGGCCTCAATACTGCACCAGTACTCTAGATGGGGCATAACCAGTGTCTTGTAAGAGGATTATACCTCCCTCTTACGACTTGTGATACCCTACTAATACACCTAACACCCCCTAGCCTTACCTACTGCTTTAGAGGTCTGCTTGGATGATTTCAGGTCTTCAGTGATGATGATGCCCAAGTCTCTTTCTTCCTTTGTGACTGCTAGCAACTCCTCCCAGCCTATAGGTGGCTTGAGGTTTCTCTTCCCTATGTGCGTGATTTTGCACTTCTTGCATTAAATCCCAGTTGCCACTTTTCTGACCATTTTGCTAGTTTATCCAGATCTCTTCTCATTCTGCCCACCCATCTGGATCATCTACTCTGTTGCAGATCTTGGTGTCATCTGCAAGCAGACAAGCCTTACCTCTAGTCCATCTGCAAGGTCACTAATGAAGATGTTGAAGAGGACTGGCCCCAGAACTGATCCCTGAGGTACCCCACTTGTGACTTGCATCTCTTCTGACTGTATACCATTTGCCACCACTCTCTGTTTTCTGCCAGTCAACCAGTTTGCCACCCAGTTGACTAACTTCTGACCCACCCGAGCCTACTCAGCTTATTTATCAATCTTCTATGTGGAACAGTGTCAAAAGCTTTGCTGAAGTCAAGGTAGGCGACATCAACTGCTCCCTCTTGGTCCACCACTCTGGTTACCCAGTCAAAGAAATCTATGAGATTAGTTTGACAGGACCTTCCTTTTGTAAACCCATGCTGTCTTGGATCCTGTGCCCCTATGGATTCCAGGTGTTGCACTATCCTTTCCTTAAGGAGTGCCTCCATAATCTTGCCCACTACTGAGGTAAGACTGACTGGTCTGTAGTTCTCCGCCTCCTCCCTGCTACCACTCTTGTGGAGCGGGATCACATGAGCCCTTCTCCAGTCTTCTGGGACCTCTCCTGTGCTCAGAGACTCACTAAACAGTTCAGCTAATGGCTCTGCTAGTTCCACCTTTAGCTCCTTAAGTACCCTGGGATGTATGCCATCAGGTCCCATTGCCTTATCCACCCTGAGCTTAGCAAGCTTGTAGGACCCTTTCTTTTGTGAAGGAGTAGTGCTCACCTCCCTCCCCTGTGTCCATGATGCTGAGCTGTGGGCCCTGCCCTACCTTCTCTTCAGTAAATACTGAGCAAAAGTATCTATTTAGGATAGATGCCTTTACAGGGTCCTCCTCCTCACATGCTCCCTTTTCTCCATTAAGCTTAGCAGTACCCCTCTGGACTTTCTCCTTTCACTAATGTATCTATAGAAAGTCTTGTCACCTTCTTTACTGTTCGTGCTAGTGTTTCCTCAGTTTGGGACTTTGCCTGCCTTACTGCCTTCCCTGCTTCCCTTAGGGCAGTTTGGTATGCCTCCCTATCTTCATCCGCTGTGTTCCCTTATATTTCCTGAAGGCCTGCCTTTGGCTCTGACCTTTTCTGCTACTGTATTTGAGAACCAAAGTGGTTTCCTTCTTCTTTGCACTTCCTTTCTATCTAACACAATGGGATGTTGCTTCAAGTATTGCATCCTTAATGCTTGCCCACTTTGCCTGTACCCCCTCACCTGTGTTTCTTTTTGCCAGGGCTAGCTTAACTCTGTTGGCCATCTTCTCAAAGTCAGCTCCTAAGTCCCATATTTTTGCCTTGGAATGGGATGATTTAGATGTAGTAGCCAAATTGAACTATACCATGTGATGGTCACTGGCGCCCAGGTGACCTTCTACCTGGAGATCTGTGATCCCTTCCCTGTTAGTCAGTACTAGATCTAGGATAGCCCTGTCTCTTGTGGGTTGTTGTACCAGTTGTTTGAGGCCCTCCCCCTGCAGGAATCCACTATGTGTCTAGTTCTGGCAGATGTTCCTGCTGGTATTGACCAATCTGTATCCGGCATGTTGAAGTCTCCCATTATCAGAACCTCCCTTTAGCTGTCACGTTTTGTATATCTTCTAACAGTAATGTGTCTATGTCCTCCCCTGGTCTGGGGCCTGTAGACAACCCCAGTTCTTATGGCTGTCCCTTTCCTGTTTCCAGGGTGACCCACAGTTCTGGCTCCTATGTGTATTCTGAATTTCTGTGGCTTTGATATTTTCATTGACATACAGGGCCTCCCCCCTTTTGCACCTCGGTCTCTTCTGAACAATACATAGCCAGGTACTGAAGTCTCCCAAGTGTGGTTACTGGTAAACCACGTCTCACTAGTTGCTACTATGTCCAGTTTAGCCTCTGACATTATTGCCTGCAGGTCTTGGATCTTATTTCCCAGGCTGTGAGCATTTGTGTACATGATTTTCCATTGGCCAGATTTCGTGTGTTAGTTGTTGGGTGAGGTTTGACATTACCCCTGTGCATCATATGGGGAGACAAACCTTTTTCTTACCTGGTGAAGCAAATGAACTGCAAACATGCTGAATCCCTGTTTGACCACTAGCTGAGGGGAGGGGTGTTCATTCCATTAAACGTGTAGGTGCTGCACCCCTCTCCCCATTTGGTTTAAATATTCTGCAAAGACATCAAACTTCTGCCCCAATGCACTGACTCCCTCCTTAGTCAGATGCAGTCCATCAAATTTAAAGAACTTTCACTCCCAGAACTGTTGCCAGTTCCCTACAAATCCGTGTCCTTTTTCCTGGCACCAGCCCTTGAGCCACATGTTTAGCTCCTCTGTCTCCCCTTCTCTGACCTTCTGTCCATCTGCTCCCCTCTCCCAGACTGGTAGGATCTCAGAGAAGGAGAAGGAGGGTTGGTTGAAGTGCTCCTATGTGATGGTTTCCTGGTGCAGCTGCGACATCCGGATCAGTCGCGGGTCCCTTCGACCAAGGGAGGGGCTGCCCATCACCATCTGCACCAGCGTCCTCATCGTCCCCATTGCTGTCCCCCTCTTCAACCTCTACAGCTATCCCACAGTCGTTGGCCATATTGTGCAGGATTCAACAGGCCAGGAATAGCCCACAGGCCTTCGAGGGACTGTACTGTAGGGCACCGTCAGACGTGTCCAGGCAACGGGAACGTGCCTTCAGCATCCCGAACACCCGCTCTATGACATTGTGTGTGGTGGCATGTGCCTCATTGTACCGTTGCTGCGATGGGGTCACGGGCCGCCGGTATGGTGTGAGCAGCCAGGGACGGAGTGGATATCCACTGTCACTTGTGTGTAGAGGGTGGACATTAGTTTGGTGATCAGTGTCGCCCTGCCATGGGCCATCTAGGCCAGTACCCATGTCACCTTTGACTATGCCCCTCCCAAGATCCATGTCTTTCTGTATGATTTGTGTAACCCCCTTGCAAATGGGGGGTTCCTAATGTGCCTTATGCCTGGTTGGTAATCGGCATAAAGCCGCCGAAAGGAGGGTCCGTGGAATGCTTTTTAATGCCTCCATATACTGTCCCTTTAAGGGCTGCCTTTTGCAGTCGGAATGGGTTAAAATGGGAAGGGGTTGAGTGTTGGCATGCTCGACTCTGGCCCGTGCTGCCAAGTGAGTGCTCCATTCTGCCATCGCTAATAGTGCAGGGGGAGCCCTAATAAAGGATGTAGGTGGTTGTTTAAAATAAGCTGTAAAAATAATGATAATGTAGTTGTTCTAACCTGCTTTGCTTTGCAGCACAGAGAGTTTGATTGCCTCCTCCATTTTGGTCCCGAACTGTGCAATTGGACCAATCAGTACCTTGGGATTTTACAGAGTTGACTGACCAATGGAAGAGCTGTTTGTTTTGAGAAAGGTATTATGGGCTATGGTGCTTTTTCTGCACCACTGAAAGCTGGGAGAAGTGACTGGCAGGCTGAACCAGCCAATTGGATCGGGTCGCGCCCGAGTGGAAAGGAGTTCCCCAACCTGTGGAGAGACATATTCGTTGTGGCTAGTGAGGAGTGAGGAGCTACTGTGCTTCTGCGCTCGGGGAGCGTTCGTGCGGGAAGCGCGTGAAGGCCTAAGTCGGCCGTTTTCCTGCGAGGAGTTCGTTTTGAAACCCGTCAGCGGGCAGTCAGAGGAGGCTGTGCTCTGTACAGTTACCCACCAGGCTCGACCTGTAGGAGGACTGGAGAAAATTGCTGAATTGCGCTCGGTCCGCGGGAGACGTAAAAAGCTGCCAGTGCAGAGCTGGAGTGACTGTGAAAGCTGAAGAGCCTGGGAGCAGCTGCCTGGTGTGGTACCCCTCTGCTATTGCTGTCTACCATATAAATGTGTGAGTAGCTCAAGTAAATCCTGCTGCAATTAAAGGACTTTTGCCTGCTGCTGTTTACCATATAAATGTACTATGAGGTTTGTGAGTTCAAGTTAATCCTGCTGCCAGTGAGGGATTCTACCTGGATTGAGATAACCATATAAATGTGTAAAGAGACTTGTGAAGTTCAGGCTCAGCCCACTAGTGTTGGAGGAACTGGGATTGGCTGGAGGTTGTGAGTACTGCATCAGGGTAGCTCCCTGTTAAGTGTGCAAACAGTGGTTTTCCAATCGTATTGCTCTACTTTTGACTGCCTAATCGAACTTTCTTTCCATGCTGACTTGCTCAGGATTGCAGCGTTTATCTGTGTTAAGGGCCCCAACCAGCTTCCACGTTTGGACTAGCCATTAGGGCTTGGGTACCCAGGGACAGTGACTTGTAGGGATAGGCCTGTGCACAGAGCCCTAGATAGTTAAGTATAGTGATAAACCAATCAGCCTGATTTCCCCATCCTTGTTATCTCCCTTAATAAATCAGATTTGTGTGTTGCAACTACACCCTGGCTGGTTTGTGCATCCCTGTTGAACCGTTGTATAGTGACTGTGATATAACTGTATCTTATTCTACGGGGGGTCCCTGGAGTGAGCTGAGAGATACTACCTGGGGGGTAAGTGTATTGGTGAAAAGCATTGTAGGTACCCGGTGTGAGCCACTAGCGGGGAAAAAGGGGGGTTGCAGTACCCCAGAGGGCTGTGACCGAGGTAATCTCGACAGTATTAACCCTGACCTCTGGGTGGAGGCACCCGCCAATGGATCTGGGCCCCTCACCTGGTCTCTGTGGAGGCAGGCAGGGATAATAGCCCTAAGGATAGCGCCCCCTGTGGTTACAGTTGCATACTCACACACTAGGTGGCCAGTGGGGATGTCCCCACTCTCGAACCTGTGGCTCAGTGCAGACTGGTGCCAGATGAAGGCATCATGTGCTCCCCCAGGGTGCATGGCACAGACATTGGTTATGCACCTATTAGCAACGCACACCACCTGGCAGTTGATGCTGGCATAGCCCTTCCGATTAATGTACGCAGCACCTTCTGGGCCAGGTGGCGTGTGGATGGCCACATTGGTGCAGTCAATGGCCCCGAGGACGCCAGGCATACGAGCTACCCTGTGGAACTCTTGTATGTGTGCTGTGTGCTCCACCGGTGTGCTGGGGAAATGGATGTACTCCACAGCATGTGGCAGCAGGAATTGTGTGAGTAGGCGTGACACGGCCGACTGGGTTATGCCTCTTGTGTTCCCTGTTGGTCTATGGAAGATGCCTGTGGCAAGCAGGCACATGACAGATGTTACCTTTGTCTCCACTGACAGAGCATGGCTCCATCATGTGGGTGCCTGTATCTCATCACTGCACAGCTCACAGAGCCGCCTCAGGATTGCCCAGTTCAGGTGGTACCGGCCCATGATCTCGGGGTCACTGTAGTGCTCGAAGCTGGTGCGGGCTCGGTACTGCCTGTTGGGGGCATACCACCGATGGGCCCTTCCATGGCCACGCCTCCCTGCTGCCTGCCTTCTCACACCCCTCATTACTGCCTCCATCTGAATGGTGGCACTGACCATGTCCCTGGCTTGTGTCCCTCCCCCGGCAGCTGTAATCCCGTTCCCCCCACTGTCCTTTGTGCTACTTCCCCTGCACCGGGTACACCTCCAAAATTTGCCTGTCCTGCCCACTGCCACTGCCCTCAGTCCACTGTGGCACAGGCTCCCCACTCCTGTCCTGTTGCCCTATGTTCCCAGGTGTACCCTGTCCTGCTCTTTTCCAGTCCCACTCACTGCTTCCCTGTCTTCTGTGGCTGTCACCTTTCTCCCACCTCTGGCTTGCCTGTAGCGTTCTTGCGCCTCTCTCTTGTTCCTTTTTATTTTGGATCATTTCCACTATCGCGAAACTTCCGCTTGCTCTCTTATTGCGCATGGCACATGCTGTTGAATATTGCACTGCACCATTTATTCATGGTTCCTACCCCTTCAGTTGTGCATGTATTCATTACCATTATGCTCTTGAGCATTGTGATTTGCGGGGCACAGCTGCCTCCCGCTGAATATCGCACAACGGCGCATTTTCAGACTTGAGCTGGCACATCTCTGTTGTGCATGGCGCAACCCTTTTGAATATCTGGGCCTAGGATTACAAGTACCTTTGAACCAGAGGTTCTTTTACAAAGGTTCCACATCAAATACAAATGTGAAACAAACAACAAGACAAAACTCAGCACAGGGTAGGTTATATACATTTCTCGGCTAACATTCAAATCAATAGGCATGGGAAACTAGGAATTAAACAATCTGAAAATGAAGCAATTGAGAGTCATAAAAAAGTAAAAGTAGGAAAATATGACCAGGCTACATTGATGGAGATACAGATATGGGAGAGGTAATTGAGAGCATAATAAGGAAATGCAGATGGGCAGGGGGAGTATGAGGGAGTACGAGGCAGTCAAAGAGAGACATTGTAGATTAAGTGCTGGAGCCATGGAAGTGATGGGTCAGGCTTGAGGAGGAGAAGGTGGCAAGAGTTGAGCCTAATGGGCAGAATTAGGAATGCGGGAAGAGGTAGAGATAAGGTGGGAAATGATAGATTGAAGGGATTGAGAGGGGAGTGAATGGGCGGAGAGTGGGAGGGGGGGGATTAAGTTGAGGGGGAAGAGGAGGCATGGAAGGTGAGTGAATTACGAGTAAGCCTAATGAGTGCAATCACACTTGCTAAGATTAGTGAGGTGCTGGAATAGTTTGTGTTTGTATGTGCCTAGCTTATTTTTATAAAAGTCTTCAGGCGGGAGCCCATTCACCAGGGAAGGGGCCCTGACATAGAAGGAGCACTGGGCTTGAGAGGTACGGCAGATGGGGACAAGATAAGTGGATTTATTAGCACTGTGTTTGCAATGTACATTAGGGGTTGGCAACATAAAGGCATAAGTTGTGGGAGGAGTGTGGAGAAGGCAGATTTTCTTGGCTAGCAGGCAGGTCTGGTAGGCTAGCCTTCCATGAAGACTGAGCCAGTTTGAGTATTTCTAGAGATCACAGGTGTGCATACTTTTCTCAGCACCTGCCACAAGACGGCAGCATTTATTTAATGCAGTCTAGAGTCTTTTAAGGGAAGTATCTGTAGCAGATCCATAGGAAACTAGCCAATAATGAACTAGGGACAAGACTGAGCTGGTTACTGCAGCATGCATAGCCTCAGTGGTCAGGCAGTGGCGATGGTGGTAGAGGATCCCTAACCTTGAGTTTATGGTTTTGGAGATGAGATTAACATGAGTATTATAGGACAGAGAGCAATCGGAGTAATTCCAAGGTATCTGAATTCCTGTACTTGATCAAGTGGGAGGTGAAGTTTGTTGAGGATCGTTAAGTTGAAGTTTCTGAATTTGCTGTGGGAGTTTCAGAACAGCATGGCTTTGGTCTTTTTATAGTTCATCAGCAGTTTATGCTGATCAAACCATGTTTTGACATGGCTAAACTTTGACTGAAAATCATGGGATAAAGGGACAGGGTCAGTGTGAGTAGAAAAGAGAATGGCATCATCTGCATAGAGGATCATTTTACTGTCACAGGCTGCAGGGAGGTTGTTAATGAAGAGGATAAGGAGAAGCGGTCCAAGTATGCTGCCTTGGGTACCCCAGATCGCACTGGGAGGCTATCGGAAAGGGTGGCATTGATCTTGACTTGTTTGTACCTACCTGTCAGGTAGCTTTCAAACCAATTTGCAGCCTCAGTGGACAGGCCAAGGGTAGGGAAGGAGCTCAACAGAAGCTGGTGGTTAACAGCGAGGAAGGCCTTGGTCAGGTCAACGTACACTGCACCTAGTAAATGTTCAGGGCCTTCTGAATGTGATTCATAAATTCCAGCAGAACAATGGTTTTACTATGGGCTTTTCAAAAGCCATGTTGCTGTGGACATTGGATGTGATACTTTTCAAGGTGTTCAGTCAGTTGATTTGCAACAATGCGCTTGAGGGCTTTAGAGGGGGGGAGGATTGAGATGGGGTGGTAGTTGAAGTGTTGAGACCTGTCACCACTTTTATGAACCAGGGTGACAATAGCAGATTTCCAGAGCTGGGGGAACTGTCTCAGGGAGAGAGACAGGTTCAGGAGTTTAGTGAGGGGGCGTAAGATGGCCTCAAGGGAGAAGGAAAGAAGTTTTAAGTCTAGAGTATCGCTGCTAAATCTTGATTTTCCTAAAACCTTTTGAAGGTATTTTCTGGATTCAGCAAGGGACACTCTCCCAAAATGGGGAGAAGTTTGCCATTGCTACCAGGCGAGGGGGAATTACTAAAGAAATCTGCGGAGGACACTGCTAAAGTCAATAAAAGCGACACTGAATGTGTCTGCAATTAATTTGTGGTCCTGAATGACATTGCTGCTAACCTCAAGCAAGGGGGGGAGGATTAATTAGGTTTCCCAGTGAGGCTTTAGATGTTATCCCAGAAGCTTTTTCCATTATGCCAGGAGTTTGTAAGCTTGCATCTGTAGTGATCTTGTTTGGCATTATGTACTGCCTGAACACATCAGTTCCTGGCTGCTTTGCAGCACTGCAAATCAGTTTGGCAACCAGAGGAGACAGCATGGTGCCAGAGACTGTCCTTGTCCTTCATCATGTTAATTAGAGTAGGGGTGATCCAGGGTTTAGAGGTTCCTATGAGTTTTCTTTTCTTAAATGGGGTAAACTTTTCACAAACTTCATTAAACCTTGTAATGAAGTGGTTTAGAGTAAGGTCAATGTTGTTCATAGAGTCTGAGGGGGACCAGTCAATCTGCGCAAGTGAGGTGAGGAATTGAGGAAGCTTTCCTTTTTTTAAGATTCACTGATAGGAGAGATTAGCCTTCCTTTTGGGCACCCTATTGGACCGTTTGCAGATAACTGGCGAATGATCACTCAGGGAGTCAGGTAGGACTTCGGTGCTGGAGATTCCACTAGGGTACTATTAATGTCATAACAGGCCAGCAATCGGTGATCGGGGGAGGAGGGACCACTAGACGCCAAGGAAACTATTACTGTCACAATGGGCTGGTGATCAGCTATTGGGGGGGAGGACCATTGCCACTAGGGACACTCTTCATGTCATAATGGGCCGGCGATCGGAGATTGCTGGAGGGGGACCACTAGATGTCAGGGAAACTATTAATGTCATAATGGGCCAGTGATCGACAATCACGGAGCAGGGCCTCTAGATGCCAGGGAAATTTTTACTGCCATACCGGGCCAGCGATTAGAGGAGGGAGAGACCATGGCATGGGGTCATTATGTTGTATGACATAAGAGTGCAGCAATGTACCATGCAGTAAATTCAGTGGATACATTGCTGCCGCTCGATAAACTGCCGAAAGACATTTTGGCGAAAGCAACATGTGCTATCTTTCTTTTCGGTGGGGGGCTCTGTCCCCGCACTCCCTGTTACAGAGGGCTGCACACCCCGATCCCCCCATTAACATACAGTAATCAACTCCAGGGGGAGGGTTCAAGAAGGGGATGGGGAGAAACACCACGGGGGAGCAAAAAAAAAAAGAAAAGGAAATGCAAAATGCAGTTTACCAAAAGTCTGGGACTGGGATTCGAACCCTGGTCCACAGATGCATAGCAACCCCCTTCACTCATGGCTCATCCAGCTGAACCATGGCAGCATCTCAGTGGACCATCTCCTGAGCGGAGGTCTTGACCTCCACATAACTCCTTCTCCTCACTCATACACAATAGGGTACAAAACCATGTGCAACATATGTGTTTTGAGGGGGTTTGTACACTATCACGCTAGTGCACTGCATAATATGTTCCGTGCAGTATTCCATGTGCGGTTATGTAACTGACATCTTGACCCGGTTAGGGGACCACTACCATAAGGGACACTCTTCATGTCATAATGGGCTGGCGATCGGATATCGGGAGAAAGGGGCCACTACACACCAGGGAAACTATTAATGTCATAAATGCTGATTCTTCGTCTTCCTCACTGCTTTTGCAGTAAGGTTCTTTGCCTTTTGCACTGCTTTCCTATTTGGGCTCCCCATGGCCAAAACCAGTGAAACCATCGGCAATCATAGGGGGGACACTGGCACTGGGGACTGTTCTTTTTTTTTTCTTGGCCTGTGATTGATGAGGGGGCATACAGTGCGCTATCCTACTGTGAATAGCACTTTTTACCACCTGGGCAGTCACAAAGCGCAATGCAAAATTGTGCATTGCCTTTGCAATTTTTTGTGAATCTAGACCCTGGTGTTTATATCAGTTTCCAAAATGTTGAAGACTATGTCTCCTTTAATGTTGAAGCAGTGAAGCGTAAAAAAGGAGCAAGACCAGTGGAAGCCCTTACAACTGTCATAAAAAATTCAAAGAAATTAGTTGCATATCTTCAAACAAAAATGTTGGGAAATTCTAATAATATTCTGGTTGTATTATTCAAAAATGATTAACAAGACATTTATTTTTGTTAATATTTACACACCCCTTCAGGTACAAAATATAGTAACCCAGAAATATCCAAGGAATATAGAAATCCCATTGATCAATCAGAAGAAATTTTCTGTTTAGCTCAAATAATAACTGCTGGTGACTTTAATGGAAGAGTCGGGAAGACTGGACTCTTTGATATCTCGAATCAAAACAAACCCTGGAGGGGGCAAAGTATTGAATGCAGATTATTTTATTTTCATTAACTAAAATTGGACTACAGAGGAAACTAGATAAGTTCAAGACATTATGGTGGTGTCAGGACATGAGGCAAATTAAAAAGAAATCTGTGATTATGGGAAAACATAAGACACATACATTATCAATATTTCTAAATAAAGCTAAGCTCCAACATGTCTACTTTTATGACTTTCTGGGCCTTTGCTTTTGCTATAACAGAACATGGGCAAAAACATTTGGACAACACAATATGCAATGCAAAACAAGTGATTGGCACTCTTTTAAGACTGAATAAAAGATACAGAGGGAACAGTATAAATGGGGTTATTACAGCAGCAAATGCTAAACTAAAAAACAAGGTACTGTCCAGAGCAAACATTTGGGGAGGTCATGATGTGTCAGGATTACAAAGAGCACTAAATACAATTTAGAACAGATTATTACAAGTTCCAAAATCGACTCCCAACTGCTATGTAGAAGTAGAATCAGGACAATACACAGTGCAATCACAAATTTAGAGAAAAAAAAATAAATTACTTGTTAAAGCAAATTGACTGAAACTAGATACTCACAACTATGCTTAATAGAAATGTGTATTGGTATAAAAAAAGCCTTTATCTGAAGATGGCCCTCAATAATAGGATATCTAGTTAAACTTTGATCTGGTTACATGTCAGAATTTCCCTGTATGGAACCAATAGTTCTGATGAGGGAAAACATTATACAAAGAATAGATGCACAGGACACTCATAACACTCTGGCTGGTATTACAAATCAAAAAGTATCCAAATGGCTCTCTGACAATAGCACAGATGTTATACGGAACCTTGTCTGAGTTTGCTGACCTTCTCGTTTGAAAGAAAATTATTTACATGTTTCTGATTTGAACTATATGGAAGCAATATGAAAAGAAGAGATATAGCACTTTGTATGTTGAAAAACCATTATGTGGTTGTGGTCTCTGATGTATTGAGACCCTATTACACATGCTATTCATGTCCAAGGAGTCAATATAGTGCAGTGGATTAAGGCTGTGAGCTGGAGACCTGGGTTTGAATCTCACAGCCCCAACTTGCATACTCTGTGACCCTGTGCAAGTCACTTAACTTTCTTCCTTGTGCTGCCAGGTTGCACCTGTAAATAAGCTTCAGCTTAGTGTGTCTCTCCTGGTTAAAAAATAAATAAATAAAGATTATGCACTAAACAAAATGCTCATTTATATTCATTATAGAGAATGTACTAAGGCCTCTGCCTCTTAAATCCTTAACAGTTATTTATGTGTGAACATATGGGCCCAAATATTCAAACTGCGCCATGCAACTGAGTTGCACCGGAGTGCACAGTTGCAATGTTCGAACCAGATGCACAATTGCGCATCCCATCTGAATATAGCAAAAAATGCAGGCAGCACAAATGGGGGCTGCCAAAGATGCACCCGGCACATCCCCCTGCGTGATCTGAATACCTGGAATGGGGATGCACCGAACGCAAATTCCAGATATTCAGACTGTAACATGCAAATGGGGCCTTTAGTCATGCAAGGTGCAAATGGGGTCATCTGCATGTCATTATGGCCCCAATTGCATGTCCTGTGCAGGGATGTGACTGGCAGGATGCACCAGGTGCCCTGCATGTACATTGAAGTCCATAGTCCCTGGTAGTCTAGTGACCCCCCCAGCCCCGATCATGAAATAAACTAAAATGATCCCTCTCATCCCTGGTAGTCCAGTGGCACACCCTCCCATCCCCAATTGTACAATATTTAAACCCCCCAGCATACCCCAGTAGTCAAGTGGCCCCCATCTTATCCCTGAACTCCGACCATGTTTAACCCTCCCAAACCCTCACTGGTAGTCTTAGGAATAGCCCTGCCCACTGAAGAACCCCCACTCCACCCCGTTCCCCATGTTCCAGCACGGCCATCAA